>CM075855.1:100840129-101515129 GCA_037975125.1 Latrodectus hesperus
TAAAACCACTATGTGTTTTTACTCAAAATCCAATGATAAAATAATATAAAATTTTCTATTTTGAATTCCACTAGTGCAAACATACATTTTTTGGAACTCAAGAAGAAAATGTTTCTGGATTTCCATGTGATGTTATGTTCAGTGTAAGAAGATAAGATTCCCAGATTATGACTAAGAATGATAAACCTTACACCGAAGAGAAGTTATTTTTGCAGATAAGATATAGTCTCAGTCCCTAAAATTGAATTATTTTTATATTGATAGAAAGTAAATTTCTAAAGACTAAACTAAAAATAAGAAGTAAAATTTAACTAAATATTTCTTTTAAACTATAATTTTTGAATTGAAATTTAATTTCAGGAATTTTCAAAAGACAGAATTCACTTCCAAGGACAGAAAAGTGGCCATATTATATTTATTTTTGAAGTACTTACAAAATTTTAATTAACCTTTTAAATTCTAAAATAATATTTATAAATGAAATACTGTCTTATATGTTTCTTTTTGCATCTAACCTTGTGTTTACAAATATTATGCTATTATCAATGTAATAAATAACATCAGACCAGTCATAAATTAAAACTTTTACAGAATGTTTTAAATTAAAAATATAAGTATAGTATATATATATATCTTACTTATTACGCTCTAAAACTTGCTGCCTTCGAAGCTTTTCTGATTTCTTTGTCTTTTCAATTTTCTTTTCTTCTAAGTATTTCTAAGATGGAAGAAAGGAAGCATTTATTGAGAACTCATTGTTAAAATATCACTTCATATTTTCAACATATATGGAGCAAAAAAAAAAAAATTTTTTAAATGCTTATGAAGTTCCATAAAATTTTTAGTACTTTAAACATTACTAAAAAAATTAACTTTAATTTAGTATTAAATAAATATATAACCTGTAAAATATCATTTTGCTTATTACAAGTAAAGCCATAACTCTGATAAAATATTACAATCTTTGAATTAAAGTTTTAATATAACATTTAAAAAAAACATTTTTTAAATTAAAATAAATTAATTTTGAGTAATATTTTTATTTAATTGACAATAGTGCAAGTTACTAATATTTTGAGAGGAACAAATGTTAATTAAATAAGACATTAAAAATTTTCATAAATGCACAATAGGTAAAAACTATTAAAATTAAATTCATATCAAAATTTTAAATAAATGAAAAAAATTAGTAAATAGAATAGCAAGAAATGTCAATATATATTGACAAATTTTAAAGCTTTTCATTAAATATTTCTAATTTGAAAAATTAGAATTTGAAGAGTTAAAAGAATTGTATAATGCATAATTTTAGCTTTATTCCTTTAATTGGATATGCGATTAGAAATAATCCTACACTAAAATAATAAAAAAACATTTTGAATATTTTTAAGAAAAAAATATACTATATTATAAGTTTATAAATGTCACTTACCTTATGAGCTTGAACTCTTTTGTCCCGCTTGCGAACAAAAGCAACTAATTCCTAAAATTACAAAGAAAATACATTGATGTATAAACTTTTATAGTAATAATTAAAAAATAATACGTTTAAAATTTTACATTTTAAATTACTACATTTAAAATAAATTCAAGAAACTCCAAATAAATAAAATATAAACTAATTTTAAAAATTATTTGCATATTTTTTGACACTTTAAATTAGAAAAATTATGGCTCCTGAGAAAAACATTAATAAAATATTGCTGTTATCAAAATGTGTAATTAAGAATTTGGTTAACCTTAACTCTTTAATTCGTTAGGGTCATTTCTATTTTAAATCCCTAAAAAAATCTGAAATTTGTGAATAATATTTTGATTTCATTAATAACATTTTGTACTTTTAAACTACACACTGCTTATAATCCTAAAGAAATAGCATGTTTCTTATGGACATGCGAAAATATTACAAGGTAGATAGGATGATTTTATTGGTTAAAAATTTTATTTTAAATCTAATACACACATATCGATTTTTTTGTGCAAAAATTGATTAAAAAGTGATAAATGATGGTAAACAAGCTAAATGCTGAACACAGCTAAACATTACTTGGTGATAATTTTGTCGGTTATAAGGAACATTACGGTCAAAACACAGCAAAATTTTGCTTCATTGCAAAAATATACTATTATATTATGTTTACACAATTGATCACTTATGTGATTGCTAAACACTTTCCACCAAAAATAAACACTGGCATTCAAATAAGTTATCAATAAATGATAATTATTTAGCTTATAAAATGTAAACATAAAATGTTTGTATATTTTTTAGTAGTTTTAAAAGCAAACTTTTTTAAACAATAAATGATGCATGCAAATGGCACATTTATGATAGTAATTTTTGATTTTTTTCTTTCCCGTTACAGTGATCATTATATAGGGTATAATGGAAAAGTACATAACATTTTTATGAATTGCACACTTAAAGTGAGTTTAACTTTGTCAAAAATATATGTAAGCAAATAGTATATTTATTATGTTTTTAGAAACATATTGAACTCTTGATTTTGATAAAATTTCATATAAAAATCAATAAATAAAAATTTTCAAAATGATCAGGTCTTTATTAAAATATATATTATTGAAAATATATGAGTATGTCAACTTACATCTTCACATTAAAATCCACACTATTATTTAACTTTATAAATGAAGGCAATTTGTAAGTGAAATATCCATAACAATCAGTTTGGTAAAAATGGAAATATGGAATGACAGGCAAAATATGTAACTATTGCAGAATTCAGATTTTTAAGAGCAGTCATATTAAATTAGAAATATAAATCATAACAACTTTTTCTTATATTATTCATTCACTGATTTTTGAAACTAAAATTTAAGACTTACTTTAAGGATAAATTTATCAAAGTGGTTATTAGATGTTCCAATCACAAGAATAGATTATAAAGATAAAATTATTAATTAACAATGTATGTTATTCAATTATATAACTAAAAATCCTGAAAATGGTTCAAATCTTAACACAAATGCATTGGAAGATATATATGAAAAGACTGAGAAAAAAGAATTATATTTACTATTTATATTAATAAGCAAAATTATGCTGAAAGACAAACATTTATAATAAACCATTTTAATACTACATAAAACATTAGTTTACCAAATAAAAAAATAATGGTTCACTCTAAATATATATACGATCATTCAGTACAACATAAGAAATGTTATGTTTCTCGGACAAAATAAGACATGCATAAAAGAAATTATTTATATGCAAAACTATAAAACCTTTCTAATATTTACGATATACATACACATTTTAAATTTAAATTTTGGCATTTTTACATCAAAGTAAATACCAGGCTTTCTGCAATTAAAATTTACATAAATTCTAATTAATCTGTAATAATTTTTCATATAAAATAAGACTTGAATTTTACAAAATATATTATGAGTACTTTCTTTTGATAAGAGTAAGAATTTACAAAATTTTGAAATATAAATAATATATTTATTAATATATTTAATCAAATAATTTTGTTTATTTTAAATATAAAAGCATTTAATAAAGCACATACTTTTTATTAAAGAATTACAACCATAAAAAATATTTCATAACATAAAGTAGACATTTAAAGACACTGAAAATCAAATCTAAGGTTTGTGAGTTTGAGGAAGGAAAATTCCTTTGGCATAAAATATTTATTACACAAACAAGAAATTAAAATATAAATTAGAAATACATCTTTCATTATAATTGAGGCTTAAAAAATGATAGTGCATTAATTACTCCTTAGTATATTTAAATGTCTCAAAAATGCAAAACAAAATTAAATAGAAATAGATTAAGAAATGAAAAATAATTTTACGTTTTTAATATCAAAGTGAAAAAAATTTCCTTTTCATATTTAAAATAAAATTATAATTTATTTTTAAATTTAAAATTTGTATTTTTGAGTATAATTAATTAAAAAAGTTTTTCGATGTTAAATAATTTCCCATATGAAATCTAAATTTACAGATTCAATTCTCTTAACTCAATTTTAAAAAATAGTTGAGCTTAACAAGCATTACATATCAACAAAAAGCTTATTTTCTAATTAAAGTGAAATAAAAACGAAATAAATTTAAAATCATAACTACTTAAAAGAAATAAATTCAAACAACTTACTCGAACTTCTTCATTTCGTAATTTTCTATGTTGATCCCTAAGTTTTTTATTTTCTTTCTCCATAGCACGGATTTTTTGTCTCCCAGCACCAGATCTTCTTGCATCAACTAAATCAAATTTATCAACCCAAGAGTATGATTTAGCAGTGCAATAGCTCTGCCAATATGCATAAAAATTATGAACAACCTATAAGAGTTAAAGAAAAGGCACATATTAATTCAAAGAATAAAATTATTTCAAATAAGTTTCAATTTTTAATAAATAATGTAATATTTAACAGTCATTATTATAATAAGATGAATTGATGCCAGGAAAACAAACATATTCTTTAAATGTAATTTCTAATATGAGAAGACTTTAGGAACACATGAAAACATTTCAATAGCAAATTATCAGGTTAAAAAATTTTTACACTAAAAGTGAAAAAAAATTACTCATAATTTAAATTGCTGCTTCATTTGAAATAAAATACTAACTTTATAGAAATGTTTTTTTGATAGCCATTTTTATCATATAAATATTATCTTTATAACTTTTATGAATCTTTATATCAATATAAACTTTTTAATTAAGGAAATCAGATTGATAACAGATGCACATGCACTTAAGAATTCCAATACATAACAGTTAACATTTAAAGAAAACATTACACGATAAAAATGCATTTTTTATCTGCATACATCAATCTACAAAGTAACTCTACTTCAATTTCTTCGCAGATAGCAGAAATAAATAAATTAAATACTATTATGTATTTATATTAAGAAAAAATAAATTAATTACAGATTAATCTATTCCAATTCAATTTTTAAAAATTACACTAATTTTTGAAGTATTTTCTAAACTTCATTTAAAGAATCTAGTATTTACATAACTCCTTTAAAAAGTATGAACTTGAGGAGTTTGATTCAGCTAGAATATTCTTTAGAGAATTTAAGACATCTCAAAGAACTCTTATCATAATTAAAATAAAAATGAAAAATGCTTTAAAAATTTTTCAATTATCAGTTTCACAATTAAACTCATAAATATTATGACAAATTCATAATGGATAATTCATAATAAAACCAGTTTTTTAATTAACTCATGAAAGTAACATAATAAGTGATATATGTGTAGTGATGCAATGGTCACTGTAGTATGCTAATAATCAGAAATAAGAATTATTTTTAAGAAAAACATATTATATCTGTCGCACAACCAAATCTAAGTTGGGTGGCATACCTAAGTGACTCAGATTTCCAAATTTCACACAGAACTAGAAATTCTATTTTAACAATCTCTTTCTGAGAAAAAAAGATTTTCAGTTGTGCTTTTGACCACCAATCAGCACTCCAGACTTACTCCATGAAACGCTATTTCTTCCCTTTTAGATGGGTTGAAAGAGGAGATGCTAAATTCCATTTCTCATTAGGCATAATGAAAGAGGATTGTCACATACTCATATATACTCATGAAAGTAATATAATTGCACATAAATTATCTAATAATATTTACCTCTTCATAAGAACTATCTGAGTAGCCAAACTGCGGAATTTCAAAATCTGTATCATCTATAAATTGCTTATCTTCAGCAGCAATAGTTTCAAATACTTGGCGATACACAGTATAAAAACCCTAGAAATGAAATTTACATTTAAATCAAGCTTCTTACAAGAAACATTATATGAATCCAAATTAATTAAAAAAGTTATTTTATAAAATACATCTTTTTAAAAAGACACAAAAAAAACAATGTAAATAGTGATTGTGAGTAAATATTAAACACAGATATATAATCGATTTATTATAATTTTTACAATTAGTAGTTTTGTATATCACTTATAGACCAGATTCACATAAAAATTCTAGAAGTGATTAAGGTTAAAAGGGTGCTCTTACTTAAATAAGAAGTGTAAATTTAAAACTTAAATAAGAATGAAATTGTAACCTGTGGGTTACAATTTCATATCCCTTACAAGCAAGGAAATCCAGTGGACAATATAACCCCCCGCATCCTAATTTCCTTCAGCATGTTCTGACGCAGATTTTCTCCGCATATGTGGTAAGTTTGTTTGTCCCTTCTTACCTCAGGATATTCCTTCCTGGATCTGTATGTCTGTAAATCTCATGGGTGTGGAAAAAGTAGGTCAGGCTCAAATGCTTCCCAAATTTGACATTGGAAATATCCGTCGTGAGCTTTGTCAAGCAAAGAGAGAGAAAGCTTTGCTCGGAGATTTTGGGAAGATTACGCTCTGCTCGGAGATTTTGGGGAGAAATATTCTATTTACTGTTCAGCAGAAAAGTATACAGATGCATAAAAAAATTGATCAATTTTGTTATTATTTCTCATTAAATGATCAAAACTTAATTTCAATGTTCAAATAAAAATATAAAATATATTTATTTATTTTTCTTGATTTAATTTCAATTTGCTTTGATTTTACAAGATTTGATTCTTTTTTAACGGGCCTTATGAGAAAGAAAAACAGTTGCGCTTCTCTCTAAGTACATCACTTGTAAAAACATTGTAAAATAGGCAAAAATGCCGAATTTCTTATCTCTCTTTTAAAAAAAAATAAAATAATGTAGTTTATTTATTAACTTTGGAATAACTTTCCTAGCTTTATAAAATATTTCGGTACAAAATTTACGGAAAATATATATATATATATATATATATATATATATACATACTGCAAGGCAAACTGAATGAGAAAAGAGCAATGCTAGTTGAATTCCATTCCTGTTCGTACCCAGGAAACGAAAAGGCAGTTCAGCCATCACTTTTATTTATATCTTTTTCTAATTTTCGAAAATTATAAGTGCTATTATACTGAGTTCAATAGTGGCATTTTATACATTTAGTAAAAAGTATTTTCGCATCTCAATCATACCTTTGTGAACTGATTTCGTCATAATTTTAATTTTCGACATAAAATTTGTTTTAGGACATCAAAAATGAAAATGTTTTATACCACATATTTTGCATTTTTATTATTTGCTGTTACTAATTTTACTTTTTCATAAAAATATTATAAGTTTTCTAACAAATATTGCTAAAGAAAGATAATAATTTTCGAAACTTCCACCTGTGTATGCTTTAGACCAAAAGGTATAAAAGATTATAAAAATGAAATTATTTGATTTAAATTTCCATAAGAAATAAAAGTTTTAAATACGTACATACATACATATTAATTGCAATCACATGTTATTTTTGTTAGTATATTAATGTAATTAAAAAGATGTGTAAAATAAATTATAATGTAATTTTTATTCTATGTTAAAGATTGAATAAAAAATTATTCATGATCTAAAGACAAAATGTGAATTGTATCTATTTATTTATAATGAAATTTGTATTCTACTTATTTTAAAGACTATTGAAATATGAAATACATAAAATAATAACATAAAACTACATTATAATATCTATACAATCATTCAATAATACATATATATATATATATATATATATATATATATATATATATATATAATATCCTATATTTAAATATAGGAAATTTACAATCTGTACATATCTGTGTGTGTGTGAGTGGAAAAAATATTAATATTTTAAGAAGTTTTTTTGGTATTTGTTAATACAAAAAATGTTTGCGATTTTTTTCTTTTTATAATTATTTTAACTTTATTTTGCCATATTGTTTTTTATTTTTCGCTTCGATTATAGATGTGGATGATCTCTGATTTTCATTAATCGCGTATATCTTGGATCAATTATCTCTGGTAATAAGCAATCGTGGTAAAAGTTTTTTAGTTAATCCTCCATTTCTTCTTTTCAGAATAAATTGCCCTTTTCTCTCCATGCATTCAAATTTTGTCTTTTGTTTTTCTTTCTTTTAACTGTAGTACGTAATTGATTGGAATGCTTATTTCTTCGGTTTTGGTAGCAACTACGTCAAGAAATAGCTCATTCAATTGTCTTGAGCAAAGGAAATTTCGATCTGTCATCCTATACTATTTACAATTGCTGTAAAAAAAATGTACAAGGCAATTATAAAAACTCGAGTAGAAGTCTTTTATGAGTGTTTCAGAACGAGACTTTCGGACAGCACTTGATGGATTTCTTACCCTGTGGAGCAGCACACCCCATGTTGCCAGTCTAGCTGGCACAAGACAACAACATTTCTTCCTCCTTTTTGAGGAACCATTTTCTACCGACCAAGTTTCCTTCTGGCAGTGGTGAGAGATTTTGGTTTTTTGTGTCCGAAAGACATAAAATTTTAATGTAGCCAGGGCGAACAATTTGTATCCAAGCTTTCCCCCAACATCTGGAATTTCATATGCAAGTAATAACGGTGAAGTTATAATATATAAAATAATGTGTTACATTTTTTGTTTTTCCAGTTGATATTTCACACTTCATTGCTGAGGAAGAAGGGTGCTTCATAAATATTTGATTTACCAAGGATATTTAAAAAAATCAAAATGGACTGGTATAGATAGTTTAAAGTAAAACAATTTTTTAAATCTATTCTTGTAATTAAACAGATTAACAAAGGCAGTATAAAGTGCTAATGAATATTTGAATAATTAGTAGAAACCTTTGTTTTGTGAAAGAAAATCTGAAGAGACAGATTTTATAAAATTATAAAACATTTTTTAATGTAATTTTATCAAAATTTATTAGATTGTTGGTATATATAAGATTTCATTAGTAAAAAACAGGATAAATCTTGAGGAAATTATAAATGAATATAGAGATTTCAAAAAAACTGGACTTTCCAAAAGTTTCATTTAAAGCTTTTTTTTAATAAATCTTCCTGATTGTCATATCAATCCTATACGTAATATCCGCCGAACCATTCAATATCAGTAGTATAAAATTCATAGGAAATGTGATATATTTTCCTACAGAAAGAGCGAATAAAAAAGGAGGATACAATTTTACAAATGTATTATATGTAATGCATGCCAAATTTTTAGTTTTTAGAATACTTAAACTGCATGCCATGACTCACAACATGCATTTTTTAAATGCTTGAATATATTTTGAAAGATTTAATTTTGGTGCATTGATGTCATATTTGAATTAATAAAAGTGACATTTTTGATATTCTGAGAATGTTCTATAACACATTTGTTCAAGAGTGTATCCCAATTTCCTACACTTTACAAGTTTCATAATAACTAATTAGTGGGATTTTCTTCCTAAAATGTGTAAGGCCTATGAACATATTTATTACTGTCCCAAACATCATTGAAACATACGTATTCCGATTTAGAAAGGAAGGCTTTTATTTACCAAGAATCCGAAACTTAGAAAAATAACCTCAAAATCAAAAGAAATATAAATACATACATACATATATATATATGTACAATATTTATTTATATTTAATAATAAATAATTTTACATTTTTCATGGATAAATAAATATTTTGTAGGTTTTGTTGAAATGTTCAAGTTAATTCTGCATCCAAACTCGGTAAGCAATAAACTTAGAATCAAATATAAAATTAAGAAAATCAACAAATTTTAAGAAGTTTTTATAAAACAAAGATTAAAAAATATGGAATCGATGAATTTTGCAATGTGGAGGTTGCTAATTTTTGAGAAAAATTTTACGTTTTATGCAGACAAATAAAAAAATTCTATTGTAGATAAAATAAAAATAAAAATTTATTGGCATTTATAGATATATGTACATATTAAATCTGTTTTTAAAATTTCTAAATTTTTTATCTTTTTTATGTTATTAATGTTTTAAGCATATTATCAAATTACTGAGCCAATTTAAAAATTGTTAAAATAATTTTAATAATAAATTTCAAAACATAATAAATTACTATTTTTGTGCATTAGGAAAACCTACAAAATGTGAAGGTATAATAGAACTTGAGAAATATGTTTTTAAATTTCTCCATAGACTTAACATAAGAGCTCATTTTCAATATGGCGCAGGAGGAGTCCCCTTAAGAGCAGAGCCACTAGATTTGTTAAAATTTTAGATGTTATTCAGATAAATGAAGATATTAATATTTTAGAAATATTACACAACCCATCAATTGAAAAAGTGATTGTCTTAAAATTGCTGATAAATGAGCTTGTTAGTGTTATTAATGCTAAAAATATTGAGAGGAAAGTTGAACAATGTCAGATTTTTATGTAAAATTTAATATTTCCTATAAAAGTAAAATTACACAGAGAATAATTATTCTAACTCCTCCAGTTGGCCACCTGTTAATTCACCTAATGTACCTAGCTCAACAGTAGAAAAGTTTGGATGATCAGTTAAAATATCAAAATTAACTGTTAATAAATCCTGTCAAAGATCTAAGTTAAAATTTATCAGTCAGTTTGAAAATGCATTTGACAGAAATAGTAATTTATCTAGAGAAATTTACTTCAAAGGTTTAGTAGAAGGAGCAATTGTGAAAATTATTTCTGGTTTCACAATAATGGAAAGTAATCACAATGCAGCTAAAGGACTATAAAAATCTCTTTCTTTACAATAACAAATTATACTCTTTATTTTCTTCATTAGTTTAGTAAAATTTAATTTTACGATGCTTCATTTTGGGTTTTAAGTAAGTCTTCAACATGAAGTTTTCATTTTGTCATGAAATTTGATTAATTATTGATACTAATTTAGTCACATTGTAATCATAATTCAAGATAAAAACAATTTATACAACTACATTAATAAATTTCTACGCTATAAATTATTTAGACAGTTTAAAAATACAAAAATGTAACTTTAGTAGGTAAAATATATATATTTAATATTTTATTATATTTATATAAATTTATATATATAATAATATCTATATTTAGATTAAAATTTTTAATCAAAATTCACAAACCTTTTCTCCATCATTATATCCTTTAAAACAGCTAGAGTTAAAATACTGATAAACATTCAACGAATTATCCTTATAAACTCCATATGTACCTAAAATATAATTAGGAATAAAATCTTAAAAATCATAAGCAATTAAAAGAATTTAAATATAATAGCATTTAAAAACATATGTTTGACAGTGGTATAAAAAAATTATAAATTTGATCCTTCTAGTATACATGAAAGATAAACTATGCAAAATGTTAAAATTAATATTCCATTTTCATTTTTTTTTATCTCTGAGACTCATGAAAAATGAAAATCTGATATCATTTGTCCCATTTCAGATCCATTTGTATGGCTGATGTGAAAGGGAGTGACTAGGCACTTAATTCCATTAAATAGTAAAAACATATAACCTTCAAGATTAGAAGTATTACATTTTAGACAACTGTGACATGAGAAAGGATGACAGTAAAAAATAATAACAATCTCAAATCTATAATTTTATGGTTGCATAGATATAACTAGTACCAAAGACTAAGCATAATGCTGATTAAATTACTACCAATACTGTTCTAACCAGTTTTTAGCATGTGGGAATAATAAAAAATAATAAAGATCTCATTTTAAAATTTATACATATTTATACTACAAAACAATTATAAATAAATTAACTTTGATTTTAAAATACTGATGCATTTAATTTCTTTTCTGGACATAATAGGAGAGAAGGACGAATAAGTAAATAATTATGGTACCAAAGACAGTTAACTATACTTTAAAAACAGTATTTCAATTTGTATTTTCTATCAACTTTTTAAAATTTTCACAGGATTCACTTTACCATGCATACATACATAATTCAACCAATAATTGATAGACCTTGAATAATGAGGAATTCTTAATATTAATTCTAGGAAAGCTAAGAGTTTCATTTCTCAGTAGTACTGTTCAGATTCAGAATCAATATTTATTCAACAAATCACAGTTAAATATATGCATCTTTCCCTATTTAAATTATTATACCTTCCAGAAATTGGAAATAGTAGTTGATAACAGGATTAAATCCTTGATACTTTGGAAAAATCCTAAAAGCTGTTATGGTTGCCAAATTTTCCAGGAATTTTCAAGGAGTCAAATCAAAAGTTTCCAGGGGATATCAACAGTCATGTTAAATAATTTATTATTTTATTTTAAAACTTGTTCTTAAACAAATATGCTTATTAATTACATAAAATGCAATGTTTTTCAATTATATTTGAAATAATAAAAATAAATTATTGCAAAAATCAATGAGAATATTTTTTTAATTTGAAATTTATTCAATGATTACTTTAAAAGTAATCAATTTAATAATTATTTTTAAAGTATTCATTATTACAATAAATAAATTTACAGCTATAAAAGAAAAAACTTCATTTAAATAATATATATTCTTTACATTACTGAATTATACAATGCATAAAATAATGGGTAATTTTAAAGATTTTAGGCACCTTCATTAGATATTTATTTATACATGCGCAATATTGCTATTAAAAAATGCTAACTTTTCATCTTTAAAGCTTTTGCTATAAACTCATAATTAATTCTAAGTAATAACTGTTGCTTCTCTGAAGCACCACAGTGGTTTTGCAATTATGTAATTTTTTTAAGTATTATATGTATAAATATTAAATTATATATATATATTTAATATAAATTGTAATAAAGCCCTATAGCATAGTGTTAGCACTTCATGATCCCAAGGAGGCACTGGTCAGAGGTTGATCCTTGGATTGGCAAGGTTGTTCCAGACTTTCTTAACTTCAATGAATCAATAAACTGAGTACCAAGCTTGCTTGGGAACTAACCACTGAAGTTTTTCATGTTAGACTGAAAACTAAACAGGGACATATGCTTCACACTCCAAGACCCTCATTCATGAAAACAGATATGGGCACTGTTGGCCTCAGCCTCCCTATGGAATGTTGTGTCATTGTGTTTAATTTTTTAGGGAATTGTAATGCTCATTAATTAGAAACTCAAGTTTTCATAAGAATGTATGTTACTGATTTAGTTTTATTGCCCAGTCGCTCTTGGGTAAAAGACTATGGAACTGAGCTGGTTAGGAGGGATTTCTAACTTTTGAACCAAGGGCTGCACAATAATCTTGCCAACCTAAATTACATCACTATGAGCAATATCCAGTTATCAAGTGGTCGCACAAGATTGCACTTCAACTTCAGCTTTGCAATCATGCAATATTTTAAATTTCAAATATCAAAATTTTGAACATTTCATTACAATTACTTACTATATAAATATTGAAATACTAATAACTAGAAACTAAGTTACTAGAGATTACATAATAAAAAATATATAAACTAAGCATCCTAGTCTACATGGGTCTACAATGACAAGGATATAAAGCTAAATCTGTAAGAAAAATAAAGTCATTTTTATGAAAATTAGAATTTAAATTAAGCAGGCAGTGGCACCACCATAAAAAAATCACAATACTGCAATCTAGCACCAATTTAATACAAGCAATAAAAAACAAATCTAAAATGTAAACAAGCATTCTTATAAAAACTATCTCAATTTAATCAATATTACCATACTAAATAAAATCAAATACCAATATATGAAATATCTATAAATAATACTCATTATATAACTTCAAATATTACATTCAACAGCAATAATAATTAAATAGGTAAAACTGAGTATTACGGTCTCACCTTAGCGAAATTTAAAATTTTTTTTATTACACAATTTTCTAAAATAAGAAAAGATATTCAAAAGAAAATCCTGAATTACTCTTATTAAATAAATAATATACAGATACATTGTTTTACAGAAAAAAAATGTGCTACGTAATCTGATCCGCGAGGTCTGACCGTAATACTCAGTTTAGCCTCGATAGGATATTAAACATTTTATTTTTACCTGGATACCATTTGAAAGCTAACGATCTATAAGCTTTTTCAAGACTTTCTGATGAACAATCAGAATCAACTCCCCAGATTTCGTTATGATATTTCATGTTAATAAAGAAAATTTAAGCATTAATTACATTAATGATGCGAAATCTTAATTAGTAGTAAATCGCAAAATACTAGAATGCTTAGACTTTAGATTAAGTTAGTTTAGTTTAAGTTAATTTAGTTTATAGCTGACAGTTTTGAAACTTTATGTTTTAACGCTTATACCCAACGTGCTTTTAACTTACGTTCAAGAGAAATTTGAAAAATGAGCAAATGCTTAATTGATTCGAAATTGATGGATTGATTCATATGGTTAGCTGGCTTTTGTCTCTATTAATCTAGAAAAGATGTTTTCGAAATCTTGTTATATGAAAAAATTGCGGATGGTTCTATTGCGTTGGCAACTAAGTAATTGCGGGTTTTTTTTAGAAAATCAAAGACAATTTTTTTCATTGAACTAAATAACTTTATGGATGGAGTTTTCAATGTAAACAAAAACTAACCTCAGTTTACCGAAAGCCATTTTAAATACTTCCGGTAGTATCTCTTCCCATTGAAAATCAATGCAATCGCAAAAATATGTATTTGAATATTTTCAGGTATTTATTTCTGTTTTCGAAAATGTTTTTATTTTATCCATTAAAATCATAATTTTTAATAAGAGTGCAATCAATGGTGATCCCGTAAATTTTTAATTTTTACTTAAATAATCCTGATGGATTACCATATTTTTCGGGGATTGTAACAATGATTCTCAATTGTTGATGAATAATATATTGCAACCCACATTCTAACTCTTGCTATTATTTATCTCAATTGTTAATCATTTTCTTCTTTAACTAATTTTTAATTTCATCCATTTATTCCAAAATTTCAGGAAATTTATTTTGCGCGCGATTGAACTATAAATCATTTACGTCAAATTGTGCTGCAATAAATACCCAGCCACTGTGTTATCGCGGGGAATGACGCAGCTGACAAATTGGCAAAGGCTGACTCAGATCTACAACAGCCTTCTCCAGCTTTGGAGTACCATGCTGTTAAAAGTTTTATAAAGTCAAATATAGCTTCCTATCTTAGAAATGTTTACAAGATGTGCACAAATTGGAAAGCATTGGCTTCCTTACTAACAAAGCCTATTCCGTGCAACTTCCACAGAACTGTAGGAGTGGCTAATTTTCCCCTTAAAACTAGGCATGATTATCTGCAAAAACACCTTCACCGTTTGGGTTTGAAGGACTCTCCGATCTGCCCTTTTTGTGGACTAGAGGACATGACTGGTGACCACCTTTATACTTGCCCTGGACTTTCGGACGTCGCAGTTAGAAATTCTGCGGAAAATGACATTTCATTCACCTCAAGATTGTATTGGGCTGCCCGAAAGAGACTGATGGTTGAAAAACCAAGGTTGGGCGTAGGATAAAAAAAAAAGCTATAAATCATTGCAAATATTAAACAAGGTATTATTTATGCTTTCATTTATAGTATTATAAATTTTATTAAAATTTTCTTACTCATGCTAGAATATATGAATTGGTATCAATAATGAGTAGAACAAAATTGTTATGATGTGCTTATTTACTTGCTGTTGATTAATATTTTAAACATATCTTGGTTTTTATTGCAATTAAAATTTAAGTCTTATTTTTAAGAATTGATTTAATATATATCTAATTAAATTAAGGATTGTTCCATGGGAAATTTGAGCATCTTGACTTGCGATAGTAAATTTGTTCCAGCTCGCATATTGCAACCAAATTTTACGCAACAACTACTATCTTTATGTGCTTTCTGCATTTCAAAAAATTTATAGGATAATTACTTTTAATTTAATATTTCTCAAAAGCAATGGAAACTACAGAAAACAAGCACAATGGTATAAGACAATATTGGAATAGTAAGCAAGAAGTTTCGTGCCGGAAGTTTTCTAGATCTCCACGCTAGTAGCGCCCTCTATTCTACGCTTTACAGAAACTTCCAGCCATTCTGTAATGTATTGACTATTTTGATCAATGACCTTTTGCCATCTTTCAGGCAGCATCATAATCCCAAGTTCATAAAACTTCTGGTTTTTATTAGTAAAAAACTGAATCAGGTACGATTTGACATTATCATCATTATTGAAATTTTTACCATTCAAGGAGTTTTGTAAAGATCTAAACAAAAAAGTAATCAGAATGTGCAAGGTCAGGCATATATGGTGGATGTGGGAACACATCCCAACCAAGCTCCAATAATTTTTGCCGAGTGACCAAAGATGTGTTTGGCCTTGCCTTGTCATGATGGGATACAACACCTTTTTGATTTGTCAATTCGAGCCGCTTTTCTTAAACTGCATTGTTTAATTTCGTTAGTTGTTCAATGTAGATATCATAATTGATCGTTCGGTTGGGTGGTAAGAGTTCAAAGTAGACAATTCTTTTGTAATCCCACCAAACTGATAACAAAACCTTCTTTTGAAGAATATCAGCTATTGATGTTTTTTGAGTTGGTTCACCTGGCC
This sequence comes from Latrodectus hesperus, assembly GCA_037975125.1. NCBI lineage: Eukaryota > Metazoa > Arthropoda > Arachnida > Araneae > Theridiidae > Latrodectus > Latrodectus hesperus. Next base: position 100,856,524 of record CM075855.1, read on the forward strand.
TGCTCCACAATCTTTTCCGCTTGATATTGTTGTAAACAACCCATTTTTCGATGCCAATTATCAGTCGTTTTAAAAATGGATCATTTTTATTACGTTTCTTTAGCAAATAGCAGCTGTTAATGCGTTGCGTTAAATGCGTTTCTTTCAGTTCATGAGGAACCCATGTATTGAGTTTTTGAACATAGCCAACTTGTTTTAAGTGATTTTCATGTATGATATAGTGTGTCTATTATACATGATTTTCATGTATGATATAGTTCATTAACAGAAACTGCCATGTATGATATAGTATAGTGATTTTCATGTATGTGATACATGATCATGCTTCGAAGCTTCTCTGCAATCTCACGTGTTGTACTGTGACGATGCGAATCAATTATTGCTTTGATTAAGTCGTCATCAACTTCAACTGGACGACCAGAGCATTTCTTATCTTTGAGTGAAAAATCACCAGAGGGAAATTTGGCAAACCAATTTTGACACTGCCGTTCTTTTAAGGCTTAGTCACCGTAAACAGTACATAACATTTTATGAGATTACGATACGTTTTCCCTTTGCGAAAATAAAAAAGCAAAATATGACGAAAATGTTCCTTTTGATTTTCCATTTTTCAAAGAGCACCAAACGAAAACTACGCAAACGATCCAAATTTTTTTTTACTGATTGACAGCTGAATTACCAACTATCAAATAACAAAATGTCTTTTACATTTGTACTACGTCTGCAAACCTAAAAATTCAACTAAAGCCATCTATGAGTGAATCCGCAATTACTTAGTTGCCAATCCAATAAATTGAGAAATACGTAAATTTCGAACGCTAATAATTTAGTCATTATTTAAAGTTTTCTTTATTACATTTTCTTTTTTTTTTCGTGCTGAAATTATCGTCTGATATTGGCTTATTGCTTGACTGACTAAAGATTGAGTATTTCTGATCTTTCATTTATATTATTTAATTTATTCTTTTTACATATTTTTCTTTTTTATGTTGTTCATGTTTTTATTTTGAATTCAGTATGATTGTAGCAGAGACTAAAATTATTTATACCAGTGTTTCTCAACCTTTTAGTATTTACGGCCCAATTTTCAATCATAATTTTCATCGCGGCCCCCTCCCCACCACATATAATAAAATGTATACAATAATAATGTATTTTGAGTATTTTGGCTCTAAACCTACATTCTACAACCTTAATTTTAAACTTTACAAATTATAAGTATACGAAAATTTATTGACATTTTGCAACACCGATCCTCAACATTGAAAAAACAAGAATCCTATGCCTTTTTATTGCTCTTGCGTCCCGTCATGTCGGGCATTCTCATGGTTTCAAGAGAATTTTCGATTTGTCTGGTCAGCTTAAAAATTAAGTTAAGAGCGTGCGCAGATGTGAACAAATGTTTTTTCATAGGGAGAAGGAGAAAGTTCTATGTCGCCAATTTCAATTCCTGTCAATCTCATTCGAGTCGATCCTTCTATCGGTATTGAATCTATTCTGAATGTGTATGTTATATATATTTTCGTGTAATTGCAATTTACGGTATTAAATATCCTCTTCGTGACGGGCGAGTCATATATGCATTTCGTACGGACGAACGTGAGGGCCGGGCGGTTCACCCGTGCATTCCTGAAGAACTAGCCTAGTGAACGGGTGGTGCATGTATGCATTTTAAGCTGGAACAATTTTTAATAATCACTAGATGGCACTATGTGTCCATTACATTTAAACTGAACGTAGTTTTAGTGTTCTGAGCTTTATTTTTTTCGTATTAATGCTTTTTTTGGTATTTTGATTATCAGCTGTGGCTGGGGACAGGAAATCGCATTGTAAACAAACACAGATTTGCTCTTCAACTTTCCACGTGATTTAAGCATTCTCGCTTCTGATAGCTCTCTGAACACTTTTTTATTTAGTTTTCGCTACTAAGGGAAGCCTTTTAGGGTTTTAGCGTCAGTTTCATTACAGTTTTTACTGCTTTCGGTTATATTTGCTCACTGTTCTTGTTATTTTGAAATTTGTCGACTCCAGATTATTATGGCGCGGATTATCTTGTAGGCATTTTCCTACCCTTAATTTGAACAAAAAGGGAGAAAAGTGTCGCAGAAAGTGCATTGTTTGTTCAGATACCGTGCTGAAAGAAAAGAAAACACAACAAACATTTTATGCTTGCAAATCATGCAATGTCGGATTTTGCGTTTCTTCGTGCTTTGAGATTTTCCACACTCAGTCTTCATTTTAAATTTTGTTACTTTTTCTTGTCAACAGCCCTTCTATAGTTTTTATTAATTTGAAAATATGTTAAAGTGTTTTGTCAATTAAAATTTTGGAAAAACTAGAATTGCACTGTCGAAAATTATTTCTCAAGGTAAGCAACTTTTTTATCTATATATTTTCATATAAATTGAATGAAAAACATTATTAAAGTCTTGTTTTAATGTTATAAGATAGATTACGTGATTATCTAAAATGCTACCAAAAATCACGAAGGTAGGACTTTAACTTCCTTATTTACGAAATTTTTTTCTAAAAATAGGCCTAGCGGAGAAAAACCACCCATCCTGTAATAGCATTCCTTTCACTTCAGCTTCGTCCTGAACGCATGTCTTAAGCAAAGGTGCCCCGTCGTGAAAAGGTTAAATATTCATGGCAGCAGATTTATGCAGAATCATGGATAAATTTTAAGCGGGCGTAAGCGAGCGTTAGACAAGCATCAACAAGTACACAGGAAAGAGTGGTTCCGAAAATAAAATCAAGAAAATATTCTCAAGAATACTTAAATTTTGGGTTCACTAGTACGGAAGTAAATGAAGAAGAAAGGCCCCTGTGTATCATCTGCTCATAAATGTTGGCGGCAGACAGCATGAAACCCAATAAATTTAAACGACATTTGGAAACGCTTCATAGTGAGTACGTAAGCAAATCCAGAGAATTCTTCGAATTAAAATTAAAATCATATGAAAAGCAAAAATTATTGTTTAAATAAACTTTGTGAATGAAAAAACTTTAATTGCCTCTTACAAAGTTTAATATAAAATAGCCAGATGTAAAAAGCCTCACACCATTGGTAAAGAGCTTATTTTGCCAGCCGCAATTGAGATTGTAGAAATTATGTTTGGAGATAATTTTGCAAAACAATTGCAGTCTTTAGCTCTTTCAAATGATACTTTTGCCCGTCGAATTGATGATATAGCTGAAGATGTAGAGTGTCAGCTTTTGTCAAAGTTGCGTGACAAATTGTTTTCAATACCACTCGATGAGGCAACAGATTGTAACAAAGATGTTCATTTCATTGCCTATGGAAAAATTGCGTCGGAATATGCACCGATAGTGTACGTTCTATGTCCGGAAGATTCCAAAGTATTCAAGCACTTGTGAAACAAAAATCGCCACAGTACGTCTGGAAACATTGCATGATCCACAGAGAAGCTTTGGCTTCCAAAGAAATAAGTCCTGGTTTGAATATTGTATTAACTACGGTTGTAACCGTAGTAAATTATATAAAAATGAGACCCCTGAAATCAAGAATCTTTTCCGCACTTTGTAAAGATATGGGTGCAGTACATTCAACGTTACTATTTTATTGTGAGGCAAGATAGATATCACAAGAGAAATTTTGGCAACGAGTTTATGAATTAAGAGAAGTAATACAAATTCAACACATCCGTCAAGGTAAACATCTATTCGAAACAAATTGCCCAGATACTGCTGTAGAAATAAGCATGATAACCAAAATTCTTGGTGTGTATGTTAACGCCCTGTTTCAATCTGAATACATTTCTACAAAATTTCTTATAAAAGAAATAAATTTAGAACTATCTTTACATATTGCTGCTGAAGAAATTGCTCAAAACTCTAAGCGATATTAAGTTTATAAAGATTTACAAAAAAAAAAAAAAAAAAAAATTCTGAAGAATTGAGTGAAAATATTTTTTTGAGCGTAATTGGACATTCTTTACCTCAAACTATTAACTCTCTCTATTGAATCATTCTAGTTTCTTATTTTATAGATAATTTTTGTCAGTGCGGAAAATGTTATAAATACACTCACCCTACGAAAAAATGCAAACAAGACTTATTCCTGTGAAGAATTGTGGAAAATTCCATAAAGACACTCCCTGTGCCAATGAAACTCCTACATATATAAATTGAAAAGGAAATCATGCAGCTAATTACATTTGTTTCCCTACGAGCCTTGAAGAAAAATTCTTACATTTTAAAAATATGAACCACTTTCTATTTATTAAGGCGAGAAGACGTTAAAATAAATCTTTAAAAACCAGTTACTCCAGTACAACCAAAAATCATCTCACTCTTTTGCTGAATCAACATGAAATAACTGATATTGTTAAAAAAAAAACAGTAAGTGAAATGGCTTCTATGTTTGAAGCAAAATTACTTGCGATACAGGTAAACAAGATGAAATTGTTTAAGAAATGTTGTCATTCATGAAAATATACATATGAACATGTTCGAATCCATCTAGAAAAGTTTTAGATCTCCTCCAAGAGAGTCGTGCAAGATCTAACCAGTCAAGAAAGATAAGTCCAAATAATTCTGTGAATCAACAAATTATATCACATGAACAACCAATTAAGAAGTCTCCTCAAAAAATATTAAATATTCACAGCTTAACATTGAAGAAAGAATTGAGGCAGGAAGAAAACGTGAAAACACTCCTCATTTTTTATAAATTCTTACTACAAGCGCACCTTTTTATTTTAAGTAACTATTAAGATTTTTTGTTTTATTTAATGTTCAATTTAATTTCTTGGAATGCAAGAAAAATTCTATCTATGCGCCCGTATAAAAAAACTTCCGTACTTTCAATCTTCCGATGTCCTAGCAATTCAAGAAACGTTTCTAAGAAGTTCTAATTTATTTCAAATTGGTAATGAAACAATAATTCGATTAGACAGGTAAGATGGCCGTGGTGGAGGTCTGCTTTTTGCAGTTGATATATCTCTGCCTGTGCAAGTATTAAATATATCCCGATCAGAAGAAAACGATACAGCAAATTTTGCTATAAAAACTGCTTTATTCAAATCATCTCTTACTTTAGTAAATGTATACATCCCACCTTGTAAATTTTCAAGTTCTTAGTTCCATAGCATCTTATCAAATATTCAACCTCTCATCATAACAATTGGAGACTTTAATATGCGAAGTTCGCGCTTGGTATTTATTTAGAAGTTATTCCTACTCTTATGAATCTTCTGAATTCCTCGATTGGGTAGCAAAATTTACCTTTTAAATACCTTTTAGCCAACTCATTTCGGACTCCACAACAGATCGATTATAATTTTGTATTTCCTGATATTTTTTTTTTTTTGTACTTCCTCAGTGATTTCAGATAGTTATGGTAGTGACCATGTCCCTGTTCAAACAAATGTCACAATCTAAAATAACGTTTTTCAAAAGTTATTTCCCGTAATGGAATATTATGGACTGGCTTCTTCAATTGAATGAACACTCAAACTGCTAAAAGGGACTTGTTTCTATTAGACATTTTCTTCAATTCGAAATTTTATCCAAAAATATCCTGTGTGTGTGTGTGATAGATTCAGGAAAAAACTTTCCGTCAGAGTCATATTCTCCGTGGTGGACATAAAAGTGTTATCTTTTGGGTCAAAGAAGAAAACTTTGGAGATAAGCAATAAGTTCTCTTAATCAGACTGTGTGGATAGAGTACAAACGAATCTCTGCAACCATTTTATATCTAATATTTTCTATCTACGTTTTATATCTAAAGACACTTGTTCTATTTACAAAAGAAATAAAAATAGATCTTCTGATTCACCAACTCATCATCTTCTAATTTCTGGTGAAACTTCAATGATTTCGGACCCTGTAGTCTAGGCTAACTTATTCGCCAAATTACTACCTCTCGACTTAAGATGAAACTTTGATTTAGAATATAATTCTTCATTCTCTCTCTCAAAACTCCAATTGGTGATTTCTAAATGCAAAAATACTTCAGTTGGTCCTGATTTAATATCAGCTAAAATTTTGAAATGTCTGTCAAACATAGCTTTATGATTCCTTTTGTCACTCATAAATAATTCTTGGTTAAACGGTACTGTTCTTCGATCTTGGAAAAATTCATTATAATTCCAATAATAAAACCTGGGAAATATACTACATCAATAAATTCTTATCGCCCAATATCTCATATAAGTGTTCGATGTAAGAGAAATCGTGATCTTAAATCGTCTTATAAATCATAGCTTCTCTTCCAAATATTTTCATCCAAATCATCATGGGTTTAGGCCTTAGAGAGATTGCGATAAGGTTCTTTCTATGTTTCATCATCATATTATTGATTTACGATCACAGAGACAATATATTATGTGCGTGACTGTGAACATTTCTAAGCTTACGATTCAGTGTGGCCAGATGTTCTTATTTAGATGTTCCTCCAATTTGATATCAGAGGAAATGTTCATTGGATATTGGAACAGTTGCTCATTGGATTCTTTAACGGATAGAAGTTTTAGAGTGAAATGGCGTGGAACTTTGTCTCAACCCACATTCTCTAACAGAGGCGTACCTCAAGGCAGTGTTCTACCTTCCTTTTTTATGATTTATAATTCATATATTTACGAAGTTCTCTCTCCTGACATTCAGTGTTTTATACTGACGACATAATCTTTTGACTGCTCATTCATCACAAGAAAGTCATTAACTAAAAATGCAGACTGCAGTCATAAAACTTGAACAATGGTGTAGAGAATGGAAACTAAAATTTTATTCTGCAAAATATTCTGTTTTAGATTTCTCTTCCGAAAAAATCTCCAGTAAATCTTCAATTAACTATTAATCAATTACCTATCTCTTGGTCTAAACACATAAAAATTCTGGGTCTCTATTTTACGAATAACTTAACCTTCAAATATAATTTTTAAATGAAAAAAAAGCCACCCAGAAGAAAATTAATGTTTTAAAAGCTATTGTAGTCAACATATGGGGAGCAAAAACTCTAATCACTAATTTCAAATTGTTCAGTCCTTCATTTCAAGTAGCCTGGACTGTGGATGTCATATATCCACATCTGCGAGCCCATGTGACGGAAAAATCTTCGATCCAATATACCACTCAGTTCTTAGAATTGCTACAGGTCTACCATGCGGGACACCAATTCCACTTCTCTTGAAAGAAGAAGGGGTCTTGCCTCTTTTGTACGGCAAAACTATCTCTCTATAAGGATGTACATTAGAAACCATGCACTTTCTAGCAGATCTCCATGTCGTAGTTTGTGGAAAACAATGCCATACAACCAAATCTCTGGTGCTCCTCCGCTGTCTTTGAAAGTGTAAAAATAGTTTGACGAAAACGGAATTCAAGAATCAGATATTTTAAGAGTTCCTTTAAAACCTGCCTCTGATAATATTAATTTAAAGATATTACTAAATATTCTTTTTAGAATAAAAATGTTTCTTCAAATACTATTAATGAACTCTTTGAACTACATAATACTTCTGAATGATCCGTTCTCATATCGTTATTTACTAATGCGTCTAAAATAGACAACAAATTAGGAATCGCTGTTTATAACAGCAGAAATATCATCTCTGTCTCCAGGCAAATCAATAACTTAAATTCATTTTTTACATCTGAGGCTTTTGCCTTATCTCTGGTTGCGACAAAATTCTGTATTTCTCCTTCAAATTATGTCATATTATTAAACTCCTTATCCTGTCTACGCAGCTTGAAAACTCTCTCAACCTCTTTCCCAACAAAAATGAATACCACAGTTAGTCTAGAAATATTATTTACTATAAAATTGAACCATTTATTTCTATATCTATTGGTCATTTTTTAAGATATTGAGGAAATTTTGGATTTTGATCTCAATGTAATTGGGAATCTGAAGTCACTTTTGTAACTTGAGCTTGTCTGTGTGAAAATTCTGGCCATGGGAAACTTATGAAAAACCATAAAAAGATTAAGTTTAATAAGGTAATGCTAATTGCAGAATTTTATGTAAATACTTCTATTCGTTTTTGTGGGAGATTGAGTTGTTTTTTGCTGAAATACATAAGATATCACTTCGGACAATTGAGCGCACCATACAAAGACTCACTTTTCTCCTAAAATATACTTTTTATAATAAAATGAATACCACAGTTAGTCTAGAAACATTATTTACTATAAAATTAAACCATTTATTTCTATATCTATTGGCCATTTTTTAAGATATTGAGGAAATTTTGGATTTTGATCTCAAATGTAATTGGGAATCTGAAGTCACTTGAGCTTGTCTGCGTGCAAATTCTGGCCATAGGAAACTTATGAAAAACCATATAAAGATTAAGTGTAATAAGGTAATGCTAATTGCAGAATTTTATGTAAATACTTATATTCGTTTTTGTGGGAGATTGAGTTGTTTTTTGCTGAAATATATAAGATATCACTTCAGACAATTGAGCGCACCATACAAAAACTCACTTTTCTCCTAAAATATACTTTTTATAATGAAATGAATACCACAGTTAGTCTAGAAATATGATTTACTACAAAATAAAACCATTTATTTGTATATGGATCGGCCATTTTTTAAGATATAAGGGAATTTCAGTGTCAATATTCGCGAAAATCAGAAGTCACACGTACCATATGGGCGCACCATAAAAAAAAGTCACTTTTCTCCTAAAATTTATTTTTTGTAATAAAATAATACCACAGTTAGTCTAGAAATTTGATTTATTATTAAACGGAACCATTAATTTGTATATATATCGGGCATTTTTTAAGATATTGAGGAAATTTTCAAATCGTCCAAACGGCGAAAAGGAGATTTTGCGTGTCACCCAAACTCATCATACAAAAACTCAATTTTCTCCTAAAATATAATTTTTATAATGAAATGAATACCACAGTTAGTCTAAATATGATTTACTACAAAATAAAACCATTTATTTGTATATGGATCGGCCATTTTTAAGATATAAGGGAATTTCGGTGTCAATATTCGCGAAAATCAGAAGTCACACGTACCATATAGGCGCCCCATAAAAAAAACTCACTTTTCTCCTAAAATTTATTTTTTGTAATAAAATGAATACCACAGTTAGTCTAGAAATGTGATTTACTACTAAACGGAACCATTAATTTGTATATATATTGGGCATTTTTTAAGATATTGAGGAAATTTTCAAATCGTCCAAACGGCGAAAAGGAGATTTTGCGTGTCACCCATACTCATCATACAAAAACTCAATTTTCTCCTAAAATATATTTTTCATAATGAAATGAATACCACAGTTAGTCTAGAAATATGATTTACTACAAAATAAAACCATTTATTTGTATATGGATCGGCCATTTTTTAAGATATAAGGGAATTTTGGTGTCAATATTCGCGAAAATCAGAAGTCACACGTACCATATAGGCGCCCCATAAAAAAACTCACTTTTCTCCTAAAATTTATTTTTTGTAATAAAATGAATACCACAGTTAGTCTAGAAATGTGATTTACTACTAAACGGAACCATTAATTTGTATATATATTGAGCATTTTTTAAGATATTGAGGAAATTTTCAAATCGTCCAAACGGCGAAAAGGAGATTTTGCGTGTCACCCAAACTCATCATACAAAAACTCAATTTTCTCCTAAAATATAATTTTTATAATGAAATGAATACCACAGTTAGTCTAGAAATATGATTTACTACAAAATAAAACCATTTATTTGTATATGGATCGGCCATTTTTTAAGATATAAGGGAATTTCGGTGTCAATATTCGCGAAAATCAGAAGTCACACGTACCATATAGGCGCCCCATAAAAAAAACTCACTTTTCTCCTAAAATTTATTTTTTGTAATAAAATGAATACCACAGTTAGTCTAGAAATGTGATTTACTACTAAACGGAACCATTAATTTGTATATATATTGGGCATTTTTTTAGATAATGAGGAAATTTTCAAATCGTCCAAACGGCGAAAAGGAGATTTTGCGTGTCACCCAAACTCATACAAAAACTCAATTTTCTCCTAAAATATAATTTTTATAATGAAATGAATACCACAGTTAGTCTAGAAATATGATTTACTACAAAATAAAACCATTTGTTTGTATATGTATCGGCCATTTTTTAAGATATAAGGGAATTTTGGTGTCAATATTCGCGAAAACCAGAAGTCACACGTACCATATAGGCCCCCCATAAAAAAACTCACTTTTCTCTAAAATTTATTTTTTGTAATGAAATGAATACCACAGTTAGTCTAAATGTGATTTACTACTAAACGGAACCATTAATTTGTATATATATTGGGCATTTTTTAAGATATTGAGGAAATTTTCAAATCGTCCAAACGGCGAAAAGGAGATTTTGCGTGTCACCCAAACTCATCATACAAAAACTCAATTTTCTCCTAAAATATAATTTTTATAATGAAATGAATACCACAGTTAGTCTAGAAATATGATTTACTACAAAAATAAAACCATTTATTTGTATATGGATCGGCCATTTTTAAGATATAAAGGGGAATTTTGGTGTCAATATTCGCGAAAATAAGAAATCACACTTACCATATAGGCGCCCCATAAGAAAAACTCACTTTTCTCCTAAAATTTATTTTTTGTAATGAAATGAATACCACAGTTAGTCTAGAAATATTATTAACTATAAAATTGAACCATTTATTTCTATATCTATTGGTCATTTTTTAAGATATTGAGGAAATTTTGGATTTTGATCTCAATGTAATTGGGAATCTGAAGTCACTTTTGTCACTTGAGCTTGTCTATGTGTTAAAATTCTGGCCATGGGAAACTTATGAAAAACCGAAGTAAAGATTAAGTTTAATAAGGTAGTGCTAATTGCAGAATTTTATGTAAATACTTATATTCGTTTTTGTGGGAGATTGAGTTGTTTTTTGCTGAAATATATAAGATATCACTTCGGACAATTGAGCGCACCATACTTAAACTCACTTTTCTCCTAAAATATACTTTTTATAATAAAATGAATACCACAGTTAGTCTAGAAACATTATTTACTATAAAATTAAACCATTTATTTCTATATCTATTAGCCATTTTTTAAGATATTGAGGAAATTTTGGGATTTTGATCTCAAATGTAATTGGGAATCTGAAGTCACTTGAGCTTGTCTGTGTGCAAATTCTGGCCATAGGAAACTTATGAAAAACCATATAAAGATTAAGTGTAATAAGGTAATGCTAATTGCAGAATTTTATGTAAATACTTATATTCGTTTTTGTGGGAGATTGAGTTGTTTTTTGCTGAAATACATAAGATATCACTTCGGACAATTGAGCGCACCATACAAAGACTCAATTTTCTCCTAAAATATAATTTTTATAATGAAATGAATACCACAGTTAGTCTAGAAATATGATTTACTACAAAATAAAACCATTTATTTGTATATGGATCGGCCATTTTTTAAGATATAAGGGAATTTCAGTGTCAATATTCGCGAAAATCAGAAGTCACACGTACCATATAGGCGCCCGGTAAAAAAACTCACTTTTCTCCTAAAATTTATTTTTATAATAAAATGAATACCACAGTTAGTCTAGAAATGTGATTTACTACTAAACGGAACCATTAATTTGTATATATATTGGGCATTTTTTAAGATATTGTGGAAATTTTCAAATCGTCCAAACGGCGAAAAGGAGATTTTGTGTGTCACCCAAACTCATCATACAAAACCTAAATTTTCACCTGAAATATATTTTTCATAGTGAAATGAATACCACAGTTAGTCTAGAAATATGATTTACTACAAAATAAAACCATTTATTTGTATATGGATCGGCCATTTTTTAAGATATAAATGAATTTTGGTGTCAATATTCGCGAAAATCAGAAGTCACACGTACCATATAGGCGCCCCATAATAAAAACTCACTTTTCTCCTAAAATTTATTTTTTGTAATGAAATGAATACCACAGTTAGTCTAGAAATGTGATTTACTACTAAACGGAACCATTAATTTGTATATATATTGGGCATTTTTTAAGATATTGAGGAAATTTTCAAATCGTCCAAACGGCGAAAAGGAGATTTTGCGTGTCACCCAAACTCATCATACAAAAACTCAATTTTCTCCTAAAATATAATTTTTATAATGAAATGAATACCACAGTTAGTCTAGAAATATGATTAACTGCAAAATAAAACCATTTATTTGTATATGGATCGGCCATTTTTTAAGATATAAGGGAATTTCGGTGTCAATATTCGCGAAAATCAGAAGTCACACGTACCATATAGGCGCCCCATAAAAAAAACTCACTTTTCTCCTAAAATATACTTTTTATAATAAAATGAATACCACAGTTAGTCTAGAAACATTATTTACTATAAAATTAAACCATTTATTTCTATATCTATTGGCCATTTTTTAAGATATTGAGGAAATTTTGGATTTTCATCTCAAATGTAATTGGGAATCTGAAGTCACTTGAGCTTGTCTGTGTGCAAATTCTGGCCATAGGAAACTTATGAAAAACCATATAAAGATTAAGTGTAATAAGGTAATGCTAATTGCAGAATTTTATGTAAATACTTCTATTCGTTTTTGTGGGAGATTGAGTTGTTTTTTGCTGAAATACATAAGATATCACTTCGGACAATTGAGCGCACCATACAAAAACTCAATTTTCTCCTAAAATATAATTTTTATAATGAAATGAATACCACAGTTAGTCTAGAAATATGATTTACTACAAAATAAAACCATTTATTTGTATATGTATTGGCCATTTTTTAAGATATAAGGGAATTTTGGTGTCAATATTCGCGAAAATCAGAAGTCACACGTACCATATAGGCGCCCCATTAAAAAAACTCATATGTATCGGTATATGTATCGGCCATTTTTTAAGATATAAGGGAATTTTGGTGTCAATATTCGCGAAAATAAGAAATCACACGTACCATATAGGCGCCCCATAAAAAAAACTCACTTTTCTCCTAAAATTTATTTTTTGTAATAAAATGAATACCACAGTTAGTCTAGAAATATTATTAACTATAAAATTGAACCATTTATTTCTATATCTATTGGTCATTTTTTAAGATATTGAGGAAATTTTGGATTTTGATCTCAATGTAATTGGGAATCTGAAGTCACTTGAGCTTGTCTGTGTGCAAATTCTGGCCATAGGAAACTTATGAAAAACCATATAAAGATTAAGTGTAATAAGGTAATGCTAATTGCAGAATTTTATGTAAATACTTGTATTCGTTATTGTGTTAGATTGAGTTGTTTGTTGCTGAAACATATAAGTTATCACTTCAGACAATTGGGTACACCATACAAAAACTCACTTTTCTCCTAAAATATACTTTTCATAATAAAATGAATACCACAGTTAGTCTAGAAATATTATTTACTATAAAATTGAACCATTTAATTCTTTATCTATTGGTCATTTTTTAAGATATTGTGTAAATTTTGGATTTTGATCTCAATGTAATTGGGAATCTGAAGTCACTTTTGTCACTTGAGCTAGTCTGTGTGGAAATTCTGGCCATGGGAAACTTATGAAAAACCATATAAAGATTAAGTTTGATAAGGTAATGCTAATTGCGGAATTTTATGTAAATACTTGTATTCGTTTTTTTAGGAGATTGAGTTGTTTGTTGCTGAAACATATAAGATATCACTTCAGACAATTGGGTGCACCATACAAAAACTCACTTTTCTCCTAAAATATACTTTTTATAATAAAATGAATACCACAGTTAGTCTAGAAACATTATTTACTATAAAATTGAACCATTTATTTCTATATCTATTGGCCATTTTTTAAGATATTGAGGAAATTTTGGATTTTGATCTCAAATGTAATTGGGAATCTGAAGTCACTTGAGCTTGTCTGTGTGCAAATTCTGGCCATAGGAAACTTATGAAAAACCATATAAAGATTAAGTGTAATAAGGTAATGCTAATTGCAGAATTTTATGTAAATACTTATATTCGTTTTTGTGGGAGATTGAGTTGTTTTTTGCTGAAATATATAAGATATCACTTCGGACAATTGAGCGCACCATACAAAAACTCACTTTTCTCCTAAAATATACTTTTATAATAAAATGAATACCACAGTTAGTCTAGAAACATTATTTACTATAAAATTAAACCATTTATTTCTATATCTATTGGCCATTTTTTAAGATATTGAGGAAATTTTGGATTTTGATCTCAAATGTAATTGGGAATCTGAAGTCACTTGAGCTTGTCTGTGTGCAAATTCTGGCCATAGGAAACTTATGAAAAACCATATAAAGATTAAGTGTAATAAGGTAATGCTAATTGCAGAATTTTATGTAAATATTTGTATTCGTTTTTGTGTTAGATTGAGTTGTTTATTGCTGAAACATATAAGATATCACATCAGACAATTAGGTACACCATACAAAAACTCACTTTTCTCCTAAAATTTATTTTTTTATAATAAAATGAATACCACAGTTAGTCTAGAAATGCGATTTACTACTAAACGGAACCATTAATTTGTATATATATCGGGCATTTTTTAAGATATTGAGGAAATTTTCAAATCGTCCAAACGGCGAAAAGGAGATTTTGCGTGTCACCCAAACTCATCATACAAAAACTCAATTTTCTCCTAAAATATATTTTTCATAATGAAATGAATACCACAGTTAGTCTAGAAATATGATTTACTACAAAATAAAACCATTTATTTGTATATGTATTGGCCATTTTTGAAGATATAAGGGAATTTTGGTGTCAATATTCGCGAAAATCAGAAGTCACACGTACCATATGGGCGCCCCATAAAAAAAACTCACTTTTCTCCTAAAATTTATTTTTTATAATAAAATGAATACCACAGTTAGTCTAGAAATGTGATTTACTACTAAACGGAACCATTAATTTGTATATATATGGGGCAATTTTTATGATATTGAGGAAAATTTCAAATCGTCCAAACGGCGAAAAGGAGATTTTGCGTGTCACCCAAACTCATCATACAAAAACTCAATTTTCTCCTAAAATATATTTTTCATAATGAAATGAATACCACAGTTAGTCTAGAAAAATGAATTACTAGAAAATAAAACCATTTATTTGTATATGTATTGGCCATTTTTTTAAGTATAAGGGAATTTTGGTGTCAATATTCGCGAAAATCAGAAGTCACACGTACCATATATGCGCCCCATAAAAAAACTCACTTTTCTCCTAAAATTTATTTTTTATAATAAAATGAATACCACAGTTAGTCTAGAAATGTGATTTACTACTAAACGGAACCATTAATTTGTATATATATCGGGCATTTTTTAAGATATTGAGGAAATTTTCAAATCGTCCAAACGGCGAAAAGGAGATTTTGTGTGTCACCCAAACTCATCATACAAAAACTCAATTTTCTCCTAAAATATATTTTTCATAATAAAATGAATACCACAGTTAGTCTAGAAATATGATTTACTACAAAATAAAACCATTTATTTGTATATGTATTGGCCATTTTTTAAGATATAAGGGAATTTTGGTGTCAATATTCGCGAAAATCAGAAGTCACACGTACCATATAGGCGCCCCATAAAAAACTCACTTTTCTCCTAAAATTTATTTTTTATAATAAAATGAATACCACAGTTAGTCTAGAAATGTGATTTACTACTAAACGGAACCATTAATTTGTATATATATTGGGCATTTTTTAAGATATTGAGGAAATTTTCAAATCGTCCAAACGGCGAAAAGGAGATTTTGTGTGTCACCCAAACTCATCATACAAAAACTCAATTTTCTCCTAAAATATATTTTTCATAATGAAATGAATACCACAGTTAGTCTAGAAATATTATTTACTATAAAATTGAACCATTTATTTCTATATCTATTGGCCATTTTTTTTTAAGATATTGAGGAAATTTTGGATTTTGATCTCAATGTAATTGGGAATCTGAAGTCGAATGCGTCACTTGAAATTGTGTGTGTGAAAATTCTGGCCATGGGAAACTTATGAAAAACCATATAAGTATTAAGATTAATAATGTATTGCTAATTGCATAATTTTATGTAAATACATATATTCGTTTTTGTGGGAGTTTGAGTTGTTTTTTGCTGAAACATATAAGATATCACTTCAGACAATTGGGCGCACCATGCAAAAACTCACTTTTCTCCTAAAATATACTTTTTATAATAAAATGAATACCACAGTTAGTCTAGAAATATTATTTACTATAAAATTGAACCATTTATTTCTATATCTATTGGCCATTTTTTAAGATATTGAGGAAATTTTGGATTTTGATCTCAATGTAATTGGGAATCTGAAGTCACTTGTGTCACTTGAGCTTGTCTGTGTGAAAATTCTGGCCATAGGAAACTTATGAAAAACCATATAAAGATTAAGTGTAATAAGGTAATGCTAATTGCAGAATTTTATGTAAATACTTATATTCGTTTTTGTGGGAGATTGAGTTGTTTTTTGCTGAAACATATAAGATATCACTTCAGACAATTGGGCGCACCAAACAAAAACTCACTTTTCTCCTAAAATATACTTTTTGTAATAAAATGAATACCACAGTTAGTCTAGATATATTATTTACCATAAAACTGAACCATTTATTTCTATATCTATTGACCATTTTTGAAGATATTGAGGAAATTTTGGATTTTGATCTCAATGTAATTGGGAATCTGAAGTCACTTGTTTCACTTGAGCTTGTGTGTGTGAAAATTCTGGCCATGGGAAACTTATGAAAAACCATGTAATGATTAAGTTTAATATGATAATGCTAATTGCAGAATTTTATGTAAATACTTATATTCGTTTTTGTGGGAGATTGAGTTGTTTTTTGCTGAAACATATAAGATATCACTTCAGGCAATTGGGCGCACCAAACAAAAACTTACTTTTCTCCTAAAATATACTTTTTATTTATAAAATGAATACCACAGATATTTTTTAATACTCTTTTTATAATAGATACACTTTATTATACACTTTTAATACACTTTTTATAATAAAATGAAATTACGCAACTAATAGCGCGTGAATCTTCGTTTTCTCGCGCTATTAGTTGTGTAATTTCATATGGGAGCAGTCCCAATAATTGTGACACCCAATATTCTTCATTCAACCCAATTCGTCTTGCCTGCCGTTCAAATAAAACTAAATAAAAAATTTTATCCCCATCTTTGATTTTATATTCATGCATTAACTTTCGAAAATCTATGTTTACGTTTCTACTTTCATCGTTGCTACTTATATCTGAAATATTTACATTTTGAACTTCATTTTCGATACGGAAACGTTCAAGTTCATATTCACGGTCAGCCAACGTTTTGGCGGCTATTTCTGATGCAATTCGATCTTCAGTAATCCTACTTAATAAGCTCTTACTAAACTGTTCATCATACGTCTCTGGTTCCGTTATAATACGTTTTAAATCAATTATTTTAGCATCTTCCGGTACGGAGAGACCTAATTCTGTTGCTATTTCTATTAAATCTACTTTTTTAGCCTTCCCCCAAAAAGCTATACTTTTCAAATTATAATACTTAATTGCTTTATGCATAAAAATACTTTATCAATAACGAAATTACTTTTACTTCACCCCAAACGAAAATAATTGTTTCTTTAAAAACGAAATTACTTTTTGCAAACGAAATTAAGAAAATACTTTATACTTATACACATAATTCTTAAATCTCGTTTAGTACTTCAAAATACGTTAATATACATTTCGAAGCGAAACAATTAAAATTCACCTACCTCAATTCCGAAAGCGTCGCGAGTTATATCCCTCTTCTGATTTGTTATCGGTTTCATTCTATTTGTCAGATGATGAGTCAGTAGCTTAGGTGGGGAAGGAAAAAGTTCTTATAAATTTACTAATACTTAAAGATTTATTTACAAAAATATTTACAGATTACTTTAAGGTAGCTCCTTCATAGTGAGCTTCTTCATACAATCTCTTCTCTCAATTACTTATACATACCTCTCAACATGCACTGCCATCTAGTGGCCACTCATTTTTTTAAAGTAATATTACAGCTTGATGCTAACACTTGCATTTTGAATTATGAATAGCTCCTTCATAGTGAGCTCCTTCATACAATCTCTTCTCTCAATTACTTATACATACCTCTCAACATGACATATTAAGCACTGTCATCTAGTGGCCACTCATTTTTTTAAAGTAATATTACAGCTTGATGCTAACACTTGCATTTTGAATCAGGAAAGATATCTTTTTTTGTGTGTTGTATTTATAACTTGTTTTTAATTGCTTCACCATAACACGCGTTTTTCCTCTTAAGCGCTTTGCCTCCATCAATGTCAATGTTTGCCACTTTGTTCCAGAACCAAAGATACTTTTTCCCTTAAATATGCAGCACTTACAATCACTCCATAAGACTTGCTTGAATCTTTCTTTGATTGTAGGCTAAGTAATTAATCTGATAGCGAAATTTTCGTTCATTAAAAAAGATGTTTGCTTTCTCAGTATCTTTATTTGCGCTTTTATCCTGTTCTAAAGGAATTCCTGTGGACAGTCTCCGTTTATTCTGCAAGTTTGTCACTGATGAAGTGAAGGCGGTACACTGTAATCAGCCTTATTTATCAGGTTATATAATACGCGGTTGCACTCTCTATTAAACACTACTTAATAAATTCCCCATACAAAATGAATTGTTTAGTTAAATTTTAGGCTGGCATGAAACTTGATATTACATTCTTTAAAGATTTATATAGCTTCAACATTAAAATATTTATGTTGATACAATAAACACATTCTTTGTCCTCTACATTAACAAAAATACATTTATCCCTTCTTCCTAAAATACTACGTTCCTCCTACATTTTATGTTCTTTCGAAGATTTATGGTGTCATTAAAATTGAAAATTAATTTATTTACTTTTTTGCACAAATTAAAAATTGTGATTGATCAGATGAACCGAAGAAGCGTGACTGGTACTCCATAAGTACGACATGGTACGTACTTCAGGGATTACCGGTTGAGCTTACTAGAAATGTTGTGATTTATTTTTCATTCTACACATGGTTGTCAGCTTATTAGACGGTAGGCACTTTTTTATTTTTACTTATTACCAGAATTTCATTCCCTATACATGTTGACATGGACTTCCTGATGCAAAATAGAAATGAATATTTGGTCTCGAACAAGAAGATATCGGTACAAAGTGAACTTTTCTAATCGTTTAAGCAATGTGCAGCAAAAAAAAAAAATGCATATGCACTGAGGATGTGGACCACAAATTACTGAACCTTAGATTATGATATTAAGTAAATGCTGTTTTAACTTTAAAAAGGAGGCTTTCCGTTTGAATGGTGGAATAAATAACTGCAATGAGATATCAGGATATATTACGACACAATCTTTTCAGTAAAAATTTGTCTCTGTAAATATTCCTCAACGGTCAGATTTAAGTTCAAGGACACTGAAAAGAACTTTCTAAACTGCTACCTTACATTGTTATACTGACTCTTGTACTGGAATAATAGTAGCAGTGGTTCTAATTTCTATTTCCAAATCCCTTAATATGTATTACAAATTCATTAATTTTGCAACGTTGTATCCAAGATTTTGCTACTTTTTTCTCTTAACTTCCGATTTGGACTGTAATCAGTGTTTCACTAGAAGTAAAGCACCCCTCTCTCTACTTGTTTCATAAAATATCCAAATAAACCACCAAATATTACTTCTCTGATCGACCCATTCTCTTGATTAATCCTCCATGGATACGCTTGAACATTGATAGGAAAGGACTAGTATGGAAAACATTAAATTTATATATTTTTTTTAAAAATTTACAGCTGCTTTACTTTTTAAAATGAAATTTAAATAAAAGTAAATTTACTTTAGCTTTTGACAAGTGGAGATGCTATATAGACAACCGTTCTCGACAAACATGTAAAGTTATCATGTAAATGCTTTGTTGTTTAGCGATAATTATTACTGGTCACATACATCAACACTCATTACAAGCTTTATCGTTTTTATCATCTTATATGAATATCGTGTTCCACTTAATATTTAATTAGGTATTTAGTTTCAATAAGAAAAATGTATTTCAGCGAGAATTTATTATAATTTTGAAATGTTTTAGCTCCAATATAATAAAATTATTTTAGTTGAAAACGAATTAAGAATTTTTTTAACTTCTGCAAATACTCATCTTTGTAGAAGCAAAGAAATTTAGACATATTTGAATGTTTATAAATTAATAAAAATTGCATCTTGATTTGAATGAGAATTTTTTTGCTAAATAAATATAAATGTGTACTATTAAAAATTATGATTGTAATAATTTATTTACATTTGAATTTTAAATAATTTTGTGTTTAATTATCTGTTAATCATTTTAGATTTCTTCTATGCAACGCTTATTAATTGAGAGAGAGAGACTCTCAATTTGGATGGTCAAATTTTGGAGAAAAGTATATTCACACACATATATATATTCAAGATTTTTACCTAATCATTATGTTATTTAATATAATAATTAAATTGGTATTTATTAAATTTTAAAAATGCTTAAACATTTTAAGTTACAGTAATGAAATTATTATTTATTTTGTTTAAAGAGCTTTTGGGATTTATAAAATTATTTTTAGACTAAATTGTTAACTGTAAATGTAATTAAAAATTGAAAATATGCATTCTTTGAATTTTTCAAATATGTTAAGAGCTGAATATAATAAGTCAGAAAATTTTTAAGCTGAAAGAAATTGTACTTATACAATTTTTTAGTTGAAGTAAACTTTTCTTTGGTGTGGTGTCTTTATTTCTCTCACAGAACATATGAGCATTATTTCTATTTTCCATTAAATATGATTGTTTGGTACTTATTTTTTCATGGAAAATATTTCAGGAGAAAAGAATTTATTTTAGTTATTTAGAAAATACTTATTATTTAAGATGTAAAAAAATGCATACAGACATAAATTAATCTTGAACGAAATATTTCGTTACATAAAGAAAATTAGTTCATCGCAAATAACGTTAATTATTCAGCTTGTTCGAGCCGCAGTGTTTCTAAAAGTAATTCTACCTCCACGTGGTTTGATATCATTATTTCATAATCTTTTAAAAACTCTTTACTTTGGTTTCAAAAAAGAATTTAATTTGCTTATCTATTGTTAATGCAGTTCTTCACTGAGGAAAAATGAGTATTTTCTGGAGTTATCTCTTTGTGTTGAGTGACGCTAAGGAGGAAAGAGTTCTTTTTGAAAAAGCTCAGTTATTGTCCTCGTAATTTTGTACTTGAAATGAGTACTTAAAACTTTAGACCAGTGATTCTCAACTTTTTATTTTGTCGCGAAACATTTTTAACGATTTAAGCCATCCCTGCTGTTTTTAACGAAAAAAGCAGAAAAATATTCAAATAATTAATTTATAAATATGCATTATAGCCATCTTATTATTTTCAGGTAAATTTCTAAATTTAACAAAAACATGCATAATAATTTAAAAAGTTTAATTTTTAAATAAAAATAGTAATAGTGCTGCATTGTAAACTGTACCATGAATAAATTCCAAAATATAAACTTAAAAAGCATTTATTTAAGCACGTGTGTGTATATTATAAATTTATAAACTAAAGATACTATTAGCCATCTGAGACGCACTAGTTAAAGTGTATTCGAACCACTGAAAATATATTTAAATTTAAAGGCATGTTCAACAATCGCTAAAGGGAAAACAAATTAAAAATAAATAAAATAAAACGCCCACCGCTGGACAACTGGTTTAGCATTATAATCTTATAATGGGTGTGTATAAACGTACATAAAATGCATCAATTATCTTTTTTCTCTCTAAAACATGAAACCATTTAACAACTGATGACTGCTTTTGTTGTAGGCTTCAATTTACAACTATATTCAAAACAAAAAAAATGAATATCAATTAGCATTAGATTGTAGTTTTCGTCGGATTCAATTATTATTTTATGTAATATAAGTATTATAAAAGAAGGAATACTGTTATTATTCTATTATAATACTATTATATATCGAAGTAGTTTTATTTCCTAATATTGAATTAGAATTTTAATTTCACGCAGATGAACGCAGAAGAGAAATAAATGCAGGATAAAGTAGTTAAATTGGCAATATAATATTAGCCCTTTAAAAATCAATAATTGTAAAAATTTTATTAAATAAGTATAAGGATTATGAATTTTATTCTAACCGTTATACCAATTGAAAATTTAGAATACATTTTTGGAGTTTTATATTATGCTTTACATAAATTATATTAGTCGGTTTGGTATTATTTCCTTTCATTTGAATTGGTGTTGAAACATGCAGGAATAAACATTTAGAACATTAGTCTTTCATTCGTTTCAAAATAGTGAAAATTTAAGATTTTTTAAAGGAAAGTTGCAATTGTCAATGCATATTTAATGTATTACTTGAATGGAAGTGTGACGTATTTTAGGGTGGACTAACAAATATTTTAATTGAGCATTTATGAGAACTCTCCACTTATTGAAATAATTGTGTATGGAAAGTAGTGTTTATATTTTTCACAACAAAACAAATTCAAAAGAAAACACTAATCAGTGTTAGTAACAGATTCAAACTCATTTCCTTCATTATTTCATTGTTGAAAATTGCAAGATCTGCACACAGGCACATGTTGATACTACACATGACATGTTTTTTTTGATTATGCAAGAAAATAAAATTAGACCCCGAGTCGTGCAATACTAAACAATAACAATTATACGCTGTCAAATTTTTTTTCTTGGTGATACAAAAAATATAAACCGGCATTTATTAGAAGCATTAAAAACGTTGAACTATTTCTAGATTGACTTTGTAGGGATGGAAGAAAATGGAAGTTAGAATTAGGCAATACATTGCATTTATTACATTACACATGATTAAAAAATAGGTACAAAGAAAATACTTAATTATTAAAAAGGTTACATAGTACCTGTACAGTACAAATTATAAACAAAGTTATTTACGAACCGGATGGTACGCGACTTTACAGTTAATATGGATCTGTTACAATTTGGGCGCCATTGTAGGGACGGAAGAGAATAGAAGTTAGAATTCGCGGCAAAACATTACATTTATTACGACATTACACATGATTAAAAAAATAGGTACAAAGAAAATACTTAATAATTATTGATAAGGAACCGGATGTACGCGACTTCCATTCCTCACATCTCTATTCTATCTTCTAACTCTAATGGATATTGAATACTTTGTATTGGGCCATCTATTGTCTGTATAGTTAATATCGATCTGTTGCAACTTTATTTTTCTTTTGTTTTATTGTGTCAACGCGTTAATAGCTTGTTAAGCCGATGCTTGGGGCTTTACGCATACAGAAATCATTTCATTAACAAAATAAATTTCGATAATATTTTATTTTGATTTCAACGACTTAAATCGATATAGAGTCGTTACTAGATATGTATGTCATGTCCAAATCTAGTCAATATTGTTAAAGACATTTGACTGAAAGCGATTCCAATCGACTAATGGAATAATGGTTTCCGATACTTGTAACAATAAATGTTTTTAAGAACATAATGTTTACCAAATTAAAGAGAGGCTTTCACAGGAGCCTTAACGGATTTCAAGAGAGCGAGAAATAGCACAGGAGGTGCTGGTTAGCCGGCTGTAATTTTTTTAATTTATATAGTTTGGAATGATGATTATTTTCTAATAGTGTATGAAACTAGTACTTCAAATTAATTTATAATATTCATTCTTTTTTATCGATTAAATTTTGCTACAATTTACGATGTAATTTGAAAAGCAATTAAAATAAGTTTCGTTAAATTGTATCTATCAATTTTTTGTAAAAAGTTCAACAATCTTTGTTGCATTTGTTTCTAAAAGTAGAAAAAGTATAGATTTAATTTTATTGCATCCTTTTATTTTTAAAGTCTTTAATTCATTGCGGGCACCTGTAAAAGAAGTCATGGAGGCGCGCGAGTAGCATTCCCCGCGCCATATCACCACAGACCCGTTTATAGGGTGGGCCACATTCATACATCATCTCAGAAGAAAGGACAGAGAAACACAGAAAGTGATACTCATACCCGAACCGGGATTTGAACCCAGGACCCACAGCTCAGGAGCCAGGAACGCTATTCACTCAGCCAACCGGTAAACATAATGACTCAAACAATGAGTCTTAAAAATGTTTTAGGAAATGCCGCATGTTTATGATTCAGAATTTTATTTAATTCAATTTCCTCTAAATATAAAATCATAGTAACAGCAAAAAAATATTTCACGTATATAAATGTATGTATTATGTCGAAATTGAAGTAATGTTGACAATTTTATATTGAAACAGTATTTGTGGCTAATGTTAAAATGAATAGTTTGTATGTATAGTATTTCTTAAATAAATGAATTTGTATTCTATACTTACTAATACAGAATATAATCAGTAATTGAAATTTTTATGATTATAACTATGAAAAAAAATAAAAATTTAATGGATATCATGTTAATGATAAAAAATGGTATTAATTTTGTAAAATAATAATAAAAAATGGTATTAATTTTGTTAGGAATTAAAGAAATAATCTTTCAATATTGGGTTAAAAAGTAGAGTGTGCTATTGATTTTTGTAAATATGTGATTTAACATTCAGTTTTACTTTATCACAAGCATTTAACAGCTTAAATGTAAGAAGTATTTCTCAACCATTATCCCCTTCTTTCAAAATTAAATTTTTTCTCAAATATAATAAAAATGGGAAATTTTTTTTTTTTAATTCTGATGAATTATGTGCTATTGACTTTCTCCTATAATTTTATTAAGTAAAAAAATCAATCGAAAATATACAAACACAAAAAAATAAAGTTTACTTTTTTGTTTAAATATTTTTATTCGATTTTGTCATTTTTCGGACTTAAATTAGTAAACATTCGATTTATAAGATTTGTTCCATTGTCAGACCATCTTTATTAACAGAAACAAAATTGTCATGAAAGCTTTAACAAAAAATCACTCAAAAATATTTAATCACATATTTATAATTTTAAATGATACAAATGCTCAGTTATTAGATTATTAAGTTATAAATTTCAGGAGCAAGAGCTGGTCCACAGTTTTCATGCAATGAAGATTCTTATTATAACTAAAATTTACATTTGTTTTTAGGGATAAGAAATAAGCTTTCTAACTAAGAAAAATCATCATATTTATAACGGCAGCATTATAACGGTTAAGTATAAATCAAATATTACTATTCGTTCTTCAATTATATGGCAAAATTTCCTCACTTATAAAAAACTATTTCAAAAGTTAATTTCTAAAATTTATACACAACAAATACTTCGCAATATTTTAAATTTTCTGAAAAACTTTACTTTTAGTCAAAAATAAAATGAACTTTTTGGAGTTAGCTTATCTTTAAATTAGACATTACATTTTGTATGGTTTAAAAGCATATACTTAAGAAGTATGAGAAAAGAAATCTCATTTAGGTAAAAATTATTTCACTTTAAGTGAATTTTAATTTTGCTATATATATATATATATATATATATATATATATATATATATATATATATAATATATAATATATATATATATATATATATATATATATATATATATATATATATATATATATATATATATATATATATATATATATATATATATATATATATATATATATATATATATATATATATATATATATATATATATATATATATATATATATACATACTTTCTATAAATAGAAAATTCTTTCATCATTATTTTTTAGTAAACTGAGAGCATTTTTAGTAAAATGCTTCCAACTACTATGATTTTATTATTGATTTCTTTCATTTTACCAACTATTTTTGAACATTTAATTTTAAAATACTGAAGTGAAAATGTTGATATTATAAATGATTTAAATTTTATTCATTTGTTATAAATAATAAAATTTATAAACACAATGGGGATGAATAAATAATTTGAGACAACTGAAAAATTTCTTATGGAATGTTTCTTATTCCGATACTAAAAATTTTAATTTCTTTTACAGTCAAAAAATATAAATCAATTAAATTTTGTTTATGTTTTTACTTATTTGATGTTTTAGGGGTTTTAAACATTTCTCACAAATTTCAAAATTATGTTAATTAAATTTTTAAAAATATATTTTTGCAAAATATTTTTCGCAAAATGAAAATTAAAAATATTTTTTTAAAATATATTACAACTGTATTTTAGATTGTAAATATATTTCATCAACTTATAACAAATATACTTTTGTAAAATATATTTGCTATGAATTATTGAAACTTATTGAAAAAGTTGTTCCGACAAATATTATTACCAAAAAGTTTACGTAGGAATTTCTTTAAAAATTAATTTCCATTAAGTACTGATAATTTTATAAAGATGGCGCCACTAAAACTCTTCATAATCGGTTTTAACAAATGGCAGGAAAATTGTTTACATTACTTTTAGTGAAATTAAATTTGTTGGGGGATGGGGATATACAATACATATATCAATTTTTGCAATAATAAGAAATATTAGTGTAGAGGTTACTAAATTTGGAGTAACTTTTTAATTTAAATTTTTAGGTTATTCAGTTTACATTTTATTATTAGTAGTGAAATATTGCTTAGTAAATAAATTGATTGCATTAAAACACTGATGGTTTTTATTAGCTACATAATAAGTCGATGAAGTAGTGTTTTTGAGCCATTAGATATCTCTAATATTATTTTGATAAAAAAATATATTATAGGAGGTACATTTAATGTCTCAAATGTTATTACTATAGAAATCTACTTATATCAATAAAATATATTTTACGATAGTTGCAAATTTGGAAGGTGATTTCAAGGCAGGATGTAAGAATGAAAGTCCAAGAAATTAAATAATTTTTTGTATTACCTAAGTTCTATCTAACTGAAATAAAACTAATGAGTAGGAATCGGCAACCGAGTGGGAGTTTAAAAACAGGGATGAAGAAACTTCTTCAAAAATTTGACATAAGTATTTCAATTTCAGGACATTGCGATCTGCGGATAAAGTGTGTTACAATATATGATCACAAAGTGGTGTCATATATTGTAATACATACAGGTAACTAATCTTTAGAACTTAGAAGAAGTTTTTCTCAAAATTTATCTTTGATAACTACACGAAAAATTATAATTTTCTATGTTACATTTTTAGAGAGATTATGATTTTAAAATCATTGTGTTGTAATTTGCACTCACTCAACAAATACGTTGTTGGCGTGTTGCTGCCTGTCCTTGAAATCACTTTAAATATTTTTATCTAAGAAATATAGAATACACGAACATTTTTTTTATCAATCTACTAGATTGAAAGGGTAATTGAAATTTTGAATAAATTTTCTAGAAATGACAGAATTCAAATTTAATCAATAGAATTAATTCTCAGAAAGATGATTGTTCGAAATGATTCCCATTGTTAATTTATTTTTTTTACTGATTAAAAAGATATTTATTGCGAAAAAGGATATTACAGATATAAAAAGTGGTGAGAATTAATATGATAAAATTTTTGACATTTTTAGTGATACCTACGTATAGAAGATACTAAAATGTCTGCAGGGAATTGCAAGAATACTCCGTCAGGTTAAACTTTTTCATTCTGTTTTCATAGATTTTCTCTTAGTAAGTAGGAGACTAAATGACAATAATTTTCTTTTTAGTAATAATTTATTACTACCACTTTAAAACAATTATAACAGATCAGACTCCTATTTATTTGTAAAGATGATAGATTTTAAAAAAATAAATGAGTTGCAGAAAAGATGTCGTGTTATTTAAAAATGTTCTACGTTTGCAAAAAATTGTATTCATTGAGCCCAGTTGTTGAATGCTTCTTGAGAGACTCCTGCGCACACGCGGCTCAATCTAAATGTTTGGCCTCGTTAAATATCCTGATTGCAATTCCTAAAGCAAAGAGCTTATTGGGCGCAAGAATTTGTTCCCCGATTTAAAAATATATTAATATCATTGAAAATCAATTTTTAACTGATATTTTATTCGACTATTTTAAATTTTCTAATATTATATAATTCATTATATTATTAAAGTGATAATTATTTATAAAACGTAATTTGTATACTTTGTTAAACAAACTTCTGTTGTCAAATCTGCGTCTTAAGCTGACAAAATAGAATGGGCAAGAATTTCACGTTAAAATTCCTTAGAACTGTTTATTAATCTCTAAAATGTATTCAATGTTGCTATTAAAAGGCAGATTCAAAATATAAAATGTTTCTCAGGATAAAAAATTTCAGAATTTGTAAATGTAATTGGAATGTAATTAATTAAAAAATAGCTTAGTATTGCGATCTCATCTTTGGAATATATAAAGGAAAATAAGAGAAATAAAAAATCAGCTTAATAGTAGAGTTTCAAAAACTAACAAGAAACGCGGCCCCCAACTACATGCCTTTGAGTACGCCCCTGGAATCGAATTAAGCAGCCAAGCAGAGCATTTCCATACCTGACCCAAGAGATCCTTGCTATCAGGGCATTATGACCACTATCTGTTTGGCTAACCATCTTTAAGAACACAATGGATTCACGCTCTTTACGTGCCGAACATCAGAGAATGATGTGTTTACCAACTTCTTTTTGCTATGTTTTTCTTAAAAATTTATTAATGGATTTTCAAAATTACAAAACTAAAAATGGGTTCTTAAAAAAGATTCTGTAAAATATTCATAACACAAATAATTTTTATTTTACACACACAACTTTAAAGATATCATATTTATGTATAATCTCGTGAATCAATGAATAAAAAAATCGCTGGGGGTTTTAGAGCACGTTTTAACTGACGGGGAAACTTTCTCAT
This sequence comes from Latrodectus hesperus, assembly GCA_037975125.1. Taxonomy (NCBI): domain Eukaryota; kingdom Metazoa; phylum Arthropoda; class Arachnida; order Araneae; family Theridiidae; genus Latrodectus; species Latrodectus hesperus. The sequence continues at coordinate 100,885,374 of CM075855.1, forward strand.
TCAGTAAAGGAAGAATATTCAAATTGGTAGACTTTTTTAAACAACCCGGTTTGTGTTTTGATTACATTGTTTAAAAACTGAGAGTCATCAACAATTCAATTCATTCAAGACGTTTTATAGTTGAAAAATGTGGTGGGATAAAATAAATAAATGTTAAATATTTTGGTAAAAGTGAACATTATACGGTTAGAGGTGATTACTTCTCCGCCAAAATAAGGATGACGTATGTGTTCTAGCATGGCACCAATACCAAATGGTGCTAAATTATTCTTTCAAAAGGATAGCAACCATATAAGAAATAGGAATTAAAACGGAGGCATTTTAAAATTTTTAATTCTCTAACGACATTTAACAGTACTGTAATCAAATTAAAAGTTTTTTAAAGTTCTTTTTTGAAAATATTTTAAACCAAAATTAAATGAAATTGGGTATAATAAATTTATTAAAATGGCGGAAAAATATTTAACATAAATATAAAAAATCGAATTTATAATTACCGTAATTAAAATAGTATTGAAAAATTTCTCATAAAACAAGGAGAAAAATAATCAAAAATAAGTATTTACTGAAAAATAAAGAATTTCAGAATCGGTATGAATCTTTGTAATTAGATATATGTTTAATAAACTCATTTTGATGAGTGAATTAATTTTAGATAGAATTCTTGAAATTATTAAAATATATACTTTCAGATTTCACTTTACGATTGCACAATAAAAAAGATACATAGGTATCACCCCGTTGAACCTTTTCGCGAAAATATACATATCTTTATTTGATGCGGTTTAAAAATAAATTATTTATAGCCATTTAAAAAAGATATTCAGAAAAATCGAATATTCCAAGCAAAAGTTTTCAGCATTAGATTTAAAAGTAGAAATGCAAATGGTGCGATTTGGAATTAAAAATATAGTTGAATTATCTCTCGAGACTCATTTCACATTAAGTCTTAAATCGGGTACAGCATTTGCAATAGTGTTTGAAAAAATGTATACATTTAGTGATGAAGTTGTCTTATTAGCAAATAATTGTTGCCGAGTGGTCTTCATTCCCGTGTGAACTGGGGCTCTATCACAAGAGCGAATAAGGAAACGCGGCACTCGAATCCCGCTGCTTTCACTCGTGATTTCATTTGCAGTGTAAAATATGATATGAAATAGAATGAAATTTACGTGGCCGAGTGGTAGAAGAGCTTCTTTGGCATGAATGGTTTCAATCGCACCCACTGTTGAACAAGGGGAGGTGAATATTTCACTAATGTGCATCTGTTGGTTTTGGATGATTCCGGATTTTATTCCCTGAGACTCGTGAATAGGATCAACTATCTATGAAAAGTCTCCTCACATTACACTGTGAAAATTAAAAAGCTTTACAGAGAACGTTCTTTTCATCTAAGATAACTAACAATGCCTCTGCCAGCTTAGTTCCAAATTTAAATCTATACATTTCAAATTTTGAACCTTCCAATTTTTCTGTTTACCATATGCAAACAGAGTATAAAATACAAATGAAGTAACATTTGCTAACTTTCCTTTACTACTGTTTTAAGCTGTTAAGCAAGCTATCATATATAAGGGATTAACATGGACGAGGCAGATATCTTCACTGTTGAGCAACAGGGAAATGTGTTTTACTTCCTGCATGCGCTTCTGTCTAGGTTGGTTCTTAAGTGCCTTTCAATGGTTCTCTCAAGTAAACGCCCTCGATAGTAAGCTATCCGTCTTGCAAAGAGAATTTCTTGTTTAGAATTGACGTGGACATATAATCATAAGCAATATATAACTCTTTATTGTTTGAGTACCACTGGACAGTGAAAATGGGTTTTATTGAAAACTTCAATTTAGAAGAAACATTTAAGTGAAGTTTGTTTTTACTAAACACAAGTTGTTTCGTTTCAGTTGAGATTATAGCTACATCACTTTATTACAATTTTCATTAGCTTAAAATATCCATGATGCAAATTCCACTTAACAACGAATTTGTTTCCTGCCTTTAAATCACATTCTTGGAGCAAACAAAACGAAGCTCTCCATCGAATGTCTGAGAAGAGCTCATTTTCTTAATAAAGCGATTTCTTTCATAAGGACCAAAGCATTAGTTTATTTGATTCAAGCCACTAACACTGACAGGGACAATATAACAAAAGAAAAAGCAAAATGAAAAAGACAAAATATCCACTTTATTTTTAATTTAAATCCGCAAAGATGATTTAAATTTTTAAAATTTTCATTATTTAATAGAATTTAAATTAATAATTGCAATATTTATGAACAATCTCTTTTAAATCTTAAGATAATTGCTTACTTTAAGCTTTGCTTACTTCAGCATTATTTTTTTCTGAATTTGTTTTCTGAGCAAGAACTTTAAGCAACAGCAGTTCAGAATGAATTCAAAGATTTATTCTACGAGGGGTGAGGGTATTTTTGAGAGGAAATGATTTGCCTGACGAAGCGTAAATTGGAGTAAGACAGATGCGGGGCATCAACACACATATTCGGGTCACTACCCCATGCGGTGCAAACAAGTGGTACTTCACTCTCGCAGCCTAAAAAAGCACACCTTCAAATATATGTCCGGAAGTTAAGTCAGACATTTGATGGATGGATGGATGATGCTTTAAGTTTCAGCAGCAGTCATTTCCTCGGCTGCTCATAAGCGGACGCTTTTTCGACTTGCTTATCTCCTTCACAGGAAGTTAAATGCTACAATATTTTAATTTTTTTTTTTTTTGCATTTTTTAAAAATTGTAAACTAAAAATTAAATCTATGCATTAAAATAGGATTGTAAATGGAACAAAAATTAAAAATAGTTGTAATACATTTTTACTTATTAAATATTATTGATCGCAAAAGCTAGATTTCGGTGAGAAATTATATCATAAATGATTTGATTTAATAATGTATTTTAGAGAAAGAGTGTTTTTATTTTCCTTTTAATTAAATTTTATTGGGATTTCCTTTTATTTAAATTATTTTCTTGTTATACCGGCAATAACCAATTTCATTTTAGTAAATTTAAATCAATTTACTTTGCTGGCTTTAGGGTTGAAGATTTGTTTAACATCCATATAAGACAAAAAAATTCACTCAAATTCGAAATTAGCATTGATTTTTCAACTACGAAAATAAGTTATTGCATCAAGTTAAAAAATATCTTTTTCACAGTTCTATTGTTTCTTTTTTTGTATCCACGGCGAAATTTTCTAGTTACAATCTAAAAATTATATTATTAACTATGGCTGTTCGCTAAAGCATATAAAAAATTTCAATTAAATAAATCTTATAAATGTTTAACTTTGAGAAAACTATCACAATTTTCCAAGAAAAAGATAATTAAAATAAAGTACTCTCTCTCACTCTCTATGTGTGTGTGTGTGTATATATATATATATATATATATATATATATATATATATATATATATATATATATATATATATATATATATATATATATATATATATATATATATATATGGTGATCTTTTTAAAGTGTCAGTGTTTGGAGCATCCTGTAGCGCGATCTAATAGCCGAAATGACACTAAACTTCGTATTTAGACTAATCAAGACATGGGAAAAAAATTCCGTAAAAAAAGGTTTTAGTTCAAAAGTCACCACTAAGGCATTTTGTGGCGCTGCTGGAGTTTAAAATAACGAGAATTAGCATAAAACACAGGTATCAAAGCAATATGCAAATGTTGTTCGACAACAGTGCCAGTAATAGGGACTATAAAAGCTAGTAGTGGACTGCTCCGACAAACAATCTCAGCTAAAGTAAATGAACTCCAGTGGCCATGCCTCTCACGTTACCGGAGCATGCGTTTATGTTGGTGGAGCATCAAATTTGTCTATTCTAAAGGACAACGTAACAAATACAGTGCGGAATATTCCTCGTGACATGTTACGTACGGCTGTGGGGAACGAAGAATGCACAGTGTTATTTCTGAGAACGGAGCTCACATGAAATGTGGTCTAATTCCTCACCGGGGAAGTTAATGTAAAAAATAAACATTAATAAATTAACTCTTAGATTGTATGTGTCAGTATTTTTCTTTTCTCACATTTTATACATTGTAAAGCGCCATAAAATGCCCTAACGGCGATTTTTGGAACTAAAAACTTTTTTTACGGAATCTTTTTTCCAGTGCTTTTATTAGTGTAAATACCACGTTTGGTGCCATTCCGGCGATTAGAACGCGCTACAGGACGCTCAAAACACTGTCAATTTAAAAAAGATCATCCTACTAAATTGAGCATTTATCAGAATTTTAGTGACTCAATAAGAATTGCAGTTAAGCTCTATAATTTAAGTTTTTCAGTTAAGTTTTTCCCGTGGCCGATGGGTCATTTGGCGCCGTGCTTCCCAGTAGAGTCCAGCCTGCCCATGCAAGTCGTCGTCGGCCTGTTCCAGAGCATCACAGTAAGCCAGGTGTTCGGCTGTACCCTCGCCTGTAGAACACAGGGGGCAGAGGGGAGTATCGGCAATCCTGTGGAGATGCTTCTGAAGGTAGTCGTGACTCGTTGCCATCCTGAAGGTGGCAACCGCCACTCCACGCGGCAGGCTGTTGGGGATGGTCTGACAACCGTCTCCCATCGTTTGCCAACAGCAGCTGCCTCCCAGGCTGTCCTAATTGATTTTTTAATACGTAGATTAATAGTACTACGTGCAGCAGAAAAGCTTATAGGACTGTCTTCTTGGATCAAGTCACATCCAGATTTGGCAAGCCTATCTGCACGCTCATTGCCATCAATATCACAATGCCCTGGCACCCACTGCAAACAGATTTCAGTAGTAATATATACGGTATATATATATTTAAGTAAAGTATATGTATACTGTATACTTTACTTAAAAGACCTTGTTCCTCGAGAAACTTAATTATATTTTAAGTAATAATTGTTTTTTTTTTTTTTTTGAATAATTCCCATATCTTTTGAAAATTTTCATTATTCTAGAGTCTATATAGCATATTCTCATCTTTTAAATGCGGAGAAGTATTTTCAAACGCAATCAAAATATTAAAAGAATTGGTCACAGTGTGGGGGGGGGGAGGTTCTTAGAAATATCAACACTTGTGTAAAAAAAGTTTATATATTCTAAACTTTTTTTGATGATAAATTTATAATTATGATTTACTTTCGCAATAACAAAATGCTATTGTCCTACAAATAATAAAAACTACTGAAATCATGAAAAAAAGTATATTTATGTGTTTATATTTTAAAATTCTATAACTAAACAGATTTTATTCTATCAAATAACAATAAATTTGATTTTTTCCCCTTCAAATAGAAAAGCTAAGTTAGCAATTAATTAATTCTTTTAGATAATAAAATGCATTACTTGGAGCAAACAGTTTCAATATATTTAAAATAAATTTAATCTATATTGAAATAAAAGAGTTTAGCAAATTATTATACTAACTGTAAGTGTATTTGTTAGTAAAATTTAAATTTATTCCATTTGTAATGAAATTAATTAAATTATATTTTTCAGTGCTTTTGTATCGAAAACCAAATTTTTAAATAATTGGAAACATTTAACATGCATTGCAATTAATCAGTTTTTTATTGAGTTCGAAAATAATTAAAAGATATATTTTACAGATTCATTCGAGAAGGTTCTGAAATTAACGAATGAAGCAAGTTAAATATTTATCAATGCTATTTAAGGTTTCACTTATTCTTTTTAAAATACATGAAAAAACTTAGCTTTGAGAAGTTTAACAATTTTTTATTTCAATACCCACTGTTACCAAAAAAGAAAAAACATGTATTTACATAAAAAAAAAAGTTAGCCATGACTTTAAATTCAGCTTCTATCATAGAGCTCACTCATTCAAATATTTTATTGAACTGCAAAAATGATACTGAATTCGACGATCATTTGGAGTCAGCTGAGCTGTAACATCACTAATCCAATCAACCAATGAAAAAAACAATTTGATTTGCAACATACTGATTGTTTAAGTAACGTAATTCTGGTAGATTTAGGCAAACACAAAATTAGAGAGTATGTTTTTTTAATTTGTTGCCAAATGAAAAATTTAAATGCTCCTCCCACAAATCTCCCTTTATCATCCTTGTTGGAATGCTAGCTATCTACTCAACTCATCACATCTGATACCAAACTCCGCTACCGTGAAAATGTTTTCCTGTTGCAGAATTAATATATACCTAAAAGAGCCATTCTATGTAATGGTCCCTTCATTGAATTTTTTCTTCCTTTTCATCACTATTGAGCCACAGTGATTTCCATTTGCAATAAAATTTAAATATCAGCAATCAAAATGTAAAACAAATTATACTTTTGGGGCAATGAGAATTTCTTGTATCATTTTTCCTTTTATTTAATAACAAAAAAACAATATATATATATATATATATATATATATATATATATATATATATATATATATATATATATATATACATACATATATATATATATATATATACATACATATATATATATATATATATATATATATATATATATATATATATATATATATATATATATATATATATATATTTACATACATGTGTGAGTGTGTTTGTATATAAATTTTATGAATTTATAATCATAAAGTTTTTTTGTAAAACTTTATTAAATTTTCTTATATTTTTAATGGTTTCATAAGAATAGCATACGAAACTTTCACAACTGGTAGATAAACCATTGATTGTTTCCAGTGTTTTGTTACTTTTCTTTAATTAATCAGATTCAGCAGCAGTTCGCCTGCATTGGACTTGAAGTTGGATCATGTGCGCTACACACTGTAAATTGTATTTGCTAAAATTCTCAACTCAGTCGCGTGATTTCTTAGTAGTATTGCATTTTCTTTAAATAAGTCTCGCAATAAGCAAAATGCAGGAAGTGAAGTTCAATCAAATGTGCATGTTTCTGAACTTTCAGTGTGATCGATGAAGGAGGTTTCTAAATATATATATTGCAGGTCATGTGGAGACCACAGAAGGTAATTATAGCGCTCATCAGCTGGATCACATTGCAACAATGTTTTTTTTTTCGTTAAGGAAGTATAATGGTTATTTCTGCCACTTATTTACAAATAAGAACTTTTTTGTTAATTAAATATTACACTCTGTATCAAAAAAATGCACCAAGAAACAAATATTGCTATCTATTAATTGCCAAATTTAGAAAAAGCTGAATAATTTAACAATTTAGAATGTTTGACTTAGAAGTCATTTTGCATGTATAGGTCTTATAAGTAAAGTTTGAAGTCTCTTAAAATGAATGTGATTACTTTAAAGGAAAAAAAAACTAAATTAAAGAACCACAAGCAAACGCAGATGTAAATTGATTGAATTGATATAAGCTGTTCTTGAATCTTTCTGTCTGCTTATTGTATTTTTCTTACAGAGGACGTTTTATCTCAGATAATCCGAATGCTTTAACTTTATATATCTTTACTTGTATTCTTCAAGAAAATGAGCGGCTTTATCTTATGAAAAACTGTATCTTATGACAGAGACAGCCAAATATCTTTGAAAGAAACTATTTATAAGGCTTATTATTGTAAGTAGTTGTTAACAGACTAGACATATTTTAAATGCGATATCAACTTAAAGAAGAAACCATAAGGTGAATCAACAAACATGCGAAATTGATTCCAACCGAGGATTCATAAAGACAATTATACAATGAACAAAAGGTCACTTCGGTGGTATGAAAATAAATGTAGACAATACAAGGACAAGTGAAAAATGGGAAGTTGTCCTGACGAAGAACTCTCTGTAAGCCATCTTTTCAACTGTCCAGCAATCGCCTCAGAGACTGGCGATCTCTACTCAGAGAATACAATCTTCATAAGCAGTTGCGATCCATTTGATTTCCTGGATTTGACACCAACCGTCAACCAAGGTATTAAATGTGAACCTCAATTTCCTAAACTAAATATCGAGCTGGTTATCGAATGCTTATTTTTTCTTTTATTTTCGAATTTATTCTGTCTTATTTATTTCGAATTTATTTATCTTTGTCTTTTCGAATTTTCTTCGCTTCAGTCCCTAAGGTATGGATACCTGAAGTGGTACAGAATTCCCTGCAAAATGTAGCTCTTCCGCTAATTAGCCCTCTTTTGCAACCCCTGGGCGAAAAGCAAACCAAACCATTTCTAAATTGAAATAACATTTATCAGGGAAGAAAACTAAAATTAGTGGTAAGAGATGGAAGATTCCGAGAAAGGAGAGAACTGTATCCAGCTCTATTCAGAGGACATGACTGTTTGCAGAACCATCTTTGTACAATTAGAGTGCCCCAAACTCTGTTTTGTGTGACTCCAATCAAGGAATGATAATTGAGTATTTCAATAACCGTTCTTTCTTAGCTTTGTCAAGAAGTATTGGAAGGCCCGTGAAGAAATGGCTTAGGTGGTAAGATGTTTGGAGTTTGTAAAATAAATAAAAATTTATATTTAAACTAAAAATATACAAATCATTATCCAATATTTCTACAACATATTAAATATTTTGTAAAACCATCATTTGTTGTCAAAGATGTATACAAAATGAATTTTGATTATTCCCTTTTCTTATGTGTGTGTGTGCGTGTGTGTGTTTACGGAAATTAGCTTTAGAAAATTCTTCTTCCAGAACATAAATACCGTTGGATACGATCTGTTTTTTTTTAATTATTTCATTGAAGAAAACTTTTCGCTTGAGTTCTTACTGTTTGTAAAGCTATGCTGGTGAAATGATGCAAGGAATTCCCAGAGTAATTAATGCAACCTAGTGAAACCGAATAACAATTAGGAGAAAATCCCACATAATTAAGTTTACTTGTTTTATTTAGGGATTGTATGCTTATTCAATTATTTAATGTAAAAACAAATAGTAAAATTGAATATGTTTATTCACTAATTTAATGAAGGTTTTTAAAACAGAGATTTCGACAGTAATTTGTTTATTAAATTCTATTTTATATTCAAGGAGAGGCTGCTGTTTTCAATACCTAAAATAAAAGTAAATGACTTCTGCTTTAACATTATTATGACTAGAATAACAAAATATTCTCGATCAAATAGTGAATAAAAATCATATTTATATCAGATACGTCCTTAGAAATTATAATATTTACATCTTCAAACATTTTGCTTGATAAAAATGCTTAGCATATAAATATTATTATGTATGAGAAGGGTAAGTTATTCATGTTATAAAATTTAGTTAAACAATTTATCTTATGTTATTAAATCATACTATAACCCAATGATTAATTTTTAAATATTAATTAAAAGTTCAAAATAATTTTCATGAACACAATTATTTTCACTTGCACTGCATGGAAAAAAAATACAAAATAAACCTATGATTTTACTGTTGTTATTTTACAATTAGTAAAATAATGATCAGCTATTTAGTTGAATGCATGGAATGACTTCCATTGAAAAGAAAACAAAAGAATGTTGTGGAATAATTCTAATCGAAAATTGACAGAACAATAAATAAGGAATTTTTTTTAGGCAAGTGGCTAAAAAATACCATGGTTTTCATCTTTTTTATTTAAATTGATTTGTTGGAGAAGACACTTTAATGTTTTAAATATAACACAATAAAGACGCCTTTTTACTTACAATAAGGAACATGTTGTTGATAGACCAGCATGCATCCCTGTGCATAACCCTGAGTTGGGCTCTACCAGTTAGATGGAAGCATCAGTCTTCGTGACACCAAGAACCTCAATGCTTGGCCAACATGATCCCGAAACATAGACCTGAGTTGGGCTGAATAAGTTAGAGTGAAGCAGCCGGGTGGAGTCTTCGTGAAACCAAGTAGAAGGCCCTCAATGCTTGGCCAGCATGATCCCTATACATAGACCTGAGTTGGGCTAAATAAGTTAGATTGAAGCAGCCGGGTGGAGTCTTCGTGAAACCAAGTAGAAGGCCCTCAATGCTTGGCCAGCATGATCCCTAAACATAGACCTGAGTTGGGCTGAATAAGTTAGAGTGAAGCAGCCGGGTGGAGTCTTCGTGAAACCAAATAGAAGGCCCTCAATGCTTGGCCAGCATGATCCCTAAACATAGACCTGAGTTGGGCTGAATAAGTTAGATTGAAGCAGCCGGGTGGAGTCTTCGTGAAACCAAGTAGAAGGCCCTCAATGCTTGGCCAGCATGATCCCTATACATAGACCTGAGTTGGGCTGAATAAGTTAGAGTGAAGCAGCCGGGTGGAGTCTTCGTGAAACCAAGTAGAAGGCCCTCAATGCTTGGCCAGCATGATCCCTATACATAGACCTGAGTTGGGCTGAATAAGTTAGAGTGAAGCAGCCGGGTGGAGTCTTCGTGAAACCAAGTAGAAGGCCCTCAATGCTTGGCCAGCATGATCCCTAAACATAGACCTGAGTTGGGCTGAATAAGTTAGATTGAAGCAGCCGGGTGGAGTCTTCGTGAAACCAAGTAGAAGGCCCTCAATGCTTGGCCAGCATAATCCCTATACATAGACCTGAGTTGGGCTGAATAAGTTAGAGTGAATCAACCGGGTGGAGTCTTCGTGAAACCAAGTAGAAGGCCCTCAATGCTTGGCCAGCATGATCCCTATACATAGACCTGAGTTGGGCTGAATAAGTTAGATTGAAGCAGCCGGGTGGAGTCTTCGTGAAACCAAGTAGAAGGCCCTCAATGCTTGGCCAGCATGATCCCTAAACATAGACCTGAGTTGGGCTGAATAAGTTAGATTGAAGCAGCCGGGTGGAGTCTTCGTGAAACCAAGTAGAAGGCCCTCACTGCTTGGCCAGCATGATCCCTAAACATAGACCTGAGTTGGGCTGAATAAGTTAGAGTGAAGCAGCCGGGTGGAGTCTTCGTGAAACCAAATAGAAGGCCCTCAATGCTTGGCCAGCATGATCCCTAAACATAGACCTGAGTTGGGCTGAATAAGTTAGATTGAAGCAGCCGGGTGGAGTCTACGTGAAACCAAGTAGAAGGCCCTCAATGCTTGGCCAGCATGATCCCTATACATAGACCTGAGTTGGGCTGAATAAGTTAGAGTGAAGCAGCCGGGTGGAGTCTTCGTGAAACCAAGTAGAAGGCCCTCAATGCTTGGCCAGCATGATCCCTATACATAGACCTGAGTTGGGCTGAATAAGTTAGAGTGAAGCAGCCGGGTGGAGTCTTCGTGAAACCAAGTAGAAGGCCCTCAATGCTTGGCCAGCATGATCCCTAAACATAGACCTGAGTTGGGCTGAATAAGTTAGATTGAAGCAGCCGGGTGGAGTCTTCGTGAAACCAAGTAGAAGGCCCTCAATGCTTGGCCAGCATGATCCCTATACATAGACCTGAGTTGGGCTGAATAAGTTAGAGTGAAGCAGCCGGGTGGAGTCTTCGTGAAACCAAGTAGAAGGCCCTCAATGCTTGGCCAGCATGATCCCTATACATAGACCTGAGTTGGGCTGAATAAGTTAGATTGAAGCAGCCGGGTGGAGTCTTCGTGAAACCAAGTAGAAGGCCCTCAATGCTTGGCCAGCATGATCCCTAAACATAGACCTGAGTTGGGCTGAATAAGTTAGATTGAAGCAGCCGGGTGGAGTCTTCGTGAAACCAAGTAGAAGGCCCTCAATGCTTGGCCAGCATGATCCCTATACATAGACCTGAGTTGGGCTGAATAAGTTAGAGTGAAGCAGCCGGGTGGAGTCTTCGTGAAACCAAGTAGAAGGCCCTCAATGCTTGGCCAGCATGATCCCTATACATAGACCTGAGTTGGGCTGAATAAGTTAGAGTGAAGCAGCCGGGTGGAGTCTTCGTGAAACCAAGTAGAAGGCCCTCAATGCTTGGCCAGCATGATCCCTAAACATAGACCTGAGTTGGGCTGAATAAGTTAGATTGAAGCAGCCGGGTGGAGTCTTCGTGAAACCAAGTAGAAGGCCCTCAATGCTTGGCCAGCATGATCCTTATACATAGACCTGAGTTGGGCTGAATAAGTTAGAGTGAAGCAGCCGGGTGGAGTCTTCGTGAAACCAAGTAGAAGGCCCTCAATGCTTGGCCAGCATGATCCCTATACATAGACCTGAGTTGGGCTGAATAAGTTAGATTGAAGCAGCCGGGTGGAGTCTTCGTGAAACCAAGTAGAAGGCCCTCAATGCTTGGCCAGCATGATCCCTAAACATAGACCTGAGTTGGGCTGAATAAGTTAGATTGAAGCAGCCGGGTGGAGTCTTCGTGAAACCAAGTAGAAGGCCCTCAATGTTTGGCCTGTCACCCCATTTCATTTGGATGATTCATTATGGTCAACTGCCTTTAACAAGCACGACGGATCTCCGGTTAAGCTGGTATATGAATTCACTATCTTCCGATAATAACAACGAAATTAGGAACATGTAGAAAAAATCAAATACAAGACTAGAATTTAATAAATTAAAAGCTTATGTTTTGTTTCAAAGATGTACGAATTTTGGAGTTCGAGCAAAAGAAGTACTATAGCATAATACATTTAGAACAGATACTTTCAGTTACTTCTTGGATCATTGTCTCACGAGTAAAAATAATTAATTTTTAAATTGAATTGTAAATGTTTGCCCACTTTGAGTGATATTAAGTTAACATATAGAACTTCTTCTTATAATGGAATATAAACAAAACTATTAATTATTTACTGTTTATGAGGATTCAGTATTTTCCTAACTCTCTCAATAGTGAAGGCTTGTGATGACAAAAATTAAACACACTTAGAATAAATTTGAAGATTATTTATAATATTGCAGCAAATTTCGTAAGAATCACTGGAAAAATGTTTGACCAGTTCAATAAAGATGTACAAAAATGACCGGCTACTATGTATTTAAGAAACTATTTTCGGAAGATAAAATAATAGGTAACTTGTGCAAAGAAAATTATTAGATTTACTTCAGAGATTTATAAAGTTACTTCAGCACAGCTCCTCTAAACAAGCAGTTTTGAACCCTAATTGATGGATTTAAATTAATCTTGTTGATACTTATAAATTGTTTTCAATTAATGAATCATTCGACCATCATGCATCAAATCAACGAAGTGTTCCAGAAAACAAACCAGGAAATTTACGAAACACCGAGGAAGTGCAAATGCTGTTGCATGAATCAATCACAACCGGAGAAACTGAGAGATTACTTTCGGAAAATATAAGGAAAATCTTATAGATAAATATCAAAAGCATAAGCCTTAAAATAAATGTACATAATTTTCCGTTTTTCAAGTAAAGAAGGTTAATCAATGATTCACAAGTCTAATTTCTCAGATATCTGTTTGTTCAGAAGTTAAGAAAAGGTAGAGACTTCTTAACAACTGAGATCATTATAGCTGTTATAAAACTAACTGTTCCAATGAAAAATTAAATGGAAAAACAGTATTTATAACTTTCACCTAAACTTCACTTTTTGTAATTTAATAGAATTTATTTTCAAAAGAAAAATTTGAATCATAGTTTTTTCTGATTAAACAACAACAAATAATACAAATAACCCGGATTCTCAATATACTTTTCCTAAATGGAAAAGAATTATTATGCAATAATGCTTCAGGAAGTCTCTACCCGACATACTAGAACAATGAATTTGTTCATAGTGAAAATTTAGTCGCCATTTAAATTGTCCATCAAGCCCATTTCCGGATTGCTTTTGATATTTTTTACAAGTGAAAAAAATTCACCTCACTTTTCTTCTTAATATGCTCCACAACTTTTTAATTTACTTTTTTTTCTTAACTCTTTTGTCGAATGAGATAATTTCTTTAACGAGGCCACCTGAGCAAGAGATTTTATATCATCAAGAACAATAAAAAAATATCAGCCAAAGTAGCTTAAGAGTGCACATGTTAAAACAATAGAAAGGATAATCTTCTTTTCTTACAGATTTTTTAAAACATTCTCTTTATACTTACAATGAAAAAAGTTTCTTTTACATGAAGATCAAAGACTTGTTTCATTTCGTCTGACTCCCTTACTTTTTTGTGTCTAATGAATATAGAGCATTTAAAATTTTTCTAAATTTATTTACTTTATATTTAATTATGATTTTACTTTCATAGAATCTATTGAAATTTCATTTACTGATGTCTTATAAGAGTTTTGTAGTTAATAATAATTTAATTATTTTCAAATGAAAATTTTACAATAAAAAAAAATTCTTGTTAAATTTATTGCTTAAAAAGTTTTTTAAAACTAATAAAAATAAAATAGTTAAGTTTAATTAACTTTTTTTAATTTAAAACTGGCTATCATGTTCAAAAATATATACGCTAAATATACACATAGAACACATGAAAGTCATATATACACTGCTGGACAATTGCTAAGAATGGATAACACTATCATCCATAGCAACCACATAATGAAAGGAAGGAAAATATGGAAAATTATAATAAGTGCGGGGTATAGTAAGAAGAAGTATGCGTTTGCAAATTTTTTTCCACGTCTGTTCATCACGTGATAGCGTTCATAAGAGCTTTAAAAGTTTTGACGCGTGTGGACAGTTGTTGTTTCAAGTCAAAGTTTTACAGGAAAGATTTAATAGACGAACTTAAAATTTTTGGCATGTCTTCCCGACATCACTTAGATGATTCTATGTGTGGCTAAATTATTGGAAAGATCGAAGAAGGGCGATAAATAACAAATGTTGCCAGGGAGTTGGAAATCGCTCACAGCATTGTTTCACGGCTGTGAAAGCCATTTACAACTACTAGAATGTGTAGTAGGCGGCATGAGGAAGGTTATGTTGGAAGTACGAAGCCTGCAGAAGACAGATATATCGTCCTATTAGTAAAAAGGAACAGGGGCACCACAACTCAGCAGGTGGCAAATCAGTTTCTTGCTGCCTCAGGAAAGCAGATATCCCGAAAAACTGTTGCCAGAGGTTTGAGTGGAGGAGGACTATACGCCCGCAGATCTGTTGTGTGTGTTCATTGACCAGACAGCACCGTACTGCCCGTTTGCAATGGTGTCGTGAGCATCGCAATGGGACTGAACAGGACTGGGCATGCGTACTATCCTCAGATGAGAGTAGGTCCAGTCTGTCCGTTTGCAATGGTGTCGTGAGCATCGCAATGGGACTGAACAGGACTGGGCATGCGTACTATTCTCAGATGAGAGTAGGTCCAGTCTGTCATCGGATTGTAGACGTCAACTGATCTAGTGCGAAAGTGGTACTGCTTAACGTCCAGAAAATATCCAGGAAAGGGACCGATATCTGACATGCAGTGTCATGGTGCGGGCCGGCATCATGATCAATAGCCACACACCCTTACAAGTGGTTGCGAATGGGATTATGACGGGCCAACGATACATTAATGAAGTTCTAGTTCCTCATGTTCGTCTTTTCCGTGGTGCTGTTGGTGATAAATTTGTTTTTATGGACAACAACGCAACATGTCATCGAACACTCACTGTTCAGGATTGTATAGACAGCGAGTGTATTCAACGCCTCGTATGGCCATCACGTTCTCCAGATCAAAACCCCATTGAAAATATGTGGGATGCTTTGGGGAGGCAAGTTGCTGGTCGAAACTATCCTCCGACAAACAAGAACACCCTCATCCGTGCACTCCCAGAGGAATGGGATAAATTGTCTCAGCTACTGGATAATGTTGTGCAAAGTATGATATGACATGTGGAATGTTGTATCACGCTCCACGGTGGACATATCCCGTACTGGTACCTTTCTTCAAGGTGCCTGCTGACTTTTAGATTCATTGTTCCATTTTCTGTATGCAGCATCGAATGAAAATTGTTTTTCTTTCAGGTGTTTCACAGATTTTGTATTTTCCAGAACAATAAATATTCTTTATTCTAATGTCTGAACAGTGTGGCAACTATATTCTATCCTACTAGGCCTCATGTCTCGCTTAATGTTATGCTACATTGCAGTTTGTGATCCGTCCAAAACAATTGTCCAGCAGTGTATATACACACACACACACACACACACAACACACACACACACACACACACATATATATATATATATACATATATATATATATATATATATATATATATATATATATATATATATATATATATATATATATATATATATATATATATATATATATATATATATATATATATGGGGTGAGGATAGGCCACGGTGTAATTTGATTAATTAAAAATTCTTTTATATAACCTAATATTTAATTACCACATATTTAGAAAAACAACTTTGTAAAACTTTGGGATATTTACAATTAATCATCTTACTCATATTAAAATGAAATGGGGTTAAAGTTATGGGGAAAAGAAGCAGTCGTCTTGCTGCTATCAAACGCAGCGTCTTATAGTGTTTCCGTTCTTTCGATTTTTTTCTGCTCACTGGAGAAGTTGTTGCGCTTCGAAAGTGAGCACTTGAAAATAGTGACGTCGGCTATGAAGTACTTCACCATACTCGCATATATATATATATATATATATATATATATATATATATATATATATATATATATATATATATATATATATATATATATATATATATATATATATATAGTTAATAGTATATTTTATAAAATACAATGAAAAATGCCAAATGGAGAATAGTACATTGAAAATATTCAATGGAAAACAATACATTGAAAATACCAAATGGAAAGCATTACATTGAAAATACTTAGGAAGAAATTTCAAAGAAAATATCAAAGAAAGATAGATAAAAATGGAATAAAGAGGAATAAAGTACCAATATGGCCAGCTTCGTCAGGAGGTGTTGACCACATTGGCACAAATTTTGGTTTTTCTGCAATGGCCCAAGACATAGTCTTAAAGAAGCCAGTACATGGCTTCTTTAAGATTATGTCTTGGGCCATTGCAGAAAAGCCATAATTTGTGCCAATGTGGTCAACACCCCCTGACGAAGCTGGCCTTATTGGTACTTTATTCCATTTTTATCTATCTTTCGTTGATATTTTCTTTGAAATTTCTTCCTAAGTATTTTCAATGTAATTCTTTCCATTTGGTATTTTCAATGTATTGTTTTCCATTTAATATTTTCAATGTACTATTCTCCATTTGGCATTTTTCATTGTATTTTGTTTAATTGTATTTATTGTATTTTATAAAATATATTATTAACTATATCTTAGTAATACTATTCTAGCTGAGTATGCGCTAAATGTATTTCTAAGCTTAAATGCTTATATATTCTTGTGCTTTTCAGTTTTATATCTAACTTTGCATTTTATATTTATATATATATATATATATATATATATATATATATATATATATATATATATATATATATATATATATATATATATATATATATATATATATATATATATATATATATATATATATATATATATATATATATATATATATATATATATATACACTCGTGTCCATTAAGGATAATGCAAGTTCAGGCAAAGAGAAAGAAAGAAGCAAAACAAATGAGACTTATTTGTAAAATCTCTTTATTAAACAAAAGGTAAAGAGCAAAAAAGATGTTATATGTCTGACATCTTTAATAAGAATTGCGATTTTTACTAACTGGAGCAAATTTCAAAAAGGTGCCTAGTTACAAAAACCAATATAACATGGTTAGTATAATGCTTAATGCATAGTATGCCCCTAGACGATGCAATACAGGCCGCACAACGCCTAGGCATGTTGAATATCAAATTATCGATCTGATCTTGGGTAATATTACACCACTCACACATGAAGCAATGCTCTCCGAAGTTCCGATAGACATGTGGGAGGGGGTTGACAGGCTGCAATTCGTCCGCCAACATGTCCCACACATGCTTTATTGGATTCAAGTCCAGTGAATATGCTGGCCAGTCCATACTGGTGATATCCTCCGATTGCAGGCATTTTCTTACAATGTTTGCACGGTGAGGACGGGCGTTGTCATCCATAAACAGAAATTCTTCACCCATGGCACCTCGAAACAAACATATATGTTGTTCCAGATGGACATTCCGATAAATGTGGCCTGTCTTGGTTATATTCTGTACATGCAGGTTAGCTCTGGAACTCAGAATAACTCCTCCCCAAACAAGAAATCCTGCACCACCGTAACGGTGTCGTTAAATGGTGTTCTCTTGGTGGTAACGGGTACCTGGCCCTCTTCATATGAAAGACCGGTGAGAATCAGACTGAAAGCTAAACTTGGCCTTGTCGAAAAACATCACACAAGACCACTGTTACGGTGTCCACATGCGCTCTACTCCAGGCTAACAGCAGGCGACAGTAAGTGGCGATAAGTGGAAGACATCTGACACGCCTATGAGCATATAGAACAATGTGCCCTAAGCGTCTGTGCACGGTAGGCTTTGAAACTGTCGTACCAGTAGCTGAAGAGAACTGATGAAAAAAGTCTGATGCTGTGCTCCACTTGTTTTTGTTTTCAGTAACTGCCAAATACCTGTCCTCAATCGGCGTATCTCGGGGACGACCTGTGCTAAAACGTCTACTCACATTACCATCATCTTGGAATCGTTGACAAAACCTGAAAATGATACTCTATACGATTCCAAGTTCCTCGGATTCTTCCAGCTGGGTACGCCCGCATTCCAGATGGCCAATAATTCTATCACGTAAAATACATACAAATGCTTCGTTTATCCCATAAATATGCGGTTATTGCTCTGAAAAGCTTTTAAAGCATTTGTGAACAATTTTACTTCTTTGCAACCACTCCTTTTATACCCCTCTCTTATACTTCTGTCATTGTGACGTACTTTCGGCTACATGTGTGGTTTCTGATAATTTGCATATTATTCTTCAAGATGTGTGTGATAATTTTATGTGTGAAATTTTTGTTTTAGAATTCAATTTCTGTATGATTCTGAATTATCCTAAATTTATTGACATGAGTGTATAATAATATAAGGCAATAAATATATTAAAGTAAGAAATACATTATTGAAAATACAATATCATAAAATACAAAACCAAATTACATAAATATTACAAGAAATCTAGCCAGCGCAAAAGCAGCTAAAGAAAGATTTAGCAGTATAAATAAGATAAATCATGAAAAACATTAAAACTAGATAGACAAAATTTGAAAATTACTAAAATATACAATACAAAGAATATGTAGAAAGCATACCCACCAAGTTATTATCAAGAGGGAGATGGTCAGCTATGCAAAATAAACATTCTTTTCAGACATGCGCAAAGGACAAATATCAAAAAATCTTCCAGAAATTTCCCCGAAACCTTATAATCTCTAAGGAATTATTTTGCGATGCATACAAATGAATGCGATTTTTTTATTAATTTAGACATTTTTAAATTATATCACAAGCTCAAGTTTTGATGGAGGGGATAATGGTGTATAAATTGAGAGAGACAGAGTATTTATCATATTGTGTTGAAGTAGATTTCCAATTTTTTATCACAATATTACAACAGAGATTCGCAAGTAAGTAAATAAATATTTCAAAATATTAAAGACTCAGGAATTAAGACTTAGTCACCAGGCCTTTTCTGTCATTTGTAATGCATCATAATTTGTCTGAAAAATATTTGCATGATTTCAAATGAGAAGGGTTTGTACAATACAATCTACGACCTCATAAGCAAATAATTGATTATGGTTTACAGAAGATGTTCATAAATTGTAGATAGAATTATACTAAAATAATATTGAAATTAATATGATATTTCATTTCAATAACACTTACTGAAATGGTTCTTTAATTAGTATTGCTTCCTTTTACGCTCTTTAACTACATTAAAACTAGACTGTAAGTAAAAGTAACAAATATATGCTATAAAATTCAAGTGCTACATTTTACTAACATCAGAGAGATCAGTAATATTTTCCGTGCTCTTTCCTGTCATTTTATGTCCCTTAACATTTTTGAGAGAAATGATAATGTTAGCTGAACTTCAAAATTTAATAAATGAATGCTTGGCTAATTTCATAACAACCAATATCAATTATGCGAAAAATGCATGAACGAATTTAATTAGTTATCGCTATGAAAACTATTTAATTCCTTCCAAACAGTTTAGTTTTAGGAAGGGTCTTTGAAAGAGATGGATTATGTTTTACATTTTATCCAGAAAATTAGGGATGTCCACAATCTTAAACCCAAAAATCATACCGTGTCTGCCTTTCTCCACTTATCCAAAGCTTTTGACAAGGTCTGGAAGTATATATAAACTCTTGTTTGAAAACTTTACAGTACTTTACGTTAAGAGGGAGAATTACGTCTTGGATTGCTGGCTTCTTGAAGGCCAGATACATTAGAGTAAAGTTCCGAGACACAGTATCAAGAAAATTTAGATTGAGCCAGAGTATCCCACAGGGATCAGTTCTCAGCCCTACTTTGTTTTCTCAGGTTATTGATGGAATTGAGACTGAGATGCAAAGTCTGATCACTCTATGGGATGATATGCTGACGATATAATAATCTAGAATAGCAAGGCAATCCCTATTACTGCTCAGGATAATGTTAATTATTTCCTCCTTCGGCTAGAAGAGTTTGCTGTAGAACATAAAATCATTTTTAAACCCTGAAAATCTGTTACAAGTATTTCCACCAATAGACACCTTTATAATTATGAGTTTGAAATATATTTACTGGGTAAGCGTTTGAATTTTGAAAAACATCCCAAGTATCTGGGATTCATCTTAGACTAGGAGAGTCTGGATCATGTCCATATAAACAACTTGGTTCTAATTAAAGAGCAACAGCAACTAAAAATATTGAAATACATATCTGATAAAGACTGGGAAGCTGATTCTCGGACAGTTTAAAATACTTACATTGCCCTTATTTATGCCATTCTTGAATATTGTGTACAGGTCTATCGGGTTGTTTCTTCTATCAACATTGATAGAATAGAAAAGTTCCAACTCTCTGGTGCCGAATCATCACTGGCCTCCGTAATAGTTGCCCCAGGCATATTGTATTGTATGAAGCTGACTTGCAACCTCTCAGACTACATACCTCTTGGTTAAATACTTTGCCAAACTCATCAGTTACGGTGACCAGCACTGAACGTTTAGTTATGTGAAAAATTAGAGCAATTATCCTCTTCTCAAGAAAGAAAGTTCGCTTAGAGATGCTGAAAGTGAGGGTTGGCTGCATAATGAAATATATTATGACTCTCTAGCTTGTGGTATGGATGTTGCTGATTCATTTTATGTTCACGTCATTTTCAAGATCGATTTGAGATCATATACTACCAAGAACACACATCACCCGGAATACTTTAGACACCTTGCTTTGGAGACTATCGATGCAATCCCTTATGATGCATTACAGATCTGTAGTGTCGGCAACATCGGTGAAGGCTCTATTTCAGGTAATGTATCTTCTGCTAAAAAAGAAAACGGCATTGGATTTTGTATTAGTTACCACGGCAATTTCTTGGTGTTCCGTGAGAACTAATAGCTAGTGAGGAGATTTTGAAATTTTGCATAACTGAGAGTGTTTGCCCTGACATTTGAATTTTGAGTGATACTGAAGCTCCACTCAGCATTTAACTGAATGGGGACCGAACAACTATTAACATCGTCCGGCTTTTGAATTGCCTTTTAAGATCACCTTTCAATGGCTTCCATTTCATGTGGATATGTACTTTAATGAAATTGCTGATGGTCTGGCCAGAGAGGGCAATCGTAAGGATACTTACTCATGGTGACCGCCTAACTTTTCTAGAGATAACCACCCGGGTTAGTCAAGATGTCTGTTCATCTTGGAGGAGAATCCCCATTCATGAATGGTATGCGAAAAATAGCCTAGGTGCTGTTCTGATTGGGGCTGGCAACAGGTTCGATCATATAGCTCTCAAAAGATTTCGAAGTGAACACACTCATTTACAACGTCATGTGACGTGTCACATAGTTTATCCCCTGTGTCCAAAATGCAATGCGACTCAAGCTGCTCTTGCCCACATTGTGGGGCCAGCATTGGTTTAAATAAATACCAGTTATTCTTGAACCCTGAGGCTGTGCTCCATTGTTTGAAAGCGTTTGGGCTCATATAGCTGGTTTGATGTTGCTGTTAACCAGGAGGGACAAGCTACAACAACATACGAATTTAATTATATTTAGTATGTTAATTACGAAAGGAATCTAATTACTAACATTAAAGAATTGTAGGTTTTAAGCTAAAAGTAAGTATGTAAATTATTTTAAGTTCTATTAATTTACAATAATCCATATAACATTCTAAATGTTTTTTCCAATGAAATCAAAATAACGGATTGTTATATATCTATATTGACAAATGGGTACACAGGACTTTCAATTAAGTAAAAAATCACTATATATATTTTTTAGTTTCAGCCTAATAACAGTATATATATATATATATATATATATATATATATATATATATATATATATATATATATATATATATATATATATATATATATACAGAGCTAACCAAATCAAAAAGAATTTTTCGTTTCTGACTATTTTTCACAGAGATATTGACCTTTTTGTGAATGACCGCACGCTCCTTTGTTTAAATTTTGAAGACGTTCAGCATTTGATTTCTTCTGCTAAAAATCACTATCAACTGAAACAGTTTGTGTTGTGAATAAGCCTTATGAAATTTTCCATATTGATGCTTTCATGTTTAATGAATTGGCAACACTTATTTACATACCTGATTGGCAAAACTTATTTACATACATTTTGGATTTCATTTTTAAATTTTACTTCCTGTTTCGCTTTTGAACTAATTTTATTTGATAAAAAAAACTTCTTTTTCGAACTAACTATTTTCTTACTACTACATTCTTAGCATTTATTTAAATAAATTAGATGTATGGTCAAATTTGCTGAAAAATGTCCCTTTCAGTGACTATGGTAGCAATTCTTTAGATAGTGGACAACCGAATTTCTATTTATATACAGTGAAACTGAAGCTTGTGTGCAAACTTTTTTGATTTGTTTTGAAATGCCTTGAATCCGCATTTTTAAGTGAACGACAATTGCCAACAAGAATATTTGATATGAAATGCAAATTTGTTAAGGCTTTTTTTCCTACTGGGAGATGCCACGCAGTTATTGATATATTTTCTTCAATTCTTAAATCACTGTCTAGGGTTTCAAAAAAATTTAGAAGATGTTTAGATAATCTGTGCAAAAAGAAAGAAAAACAGAAAAGGGAAAAGTTACTTGTGTCACGAGAAAGCATTTGACAAACAGGTCAATCTAAGAAAACGACTTAACAGTTTCACATTGCATAAGAGAAGTTCATTTATATGAAATAGGTATCGTGATGGGGATATTTTCCCAGGTGTGTCACCATAAATTTGGAAATTTTGTCAAAATATTGGTATTATTGTATGATAACAGCTAAACATGTAGGTGATAATTCTCCAGAATTCAACATACGGAGAAAAAAATCATGTTTCCGTTTATCAGAAAATATTTTATGGTTCTTCAGCCAGTATGGGGATGAAAGCTGCTTGCATTCCTTGGGAAAGATCAATATCAGAATGTAAAATGCGGTATACAATAATTCTTTCTGATGGTGATACTAAAACTTACCAATAATTAATTGAGGAAAAAATTTACGGTTCTGATACAACAATTCAAAAAGAATTGATCAACCATGTTGTGAAACGTCTTTGTATCTTCGAAATAAAGTAAAAGATTGAGGGACAAAAAGTGTGATATTTAGTAGATGGAAGCATGTAAATTTAACAGAAAAATTATCCCTGGTAGGGCCACCCAAGGCGTGAAGGCCATTCCATTATGCCCAGCTAAATAACAGTAGGCGAAGGAGCCAAGACAGACTTCTTCCTCCTGGTGCTCCGGGCCTTGGTCTAACAGAAGCTGCACATTCCCTCTCCAATGACTTCGTTGACTTACAGTCAACGAACTCGTGGATCTAGTCTGACTCCGTCAGACATGGAGGATAAGCAACAACAACAACACAGAAAATACAAATTGCAAAATTTAGGCCAAAAAGCAAATCATTAGCAATGCACCAGATATGGAGAAAGTTAAAACCTCATTATTTGCAAATTTATACCATTGCATGCTAACTGAGGCAAAGCTGCGGAACAGCAAATGCCATGAAAGGAAAGATTCTTGGTGTTTTTTTCAAGAGCCGATGCAAGTGGTCAAAAGCACATTCTTCAATGAAGACTCAACTGTCAGACCAAGTTGTTGATTGTTTATCAACGATTTGTCTATGATGATGAAATGTGCTTCTTCTGGAACTCAAAATGTCAAAGAGAGACTTCATAGTTGAATATGGCGAAAATCCCCAAAACAAGTTTTCTACTTCGAAAAAAAAAAATTTGAACTTGGCGTTACAAACGCAGTAAGTGCATACAATTTATGGTATTTGGAGACACTAAAACTAAATGCTGCCAAAAATATTATCCCTTTTTTCTTATAAAAAAATAAGACAGACGTCGAGAATCTCAAAAGAAGCGGAAATCTTCTGAAAAACATAAAAAAGATAGAATTACTAAGCAAATATTGAAATATTGCACAGAATAAGAGTTGCATGAAAATTGAAGGAGGAAATTCATAGTGTGTTCATTTTAATTATCTTAATTCTTCTTCATCTTGTTATTATTTTTACAAAGATTAAACAAAATAGTTTGTAAAATATGTAATTTATTGCATTATGTACAGATATTATGATTTTGCTTATTTCAATAAATGTAATACATTTATTTACATTATAAATTTAATTACATTTATTATCATTTGATGTAAATATGTCTGTATATGTTAAAAATTTAAGTTTAAAAAATATACTTATTGCAAAACTCACATGACTCTTTTATTATTAGAACTTTATATAATTAACAGCTAATTTTTTAATTACTTTAAAATAATTTTAAGGAAGTAACAATTTCGGCTGGCTGCGCCGGATTCACGAGGTACCTTGGACCGAAGGACCTCACCCTCATCTGGAGCTGGAAATGATCTGGTAAGCTATAGCTGTAACTGACTGGCATATTATTGGTTGAAAAACTTGAGTGGGAGGAGCTTAGTTAAAAATTTAAGTTCGTGAAATTTTTTTAATTAAAGTAATAATTATAAATAAAATAAGGATAGTAAGATTAATACAAGAGTGATTTAATTAAGTAAAAGTAATAGAGAGATATTTTTAATATTTACATAAATAAAAGTAAGTTATTCTATATCTTGAAAATATTAGGTCAGTTTGAAAAGCTTGTCCATAGGGGTCTTAGTTTCTTTAAGTTCTTTAATAAGCTCTTTAAGATTGGTATACCTTTAAAGATAGCTTTAATTTCGTTCATGGAAAGATTAATTCTGAAAAGTCATCAGGTAATCTAGGAGAGCTCAACAGAGTAGTTTGCTCTTTACCTTGAGTGGAGGTGGGGGAGGTAACTCTTGCGTACGAGACGCCAGGTCTTATTATATTTGATTTTGTTTGATTTTTTGTTTCCAAATTAGCTTTGAGGATTTTTGATGTCTTTATCTTTGGAATTTTCGGGCAGCATTTATAATTGGCAGGGTGATTACCCTGATAATTGGAGCATTTGGGAATTTCTATTTTGTCATGAGAGCAGTCCCTGGTGTTGTGTGCTCCTTCACACTTTAAACATTTAGATTTAAGATGGCACGTATCGGCCGAGTAATAAAATTGTTGACAGTTGGAACACTGCATCACCGATTTGGATCCTCTGTAGTGTTCCCCTGTCACTCCAGAAATGTGACAAAGTTTGTCTATCATATACATATTTGCCCCTTCGGGGTAGGAGAAAATTGTGACCAGAAAGAGAATCATTGGTTTACTAGTTTTTGGGCTAATCATTTGGCTAACTTTGGCCACTTGGAAACCGATGAGGTTTAAATTGTTTTAAGTATCTTGGGTTTTTGTGGCAATGGAGAGGCCCCGAAGGACATATTTCTTGGGTTTATAGTTTTTACTTTTAATGAGTATGGACTCAATGCATTTATCATCGAAAAGTTTTGTTAGATTTTTATGAGCTTCTGGGGTTTTTACGCAAATTTTAAGATTACTCCCAGCAGTTTTTGTATCAAATTCTTATTTGAAGTTACTTTTTAAATTGCGAATAAATTCAATCGGATCTTCACCATACCTAGCTAAGACTAAAGGAATTTTCTCCACAACTGGAGAAGCTGTAACGGTGGTCAGCTCTGTCTCCTGAGTGGAGTCAAGATGAGCAAAGGAATTTGCTGTAGTTACGGGAACAGAAGGCTCCTGCAACGTAACTTTAGCGGTTATTTTTGGATGAACAAACTCCTCTGTTGGCTTTTTTAAGGATATCGTTTTTATTTTTACTAGTTTTAGCAATATTAGCTGAGTTAACATTAACATTAGAATTAGAATTGAATTCGTTAACTGGAAGAGGGGGAATGCCAGATCAGAAACAGTATAGCTACCTTCACTTTAGAGTTTCTCTGGAGTTGGCTTTTGCTTTTTCTATTTCAAGATGCAGCTGTTGAATCAAATGATCCCACAGTCTTAAGTTTTGCTTGAGTTCTTCAGAGTTAGGCTGACGTTGGAGCTTAGCTAGGTCTTCAGCCTTCTTTTTCATCGTTTGACGCAGGACACTCTGCAGTTCATCAAGCGGCATTTTGGATCTTTCCATTCTAGATGATATTTAAATTTTTAACCTAACGGTCGTTTGATAGCAGTGAAAGCTGCCGTTTTTTTCCCAAAGGAATATTCGCTACAAGAGCAGCACAAGAACTGGAGTTTTTTTTTTTTTTATTAAAGAAGTACATCTAAATATTTAGAAAATATAAGACAATTTCATTTCTAAGAAAATTTTTTTTATATTTGACAAATTACAATATTTAAAGTTTTTTCTACTAAATGCTGTTTTTCTCGGAATTGATAATTGTAACAATTTCAAAATTCTGAAATGCTTTAGGCACTACAATTTTTTTTTATTTTATTTTTATCTTTTTTTTTACATTAATATAAGGAAAAGTTGTGATGAATGGTATAAAATAAAGTACTTTTCATATCCTTTTTTTTGTAAAATATAAATTTTTTATGATTTTCTTTTTTAAAAAATGTATTTATCCATTTAAATTAGAATTTTTATACTATTATTGCGTGATAGGGCAATCCAAAACACAGCAACATTTGTTTTTAAATATAAAAATAATACTATATGCGAAAATGGTAACACTTAATTATATTTTGTTGCGTATGGTGTAACTTGAAATTTTCAAATTTAACGATATTTTAAAATATATTTGAACTTTATTATTTTAAAAACTATTCAAAGTAGTAACACAAAATTTTCTATGTATGTTTCTATTTATATTATATATTAGTGCTATTAATTTGAAAAAAATAGCAAAAAATTTAAAAACGTTACTTTTTATAGTTTTTGGTACCCATTTTAGAGATTTTATAATTTAAGTACCTTACTGCAGAGGACGTTGAAACTTTATCAGAGAGAAACTTTATCAACTGTTTAGGTTTTAGAAACATGATTTCACGTAATGTGAGGGAACAAAACATAAACAATAGTATCATGAAAGCTATTCTCCTTATTCTTATTGAAAATTTAATAAAATTAAGTACTAATACCAAACTTTAAATATTTCTAAACTAGGTTCGTAAAAATCCAACTAATTAGAAACTAATGTCATTTATAATGAAAACAATGGAAAGAAGAAAAGTCAAGACTTCAATTGTTCTTTCCTGCAAAAAAAAATAATAATAAATAAATAAAACACACCTTTTGAGACTATATTTCAACTCATTTCAATGTTAATCGAATAACTGTTTTAATCTTGATAAAAAAAAAGAATACCAAGAAGAAAGCTAATCAAGTGACCAGATTCTAAACATGAAGAATTCCACTAGTTAGACAGTTTTTTTTTATTATATATTCCAGCTAATAATTCTGTCCTTGTGTAAATATGGAAATTTCTGATTATTTTTTCCTCCAAAGTAGATGCAAATGGTACATTCTCAAAAGTCACATTAACTTCCAGAAATTGTTTAAGTTATAAAAGTTTCGCATGGATGTGGCTTTGCAATGAAACTATAAGGCAGAATAACACTCTAAGCAAATAAATCAAGATTATCATAAAGTTCTGGAAAAAAGTAGTCTTTATTAGTTGTTTAAGCAATTTTCTGTCATTTTATTTTTCTGAAGTCGTTCGTACAGTAAAAATTTAATTAAAAATTTTGAAAGGAAAAAAAAAAACGATTCGGCAAATAAAATGTCAATTTTTTTTTTAATTTAGCAAAATAAATACTTGGTTCGATAATAACAACTCACTGAGGTTTCAAATGAAAGAACGGTTGTGCTAAGCTGACAGGTTAGTGCTTCCAGCCTTTGGTTCAACATTTTTATTGACCATTGAACCATAAGAAAACCAAAACATGAAGACATACGAAATTTGCTACCTGGAATGGAAAACTGCTTTAGTTAAGACAGAATTGTGATTTTCTTCGGCAAAACTTCGAATTACTTTACTTAATGATGATACCCTTTTTGTCCATCAATATTTAGCATAATACATGATTGAATTTCTTAAAGATTAATGTAAGGTATAGGACAGAAATGACGAACCTTCTCAGATAAGGGCAAATTTTATTCATATTCTTTTTAGTACTGGTTCATTGGTTACTAGCGCCCATTTTCAAAAGAGTTAAGTTTAAAAATTTTTAACTGAGTATTTTTAAAGTTCAGTACTCTTAACGGATAAAAATGGATGTTGTTTAACAATTTAAACATTTTTAATGAGGTTAAATCTTATTAAGTCTTTGGTGCAAATGGAAATGAGCGTTTGAATGAACAAGGAATAAGGAAAATATAACATATACAATATATATTAAATTATTTATATATATATATATATATATATATATATATATATATATATATATATATATATATATATATATATATATATATATATATATATATATATATATATATATATATATATATAATATATATATATATATATATATATATATATATATATATATATATATATATATATATATATATATATATATATATATATATATATATACATATATATATATATATATATATATATATATATATATATATATATATATATATATATATATATATATATATATATATATATATATATATATATATATATATATATATAACTAAAATGATTATAAACAGTTTTTGACATTAGGTTCATAATTATCATTCGTATTTATTAGTTCAACGCATTTTGCAGTCGATTCTCCGTCAAGCCTTCTTTTATTAGAATATTTTAGAAGGTTCAATGAAGAAATCAAGATCAAACAATGATAAAAGCCCATTATGGACTCAAACAGGGGTAAAAGATAGCATTACAAAGTTTTCTCATTGATATAAAATAATTTGGTAAATAATCCCATGCGTTTAATAATTTTAATTAAAAATAAGTGGTGCAGATAGTATTGATCCCATAATAAAACTGTGGCATCTCAATACTATCTGCACTACTTTCACGCAGATTTCCTTCTCTACTCCAGAAATCAAGTCTTCATATTTTGTTTTCCACACAACGCTGTATTGTAATTAAACTACTTTCTTTTCTAAACTATCGATATCTAGACACATCAATTCGGATAATACCATTGTTTTAAGTTCGGTTTTGATTGGATGCAAAATGAAGTGAAATATACAATCTAATATTTGAAATTGATTGAATCACTATTCAAACGCTTATTTACTTCCATGTGTAGTCATTAAATATTATTTAATTGTATTTTTTAATATCAACCAATTTTGCAAAAATTATTGAGTTTTGAAAATCTTTTCCCCCAATTTTGGAAAATATTTCATTATTTTCTTTTTAAAATCCTCAGTAAAGATAACAAATTTCGTTGTAAATATTTTAATTCTTTCATACGTTAAAACATCCATCCGTTAGTCCATGCCATCGAAGTACTTTATTTAGTTCCTTAAAATATTTGTGTGATGTTGCGTAAAAATATTAAATCCTTTTTAACCAATATATATTCGTTAATTCCTGTAAACTAAATCTCTTTTTTTTTTAGTTAAAAGAAGTTTCATATTTTTTCTAATAAATCAAAGAATTTAAATGCTTGAAGAAACTAAGCCAACGTACGTCGTCGTATGTGAATATCCCTGAATATTGGATTAAGTTTTCTTTAAGAGCTATGCAAATTGCCGATTATTAAAAGCTCTTGCGCTTAGAAAGTTGAGTATTTTTATTACAAGTTACATTACACTGGAAAACGATTTTAAACAATGCTTCGCACAAAGTACTAGCTGGTGTTTTATAAATTGAAATTTAATCAGAGAATATGAGATATTTTGCTCAAGATACTCAATAAATACTATTTTTTCCCTATCATACTAGGTGCACCAATCCGTTGTTACAGGAACTATTTTCTGAAAACCAATATCTCTTTCTTAAATGCAATATCAACTTTTTTATAACATCAACACCAGTAAACTTTCCTATCAACGTAATGAGTTTAAATAACTCTTCTTTCACCGTATTTCAAGATTTATAACGAGAAAAACCTGTGCTAATTATACGTAATCATTTACATCAATACTCTCATCTAAATCAATTGAATACATTACAATGTGTACAATTTTAGTCGTTTTGTATTTGTGAAAAAATAATTTTATATATATATATATATATATATATATATATATATATATATATATATATATATATATATATATATATATATATATATATATATATATATATATATATATATATATCCATCTTCAATTATATTGCTACTTATAAGCAACTCATTTATGTGCTTTATATTCAAATCTTTCTTCTTTCAAATTAACAAACAATGTAGAAATACATTCTAAAAACGTTTTTTTTTCTGAAATATGTTTTTTATGGCGAGCAATGCAATGGGTAATTTGGAAATTAGCAGTTCTATTTTTTTCTTTTTACTCAAAAACCTTTTTAAAACACAGCTTTGAGAAAAATTGTTATTTTCTTTCGTAAAAAAATATATTTTCTTCATCTAGTTCAGCATTTCAAAATGTCTTCTTGCTTTATGTGTACTTGAAGTCATTTTTCTTTACAAATTACACATATAACCAATTAATTTCTTTCACATTTATCAAACCATTCAGCTTGAGATAGCCTGGAACTTGTATCACTTTTTTTAACCGCCGACATTGTACAAGGCTACAGTTTAAAAAAATTTTTATTTTATAATACAGTAATTTAAGAAGAAAATTTTCATTGACATATCTATAATTTACATACACATTAAAACACATTACTTTTTAATGCATTTGTAATTAATGTTATTAAATTTAGCATTGGCACTGATTGGAACAGGTATGCCTTAAATTGCGAGTTAAAAATTTCTAGATATCTGAGAAGAGTGATGAAAAGTTGAAGCATTAATTAGATTTAATCGCTGGCTTGAAAACGAACCAATAACGAACATTTGAGTGTGCGCAGTTCTCAGGCTGCTCTCACACGAGGAAATAAGGAACTGTTGGCTTTTAGAATCCCTAGTTTTGGGTTTGCGGTGATATGACAACTAGTACGTTATTGATTCTACCAATTCTAACTCTAGCATAAGTATCGATAGTAACAGACATGCACATGGCACTACAAAACAGAGAAAGTACGATACAAATACTGTGGAAGTCTCTTTCTACAAACATATCTGAACATAAACCGCTCGAAAGCACATTTTATCTGAAGAAAGTGCTTTAAATATGATTACTTGCTTTGGTTTGTCAGTTTTTTTCAAGAAAAAAAATTTGAGAAAAATTATTGTGCTTTTGTGTTTATACAGTGCTTGAAAAAAATACAAATAGAATATGAATTATCCAAACAAATCAGAAACTTAGACCCAAGCAAAAATACAAATTGTTGCCTAGCAATACAGGATCAGTTACAAAGTTTGCGTGGGTCGTGGTCTGAGCCACGGGTCATAGATTTGCCAACATTGATATAGCATCAAAATCTACTCATCGACGTAGGTCTTTAAATTCTGAGTTGTACAAGAGAAATAAACACTTCACTGAAATAATACTGGGAAAATGAAGGAATCCTCATTAGGCAAAACCTGAAGATTCTCTTTATAATTAAAATTTAATATAAGCCCTTTTTTAAGATCCCTAAAAATTGGGATGAGAAGATAAATGCTTTCAAAGAATGGGGTAATCCAAAAATGTAGTACAGTGGTGTGTTCATATTTAATATACCCACATATTTAAAAAAAATGAATAAAAAGAATCCAAAATACTAAGGGTATGTATGTTATAGGAAATATTAAAAAATAAAATTGATGCAATCTAAGTAAACAATACCCCAAGGAAAATGCTTAACAATATTTTGATATACATATGATAATTTTTGTTGAGTTTGAATTTGAATAAAGAGCATTTTGGCCGTAGATTCAATTCTTACCTTGGCATGAGTATTTACCTATAGTACATTTTTGTAAACTTTAAGCTACAAGATTAAGTTATAACTGATCAACAGTGGTAGGATATTGAAAGGTCTCAAGTTCTTTGAACAACAGTTTTTGGTACTTACATTTAACTTCTGCATGTATGTCTGTTGGAGGATGCTTGAGAGTTTTCCGGTTTGTCTCCCTTCAAGAGTTCTGAATACGGCCCACTATATATAAGAAGTCCACGTCGGAAAGCAATTACCTTGTGGGCTTTAAAATATCTTATAACAATCAAATTATTAGGAGGCTCATAACGCGGTGTCAAATGTACAGCTTGCGTCATTGACTGCGGCCTGTTGGTTGGTCAGTGAACTTCAATGCTAAAGGTAGTGAGTTGATCTCCGCCACTGCTTAACTTGATGCATAAGAGATGGATCATGCGCTTCAGTTTTTTGCATGCTTATCTATCAATGCGGGTGCTTTGAAGATTTTCATATTTCTTCCCTAATGGTACGTAGATATGGACTAAATTTAAAGAAAGATAATTTTAGTATAGTAATAAACTCGAAGACAATTTTAGCTAGGAATATCAAATTTGAGGGAAAATTATAGTTTTCATATATATATATATATATATATATATATATATATATATATATATATATATATATATATATATATATATATATATATATATATATATATATATAAAACTATAATTTTCCCTCAAATTTGCTCTTGCGTAAAAAAGTGAATGTGAAACTGCAAACAAATCAAACCATCATTAAATTTATCCTCGTTTGATAGACAATTATGTCAAATTTGAAATAATAAAAACTAATTGAAAATCTCTATTATCTACATGTTTTTTATTATGTTTCTCTAAACAAATGAAAATATTTACCGTTCAAATCAGAGACACATACAAAAAAAATACTTGAAAATAAATGAATAGTTCTTATATATGAATTCCATACTTCTACAGCAAATTAAGCAAGATTTTGGTTTTCTTCCGGAATGCTGGAGTCAGAAATCCAACAAAATAAAATTGCAAAGTCTTGTTTTCAAACCACTTAATGGTATGAGACGCTCATACAATGACGTTTTAAATAAAAGTTGTACTACAAGAGGAAAAAAAGAAGTTGTTATGAAGTTCCTTTCTTAAAATTTAAGTAGTTATTAAAATGCTGAGGGAGATACTTCAAAATATGAAAGTATTCCATGGGTAAGTACACACTTTTGTTACAATAAACATTTTAATTGTGACATTGTGCAGAAAAGAAGAAAAATGCAATTCGAACTACTTAGCTAAGTCGTTATTTTTTAAAGTGTAATTTAATAATCAGCTCATTTTTATTAAGAGAGAAATTGATAAGGAAATCAATTTAGTAGATACGAAAATAATACTATTTTTCTAGAAAGTTTTAATTATTATTTGATGTAACATTTTTCTTTTATGATGCTTATATTTCCTTGCGAAATGTTTGTTTGTTATTCAAACAAATCCCAAGATGATGTATTGAAATATTAATTTTACCGTAGTGTTTTTTGTCAAAATGAGATGCAGAAAAATAATTTTGAAATAAAGTAATTATTTATCAATATATATATATATATATATATATATATATATATATTATATATATATATATATATATATATATATATATATATATATATATATATATATATATATATATATATATATATATATATATATATATATATATATATATATATATATATATGTATTTACAGAGAAGAGAAAGCATTTTGCTCTTATTGTTTAATGGAGAAAGACACAATCAGAGTTGACGTTGTCTTTTAAAAACGCAATCAAAAACTTTGGTCTAACAACAATGCCCACAGTACAAACTCCTCGTAGACAACAGCAGAAATGTTCCATGAACATATGGGCAGATATCCTCGGTGATTACCTGATAGTCCCTTACATCATGCCAAAATGTTTGATTTGTGCAACATACCGTCTCTTTTTGGAACAAGTGCTTCCCAGTTTATTGCAAGCTGTTCCACTCTCCATCCTGAGAGACATGGGGCCCCAGCACATTTTTCCATCATGGTCTATAACTTTTTGAATAACACATATCTCGCACGATGGATTGGAAGGCAGCATACCTGTGGCTTCATCTCCCCGCTTACCGGACCTCAACCAATGGATTTTTTTCTTCTGGAGGAACATGAAATCTTAAGGGTATGAAACGAAGATTTCTACATGGAATTTTTAGGGTACGAGACGCCTGTGGACTCAGTTGAAAATCTAGTGAATTGAATCATTGTTGCCGGGTATAAAAGTAATTCGGTAACAGGAATCTTCGAGAAGGTGAGCCAGTCTTTCCTTCGCCGGTATCAACTTTGTAACGACACATATGGGTGGCATTTTTAACATCTGCTGTGAGGTTTTCACTGAACGATAAATATGATTGTGAAACTTTTGGTATTATTTATTCGCTAATCTAATACTGTTGTAAATAGTAATGAAGCACTGTCAGGTGGGAATTCCTCTTTTCTTCCTCTCAGAGTAGAATGCGACCCTATTTCATTATGCAATTATTTCTTGTCTGGATGGATACAATCATTCCTCTCCTATATTCGTCTAAAAATTTGTCAATACAAGTGAAAATAGTGTTTACAAGAATATTTTATCATTCTTCATGAAGATATTGTCAAAGATCTGAGATATATGCCAGTGGAGGATATTGATTTAATATTAAACGCTTTAAAACAAATTACAGCTCTTCCATTAGATTGAGATTAGATGACTGAGCAAGTGAAAATACATGTTTAACTTTATACCCATGTTCATCAAATAATGTTTGGATAATTCCTTCAGTCCAGATGGGTGCATTATCATTTTGTAAAATTCTATCATCTGCAGGAAAATAATTTTGCATCATATGAATCTAAATTTTTTCCTTTCTTTCAGTGTTGTGATTGGTCCAGCAGAAAACCAGGACTTGGCTACCCATTAGGTAGCAAATCTTACTACATGCTTGACAATAAGAAGGAGACTATCAAGATCACACGCTTGTGCAGGTGTTCTTAAAACTTGTATCCTTCTGTTATAGTTAAAAATGATGCGTCAGACTATATTACTTTTTATAAATGTTATCAATTGAATAAGTTTTGTGACTGTGACACTCATTAAAATAAACTTGATTTTATTAAAATCATTTGTTGATGCCTGTGATTTATCATTTTAAGAATTCTTTTTTGAAGCGCATCATGAATTATATTTATATTTGTATTATATATAGAATGATTCATATTTACTTAAGGTTAATTTTTAGTACATAGGAGATTAACTGAAAAATTTTAAGTATTTTATAGCATTTTTATAGAAGAAAATTTCATAACCTGTGGACCATGTATTACAAATTCCTTATCAAATACACTGAAAAACAAATATACACAAAACAGATCACTAGATTATCAGCCATGTGCAGTAGCTACTTTCTCATGCACATAAGTTAAAATAGAAATTTTAGCTATATTTACATAAGTTTATTGGGAAGCATTATCTCTGCAGTGTAAATTTACTAAAAATTATATCCACATCATACAGAAAGAGGACAAGTGTTAAAGGCAATCATTGTACTAAGTGTCTTATTATATAGTTTTTCTTATACTGAGAATTATTTGTTAAATAATATTATTAACAGACACTTAATAAGATTCCAGTTTCATACTTGGATAATTCAATTTATTACAGATTAATTTAGAATAACACAAATAATAATTTTCAGATTAATTTGGACTAACAAATACTAATTTACAGATTAATTTGGAATAACATAAATAATAATTTACAGAGTAATTTGGACTAACAAATACTAATTTACAGATTAATTTGGAATAACATAAATAATAATTTACAGAGTAATTTGGGATAATATAAATAATAACTTACACAAATGAAACTGACGGAGTAGACTGAGAACGCCGGGATAGCCCACGTGGGCAAGGCTTAATGTAGCACCGGATATCCAGGAAACCTCTTTATAATGCTAATCGGGTTACTCTTCTGCCTTCTTTTCAGTCTCAAGGGATTTTACAGAGGTGTCACAGCAGCCATAGAATAACTTGGTTCACTCCTGAAGTAAATCTCCCGTATTTTTCGAGAAACTCCCCTTGCACTGCTCCAGTCCCGGCAACTCCGCGTGTCCGGCACTGGCCTCGCACTGTTCCAGTCTCGGGTCTTCTCCCTGGCAGCTCCACGTGCTCCAAAAAACTCGATCTTTCTTCTTCCCTTGCTGGTGCCAAAACCGGTTCCTGGTCATCTCCTTACTTCACTTCAACATGAGCTCTCTACATAAACATACCCGATACCCCCTCACAAATAAGTATCTTTGCCAACCACAGGAAAATTAAATTATATTCATTTGTGGTCACAGCATATCACTCTTACCAAATCGGTTGGTTTCAAAATAAATCTAGATAGTTAAATCTAGAAATAAATCTAGATAGTTCGAGCAGTGCTCAATACTTTTACAGTATTGTGCACTGCTCGAACCAAAGAATGAAGAAAATTCAATCTAAATTTATATTTAAGCTTCATGTCATTTTAGGTATATGCAGACAAAAATAATCAAAGTATTAGTTTCTATTAACGTCCTGTTATTTTGAAAACTAATGAAACTGCATGCAAGCACCATTCCTCTTGACAGCTCCTGACAGAAAGAGCCTTAGTTGAGCATTTAATAGCTTATGTGTGGCAATCATCAAAATATAATTTAACCCTCTTTGCCAATTGAGCATAGATGACGTCAAGTTGAGATCCCCTACTCCCACGCGAAAAAATTTAAACAGAATGTTGCCATGTCTTTATCAGTAAGGAATACAGATGACGGCGCACCGAAAATTAAATCTTGTAATTATATTTGTCCTCTTATAGTTTTTTTAAAAATAAATATAAAAATATAGATATTGGAGAATTTTTCTGTGATCATGTATATAGAATTTTGATGGAATGTTCCTGAATCTGAATGCCAGGACAAATAAGGAAAGAGTAAATTTTCTCTTCCAAATTGAATTTATTATTATTATTTGAATTATTTAAAAATTAGATAAGAATTTAAAACTAAATATGGATGTTGATAGCATTTGTAAATTAAGAACAAATTTATCTAAAGCATTCAATAAAGCTTTGAAAATATTAGAAAATTAGGAGGAGGGCATAGATATAATAGAAATACAAATTATTCTTGATCTTTGATAATTTAAAAGAATTAGAACATATGTTTGATAATTTAAAAGAATTAGATAAATTTTAATGATTTTACAAGATGATAAAAGTTGCACGCAAGATAGTTTTGATTCTGAATATATTGATTCTCTACTACCTGCTTTCGAAGATAGGTTCTTAGAAACCACTACGAAACTAAAACCCGTGAAACCCGTGAAAAAACTTACTTGCTCTAATTCGAGTGAAACAAAAAAGTATCCTCCCGATAAGGCTGATGAATGAACCTCTCGATATGGTAGGAGATTAAAACTGGTAAAAGACTTGTGTTATAGAATTGAACTTTTCACAGCAACAACTCTTTTTCTTTAGACTTTTTATGTAATATCTTAAGAAATTTATTTTAGAAATTAAAGATTTAATGTTAAGAAAATTTCTTAGTTAATTTTATTTGTAATTGAAATTTTTGTAATTTTGATATTTTCTTAAAATTTTAAATGTATTGATTTATTTTTGAAATTTATTAATTTGCATTGTGATGTTGAGAATTTCGAATATGGGTCAAATATTAAATATCTTTTGCATTGTGAAAAGAGCAAACAAGGACATGCAATCATCTTATCAAAATTTCAAGTGACAAAGCTTGACAGTTCATACAAATTGTGTGTAGCATTAAAATCTTTTGGTTACTTGTTTACTGTCGACGTGACATAAGACTGTTAATGACCAACAACATATATACATACGTATATATATATATATATATATATATATATATATATATATATATATATATATATATATAGTGTGTGTGTGTGTGTTTCGCTATCAAAATTTAATCTTCATTTAATAAAAAGTCTTAGAGCTAGTTCAAACACAATCTTTAGTCAAACTTTTAAATATTTACAAACGTTAAACAAAAAATAATTCTAACATAAAAGATTTAATTAAGATGTTTCATTTTTATTGAGCATGAAAGATTTGCTATCTTTCACAGTCGATTGCGGATGCGAAATTATCGGAGAAACCTCTAGCGGAGACTGTTTACTAAACACCTCCTATATCCTTCCACGAGTTAATGTATTCCTCCACTGATTTCGAAAGTCTCATTATCTTGAAAATCTGTTGGACTACTACAGGAGCCCCCCTCCTCCTCGCCAGCACTAGCGAAAGTTTTTCTTAACATTTGTTTCTGTTAAAATGAACATGTCAACCTGAACGTGTTATCTTTTTTGTCGGAATGACATTTGTACCTGGAGATGTTGGTGTTTCGTCTCGAGTTGACTTTTGTAGCATTTTCTCGGTTTGAAAAAATGAATTTTCTTCGTATTTTGGAATGTAGGCAGGTTTAAAGCCGTCTATGCTGATTATATTCTGTCGACCACATGGATAAGCAGCTTAAAAACTTTATCTTTTTGGCTTTGGACTTGAAATGGGTCTTCATAAGGTGGCTGTAGACCCTTTTAAATGCAGTCATTTCTCACGAATACGTGACTGCATGTTGACAGGTCTTTACTTACAAATACTAATCAGTGTCCCTGTTGTCTAGGAACCAGCGGTAACAAATCCTGCATAGCCTCTTTAAGCTTTCCAACGAAGGTAGCGGGATCAGCTGCACCAGGTGAAATATTTAAAAATTCGCCAGGCTATCTGATTGGAGTTCCCAACAGACTTCTGCTGCTGTTGATTGCACTTCCTCTTCCCACGCGACCCTGAAGCCTTGGAAGATAGTAGGAAGAATTGTAACCCTTTGATCTGCAATATGAATCTAGATTGCTGCCTTTAGTTTTCAGTGCAATCTCTCTACTTGTCCGTTTCCCACTGGGTGGTAAGGGCTTGTTCGATATCGGGCTGTACCCAGAAATTTAGTCAGAGCTTCAAACAATGAGGCTTCAAACTGTGTACCCTGTTCCTTTGTGATTAGTAAAGGAGGTCCAAACCTGAAAATCTATCTGGCATAGAAAGTCCATGCAACTGATCTTGCTGATATACCCATTAGTGGGAAGGCTTCTGGCTACTTTGGAAAACAGTATACATATGTAAGACAGAAACAAAAACCTTCTGAAGGAGGCAAAGGTTCTACAATATCTATGTGCACATGTTGAAATCTAACATTTGGTGGACTAAATTTTCCCAACTTGCTACTTGTGCATCGTGGGACATTTGAATGTTGACAAGCTAAACATTATTGTGGCCAAGCTCTAATATCCGCTTTCATTCCGAGCCATACAAAACACTCCTTTATTAATTTGGTGGTAGCTTTAATTCCAGGATGTGAAATAGAATGCAAATTTACACATTTACTAACATTAAGAATTACACCATATTCAGATAAATGCTGGAAAAAATTTTTAAATGCATCAAGTGTTAATTTTCGTTTTTTGAAGCTACTAAAACATCGTCAAAATATGGCACACAAAATTCAAATGCCCCCAACAACTAATGGATGAAACGTTGCAAAGGCATTGGACAACCTGAATGACATAAGCCAAAAATCATTAAGTTCTAATGCAGTTGTTACTGCATTAGAACTTAATGATCTTCTTTGATCTTCTTCGTATCTTCTTTGCGTACTAGAATATAATTGTATGCTTAGGCCAGGTCCAATGTTAAAAATATTGATTTTCCTTCCAAAACCTGAAAGCAGTATTGAATATGGGACACCAGGCACCTGTCGGGCAACTTAATAGTGTCGGAACACACTATTAAGTCGGCGAAAATCACCATAAGGTCGCCAGTCCCTATTCTTCTTTGGCATTATGTGTAGTGGACTTGCCCAACAGCTTTTGTACGGTTGGCGGATACCAGAAGACACAAGAAACTCAAATTCCTGCTTTGCAGCTTGTCTGCTGGCAACAAAAAAACTGCTGGTCCAGTGTTTTGGATCCAATGTTCGATTCCGTAAAGACTTTTGGTTTGGGTGGTATGAACTCCTATAATTGTTA
This sequence comes from Latrodectus hesperus, assembly GCA_037975125.1. Classification (NCBI taxonomy): domain Eukaryota; kingdom Metazoa; phylum Arthropoda; class Arachnida; order Araneae; family Theridiidae; genus Latrodectus; species Latrodectus hesperus. The sequence goes on from CM075855.1 coordinate 100,925,813, forward strand.
GCAATTCTCCAGTAATTTGTGAAATTAAGTGTTCTGAACAATTACTTTTACAAAAGAATAATTTCCCGTATATAAAGTTCCTTTTGTTTGCAATGTAGTAAATGGATCAATTAAGACACCATTTTAAAGTCCACTAAAAGTCCAAATGGCGCAAAATATCTACACAGATAATAAATTGTGATACAGAAGTGATGATGAAAGGCCAGTTGAATTATCTTCTTAGTTCAAGATCTAACTTTAACAGGCATTGACCGCAAGTAGGAATCGGTGTTCCATTCGCAGAAAACAGCTGCATCCGTGCAGCTTGGTTGCTTGGCTTATTAATGGAAAAGGAAATAACAGATACATCAACTCTAGTATCAATGAGATATTTTAAATAATACCATTTGTCATTTAAATATAAACGCTGAATCATCGCCCCACCGTCACCCTTTTTGGAGGATAGCCCTAGCAGTCTTCCACCTATAAAGCAAAGGTAGGTCGACGTTTAGTTGCTCGTTGTTGGAACTTCCTTTAGTACCACCAGAGTTCCGGAATTTCAGCTTGCTGAACGTCGTTGATTTCGTCGCCTTGAATAGCAACATTTTCGGGCTTCCAGACGATAGAGACGAAAAATTATTTCACTCAATATCATCCGCAAATCTTGCTAATCTTCCATCATCACCACAGCATTAACTGATGGTTTGTGCTTGTCACCATAATGCCGACAGCCATTTCGAACAGTTTATCCAGTTTGTCATTTGAAATAGCCAATATCTGTTGTATATTGGTTGGCAGGCTTTGCAAAAATAAAGATTTAAGAAGATCGCGTTGATTTGCGTGCCGATTTTGCTTCGCATTTCCAATACAAATCTTGATGGAAGTCAGTCACTGAACTGCATGCCAGAAATTAGATGCCTTAGACGCTGTGCCTCCGAATATGTATTGAGTACACAATCTTCTCTTAAGTGCGGCAAAAGGCTCAATTGCTGGTGGCTTGAGGATAATGTCCCCAAAAGCTGCCAAATCTTCTGGTTGTAAAGTTAAGACAACGTGATAAAATTTAATGATTTCGGTTGTTACTCTAGCTAACGTGAATTGACTCTCCATTTGCTGAAATCATTTGTTCGGCTTCACTCTGCAAAAAGGCTGTGGCTTCACGGCGACATGGGCGATTAATCGCTCTTCATTTTCAGTCATCCTTTTTAACAGAAAATACAAAAGATCATCAAAAAATAATTAAATTCTATTCAGAAGATATTTACCACACAGAATCGTCGATGCTCAGATATTGCTAAGATCACCAACAGTAGTGTGTTTCAATATCAAAATTTAATAAGTCACAGAATTAGTTGAAACACTACCCTTAATCAAACTATTAAAGATTTACAAGCGTTAAGCAACAAATAATGCTAACATAAAAACATTTAATTAACATGTTTCATTTTTATCGAGCTTAAAAGTTTTGGGGATCTTTCCCAGTCGATTGCGGAGGCGAAACTGCTTAAAAAGCCTTTAGTGGAGACTGTTTACTAAGCACTTGCTATATCCTTCCGCGAGTTAATGTATTTCTCCGCCACTGAATTCCAAACTCGAAAGTCTGTGGGACCACTACATACATATAAATGTGTATGTCTATGTTATCTGTGTAGGTGCTATAGCTTTTCTCTTATTATAAATTATTTTTAATGCCATAAATGTTTTTTGCAATACTATTCATTTTAAATTATATATGTTAATGAATTTAATTATATAACAGTTTTGAAAACCAAACTACTCTGTACATTTTTATAACACATAATTTTGAAATATTTTTTTATGTTTATTTTGGTAATATAAATTGAGAGCAAGTTGAGTTTGATTTAATTCCCGGTTTATGTAGAATGTTGCCGTAACTTAAGAGCTCACATTTACGAAATTTGATGTCCAAGTAGGAAATACATACAACCAATTATTTCATTTTTCTTTTCGGAGCGAAATTTTTTTAATACATAACACAAATATTTAATACCATACAAGTTGAGATAATTGCAGTCATGTGTCCACGATGATGCTGAAATGCAAGTAATTTGACTTCACTGATTTACTTCTTAATGAAGGATTGTTAAATACGCGATCATTTAAATGAAAATATTTAGTCCATTGAAGTTACTTGAAAGCCTATGTTATTTCCAAATCAGAATGCGTATTACGAAAGACTCTTACAACACAATAGCACGAATTTACAGATTGGATATTTAAAGAAGTACAAAATAATACTGACTAAGAGAAGTCAGGAAGTGCTTTTCTCTGTAGATTTCACTTGAATGGCCCGGTTACAAATGATTGGCGACGCTTATCAAATCGCCAGACCATTTTGGTCACAACAAAAGAATAAAAAATGTTCCTCAAATTGTTTTTGATTCGTACCAGTATAAAAAGTAACTAAAATACAAAATCAGAGAGAAATGTTTTATATTCTTTCCATTATCATTTGTATAGTTTCCCTTTTCTTTTCCATGTCAAAACATCTTTTCAAATCCGTTTTTTTAACAAGCAATAATATATTTTTCAGAATAAATAATTAAATTTTTATATTTTTATTGTTTTTGAATTATTAATAGCATATAACACCTCATTGATATTTCATTATTTAAATGGAAATTTAATAAACGTTATTAATATTGATATTTCATAATTATTATAAATAAATTTATTTCAATTTAAATGTTAATGTTATTATTGCTTCACATTTATTTTTACTATAAGTTTTAATTTATATTAAATACATTTTTAATTTATAATTAAAAAATATTTTTCAAAATACACTGCTGGTCTCTATACATGCAACACCTTGTAGGAAGCATACAAATAACATGAAATTTACATGTGTTAGCGAAGGTGAGATACGCAAATGATTAGAATTTCAGCGCAGACGCACATCACTTGCGCTTTTACCGCCATTTCAAAGCGCGCTATTTAAGGCTTGAAGATTTCCATGATTTCAAGTTCAGCAATTCTACTTTTTTATTTTTATTTATTTATTTATTTTTTTAGCGATCAATTATGCCTCGTAGAAAATAGCGTTCATTTTTTGATCAAGTATCTGAGTTCGACAGAGGAAGGATAGTGGCCTACCGAGATTGCGGATTACCTTTCAGGGAAATCAGTAGTCGTGTTGTACGAAACCAAACAACTGTAATGCGGATATGAAATCGTTGGATACAGGAGGGTACAACGGACCAACGTGTTCGATCGCATCCACCTTAGTACTCACGTATTGACAGGCAAATTATGAACATGGCAGCTCAGCCACATCACGAACCATAGCGCAGCACATTCAGTCTGTAACGCATCATCCAGTGTCTGCGCGTACCATTCGATGCCGTTCACAGCAGAATGGTTTGACTTCCATTGTTTCGTCATCCCTTGATGCTGAACCACTGACGTTTCCACCGTCCATGGTGCGACGAAAGAAGGATGTGGATGATAGAATCGAATGAAATTGTCTTTACTGACGAGTCAAGCTTCTGTCTGCAACTTCACGATGGTCAAATTCGTGTCCGGAGACACCGGGGAAAGAGGATGCTGAACAGCTGCGTTATGCATCGCCACACTGGTTCTGCATCGGGTATTATGATATGGGTTTGTATTTGATATCACTCTTGCACTCCTCTAGTACGCATTGCTGGTACTTTAAACAGCCATTGTTATGTATGCCGGTGCAACAACAACAACAACAACATATTCGAGGTGTTGGAGCCGGTTTTCCTTCCTTACATTCAGGGTTGCTCACAGCCATATTTCAACAGGATAATGAGCAACCACACGTCCCAGGCATTGTCCAAGGGTTCTTCGTCAATCGTCAGATTGAACTGCTTCCCTGGCCGGCTCGCTCTCCGGATCTTTCATCGATAGAAAATATATGGTTCATGATTGCTCAATGATTGCCCCAAATTTCAACCCTAGCTGCCACACAATATCAACTTTGGCAACGTGTGGTGGCTGCTTGGTCTGTTGTACCCCAAGAACGCATCCAATGTCTATTTTAATCAATGCCGAGGCGTGTGGCTGCGGTGATCTCCAATAATGGCGGCTACTCTGGCTACTGATTTCAGCAGGAACAACACTTCACAGAGGTCCATAAATTTAATCAAGTGATACTTGATCAGCATGTTATCTACAAAATAAATTTTTTTGTGATATCTCTTATCTTTCTTGGTGTTGCAATTTGGATGGCCAACAGCGTAATTTTCGGAATGTATTTTACTTGGAATGTTAATTTTAATGCACGCTAAACATCCTTTTGCATATCTAATCAAAGTTGAAGAATCGGAGGGCACAGACCATTTAAAAAGGGCAATTTATGAAATGAGCCATCAATAAAATTGCATTTCTTAATTTTTTTTAGGATCCGTTCAGTATGCAAAAACTTATATATACACTAAATTACCTTCCAAGCAGTAATCGTGTAACTTTAGAATCGGATAGAGCAGATTAAAGACTCTCCTCTTCATTCAGATACCAGACTTTTCCAAAAAATTTAAATTCAGTGGAAAAGTCTGGAATCTGAATGAGAATCGCATATTTTGATCAAAGATCTTTCTCCATCTTTACCACAATTCATCTTCCTTTTATGTGACACATCATAAACATTAATGAAGCAACGTGATCACGTTCAATGACAGCTTTTAAGGATAGAATTAAAACTTAAAGGATAGAATTGTTTTTCATAATGATCAACGGTAAACTGCAAAAAATATTGAAGTAATTAAATCACATAGAATTATTTTTGGAAGCTGCACTCTTAACATTTGCACTCTTTAAAAATATTATTGATGATTTCTAAAACAGAAATGCTTAGATAATGCTTTTAATAATTAGGTGCTAACTTTTTGTTGACAATATGCATTTTGGAAATAAGAAAGTAACTTAAACTGACTTAATTTATTTAATAAAATACTTTTATCACTAAATTGTGGTGTGATAAAGTGACAGAATTATTATTAATAACTGGTACTTACGTATTATCTTGTCGATCTTTTCCGCTATAAAAATATGTCGTCGAATTTATTTTTTTCCAAAATGGAAAGTAAAACAATCGATTTTTACAATCAAGAACTTATATCTTAAGGGTAAAAATTAATAAAAACTTTATTTGTAATTTATATCATGCTAAATTCCATTATCATACGATATTTTTCGCAAATGGTGAACGGGTTCTAGTAACTCTGTCATAAAGGAGACAAAAGTCATTATGGAAAGAGAGTGTTATTCAAATTCAACACTCTGGTACTTTCCTGTGACATTTAAGTATTCTTTTCTAAAAAGAAACTTTCATTTGATATTGTTTTGCAGAAAAAGTTATCTTCTTCTGTCTCTTGTTATTATTCTTAGAACGAAGTAATTTCTTTTTGAAATATTTTTGAAAAATTGAGTAGAAAAAAGTTTAATTACTCTCCAATTAACTTCATTGTTATAATCAGGTAAAGAATATGTACTTTATAAAACACTCTCAATTATTGTTCGATAACAATCAATATCTTGTATGTAATAAACAGAAGTTAATTTTAAAAAATGTAAGCGAGACTTTCAAATTAAGCATTTACATTCGATTCCTGAGTTAACTTCTGTTTTTCCATTACACAAATTTATTCTTTTTAGACGTTTGGCAAAAATATAATTAATGCAATTTATTTAACAAAAAGTATTTACAAACTTATGGCCCATGTGGATGCACTAAAAGCATTCTTTAATGATTTTATCAATGAAAACAACGAAACTCTGTTATAGGTTGCTAAACCTTCAACCATAGATAAAAAAATCACTGACTTATATTTAAATTTTCATTTTAGTATCAAAAGACATGCTTAAAGTGTATTCATTTGACACATGCTTTATTTCATCAAACCCAAAACATGTCTGCATTAAATCGGCATATTTTTTACCGAATATTTTGGTATCGGCAAGAGATTTCATTGTTTTTGTATAATTTTGAGTTTTTGGGAATTAAAAAAAATAACTCCGGGATACGTTATACTTTTTTTTCAAAATAAGTAAATTAAAACTGAATTATGATGAAAATATAAATCAAATTATGAAATATTTAAATTTTCTTTAAAAAAAGAAAATTCAATTGAATTATTTTCATAAGAATTCTAATGAAATTGCGTAGTGAAAGTAAAAAAAAAAGAGTTCTAAATTAGCTTACAATGACGCATATGTTAGAGTTGGGAAAATAGAATGTTTTTTAGTATCCGTAATATTATCAAATTCTTCTGACGTGATAAAAAACAAAATTGCCATAAAATTGATAAAATTCGACAAAAAATTCGCAACATACAAAAGTTCGCCGAAAGCTCTATATAGCATATGTGCCATATTCTCCTCCAGATAGACATTTCCAGAAAAATTAAATCATACATAATCGAAAAAACAAGTTTTAAATTCATTTTTCTAGCCTTTCTTTATTTTTGTAACAAATTATTGAAAAAGTAATAAAATGAAAAGGAGAATCCTAAAGTAATTTCAAACAACATTTTTCTTGTAAAAGGAAATTTATTGAATGCGAATATTGGATTTTGTATATAATACTGTTCACCCCATGTAGTAATTTTTTTTCTTTTTAACTCTATTATTTTTTCATCGTAATTGAAAGCATAGTAATATTTTTCTAATGTATGAATTTAACTTGTAGCTTTCGCACAATATTCACCTGATCTTGTAGCCGAGATATGCTTTCGAAATCAGAGCGCAGAGATAAACTCACATTCAGCCAGAAGGAGGAAAAAAGCTTCAAGTACAAATAGAAATAAATGCAACTATTTTTTAATAAAATAATGAATGCCATTATTTTCAATTGAATCATCGCATTATAAATTGGTTTTAATCTATCACTTAAAAGGGCTTGGCACAGTCATCACAAGACTTCTCAGGAACAATTTGTTTGCAAGGGTCTCTTGGACTTGAAATCAAGCCAACAGTTGTGGATGGCAAATTTATCCAACGAACAATCCTCCCTCTGACCAGGTGATCTTGAAATTTTTTCAAAAATGAGATTTTAAAATCATTTTTAAGAATACTGGCTGAAATAAGCCCATCTGAAATACGGGCTTCATTTTGAATTAGGTCAAATATTGATTCTTTTAAGCAGAAATTGTGATACATCAAGGTTACATTCTCCCAGTTGCAAACATTGACTAATGGAACTAGTTGACTTGTCATAAGCAAGTTATTTGTGTACACTTTTAGTGCATCAATAAATGAAAAAATATTTTTAGCAGTTTACCTTGAAGATAATGTTTATATATATAATTTTTAGAAAACTCTTTTCTCTTAAAAGTGTGCCAAAAGTGAACGTTATCAGCATTATTAAAGGACAATCCTATGAATTTAAGATCACATTTAGTTTTAGATATATGCTAATCATTAAGTATCTAGTTCACTATCGATATTACATCAAACCAAAAATCAGAAATGCAGTCCCATTTCGGTATGAAAGCGTACAAAAGAAAAAAAGTAGTTTAACAAATATGAAAATTTTAGTTAATAATTTGTGAGCCAAATTTAAAATATTTTTGGCTTTATATTTCACTGATTATTGAATTATTATTTACTTATTCAGTTTTCTTGTTTGGAAAGTTATACACTCGACAGTTAAAAAAAATCATTGTGGACTCCAAAAAAGATTAAGGATTTTTTCTGTCACTTTTGTTAAAAATGAAACGCGCTATTTCATATTTAATAACATAATCCGGATACACACGTGGAACTAAAAACAGTGCGAAACATTAATCGTGATTTTGAATTTACGCAACAAAGTGTATCATGTATTAAATTTCTTTGGCCTCATATTTTGGCCTAAGAATATTTGTAAACTTTGGCCTCAAAAGTGAACCAAAGTAATATGAGCATTTAGTGATTCATAAACAGAGTTTATGAAACCTGGTTCATCAAGAAAAGAAAAGCAACCGACTGCATTTAAGAATGCAAAATCTTAAAAGAAAAAGTCAGAACCAAACTGACTTGTATCTTATTATATGATAACCGAAAAATCTCACACTACACAGGCTATGAAGATAGAACTGTAGGAACTTGTCTGTCATACTCATCATACTTAGCTTCCTCTAATTACCACATTATTTGCAATCGAGGGGCCTGTGGCTTCGTTCGTTAGGCTTTCGTTAATAGGATCAAACGAAAGATGTGTCACTAATGATAAATTTATCCTTGTCCTCCAAGGGACTGAGGGATCAACTGCTTCTAAATGCCGGGAATATCTGCTGGTTAGATTGGAAGAGATCCCGAAAGAACCGATCATATCTTTCAAGTAAATGTCAGATGGGAGGACAAGTACCGGTTATCTTCAGCTAATTTGCAGCAACAAGATGGAAGTATGCTAATGCAACTTTATAAGAAATTTTCAACTCTAATCTTAAAAAATAAATTAATTTTGACATTGCTGGAAAAACTACTTTCCAAGAATTCTGTCAACAATCCAAAAAATCTGCCTTCTAAATCGAAAAATATAGTGCATACTTTATTCAATAAAAATATTTTTATTGTTTGTAAGTCATTTACGAAATTTGCTCTCCTACGAATTTAATATGTATTATTGTGATTTTTTAAGAATATATGTAAAATATTACACATTTAAGAATATATGTAAAATGAAAATATAATATATGTTAAGAAATAAACACTTGATTCATTAATTGCATACAGTAATGATTATTTTTGTCATAAATTGTCTCCATTTAATTAACATCAAATTGACATACCATCAATTGCTTTAAGAAATAAAAAATTAAAAATTCAATTAAGTGCAGGAATTAGAATGTATTTTAAATTAAATCGAAATGCTTTAATCTATGGATATTAAAAATCAAAATATATTTTTCTTACTGTTTTTTCGCTGCTGTCTTCATTGTAATGGCAGATGATACATTGAAACTGACTATTTCATTTTAAGCGATTTTACTACTGTTCTCTAGATCATAAAATTGACAATCCATCTAAAAATTATCTATTTCCGCTTACATTTAAATAGTGCTGCTGGCAATGAAATGAATGAACGACTTCCAGGTACACTGCATTTTATGATTTGGAATAAGTATGTAGAAATTGCATTATGCCGATATTTGAAATAGCATCACCCAATCCTGTCATTTGACTTCATCGCTCCTGTTTATCGTGATTTGGACGTTCCGAAAAGAGGACAATCACATAATTTCTCATAAAATCATCTTGTTTGACATTAACAATTGTTAACATCTTTTCAAACTGTTGGATAATTAGGTTTTTGGACATAATGGAGAAAAATAATATGCAAATTACTTTTAAAGTTATATTATTATATTTCAAATACGCTTGTATTTATGACATGAGAAAAAACTTAGTTTTCATCGCTCAAATTTAATGGATATGACTATATTTACAATTGTAATCGGTTATTTAGGAAACATTATTGAAATGTGGGCTTTTTTCATATTTTTTGATAGATAATAAGAATATTATTGACTTTGAAACTTCAGTTTTTGAAAAAGTTTGGCATTAGCTAATAAAATAAAAAGTAAGCAATTCTCTTCAAAATCGTATTACAGCGAACCATATTTCATATATTTATTGCTTATAGGCTATTTAATTTTGTTTATTCGGTATAAGGTATTTAATAATGAAATATTTTGTATATGTCATGTTAATAGCTATATTTTTATTTTTCAATTATTTCAGCTTATTAGTAAAATTTAATTTTTGCTTGATAATTTTTGTACTGCTTTTCAATTTATTAAAAACTTACAACGACAAAAATTAAAATTTCGAAAATGTTTCTTTACTATTTACAACTGCAGTACTTTTTATTTTTTAAATAAAGAATGAAATTACTTTCAATTGTTTCACTTGAATCCTACAAAAACTCAGATAAAACTAATGCAGAAAAGAGGGAAGAAATCTCTTTATTTTTGAAATAAATATTTTCTAATGTCTTGAAGAACATCACCTTTTAATCGAGAGAATAATTATAAATTTGTAACAATCAACGATTTTACTTAACACAATGAATATTATTATAAACATAATATTTAATATTTCTAGAAATATAAGTAAAAACTTTAATGAGTAAAATAAATAAATGAAGGCAAATACTCTAATTAGATTGATTCATTGAAACATATAACAGCACATGATTTTATGGACTTATAAAACAGATAATAAGGCTTTAGTTTATGAAGTAAAAATACCAAAAATGCCCACATAAATTGTCCACAAAAGATTCTATAAAAACTATATTTAAATTTGTTAATTTTTTCCCATGAAAATCTCAAACTGAATGTATGCTTCTCACAAAATGAATGGAACTGCGTTGGTTTTGCGATAATCTATTTACTATATTTATTTACAATAAACAGTTATATTTTTTAACAAGTCACTCACGTTTCAAAGACGACGGTTTACTAAATATGACTAAATCAGTCTGTCGTCTGATTCGGGCGCTGCGACGGCAATAACATTAGAAGACGAAACTGGATACGCGAATTGAGCAGTTTTATATATTTCCAGAGAATTCATGCGATATTTTAATAATAAAATGTATAATTATACGGTTCTAGTTAACATACTAAGATAGGTATTCAGTGCTACAAATTTATATCATAAATTATAAATTAAGTGTAGATTAATAATTTTTAACTCATTTCCATCAAAAAAGATAACTTATAAAAAATAATTTTGTGCGTGAAATCAAAATTTTCAAACTTGTGGCATGCGTGCCATTTGTTCGCCATCTCTGCATTAAATGCACTTTTAAACTACGATTTTTAACGAGTTGCAGAAATTCAATGCAAGATTGGGGTGAAATGCTGCAGTAAAAGTGATTCACAGCCAATATTTGGTTAAGAAAAACAACAATTTTCAAGTTGTTGAAAATAATTATTTATAGCTGGAAATGTAATTTTATGCCAATTACCGAGCTTGAAGAATTATGGTACCTAGAAGGTAAAATCATTCAAGTTTAGGAAAAAAGTACTTTTGTGTAAAATCGTAAGGTTTTGGCAATCATTATAACTATGTGTTAAGTATAATCTATGAGGGGGAAAAATCCATTAAAAATGTTCAGTATATTACAAATAGTGAACTGCTGGAGCAATTTTATAGAAAAAATAGGTTTATTTTTTTCGCAAATTGTAGTCTATGAACGACTTTAAAGACCGGGAAAAGTCGCGCATGATTAAAGTTTATAGCTTTTGCAACCCATTTAGAAAGCTATCAGTTATGTGGCCTGTAGCAGCTTTTAAGCTATAATATTTAAATCCCTGCTTACACATAACGGGACGATTGCATTAATATTAATGTAAATAACTTTATGGTATTTTAATTTAATGAACATGACAATAATTATTAGAACTATTTAAACTTGAAAAGTAAAATTAAAGTTTGTTGAAATAAAATAAATAATTAAAAAAGGTTAAATTTATCATTTGTCTCTAAGTAATTTAAATCCTTCAAAATGTTGACTACAGTGTTTGTTATACAAACGTAATGTTTGTTTGAACTTATGTAAAAGTTGCTTTTACACAAAGTTGTAATTAACTTTCTCACTTCTCTTTTTCAAACTGCGCATCACCACTGGGAGTACATGAAAATTGTTTACGGACTCACATTTTACTAACCTTCTCAAAATGCAATTGAAGGAAAAAACAATATTTTTTTCCCGACTGTTTTACACTCTTCAAGTAATGCATTTCGCAATTGGTCATTAGATAAATTACATTAACAGTCTTTGATGTCAGATAAAGCAATTTGACAAATTACTACAATAATGATAATCATATCATATATAATTAAATTTCATTAGATAAACTTTTCATTTAGGTTAGATAAACTACACTCAAAAGAACAGAAAAGTGTAATATAATTGAGGATTATTCTACGTTCAAAAATATGTTATTTAAAATACTATTACCATAAAGTAATCACCATTCGGTATTTACTCTGCCAAATTTAAAATCCTTAATGCTAGTTTTTTTAATATCGATCACCGGAAAATTAAAATGAATGATGTCAGCATCATTTACTTAAATAAAAAAGATTAATTCATAGGTTTCTTGTAACGAAGCAAACTAATATGCAGGAGAAATCATTTTTACAATTTTCATCTTATTCTTCCCATATGTATTTTTGAATAGTAAAACTTTAATGAGTTTTTGAATATTTAACACATGATTTTTATTTTGAAACATATTTTTAGTTAAAATATGTTATTTGATGAAACCACGTGATATTCTTCAACAAGGAATAAGCTTTCATTCAACGTACAGCAAATGAAAATAAATAGTAAACCTTAGAGTCTAAATGAATGGCAATCTGTGAAATAGTGATACTGCTCAACATTACACAATTAGCATATCCAATATTATTCTGCATTCCTAAGCATTTTCCTTTTGCCTAAAAAATTTTCTTTTTCTTCTTCTTTTCATACAGACGAATAGATTTTTAACCTTTTCGTGAAAAGGTTACATTTTCTTTTGACAATTCGTTCCCATCGATATAAATAAAATGATTATTCTGTTTGTCTTCATGGAATGATATGGCTTAGTAGAATGCAGGAAAATTTACTTTAGGATATTGCTGTTAAATTAAAAATATTATATTTCATTTCGAAATTTTGATTAGAACCTGTGTGATTAACTTACTACATCAGATCAAATCTAGTTTGATCTCCTCGTACAGGGACTCAAATTAGTGCCAATTATAAACCACGATGTGTTAAATTAAAATTTTAATAGTTGAATGTTAATTTAAAAACTGTAACATTCTGCTCAGGAACTATTCTTGGCTCAAGAAAGAAGAGAGTATTTTTTCGTTTTAAAATTGCCGTCTACGTATTTCAGAGTTTATAAGAAATACTTATGGCATAGTGTGAATTCCTTTTTCTTTTAATAACGATGGTCACCATTCTTTTTTTTTTCGAATCTAGAAAAATATTTTTTTGCCCACTTCAAGAAATTCGTTTTTACCCTTACTGATACGTCATTAGTAGGAATTACACTTGGAATGATGATGAAAAGTATTCCATCTTAACAACTTCCTAACTAAGAGTGTTTTGTACACGTCATTTCAATCAGATTCATATAAAGACCTCATAACGCAAATATTCTTTCCTTGTGACGCATCGTTTTGCGGTGCGGTTAATTCAATTAATTTTATGGGCTTTAATGTGTTAAACATGAAATTTCTTTTTGGGATTTGATAGAGAACAGCTGTACGAAATAACAAACTTTACATCAGGATTACAGGAGAAATAATCGAAGTTGATCGGCATGTTAGTAGACGTAGCATCGCACAGGAGCTAAAGATAGATTATAAAACAGTTTTGAACCATTGTTTACATCAGGATATTGAGCAAACTTAAGACATTGTGCACATTTAAATTTAAAGTGAGCAATTAAGTTGAACAATAATCAAAGCTGACTTGAACTTAGTTTCTTATGGTGCAATGGCATAATTCTACTGCACCAAATTCTGTTCGTTTCAATAATTAAAGCATATTGTTCATCCTCCCCCTTTGAAAACTATCCTCTATATTTAAGCGCAAGAGCAAAAATAAACTATACTCGGTGTATTTGTTACTACTATTTTTTTTTACATTTTTGAAAATTTGCTTTTTGAAGAAAATAATGATACAATAGAACCTCATTAATCCTGACTAATAGGGAATCCAGGTCATTAAATTGAGCTATGGTACATAAACAAGTTATTGAGAACAAACAATTACGAAAGAATTTGATCCCACCCACTGTTGAACAATGAAGAATGGCTTCTGAATGCTTTTATGTCTTGTCCCGCCATCTGGGTCCCCTGGAGGTTCTCGGGGGACAATGTCTGGAGGCTCTGCCAGGTTCAACGAGTATAGAAAATCTTATGATCCCTTAGTCAAGCCATTAACACAGTAAGTGATTTTCTGACTTCCCTAATAGTTTAGTTTTGACGTTTATTTTTATAAAATTTAGCTTCTATTTATGAAATGCTTCACCAGAGGTATGAAAATAAAACTTATGATTAAATTAAAAAGTTCTTATAATTTGAAAGTGCCTCTGTAATAATATTTAACACAAGTCAAAACTCTGGAAGTAATATAACAAAAGAAAAATCTTTTTAACTTTACTGAAGATATATTATGAGTACACTTGACATAAGGTGCAGCAAAAAGAAATCCATCATTTTTGCTGTACTGATCGATATCTCGTAAGCAATTTCAAATTTATGCTCTTTGTCAAGGTTACATTTCACACTAAAATAATTCTTTTGTGGTTTTTTGCTTGGTCCATTCAGTTGTGAGTTAAGGAGTGTTAAAAATGATTGTCAAAAAAGAGAAAATTCGGTACATTTTACAGATTTCTTCCATAAAGGCGAAAATTCAAGCCAGGCGGCAAACATTGTGACTGGTATTTATGATGCTGGTACTGTGACAGCTAATTACGTGCAAGCTTAGTTTCATCTATTCCGTTTTTCATTTTTCATGTTAAAGATACATCTCGACAGGCAGGCTCGTCGTCGAAAATGTCGATAAAATCACAGAAATAATCGAAGTTGATCGGCATGTTAGTAGACGTAGCATCGCACAGGAGCTAAAGATAGATTATAAAACAGTTTTGAACCATTTGTGTGAAGTTGGATAAAAAAAAGATGTTTGGGTGCCACAACCATTAAAACCAAAAATCATAATGGATTGAATTTCCATCTGTGAAGTCTTGGCCAAACAGAATGAAATTGACCCATTTTTTAAACGGATGGTGACTGCGGATGAGAATCGGGTCGTATACGAAATATTGTGCGAAAACGATCGTGGTCATAAAGCGGTGAAGTAGCTCAAAGGGTGGCCAAACTAGGCCACGAAAGTTCTACAGTGATTTTGGTGGAACTGGAATCATTTATTATGAATTAATTCCGTATGCTCAAACACTAAATTCAGATCTCAACTGTCAACGTTTGAAGCTAGCGATTGACCAGAATTGACCAACAATAGAGATATTGTGTTCCATTAGGCCATTGTGTTCCAACGCTAGGCCTTACGCGTTTGTAGTGGATTTCCAGAAATTCTGGGAGCTTGGTTGGGAAGTTTTAATGCATCTACCATGTAGTCCAGATCTGACACTTGACTACCATCTTTTTTCACAATGCAAAACTTCCTGAGGGATAAGAAATTGGGATCAAGAGAAGATTGTGAAAATCGCGTGTGATTTCCAGAGTTTTTCACCAATAAGGACCAAGACCTCTGAAAGCGGCATTATGAAGCTACTTTTAAAATGACAACAAATAATACGAAAACCGGAGCATATTTGACCCATATCAGACAATCCGAAATATGTTAAATAAAATCTTGCCCAAAAATAATGGATCTTTTCCTAAACCTATTATATATGTAATATATATATATATATATATATATATATATATATATATATATATATATATATATATATATATATATATATATATATATATATATATATATAATCATTTTTATAAATTTATTGTATTAATAAAAGGAATAATTTTTTAAAAGAAAACTCGTCGATTTTAACTCGAATAATAAATTAGAAATCGAATAATTATGTAAATATATCTATATCTGCTTTTAAATTTGACTCAATGATTTTGAAATATACACATACATCATAAAGAATAAAAATATGCTGCTGGAAAGTACTAAGAATTTAGTAACTCATATTTATGAAATATATGTCATCGCAAGTCTTATCAGTCATCTAAGATCGCTTTGGAAAAACAAACAGAAGTTATGGAAATTGCAACTTAAAAAATAATGCATTGTTGAGAAATAAAATGCAAGCTATCTCTCTCATTCTTTATTTGCAAAGAAATTCATTGAAAATATAATTCGGTTTCTTTTGATAAAGCGATCCATTCATTTAAAGGGAGTATTTTTCCTTCATTATTTATGATGAAAATGCTTTCTAATTGCCAATCTCTGCTAATGCCTCGGAGGCCCCTACAAACTGTCAGGCCACACAAAAGACGTAATTAAAGCATTTTAGGAGCTTGCTGCCAACATTGTGCCTCTTTTCTCAATCGCGAGCATTCAAGGAAATGGTTTAAAATTCCAGAAAAAAAATAAACCTTTTAAGCTTACAAGAAGCACCTGAAAACATGGCTAATGGAAGAAATGGTAAGGGGTCAATCTCCTAGTTTTTGGCGCATTTATCTGTTTCGAATATTGATACTGAGAGTGATCGATTGTTCAGCGCACTATTTGTGAATCGTTATTTCTTGCAAGTTTACTTCCAGCAGACTTTGTGCTGCTCTTTGTGACGCATGTTAATGCTTCTTTTTTTAGTGGCATACGTCTCAGCCAACCAATCACGTGAACACGTTATGCTCGCCGACGGAATACTTAATGACATATTCAGATATTTGAAAATGACGCATAGGTTGTGCTTTCAAAATGAATGAACAGTGTGTGGTCGTGTTTTCATTTCCGTTAAAAAAACAGATGAAAAAAAAATGCTAAACAGTAGTATCTTGTCACCGTATGTAGAAGTGTTCATATATTTTTACAATCTTCAAATTTTGAGGTTGAGAAAATCAAAACAGGTTATTTCTCCAATGGGAATGATTCTTTTCAATTTATTTGAACTCAGTTATTCGGTGTGCGTATTTAATAACTTTAAAATGAATCTTCTTATACATTTCAGTTCACAACATTAATATACACACCAGGAAAAGTTTCCAACTCTAAAAGAATCAAACTTCTGTTGTATTCCAAAAATATAAACATTACCATAATTCCAAGCTTCTAGATTCTTACCGCCTTTTCAGCACTACAAAGGCACCTTATCTAGCCATCATAGACCCCAAAAATGGGTAAGAATCGTAGACCCCGTCCTTGAGAAACAGGGGCCAAGCAAAAGCATAGTATAATTTCACGTGGAGGGTGTCGAGACCTATTTAACAGGTCCGAGCCACCGTGAGTGAACACGATTAATGCTTTCGAACAAAGAGCACAAATGCTTCAATCAATTAGGCACAACATATCAATAAAAAACACTAAGCATGTCTTAAAGAAACAATTTTTTAATATGAAACAGATTTTACAACCTCACTTCGATTTAATTGCGAGATACTATGTTCAGAAGTTGGCAATGAGCAAAATAAAATCATCACCAAAAATTACTAAACTGGTATAGTGTCAGAAATACCTTTCTGCATCCACAGGATCAAATGGGTTGCCAAATTTCAGCAACTTTTGGACGATAGTGCAGTGAGTCTGCAGCTCAAGAGAAATTCAGATTATTGTTCCTTCATATTTGACTTCGCCCTTCATGGGAAAAAATCCATTGAAATGTCGTGGTCAATCCTGAAGTAAAATGTATGCATTTATACTCAAAAATGACATGTAATAATAAATTAAAAACTTACCAATTAATACTCTATTTATGAACACAATGAACAAAAAAAGAAATAGGTCATTTCCTACACTCTAAAAAAAAGCACTGTAAATTTACAGCAAAATGTGCTGGCGTTTTGGGCGCCAGTATAATATGCTGTAAATTTTACAGCATATTCGTAAAACTTTAACAGTTCTTTTTACTGTAATTTTTACAGCACTTTTCGCTGTAATTTTTACAGCACTTTTCACTGTAATTTTACAGCACTTTTTACTGTAATTTTTACAGCACTTTTTATTGTTATTTTTACAGCACTTTTTATTGTTATTTTTACAGCACATTTTACTATGCATTTTGCTCCATATTCTACAAAACCTGTTGCAATAGCTCTTTACAGCGATAATAGTAGAGTATAAATCAATTTTGAATACACAATAGCTAATTTCCTAATTATGGGCCAACTATTATTAAGCAATTTTTTATATAATATACAAAGCACAAAAACATAACTAATGTTATATTGCAGAAGATGTCATTTTTCAGAACATTTTGTGATCAATAATTTAACTTTCAATACCTAACGAGATTGTTTAACTTTCTTACCACACAATCGTAACTTTAACAGAAGTTTGAATTTTTTATTACATATTTTTTTTAAAAAAATCAAGAAATAACAGTTATATTGAATACGATACAAATCTAAGCATAAAATTGATTTTTGATATCTGTGATTCTACAGATTTAGGATAAAAAGAAACCTTACAAAACATTCCATTTTTCTAAAATTACCAAAGGGAAATTAGTTAATGATATAGTATCTTAATTATACTGTAAAGCCAATAAAGTTTTCTTTTTGATATTGTTTAAAGTAATTGATTTTTTACATGATAAAAGCAAATAAAGATTCTGAGGAAAAAAGCAATATAGTTGACAATACACAAATAATTGAAAAGAATTTTTTTATTTACATTTTAATAACTACAGCCATTTAAGTTGGATACATTATTTAAAAGTGACCAAAACACATGCTTGGACTCTATCCTTGACATATTTTTTTTGATTTCGTTCCCCGCGAAGGATTAAAGTTTAACAAGCACCTGGAAAAAAATATAAATCAGACACACATGAATATCTAATTTGAAATTTCAAGAGCTGAATATTTCAGAGGAAAAATTGTTTAATAGTTCAATAAAATAATTAAAACTTTTTATTGTTTCATATAACTGATTGAATTTTCCTAAAATATACTTCTTTTAATAGTTAACAAGTGGTTGTTACATTCAGGCAATCACAATCATTTTGATGATAAAAATTATTTCAAGGGGTTATAGCAATTTCATGATAAGAATTTTTGGTAATGAAGATCTCACTTCTTATGAAGATGATATAAAACCTGTACTTCAATTAAATCATTCAAACTGATGTTTTCTATCTCGAAAAACTAATTTATAATTGATTTAATTAAAAGAGAATATAGAATTTGTTTTATAAGGATTCATTTATGTTATCGAAAATTATATCCTCTGAGAAGCAAATCACCACATTTCCAATGGGAACTGTGAACCACATTTTAAAGATAACTTAAAAAAGCCGATTTTAAGTTTAAAAAAACTTAATTTTGTAAAGAATATGGAAACATTTCTTTTGCATACATATATACACAATTTAAAAATATTTCCATCGAAAATAAACAGAAAAATTAAAATCCAATAATGTGTCAAAGTAACAATAATTTATGAAATAACATTTTATAAAACATTTGCTTAAAACTGAATTTCTTTAACTCGTAAATAGTGACCTCAAAACTGAAATCTAAGTTGTCTTAGGGAGATCATGAAATAGTGCAAAATTAGGAATTATATATAAAAAAATTTTTTTGCTGTTGATATTAAGCCTGCATATACGGCATTATATACATACTTAGAGATAAATAAAAGAGAATACAATTGAAGTTGTATCAAAAAAGATATATTTAACTAAAACAATTTATTTAGATTTTCTTAGAATTTTATATATTCATATGATTTATTTCAAATAGAATGTTAGCAGAGTAAACAGTATTTGAAGAGGTCAATAAATGTAACAACAAATTTTTGCTTTTGAGTTAAAACATTCCAAACCTTACGAAATATATAAATAATACATACCACAAATTCATACACATTTTGTGCAAGGTAAGTCTATATGATATATCTAGTTCATCCTGAGAAGATGTGGAAATCTAAAACTAATAAACAAATTCCTGATTAATTTATTTATGATTAATTTTTATGTTCATTTCTAAATTTTTTATTTACAATTTACTAAGCAGTAAATTTTTTTTAAAATAAAGTTTTGAATACTTTATTACAACACTTCTAAATATTTTTCCAATTTCTCAATGATTGAAGATTTTATTTTACAACCTCCAGGAGAAGTTATTAAATTAACAATTCTTTTAATTTTGTCAGCTAATGCAAACTTAAGTCTTTTATTTAAATCTACAGATGTTAAACACTTAAAATGGTCTAAAATGTTTTGCTTTAAAAATATGCAAGGCCATCTTTCTTTTAATATGGAAATATCAACAGGCATGTAATATCTTTTCTTTGAAATGCAAAAGTCTCATCAATTTTACAACCTCTTCAATCATAACAACAAAAAATACACTGCATTTTAGCTTATTGTCGGACAGCACAATGAAGGAAAACATTTAAAAATACACGTGCTTACAAAAACTCTCTCTCTCAATACCTATTCCAGCTTTCAAATATGGCTGAAGTTTATATGAAGAGGCTTTACTCTGAATAGTCTTAATACTAAAAGTTATTTGTGATTATTCTATTTTTAAAACTTCCTTTACAAATCACACACTTTCTTCATATATAAATTCTTATTTTCCCAAAACATAGATATATTTTTATAAATTTTTAAAAAGTTAGTATTTAATGCACACAAAAGTATTAGAAAAATCTTGAGCACAATATATTTTAAATATGTTAGGCAACAACAAATTACAATGTTTTCACTCGTGTATTTGTTTCTTAATTATAATTTTAAATTAGCTTTTCTTTTTATGAGCTTCTGATTCCTTCACTAACATGTAAATAAATCATAAATAGTACTACAAATTTTGCAATTTGTTAATAAAATAAAGTAAAGTAAAATTTGCAATAATAATGTAATTTTTTGCAAAAAAATGTGTTTTCTGAAATTTTGTTTTATAAATATCAAACAACCAACAAAATTTCCCAAATAGACTTTTAATTAAAGTTCTAATTAGTAAGATAAATTTAAGAAATAATCATGGTCATGAAATAATAAACATTACATTTTCTAAATAAATGACCTTAATTCGAATAGTACTTCCTAATATGTATTTAATAAAGTAATATTTCTTATATATTTGTAATAAAATAATGATTTTAAAAAATAGATATTTAAAAAAGCATTACATTTTTCATTAAAATGCATTTTTACATCTCATGCAAATTCTAAACACAAGACCATTTATTCTAATAAATATCATTATTTGTAATATTTTATTGAAAGAATTAACAAACATTTATGCCTAAAAAATGATTATTTTAATGCATGTTACAGAATGGAATTTAATTAATGATCATAATTAGAATGCAATTTAACGATCTGCATTAAAAAATAAATATTTTTAAATAAAATTCTAATCAAAAAGAATTATTTAGAAAATATAAAAAATTATGTGATATTTAGTTAATATACAATAAATTATACCATTTTACAACGAAAGAAAAATCAGGAATTTTCAACAACACAATAAAATAGAAATTCCGTTAATATATTTAATTATCTATATCTAAAAAAAGTAGAACAATAGATGATTATGCAATTTTAATTTCGAAAGAAATATAGCTAAGCATTTTTATAACAACAAAAATATCGACACTGAATTAATACAAGTGAATATGATCATTCGTAAATTCAGCTTAGAATTTTTTTAAATATTCAGTCAAATTTATAAGAATTTATATATATCAAAGTTAGCAAACAACTTGCCTAATAAACAATATGAAAAATATGCGTTACCTTATATTTGGTGATTAAATTTCAATAGAAATTCAACAAAAGGAAAAATTACTCTCAAAATATCACCAACTTCACCAAACGAAAACAAGTGCAAATAAATGGCGAAATTAATTTGATTCATTTGTCACAGGAACAGAAGAAACTTTTATCCCGCCAATTCAATGCGCATGCCCATTAGCAAACGATTTTCTGGGGCTGAATTTTACAGCAAAATTTACTGTAATCATTAGTGTTCCTATGACAGCTATTTAAATAACAGTGATTTTTACTGTATTTCTTCCGTTTTTTTTTTACAGTGTAGAAGTTTTTAAATTTAATTGTATTATAAACTTGTCATTAAATGATCTCTAAATTTAAAATTTATGGCCGCTATTGAAATTGTGCGACTCTTGCCTGTAGTGAGGTAAAAGTGCAATAATTTGTAGCTGAAACTCAACCTCATTTCTCAAGTATTGCAAATTTCCAATTTCTGTGTTGAAAATGTTGTGCTTCAGGTGACTCAACATAAAGATATTAACCTGAAATAATTGAATTCAGCTATAGACGAAAACGTTTAGATGTAGGATTTTTTATAAGATGATGCACACAACAGTGATAAAATAACTATGGATACGAATCTTTTTAGCTAGGCGTTTTTATTCAATTTTTGAAGAAAACAAGTCATGTTTTGACAAACGGTGAGGCCTCTGTGGTCGCGAAAGGCGTCTCTGTCAAGACCAAGAACTAGTGGTTCGATACCTGAAATATTGAAATAGGTTTTAATGTCCTTCCGCTGATATGGGGAGGAAGGTGTCAGCTTATCACTTGACTATAATTAAGAAATACGAGAGGATAGCTGTGTTTAGCGGATTTCTCTTTGCACGGAATCACAGTCAGAAGCGCATTACAAAAAAATTACTGTAAGCACATTAATTAGTTTCTACGAACTCACTATATTCAGCAAAACTTATTATTTAATGATTGTAAATTTGGCTTTCAAGAAATATCTTATTTTCCTTTCAAAAAAGTTAAATGTGTTTTCAAACCAGAGTCTTTGAGAAACCACTCCAATATATTCGTCGTAATTTTACCTTTTATTTTTCAACTTCATAATAGACACACTAGATAGAGCTAAATGACTATCCATCCCTATGTCATATTGGTCACTCTGTTTTAGACTGTATTATCGTTGACTTGATCATTGCGAACAAATATGTATCTGTAGATTAAATTATTTAATCGACATAAAAATTATTTTATAAAAAAATAATTCAAATGAGCAACGTTTG
The DNA here is from genome assembly GCA_037975125.1 of Latrodectus hesperus. Taxonomy (NCBI): domain Eukaryota; kingdom Metazoa; phylum Arthropoda; class Arachnida; order Araneae; family Theridiidae; genus Latrodectus; species Latrodectus hesperus. Next base: position 100,948,488 of record CM075855.1, read on the forward strand.
TAAATATAAAAAAAGATTTTAGCAATGGAATCCCCTTTTTTAAATGCTTCCCTGTTGCTCGGAATTGACACTGTTATTTTCTTACAAACCTGAAGACTTAGGGAAACCCAGGGTCATTTTAACAACTAACTCATTGTTGCGAAAAAAAGAAATAAAATAAATAAAACACTACTTCGCGGAATCCGATGCCTGGTAGGGTAAGTTTATGGCTCAGTTTCTTTCACTCGGAAGGAAATGTTGCATCATGTCCTTGCTATTTCTAGGTTACCGGAGAAGCCTCAGGTAAGCAGACTCACAACCGGGGTGTTATCGGTTATGCATATATATATATACATATATATATATATATATATATATATATATATATATATATATATATATATATATATATATATATATATATATATATATATATATATATATATATATATATATATATATATATATATATATATATATATATATATATATATATATATATATATATATATATATATATATATATATACATCTAAATCTAGTTTCATTTAATAAACAGAAAAAAAAGAAAGATGGAATAAAGTACCCAAAAATAGCCTGTTTCGTCAGCGAGTGTTGTTTAATTTGGTACAAAGTATGATTTTACTGCTATGGTTAAAAACTATATTGTCTAAATTTAGCCATTACACCCTAAAATCATACTAAATTATAACTAAAACTGGAAAATATGTGCAAGATTAAAATATGAAATTGAAGATAAACAATAGGTATATAAGTAAATGTCAAATGTTATGGCAGAAATATACACAGTTCTCACACATTTTTTAAAAATTCCAATCCATGTAAAAATAAATACAGAAAATAAGTGCGAATGCTCTGAAGGTTCTTATTAGATCTCCATGACTTCCCTTCAGTAGCTTATGCCTTTGCTCAAAAGATATCATGCTAAACAATGCTGGTAGCTTATGTTTTGCTTCCTATTCAACATTTCGTGATTTCAATTGACCTCAAAGGAATGGGTGATTGTTCGAAATTCTCTTTGAACTATAAGCCATGCTAGGATGAAATCTTGCCTTGAGACGCCTTGAGACCTCTAGCTGTATGTAAAATGTTACTTTACTTAGAGAAACGAAAACCTACTTTAAAAAAAACATTATTTAACAGAAACAAAGTTTTGGTTTACAGAAACAAAACTGCTGTTTAGTTTTCCTGTCTAATTAGTTTACTTACGTTAACACTTGTGCTTTATAAGCTTCTAATCAAATTCCACACTACCTCAATAGTAAATACCGATTTCCTGATAAAGCAGTAATTTTTTATACTTGAGTACCTCCCGAGAATTCGGTAACTCTCTAAAGCAAATCTGGTTTCTATGGTTAATTGGTTCTACTGTTTATGGTTTAAAGCTATAGTTTTATGTTTTACTAGTTAATTCTCCTTTTCTAATATAGTATACTTTTTATGATTTATTTCTTGATGATGCTATCTCACTAAATAATTTGAAAAAAACCATAAACGAGCAAAATAGAAATGATACAATTTCTTGAAAATTATTTAATTTCTTGTGAATTATTTAATTGAGTTTGTATAATATAGCCCTATTTTAACCAACTATTCAAAATACTCTCGCAGGATTTATAAGCAACTCAGTAAGTTTGGAAACGAAGATGTAACCAACCAGAATTACACAACAAGCTAAAGGTAATCTGCAACCAGTTTCACTAAATGTTATATTCTCCAGAACAGAACCTTTGGGATCACCATGGCCTATTCATAGCAATCCCTTCCTCAAGCCCGGGAGAGGAACGTCGAGCTTTCTTCGTATATGAGAGGATGCTTGAATGTTTTCCTCTTTTGTGAGGCGTGAGTGTAACCTGTTATCAATAAAAATCTCTCTCTGACAGCCGTGTATGAGATGGACATTAAAGCCCCTTGCGACAGTTTGCTGTTCACTACAGTGTACAGATTTTATTCCATTTAAAAAGGCTTTATTCACTGCTTTTGCGGGAGGAACTCCGAGTGAGTTTGTAAATGGCAGGTGAAGCCAATGTGCTCAAGTGTTGAAACATAATAATATATATATAATGAACATATTGACATACATTTACTAAGAAAATTGGAATATTTTTTAGAAAATATAAGAATAAACACATTCATTGTTTACTATATTTTTCCTTTTAACTTTTTACAGATTAATGTATATATTATAAACAAATTCCAGTATTCAAATTGATTTTAACATTAATTAAATGAATGGTTTTAATTTTCAAATACTAGAAATTATATGAGTGCATCTGTAAGCTATCAGTTTTCTCAAACTTCTCAATTGAAACTCGTCTAAAGAATAAACTACGTAGATTCCAAAAAGAAAGCTATCGAAAAATAATCAATTACAATAGAATGAAAAGAACTTTACCCTTTGTCAAATTAATTTAGTGTTTCTAAACCTGGTAATTACGCGTCCCATTGGCACACTTTGAGCAATTATCTTTGAGAAAAAAATACTATTATTGCACTCTTGTCCATAAATTGAGTAAGATGCCATTTTGCGCAAATGAAAGTTTAAAAGCGAAGCAAACGCACAAAAAAGAAATTCCCTTCTGAATCTATAAATAAAAATGGTGGATGTGTGACAATATTCATAAGACAAAGTACACTAAAAAATTAAATTTGCCAAAAATTAAATATTTTTTTTAAAAATTTTAATAAAAAAATGATAACATTTTTATATCTGTGAGTCAAATATTTCAAAAATAATTAATTAATTAGGATTATATGAGATATAAGAGTTATTTTCTTCTTTTAATAATCAGTAAACGATTTTTATTCTAAGCAGTCAATGGAAACAAAGACAATGTTTCATTCCATTTTATTTATTTATTTTTTTTAAATATAAAAACGTGTGTGTTCTTTTTAGAAATACGAATTAAAGTGATCGAAAGGATTACATGAAATAAAAAGATCAAAATTTAGAACATTTATGGATCAAGTAATTAGTTCTGAAATTGAAATTTAGATGTGTTTGTATTAGTGTTACCAGTAAGTGTTATGGGAAATAAAAATAAGAAAAAGAATCGTCAAAAATGTTATTCATATAATTGATTTATTATATTGTTCAATTAATTGATTATAAAGAATATTATAAAAAATAACTATCATTTACATTCGAATGATTTGATAAAAAAAAAAAAAATTAGTGGTACTGTGTTTTTTCATGTTTACTTTTCAGATATATATATATATATATATATATATATATATATATATATATATATATATATATATATATATATATATATATATATATATATATATATATATATATATATATATCACTACTGGCCATTAAAGTTGCTACACCAGGAATGCGGCACACCACACACGTGAAATTTGCATGACAGGTAGAACTTGCTGTGATATGCAAATGATTAGATTTTCAACGCATTCATACAAAGCAGGCGACAGTAGCGACATTTACAATGTGTATAGAACCAGAGATTTGACAGCAGTTTTCTCATACTCAATTTCCGTTTCAAAGTTGTTTTCGGCAAAAAAAGTTGTTGTAATGCCTCGTGTAAGAAGAAGAAATGCCTATCAGCACGTGTCTCACTTTGATCGAGGAAGGATTATAGCCCACCGGGATTGTGGTTTATCGTACTGCAATATTGCTGCTCGCATCGGTCGAGACCCCATGACTGTTAGCAGAATATGGAATTGATGGGTTCAGGACAATCATACGGAACGTCATGCAGGATCTCAGCAACCCCTCATCACTAACAGCAGAGAAGACAGATATCTTATCCGCATGGTCACAAGGGATCGTGCAGCCACGTCACGAACCCTGAGTCGAGAAATGTAGTCATTTGCAAGGCAACAAGTCTCTGCTCGAACAGTTCGACGACGTTTGCAGCAGCATAGATTGTCTTCACGGCGATCATGGCTTCGGCTACCATTGACGCTGCGTCACAGACAGGAGCGCCTTCAATGGTGTGATCAGCGACAAATCTGGACGCGGGAATGGCATCACGTCATCTTTACAGATGAATATCGGTTCTGTATACAGTACCATGATGTCCGTGTTTGGAGGCATCGCGGAGAACGCGCATTGCCAGCTTGCATTCGACATCGCCATACTGCTCCATCTGCTGGAGTGATGGTAAAGGGTGCCATTGGATACACGTCTCGATCACCTATTGTTCGCATTACCGGCACTTTGAACAGCAACCATTACATTTCCGATGTGTTAAGGCCCGTGGCTCTGCCCTATCTTCGAGGCCTCCCTAATGCTTTGTTTCAACAGGATAATGCACGACCTCATGTTGCCCGTACTGTTCTGAACTTCCTTGATACAGAACAGGTTCGACTGTTGTCAATGGTTACCGAACGTGTGGTCAATGGTTACCGAGCGATTGGCATGCCAGCACTCACCATCCACTACTGTCGATGACTGTGGCATAGTGTTGAAGCTGCATGGACTGAGATCTCCGTACATGCCATACAATCTCTGTTTGACTCCATGCCTAGGCGGATAAATGCTGTTATTGCAGCCAGAGGTGGCTGCTCTGGGTACTGATTTCTCAAAATCTATACATCCTAATTTCATGTAAATCTAATCACTTGTTCTTTCCGCTATAATGTATGTGTCCAATAAATATCGTTCTATTATTTGCATTCCTTCTTGGTGTAGCAATTTTAATGACCAGTAGTGTACTTACATATATACATGCATATATATAATATATACATGTATATAAATTTATCTATATATAACATAGAGATCCAATTATATCACTATCCAACTCTCAGAAATCTTTGGAATGAAATCGTGCTTTTTTGCATATTGATTATTTCTCTCACTCACTTTACCTTGTTGTGCATTGTCAACGACTTCTGGCGGCGACTTGTAATAGAAGCACGTTGTTTCTAAAGGTATGTGTGGTGATCCTCAAGTGAAATTCTTACTTAGTATCCCTGTGAGATTCTGATTTATGGAGGCATGAGCGTACAGTGTCATTTCCCCACAGATGAAGCGAAAGAACAGAAATTTAGAAAAAACAAGCATTAACCTACAATTTGGAATTTCATTTTTAAAAAAAGAAACAAATTCAAGCATCATCATAATATTTAATTGATTTTATATTTTTGTCAATTTTACCCATTATGAAATTTTTTACTAGCATTTTTTGTGAAAAAGAAAAACATTTCTCAGGAGGAAATTTCAAATAAATCAAACAACAGGTATGAATATAAACAGTTTTCAAACAATAAATGATATTCTCGTGTAAAAGCGAACAAACTGGCAACACTTAAAACTATATAAAAGCGACTTAAAACAAATTCAGAAGAAGGCAGTCAAGGTTCATTTATGTTTGTGTTCAAAAAATAAAATGTCACTACTCTGTGATGGTATAGCGTGGAAAAGAATTCAGTAACTTAAATGTCGATTCTTTCACATCACTAGGATTCAAAATTCCTAAATGAAAGTTGCTTGAAATGAACTTTAAAATCTTATTGCTATGGCCTATATTTTGAACAAATTCATTTTCTTTCCCTCCACAACAGCGGAAAATGACATATTTTGTTAGTTCTTTAGTGTATTTTTAAGTTGTTTTCCTTCAACACTAATAGTAATTCATTTTCACAAGCAAATCAGAGACTATTTCAGTTATCTGATTTTCAATATACTGGGTATAAACCGAGACGAATGTATGCAAAATTGCTGAGTTGATAACGTAATTAAAATAGATTATAAGGCCGTAAAAGTCAATGGTGTTGATAATAATAAAGTTCTTTAAAACAAACTCATGTATCCGATGCTCAGTTTAAAATTACTATGTTCATCGAAGCAGCTTTACCTATGGTGTGAATATCCATTCCGATTACCGGCCTGCTGAACTGCTTTAACATGAATAAAAATCACTATGTTTAAAAGTTTTAGTCAACTGTTTTAAGAAAAATGATCCCTGGAAATATACTACTTGTGCAAATATTGGGTTAAGAAAAAAGTAATTTCGCTTGCAAAGCGAAATTATCATTTTTTTTTTCAATACAGTAGTTACCTATTTTGAGAGCTCCAGTGGTTCAGAGGCTTCACGCCGCTTCCCGTAAGCTCGGCAAAGTGAAGTATCATATGCCGCGGGCAGTGGTTGGGAGGGTGACCACGCTCCTTCACTGTGTTGCAGGAGCTCCGTGGGTTGGGGACGTCTCCACGTTAATATGTGATGTCCAAAGTCCTTCCGCTGGTGTGGCGTTGGATGTGAAGAGGAGGTTGGTTGGTTTGTTTGTCGCTCAACGGTCATTTTTTGCACACGAGTGAAGAGGAGGAGGCCAGCTCAAATGTGGCCTCGTCACCTGACCGTGGTTCAAAATGACGAGGCACCTTAAAAAGAGCAAAGTCGTACTTTCACCCTCGTGGTGCTCTGATCCAAACGAAAGACGCTCTCTTTGACTTAATTCGCACAGCCAAAGGCATAGCAAGCTTGGCTTGTCCAAGTGTCATAAGCAACAACAATAACAACCTATTTTGTTTATCGAAAGAAAACATACACACATCCCAAAAACATGCTTTTTAAGATACCCCTCGAACACACACATTTTCTATTTACACCAAAAAACATCGAAAAACTTAGCTAAATGGATGAAAAGGTGAAGTTTGTTAAAATGCAATAGTTTGTAAAAAAATTATTTATTTTTTTTTTCAAAAATTTTCGAAAAAATCAATACATTAGCTTAAGCTGACAAAATAACTTTTGCATAAAAATGTCGTTTTTAGCCGACTCAGCGTCCGCAACGTATCTGTTACGTCGCAATAAACTGGTCGAAAAGCGGCCTGCGACGTCGCAGAGTTTTCACCGAAAGCGGCCGCGACGTATATTTTCGCATAGTAGAAACCAATTAATTTTGCTTTCCCCCTAATCGGTGGTTTGATTGATCGGTCTTAATCACTCAAACACTACACCTTGGAGACTATTCTTTGAAAACTACAACTCAGCCTGAGTTTTACGCCAAATATCTAAAATACTGATTATTTTTTCGCCAAGATTATAAATTAATAACGAACTTGCCTTCTTTTCTAAGATCAATTTTAATAATTTTCCTGCTTATGCTAATTATTTCTTATCTTAGTTAATTTAATTTAGTTTTTATTGTTTTTGACGGCATTTTTTATCGACTAGTTATGACTGAAATAAACAAATAAGTTTCGCAAATCGAAATTATTTAATTTCCAGTGAAAGAGCTCATACCTGTTATAGTAAAATCGATATGTCGTTCATAATAAATAACATTTACCTTAATGACTAAAATTCATTTAATTTGCGTTTTTATTTTTGTGCATTAGGAAAAAATTTACTAAAAAGTTTACTCTCTGCATATTGCTTTTTATTTTGTTATTATTTTAATTTCTTTTTACATACACTTCAAATGTTGATAATAAAACTGAAGTATCATCTTAAGGCAATAGTATAACATGATTGTCTCATAAGTGTGTAGCCAAAAATATTATACGTGTGTTATTTCTTTTTAATGAAATATAATATTGAAAAATATATCAACACTATTTACTGTTGCACCATATAAAGTCATTATTTTAATATATCAGTATTAAAAAGATACTATTTCTTAAAAATTTTACTATATTAGAAATTTTCTCGATTAAAAAATAAACTACAATATTTCTGATATTAGCTTTGTTCTGCTGTGAAAATCATTTTATTCTACATATATTTTTTTATTTGCATACATGTAATAATTTTTCTAGATGACGTAACAATAATATTTAATAAAATAAAATTCCTTACTAGAAATTTATTGCAGATTTAAAACAAAATAAATTTATGAGGAATATAAATAATCAAATTTTTAAACAGTAAACTATTCAGAAGCAAAATAATGGTATTTTATATTTAAAGATGAGCTAAACTTTTTAATGCAGAAAATATTTTTACCTCTTCTATTTTAGAAGGTGTGTGAAATGGAATGATCCTATCGAAATAGCGTATTAGTGAATCGAAATCATATTAATGCTACAATCTAAGCAATTAAATTTTTAACCTACAGAAAATAATTATTTTAATACCAAATTTATTTTTAAAATAAGCAAATTATTAATACGTTAGGTTTACAAATAATTATATTTTAACGTGATCCATATTAGGTATAAAAGAAATTTTTAAATATAATAATCTTAATCAGAGATTTTCTTGTTGTAAAATGTGGTTATATATTTACTTTACTCTTCTTATTTGAATTAAAAATTAATTTTTCTGGTTTATCTTTCAAACATAAAATGTTATATTCCATATACGATTGATTGTGTTATTTAAATTTAAAAATATAATAAACGCATTATATATTTCAAATAAACTTTTTTTAAACAAACTTCTTTTCTACAGATGATTATCTTTAAAGGGATCCATATTAGATACAAAAAGGAATTTTTGTGTTATTTAAATTTAAAAATATAATAAATGTATAATATATTTCAAATAAACTTCTTTTTTTAATAAACTTCTTTTCTACATTAGATATAAAATGAATTTTTAAATTTAATAATCTTAACCAGAGAATTACTTGTTGTAAAATCGTGAAACAACTGCTTTACTCTTCTTATTTGAATTAAAAATTAATTTTTAAAATTTATCTTTTAAACATAAAATGGTATACTCCACATACGAGTTATTTGGGTCATTAAAATCATATTAATGAAAAATATAAATAAATTCATTTAAAATATAATTAAAATAAGTTTTAGTTGGGAATGACAGTAAAATATGTCTCTAATCAGTAAAAGAAAGAATAAATGCACTAAGAAAATTTATATCTCTTAATCAAAATTCAAATTTTAAATTAAGATACTATATTATCTACAAAATCTATTTAATTAAGAGACTATATAAAAAAGATATAATTTATAAATGTTTTTCATTCGCGCGAGCGCGTAATATTATGTTGCGAATGCAGCACCATTTTGTATGAAAATACTTTCTTATAATGAAAGAAGAAAGAATTATTGGTATATTGTTATGTATTATTTTACGTGAATTGAAAAGTCAATAGAAAGCAATACAGTATTATAAATTTTCTTCATATAAATCTGGTGCTTTTCCTAAATTAAATAATATTCTTTTGTTTTTATTTTTAATTATATGTATTCATTTAATCATTACTGTGAATAAATTTCATTAAACCTTTCCGAATTTAATGATCAAGACAGTTGAATATTGAAAAAAAAATAATATATATATATCGAACTAAAAACTAAATAGATCCGGTAAAGGCACTGCAGAAGTTATACTAAATAAATACGCAATTGAAAACGTAACAAATATTTAATAACAGAAAAATATAACAAATACTTTTGGCCGATTAAATCGACCCGAGCTGAGAAACATAGTTCTCCTACACAAGCAAGCAAAAACAAAAGTGCGACTAAAAAACTATATAACAAATACAAAATACAAGTTGCAAAGAACGCCCTCTAGCGTTCAGGCAGTACCAAGTGGGTTGCTGCGGATTGATATTTTCCACAAATATTGAAGGCTAAAATTATTTTTTCTAAAATTTTTATATGTATTCGACAATACTATTTCAAACGGATTCTATATACGTGAGAGGAGTTTGTTTCCAGGAAGAAAACTATTCATGTGTGACTTCCTTTACGATTTAAGCATGTCTCCTGATAGTCAGGGAAAGAATGAAAGCGGATGAAGTTTACTCGTGTAAATAAAACTTTCTGATTATTCTAAACAGATGAGAAATTGCTTTCTCGCCATGAATCATTGCCACAAATTGATGATTATGTTCTTCTTTTATAATAACTAAGAACTTACATAACACAGCACATTACATTCAAAAGTATTTTTGGAAATTTAGATCAATAAAAATCATAAGTAAATCAATAAATTCTTTCCAGTTAGTTTTTGAAATTTGAAAATTCAAATCTAAAATCTAATGAATCAAATCCTAAAAACAAAGCATAAAATAAGATTTTAAAATTATATTGTATATAGTTTCCTATTTAAAGAAAAGATAATTTTTTTTTATAAAAAATAAAACTGGAATATTTTTTATGAATGACAATAAAACAAGTCTCTAATCAATTAAAAAAAGAAAAATTTGCAAAGAATCTTAACAATTCTCAATTATAGATAAAGTTTCTTTAATTAGGAAACTTTATATAGTAGAGATATATGATAATTATTTAAAGGTTTTGCAGTTTGTAATACAATAAAATATTACCAATGCAAGAACTTTTCATGAAAATATTTTTATAATGGAATAATAATATCCTCTTAGCATTTTATTATATATTATATTATGTAAAATTAAATATAAGTCAATAGAAACTCGTTATAAATTTATAAGTTTCTTTCGTACAGTAGTTTTGCCAAATTAAGTTGTAAAGATTCTTTTGTTTTTATTTATAATTATACATAAAGTTCAGTTCATAAACGCTAGATTAATATTTAAAAAATAACTCGAGTAATGCACTTGTGAAACCAAATATTCCATTTATATTGAAATAAATTAAATGTAACAGTTTAAGCTTCTTATTAGTACATGCACTGATATATATTTCAATTCAGATTGACAAATGAAGTTAATTTTCATGTATTGTTACAAGTGATATTTTATCTTGTTCAGTTACGAGTAGAAAAAATTAATTAACAAATAAATTTGGGCTTTAACGCTTTTAAATAAAAATACAAAATTTATCTATGAAAAAAGTAATATATATTTTTAGTTCTGCTAAAAAAATTAAGCATATTAATAATTTTAATATATTTCTAATTCATTTAGACTGTTGAATTATAGAAACGTATAAATAATCTAAATCAGCCTTGTGTGCTGAAAGTATTATAAAAAGGGTTTGAAAAATATTTATTTACTTGCATTAAATAATTATAAAGTTTCTACTTCTGTAATTTTTAAAATGGAATAAATGAGACTTCATAACGTTGCTTGAAGTACATTGCTAAAATTTTTTATCGTTCAATGATATCAATTGTTAGCCTTCATGTTACATATCCTCTGAGCTTATAGGCAACACACCAACTCTTCTATTAGTATAAATTACTAAATAGCAGTATATATATTTCAAATCACTATGAGGTCTATCAAAGGGCTTAACTCCAAGAATTGAGAAAAATGTATTTCCAGATGAAAGTAAATATATAATAAGGACGGCACACAATAATCTCTCTTCCTCTCTCAAATAATTTAAAGTGCTTAGGAAAAAGGAAGAGGTGCTTAGGGAAAGGTTTCTTAAAAAAAGGTTGTCACATATATTGAAAAAATTTAATTTAAATTCTTTTGAGTTTCAAATTTATTTTCTATTTCACCAGATTGCTTCATAATAATTGAATATTATTTTGAGTTAATGAGAATAAGTATATTGAATACTTAACAAATAATGTGTTTTAGGCAATTTATTTTTCGTCCTTCACTTGGAATTCTTTTCGATTAAAATACAACTTTAATTTAATATATATCTTGTTAAAAATATCTAAATAATGTTCCTTTAATATGAAAGAAAAAAATTGTAAAAGTAATAAATGATTTTATAATATTGCTTTAGAATGTAAATATAAGAAATATCATAATTAAGAAAGTACACAATCAGCAAATATAATATGTTAAAATTTCTTATAGAGAACAATGTTAATGCAAGTTTATCTACATGTGTTTTGCATTAAATAGTTTTATTTCATATACATTAATACAGAAATGAAAATTAATCCTTTTTTTGTAAATATTTAATTTTTTTGGGCTAAAAATCTTTTCCAAATATTTAAATATAAAGTGAGAGTAATTTTTCAGATATAGTATAAACCAAGAACATTACACACATTTATTCACAATGTTATGCAAATTTTCTAATGTCATGTTTAATTGTTTAAACTGAAAACATTTATAGGTGAATAAATTAAAAAGCTTTAATTAATGTTTTTGAAAATAACATTATAAAAATTGAAAAATAATTAAACCTTTTATTTTCATATAAACACCACACTAATTACTACATAGATATATTCATATAAAGTAAAAATTAGTTTGTGTTAAGAAAAATATAATGTGAGAAAATGTATTTTTACTAACATTATTTTATCTTACTGTAATAAAAATTTGAAACGCTTCTGTGTCTCATTCAAAAAGAGAAATTTCCATTATACCGAAAATGATAAATATACAAGAAAATGTAACAAGCAATTTTCTTAATTAAACTGCGTAAGAAATCTAAAACATCATAATTTGTGGATACCATTTTTCTTTGAATTTCATATTATTTACCAAGTCAACCTAAAAACACTGAGGAATATCTTTAAACATTTTCAATTACACAAAAAATAGTTATTTATTAATAATTTTTGCTTTTTAAGTTTTATACAAAAAAAAAAAAAAAAGAAATACGTTTTCGTTTTAACCACTTTTATTGGGATGTACGATTCTTTCTGGCAAATACATACAACCCTAGATAGGGTAGTTAGTAGTAAGTGACATCCCCTCCCTCTAAATTGAGCGATGTGACAGTTGTTTTCAGGGGAATGTTCCCAATGAGAATGAGAAACATTCGACGATTTTTGTATTGTTTAAGAAAGTGGCTGTGGAACATTTTCGCAGATTCTTGAAATTTTCTGAGCCGCTGAGTCGGTTAGAAACAATCCAGGATTAAAAAGAAAACCAATTGCTCTAGACAATTCAATTAAGCGTAAAAAATTGAGCATAGCTGTCTTTTTATTGCTGAAAAATCTACTATTTAAACATACTTGAAAACAAGTGAGAATGTTTTATACTGAGTTATTAGGACAACTTTCTAATAATGAATAAATAAAGGATTGCTATACACAAAAGGTATGTTGGGGCTTATGTAATAAACAATGCTGAGGGTTTTATGTTGACAGTTTGTGTTTAAAACAAGCGGAGCAAACCAATACTTCTGATGAAATGTTCGTTCTGGTCGGGAGCATTTTCATGACGGCAAAGTTTTGAAAGCGTAAAATTATATTTTGTAAATTTATATGTAAAATTATATGATTGAAGACTTATCTCTTCAATCCAGAAAAAAAATTAAACACATTTACTTAAAATTCCTTAATACTCTATTACGTTTAACGGTGGATGGAAATGCTTTTCCCTTTTTTGTAATTAAAAATAAGCACGTCGTGTGAAATTAATTGGATCGGCATACAAATTTTGAGGTACAAATTCTTATAAATTATTAGGCAGAAATTTTGTTTTAAGGAAGTATTAAAGTTTTATTTTTAAGTAAAATAAACAAGATAGGAAAAATTTAAAACACTTTTCTTTAGGGAAAGAAAAGCCTGTTTTTCTATATGTTCGGTTTTAGTTGCATCCACCTGTACCTGTGGAGTCCAAGGACCCTTTCCACTTTGTCCTAGAGTGCCCAGAGACTGAGAAATACCACCTAAAAAGAACTCCCAACATGGAGTTCCTGAGATTTTACATGAATGATCGTCACCGCTGATTACTCTTCACAAAGCTAATGATTCATCTGGAGAAACGAGGACTGGAGCTTTGTCGGGACGCTCCTGCAGACGATCTAGAATGTTCCACAGACGAGTCAGAAAACTATTCTTAAAGTTTACTCTTTTCCACAACTAGTAGTGGTGTATTAAATTTTTTTTTGATAAACTTAATGAAATTTATGAACTATATGTTTCAAATTGTTTAAACTTCTCGAACACTATGAGCCAGCTTTAGAACTTTTAAAACTTGTTTAATCCTATTTCCTTTTAGTATCTTAGAAACCTTTAAAAAAATTTTTTGAACCTAAAATGCTTTTAAAAGCTAAGATGCTGATATAAACTCCTCACTTGTTTATAGTTATTAACTTACGTATCATGCCATCACAATTAAATGCTTATACTATTTATAAAATTACTTTCAATGTATATAATGTTTTTAGTGTCATAATTACCCAAGAAATTGCTAACCATCTTTTCATTGATTGTAAATTGTTTCTTCATTGATAGTTGTATGCGTCATCATGTTCAATTTTATTTTTAACTCAGAGAAAATATTGAATGCTATCGCCTGATGGGCCCCTTAAAATGTTTTAAAACTTCTTCCTACCAATTTGTAAGCACAATTTGATTTTTAAATGCCACGATGCCCTCAGGGACCTCATAGAGGTGTGCGGCAACCTTGAGGTCCAGTCCGAGATCTCCCCACACAGTTATGTATGTATGAATATGCTCGGTTTACACCAATGAGTGAAATTGTTGTTAATGGGAACTGTACTTTTACTGAAACATTTTCTATCTCCAGCAATAACCTACATCTGAAAATAAATTTCAAGATACAACCTAAGCTGAAGGATTGCTGAGAGATGCATCTGCAGCAACATGCATTGCATGGTAAGAACCCGGAATAACAATCCATTAACCTAGATACTTGGAATACCAATTGATAAACGTTTAGTTACTTTGAAGTAATATAACCAGTATCATCTGAGTTGGCACTCTCCAATTAAATGACATTCCAAATATTCTATATCGAATGTAATCTTCAAAAGAAACAGACTTCTTTCTTATTCCCAAACAGAACATTTCCAGGAACTCAACTTGAAATCAATAATTCGAGAGCCATGTTCCTATTTCATTCATATTCATTTCAAAATAGCTTATTAAGACACCATGAGTATCATAAGAAATAAAGATTATGGAAGCACCTACTCATAAAATCCTTAATTTGATGTTAAATACAATGATTCAACGCTAATATAACCTTAAAGTTATAGTAAATATTTTTTGATAATTCTGTAACATTTTAATGTTACAAAAATATTTAAAACAAAATATTTACTAACGTTTGATATCTTTATTGGTACTTTTATTGGAGCATATTTTACTAATAATTTAAAATATCATTCACGTTAACATTTTACCTGTATATATTTAAAAATTTTAATTTTATCTGGGAATTCATTTCGTACCTTTTTTATATTTTTTTAATGTGACAATAGCAATTATTTCTAACTAATTTATTTATCCAATATCTAGAAGTAAGCGCCCGTAAAAGAAAGAGGTATTAATAAGGTAATATAACCTTCAAAAAAGCGTGTTCCTTTTCCTTTCAACTCCTATCAACCTGATATCGGCGATTTTTGTTAGATAAGAAGTAGTCACGTGACTTCCCGAGGCGCTTTCCTCCTTCGGATCTGTGTTCCAAAAATCGTCTGCTTACATTCTCTACCAGACCCGGAGGTCACGTGTATCGGGGAGACAAGCGGCTTTCTTCTTCGACTGCAGCTTCCTGGAGCGAAACAGCAGAGTTGACCCACATCTCAGCCGATTTTCTATTCAATGTTTGCTTTTATCAAAAGTTTTAACTTCTTTTTCGTTTTTACCTTATTCAGAAATTTAAGCTAAATATGAATGTATAGGAATCTATTTTAATTAATTTAAAATAATTATCCGTAAAAAGGGCTTACAAGATAAAAAAATTAAATCAAACTAGAAATAATTAAATCAAATTGTACTTACAAATCAAAGTAGAAATACAGAAACTGTTGATTTAAAAATATGAAATCGAATCAGTAATGATTTCTAAATTGGACGAAGCCTTAATTTCTTTGATCTTAATCATTTTACATTGATGTAAAAAGAGTAAGATCAAAATACCATTTACATTTGATATTTGCACGTTGTTAATTGGAATAAGGTTGAATCATTATTTTAAAATAAAGGTGAAAGAGTAAGATAGGAGTTTTTCGAAAATTAAATACACGTTGTTATTGTTGTTTGTAGGCATGACAAAATCAAACCATCTCCATAAGTCTAAAAAACTCCCAGAAAAATTAAAAATTCAAGAGATTTGGAAAACACACTGTCCAGATTAAAATCAATGCAATTTAAACTATGGGCAAATTCACACATTGTGGAAGTCCTAAAAACGTTTTTTTTTTTTCTTGCTCGACAGAAATGGCATAAAATTGCACGCTTATTACTGTTGGTTTCGATATAACTACGCTATGAGCCAAACTATTAATATGTGAAAATTCGATTAAAATCATCACAAACAGATGAGAATAGCTAAAGCGAAAAGTCAAGCACAGCAATTAATTTTTTTATGTCATAGAGGATCACTTCCTCTAAATGATCTCAAATATAAAGCGTTTTTACTCTCTTTATACTGAGGAATAACTTTCTCCGGTGCAGACATCCTTTGCATGATCATTACAATTTTTGTTGCAATTAATGGAACAACAACCTTGCAATATATTTCTGAAATGTTCTGTTCGAGATGATTTAAAGGAGAATTCTCAAAAAACAGTAGGGAACAATGTTATATAAGACCGGAAACTACCTATATTTATGAATTCTCATTGAGATCAATACTTATGGAATTGAAAGGGAATATGCAAATATAAAGAAATTTTTGCACTGGTGATATCTGGTCACTTAGACTGATCAATTGATCGAAAGCTTATGGATCAGTTTACCACTTGAGCTGCGAATTTTACCTGTGAAGTGGAATTCAATTTAATCTGTATAGCTCTGTTTGTTGTCCTTCAACGGTCAGTTTTACTTACGAAATCCAATTGCATGAAGGAATTTGATTTTACCATTTTTGGCTTTAGTTTCAGCTAAAAATCAAACATCATAATTCATGACTAATTCACCTTCACTGCTAGGATTTGGGTTCTAAATAACATTCACGATTCAAAAATTTCATCGCGTGTTCACTTTTTAAATTATCCTATTTATAAATAGAAAAATTATAATAAAAAGTTCTACGATTGATGACTGGTCATTTACAGCCTTTGACGTATCAAACTGAATACACTCAAACTTCTTTTTGTGCGGTGTATAGAGACCAAGCACGCACGCACGCACACACACACACACACACACACACACACACACACACACATATATATATATATATATATATATATATATATATATATATATATATATATATATATATATATATATATATATATATATATATATATATATATATATATATATATATATATATATATATATATATATATATATATATATATATATATATATATGTATATATATATATATATATATATATATATATATATATATATATATATATATATATATATATATATATATATATATATATATATATATATATATATATATATATATATATATATATATATATATATATATATATATATATATATATATATATATATATATATATATATATATATATATATATATATATATATATATATATATATATATATATATATATATATATATATATATATATTTATATATTAATATATACACACTCGCTTCCAAAAGTTAAGCACGGAGAAGAAAATGCTAATTTCCGGAAGCCAATCAGAATTGAAGAGGACGCAAATCACTGCAGAGGTAGTAAATGGAAGTATGCAAATATGTTGGGTAATAGCCAATCGCGCTTTCATGTCAAGAAATATGGAAAAAAGGCAGTCTTATAGTTGATTGTAAGTGCTGATAGAAGGTGTTTAAAACTTTTGTACAGTTTCTTTTCAAGAAATAATTGTTTTTATGACTTTCAGAAGACGAATGGAAGATTCTGAGCGCCAGCGTGCTGTGGGGCGCATTGAAGCAGAACAGTCGATCTCAGATGTTGCTCTTTTCTTCGGCATTCATCATTCTGTATTTTAACGTTAGATTAACAATTCCAAACAACACAGACAATTGTTCAAAGCCCGTAGCCGGTCGCCCAAGGGTTACAAATCCCGAGGAAGATCGATATATTGCGATTTTAGCCAAGCGGTATCTCAGAACAACCTCCACAAACGCTCCACACACGACCACCGACACTACCACGTCTATGGTTACAGGTTAAGGTGATATCTACAGCTACTGTACGCCGAAGTTTACATATGAGTGGACTGGTACATCGAGTTTGTGTCTGTCTATCCGTCCAATCAAGAGGGGCACGATTAAAGTGGTGGCGGGATTATGTCAATTGGACTGTGTCTGACTGGGGCAATGTCATGTTTACTGATGTTCTGGAGCCAATTGACAAGCGTATAAGGGTATGGCATGAACAAGGAACACGCAATCAGCCCCAAAACATCATCAAACAACACGCATTTCGAGGCGCAAGCATTTTTGTGAGGGCAGGGATTTCATTAGGATACCGCACCAACCTGCACATCTTTAAACGGGGTTCCGTGACGGCTGTCCGGTATCGAGATGAAGTCCTAGAACCCAATGTGAGATTGTACGCTACAGAAGTTGGGCCTACTTTTGTATTAATGGACGATAACGCACACCATCATAGAGTTGACATCATGCGAAAACTACCTGGAGAGGGAAGGAGTTGCGCATATGGCGTGGCCAACATGTTCGCCTGACTTCAATCCCATTGAAAATCTTTGGAATGTTCTCGGCCGTGCTGTATCTTCACGTTTCCCACCTCCAGCCACTCTTATTGAGCTAGAAATTACTCTACAAGAAGAAGGGCTATTGCATAATTCAGCGATGGTTGACCACATAATAGAAAGCATGGTTACAAGGTGTAAACATTGTATACAAATGAGGGGAGATCACATACCCTATTAATAACTTTTTTCTCATTTTATGCAGTTTATTTTCACTTTATACATAATTCTGCTTAAATCTCCAGTATGCCATTATCTGATATATATATATATATATATACATATATATATATATATATATATATATATATATATATATATATATATATATATATATATATATATATATACATATATATATATATATATATATGTATGTATATATATATACATATATATATACATGTATATATATATATATATATATATATATACATGTGTATATATATATATATATATATATATATATATATATATATATATATATATATATATATATATATATATATAAATTGCAGTGAATGAAAACCAAATAAAACAATCACTCAAAATTTGAAATAACTAGAACTTTTGAATTAAAATAAATATTTAATTAAAATTAATGAATTAAAATAAATAAAATGAAATAAATATTTTTTTTCTTAAAGGAAATCAAAAGGCTCGTATATTCAGGACAGTGATAAGGCAAAGCTGAAAAGCGAACTCAAAGAAAATGAGGTTAATGTTTTAAATGGAATATCTTAATAATACACTGCTGGTTAACCAAATTGCAAAACCTAGCAAGACAAGACAAATCACAACAAAATTTATGTAGATAACATGTTGACCAAAAAACATATGACTAAATTTATAGACTTCTGTGAAGTGTGATTCTAGCCAAAATCAGTAGCCAGAGTAGACGCCATTGTTGGAGATCACTGCTGCCTCACGCCTCAGCATTGATTCAAAGAGATGTGATCTTTGCATACAGCAGACAAAACAGCTTCTACACATTGCCAAAGTTGATCTGGTGCAGCAGTTAGGGATGTAATCTGTATCAATCGTTAAGCAACCATTGACCACATTGATTTTCTATATGCGAAAGCTCCGGAGAGCGAGCCAGCCAGCCAGAAAAGCAATAAAATCTGGTGATTATATTGCTTGGATAATGGTTGCCACAAGTTGTCGCACATTATCGTCTTGAAATATGGTTGGGAGCAGGCTCTTAAAGTAAGGAAGGATAACTGGCTCCAACACCTCGCAGATATAGCACAAGCTGTTTAAAGTACTGGCAATGTGTATTAGAGAACTCCGAGACTGATATCTAATACCGCCCCATACCATAATACCCGATGCACGACTTGTGTGGAGGAGCATTACGCAGCTCTGCTCAGCATCCTCTCTCCATGGTGTCTCCAAACTCGAATTTGACCATCATGGTGTTGCAGATAGAAGCTTGACTCATCAATAAAGACAATTTTATGCCATTCTGCGGTCCACATTTTTTTTTTCGTCTCACCATTGACGGCGGAGACGTTTGTGGTTCTGTGTCAAAGGTAGACGATGCAATGGACGTCTTGCGGTCAGACCATTCTGTTGTAAGCGGCGTCGAATGGTACGCACAGACACTGGATGATGCGTTACAAACTGAATGTGCTGTGCTATGGTTCGTGATGTGGTTGAGCGATCCGTCACTGCCATGCGCACAATTTGCCTGTCATCACCTGAAGTGGTGCACTGAGGTGAATGCGATTGAACGCGCGTCGGTTCTTGGTAACGTCTACTCACAACGATCACATATCCGCATTACTATTGTTTGGTTTCGTCCAACACGACTACAAATTTCCCTGAAAGATAATCCACCATCTCCGTAGGTCACTATCATTCCATTTTCGAACTGGGATACGTAATCAAAAAATGATAACTGTTTTCTACGAGGCATAATTGATATTTTTTTTCTGATTTTTTTTCTTTTTTTTTTTGAAAAATTTTTTTTGAGAAAAATAAAATAGTCGAACTTGAAATCGTCTAAATCTCCAAGCCTTAAATAACGCTTTAAAGTGGTGCCAAAGGTGCGCGTGATTTGCGTCTGTGCCGAAATTCTAATCATTTGCATATCTCACCTCCACTAATGCATGTCGTAAATTTCATGCCATTTGCATGCTTCCTTCAGAGTGTTTCATTTACGTCGGCCAGCTGTGTAGGAAAAATCATGTAGACCAGTTCTTAACATGGAAGTGGAAAGCCCCGGATGTATAAATGTACTTTGGCTGACGCAATATTTATGTCAAGTCAAGAAATATATATGAAAAACCGAAGAAGTTAAATGGCCGATCAAACCACTTACCTTTTTCATGATGTTTTGTCCATCATGTTTTAATTTGATCAAAATTTTCATAGCAAAAAAGAAAAGGAAAAAAAAAAACGTACAAATTAAAAAATTTGCGCAAAAAAGGTTTGAGTAATATTAGGCAATTGTATTTCGAAAGAGTTAATTTTTATTAAAATAACAAGATAAGTGACTTATATATATGAGGCAAAAAATTAGATTCAGTGTCTTTAATTACCTGTTTAAGATAAGATTGGCAAATAGAGTGTTCAGTAGATGCCTGCATTATTTCAGTGGATCTGTAAATTTAGATTTTTAACTTAGATTTTTTGAGGTTTAAATTTAAGTAATAAATTTAGTTTGAAATTTAGATTCAGTGTCATAATAAGCAAAAAACTATCAAACGGTAGCTGCCAAGTCTTGTAATAATTTCAAATTCACCTGCGAAATAAATAAATATCGTGATTTTATATAAACAATGTGTAGATCAAATATCTTCTTCAGCTTCACAAACACAATAGCCCTACCGACCTTGGCTGCCTCAACCACACCCTTTCATCCAGAGCCATCTATCATTAGCTGTCAAATTCATGATTTTTGAAGTATTTAGATCTCCTTCAGTATCATCTAGTACACTGCTGGACAATTGCTAACGACGGATCACAAATTCAATGTAGCATAACATAAAGCCAGACATGAGGCCTAGTAGGATAAAATATAGTTGCCACACTGTTCAGACATTAGAATAAAGAATATTTATTGTTCTGGAAAGTACAAAAGCTGTGAAACATCTGAAAGAAAAAAAATTCATTTGATGCTGCACACGGAAAAGTGGAACAATACACCTAAAAGTCAGCAGGCACCTTGAAGAAAGGTATCAGTACGGGATATGTCCACCGTGGAGGGTGATACAACATTCCACACGTCGTATCATACTTTGCACAACATTATCCAGCAGCTGTTGAGGCAATTTATCCCATTCCTCTGGGAGTGCACGGATGAGGGTGTTCTTGTTTGTCGGAGGATAGTTTCGACCAGCAACTTGCCTCCCCAAAGCATTACCACACATTTTCAATGGGGTTTAGATCTGAAGAACGTGATGGCCATGTGAGTCTTTGAATACTCTCGCTGTCTAGACAATCCTGAACAGCGAGAGTTCGATGACATGTTGCGTTGTCGTCCATTAAAACAAATTTATCACCGACAGCACCACGGAAAAGACGAACATGAGGAAGTAGAACTTCATTAATATATCATTGGCCCGTCATAGTCCCATTCGCACACACATGTAGGGGCGTGAGGCCATTGATCATGATGCCGGCCCACACCATGACACTGCATGTCAAATTTCCGTCCCTTTCCTGGATATTTTCTGAACGATAAGCAGTACCACTCTGGCGCCAGATCAATTGGCGTCTACAATCCGATGACAGATTGAACCTGCTCTCATCTGAGAATAGTACGCAGCTTAGTCCTGTTCAGTCCAATTGCGATGCTCACGACACCATTGCAAACGTGCTTTCTGGTCAATGGGACACACACAACAGGTCTGCGGGCGTATAGTCCTCCTCCCCTCAAACGTTTGGCAACTGTTTTTCAGGAGATCTGCTTTCCTGAGGCAGCAAGAAACTGATTTGCCACCTGCTGAGCTGTGGTGCGCCTGTTCCTTTTTGCTGATAGGACGATATATCTGTCGTACTTGTAACACGATCTCCCCCGTGCCGCCTACTACACATTCCAGTAGTTTTAAATGTGACTTCCACAGCCGTGAAACAACGCTGTGAGCGATGTCGTACTCTCTGGTAACATCTGTTATTTTTCGCCCTTCTTCGATCTTTCCAATAATGTAGCCACACATAGAATCATCTAAGTGATGTCGGGAAGACATGCCAAAAATTCGTCTATTAAATCTTTCCTGTAAAACTTTGACTTGAAACAACAACTGTCCACACGCGTCAAAACCTTCACATCTCTTATGAATGCTATCACGTGATGAACAGACGTGGAAAAAAATTTGCATACGCATACTTCTTCTTACTATATCCCGCACTTATTCTAATTTTCCACATTTTGCTTCCTTTCATTTTGTGGTTGCTATGGATGATAGTGTTATCCGTTCTTAGCAATTGTTTAGCAGTGTAAGTGGTCTTCCCTTAAACCGGAATACCTTAGGTATTTTCAATGTTTGTTCAAATATCTTTATCCTAGAAATTCTTTACATAGTTAGAAATTACGTTACATTCACTGTGCTTGTGTTAACACAGAACACAGTATTAAAAAAATTATATTTGTTAATTTCTAAAATTAAATATCAAAGTTCTTATTTGCATATTTTTAAACTTTTTGTAATGTAAATAAAATATTAATGTCAATATCTTGCAATTAGATCCAGTCAAAATATATCCAAATTTTATAATTTTTAAATGGCTAACATGTGAGTGGCCCCCTAGTTTATAATTATGCTTGGAAATTTAGTTAACATGATTATAAATTAGTTTTATGAATGATTGGAGTTGTAATGTCACATTTATATAAGAGTAGATAATTCCAAGATATTAAAAGAAAATATATGAATTACTCTTATCATGTAATAACAAACGTCAACTTATATAAGCTATGATTACATAAAACGCATCAAAACTTGTTGTATTATTGTTTTGAGTTGATTTAAAAAGGTTGTATAAATGCTTGTAAAAGCAAATACATAACAGTTAATTTTAAAAGCAGATTTAATCCAGATTTACTATAAAATTTATCGAGTGAATTAAAAAGTTTAAAAATGGGCCAAACTGACAAAATATTCTAAAATTATATATATTTCAATTCATATACAGACAAATTTTTGCAATATATATATATATATATATATATATATATATATATATATATATATATATATATATATATATATATATATATATATATATATATATATACACTGCTCGCCAAGGAGTTGCCACAAAATGACAAAATCCGGCAAATAGAATGAGGAAAATAAACAATAAGTGATCTGTATTTATAAATGATGATATGCATAATGCAGAGAGAGAACAGGGTTGGGTCAGTAGGTTGTAGGATCACCGTGGACGGCGATTAACGAAGCAACACGCTTAGGCAAAGAGTCAATGAGAGTATGGATTGCGTCGACAGGGATTGATTGACAGGGAATGACCCTGCATTCCCTGTCTATTATTTACCCAAATGCGCCTACTGAACTAAGCACTAAAAGAGTCTGCAAATGGCGTTCAATCGTATCCCAAGTTATTCGATTGTTTAGAGGTATGGAGAACACGATGGCCAGGGAAGCAGCTGTTCACCTTGCAGGCATGTTGACTGATGAGAGCAATGTGCCGTACAGCGTTATCCTGATGATGAAGGGCATTGGGCACCTCTGAAGTTAGTGGAGGACGAGGGGTTTGCCTTTGCGGCGGAGATCCTGTGCCATTGCACGCACCTCCAATTTAATTTTAATTTATTTAAATATCATTCATGTTAGTCTTATAAAATATTTAAGAAAATGTTAAACATGAAGAATTTTAATTTTAAGAGTTAAAATAGCTTGTTCCAATTAATTTAATAATTTAATTACATTTAAATATTTATTTAATTTAAATTTAATGAAGGGGTGGGGGTGGGGGAAATCGAACAATCTTGGTGCGGGTGAAACCAGTATTTTTATCATATGGCTATGGCAGTAAGTTATTTACGTAAGCAAGATATAATAACCAGTTCTGTTTAAATCTCCTGTGAATTTGCCGAATAGTTGATTTTGGAGACAATTACCTGAGAGCATGAGGATCCAGCGCCGGGAGCACCTAATTTATTGAGAAAAACAACAAGGACTTTTACATCATGGGGTAATACGTAGTCATAGAGGTTAACATTAAGATTTGTCTTGTTTACAGATTATTAGTTTTATATACAGTGATATTATTCTTGTTAGGTCTTGGTTACAATTATAGGTATATACAGTATGATACAAGTATTTACAGATAAACATATTTTAATACACTTGATGCTCGTTGAAATCATCCTATTTACAACCATTCTTTTAAACACTACATACATACTATTCACTTAAAAATTTCAGGTGCAATTTGCATACAATTGGATATGATAGGTTTACTGATCATGAATATATAGCGACAAATAGTATAGAAGGTTAGGAGTTAAAATATGGCTTATGTTTGTACTTATTCAATTTGTGTATTTATTTATTTAATTCATTTTTTTCTATCCCCATTTGGGTTTTGTTCATTATTCTAAACACCTGTATTAGCACCAGTTTCTCCCGTTTAGCATGGGAATTAAAGCAGAATGTAGGGCAGTGTGGTCGTGAAGAAAAGACTCAAGGAGGAGGTGTGGGGGCTGGCTACCCTCTCACACTAAGACCATGGTCGAGATGATTTTACACCGATTTAGTCGGTGTTTGACTTGTAAATTTTACAAGAAATTAGACTTTGCTAGAATTTTCATCATCTTCCGATCGTAAACCAAATATGCTTGAAAATTACTATTTCCGACTATGCCGCAAAATAGCGAAGATTTATTGTATATTTTTATATAACGGAGAGGGACACGGACCTCTACGGCTAGTTTTGAGAGATAGTCTTGGAAGGTGTTTCGAGCGTATTAGGATGGGGAAAGAAGCTGTCCTACGATAGGGATCGGTAGATTTCTACCTTTTCCGGCCTGTAGACTCGTGTTATGCAGGTTTAATGGTGGCCAAAAAGGACTGTGGCAATGAATGAGTGAATTTTTCACTTAAAGAATGTATGTGGCAATGAATGTGTAGATCCTATCATTTATTCCTATTTTATTAAAGTTAAGCGTTGAATGTAGGTTCTAATGCGGAAGTCCCCCGCGTTAGAAATAGTTTGTATGCTCTTTAGTTTCTGTACATATATCTTATAGAATGAGTGTGAATGGTGCGTATTGTGTAATGTGGCATGGGTCAAATACACCGCACAAAAACGGGCAAATATAAGATTGAGGGAGGCGTCGAGCTGTCAATGCAAAAGTGGAAGTAGAGTGTGTGGTCTTGCTTAAATGCTAAGGTGGGCAAGTACCAATCTTGGGACCATAGGGTTAGTGCCCTGCCCTTAGTCAGCGGAAACCTCGTTGGCCGCCGCAATATGGAAGCAAGAAGTTGCGCGGTGTCGACGTAACTGTTTCTGGTCGTGCTTGTGAGAAACGACCCCGCAATGCCGTGCGGTCAGAAGAGCGTATGGAAGGAGGGTGAGCGGCCTCCGAGAAACCCTCCCCATTCCGAAATTGACTGACTTGGCAGTCCGATGGAATGAGGGACCGTAGGATTGAGCCCCTACGTTGGTCCGACTTTCTGGAAGTATGTAATTCACGGCATGTTGGAGTAGGGCGGACTACATACTGGAAGCCTTGCGGGTTACCCTGGACTGCAGCTTGGAAAGGGTGGTGGATCCGTGTCGGGGACGGCCCAGGCGGTACACTGGAAGAAACCAATTAAGTTTGGGAGCTGAGCCGAACACCTGCTCAAACTTTACTTTTAATATGGATACAATTGAAAGTAATAAGACAAAAAGCGTGTATCATAAATCGTCTTTCAAGACAAAAGCTAAAAGTCCTTCTAAGAAGGCAAAAAAACGTACTTTTCAGTACGAACTGGTAAAGCTATGTGAGCGATTCAACATCGACGGCAGCGTGCTCGAAGCACTATTCGAGCACATGGGTGCAGCTGCCGGGGTTTCCCCGACCAAGCTTAAGGCCGCAAGGAAGCCCGAAATGGTAACTAGTAGTTGCCAGACTGAAGAGTCAGGTGTGGACTCGAGAGAAGCTCCAGTGGTGACGGTACAGGACGCGAGTACTGCGCCGGATGATTCCTGGAACAAAGTAGAGGGACGAAAAAGAAAGAAGTCCGGGTGAAGTGGTGCAACGCCCGGAAAGAAAACCACTGAAGTTCAGTCAGTTAAGCAGCCAGTCCTCCAAAAAGGCAACCCAGGAAAGGGCCCAGTCAGGTCCTATGCTGAGGTTGCCAAAACTAAGGGGAAAAAGAGAGTGCAGTCCAGCGCTCTCTTAGTGTACCCAAAGGAAGGCTGTGAGATGACGTCGGACGACGTCAAGGCTGAACTGAAAAAAGCGATTGACCCGAGGAAACTCGGGGTATCGGTTCAGGGGTTGAAGAACCTGAACAACAACGGAGTCGTGATTGAACTCAAAGACGAGAAGGACCTGAGTACCATGCGGGAACAGGTCCAAAAGGTTTTGAGTGACAAAGTTGAAGCAAGGGAGCCGACACGGCGGCTACCCAGAGTTCTAATTTATGACCTCCCCGGCACGGACGGAGAGGCTGAAGTCCTTGACGGACTTAGGACTCAAAACGAGCTCCCGGAAGGGCACATGAAGGTGGTCTTTAAGCTGACCGGGAAGGGCTCGGAAAAACACTGGGTCATTGAAACCGCACCAGATGTTTTCAAGACCCTTCTAAAGAAGGGCAAGGTCAGCTGTGTCTGGCAAAAGCACAGGGTGAAAGAGTTCCTGGAATCCACAAGGTGCTTCAAGTGCTGCAGGTACGGACACTTGCAATCTAAGTGCCCGGAAAAAGGGCAGATCTGTACCGTTTGTAGCGGGCCCCATTCCTTCAAGGAATGCGATAAGAAGGCAACGAAGTGTGCCAATTGTGTGAGGGCAAATGAGCAATTTAAACTCAAGCTCAACACAGGCCACAAAGCAGTCGACCTTTGCTGCCCGCAGTACAAACGGGAGTGTGAGCGCTTACGTTCTCGCACGAACTATGGTTGAAACAGCCAACGAACTAGAGTATGGCATATTGCTATTAATCTCGCAAGATCGAGGGCGGCAACCTTGGAGATACTAAAGGAGTTGGAACTGGGTTCGTCCGACATCCTTCTCCTACAGGAGCCGTATTTGGTGGACGGCGAGATTGTGGTCTTCCCTAACTCATGGTCGGTCTCTCACACAGCCGACGGGTTGGCTGCAGTTGTCGTCACTAACACCAAACTCAGCGTCTGGACCAAATATGTCGATGCTCATATCGTAGCGGTTGAGATTAAGGATCTGCACCAATCGCTGCTGATAGTGTCGGTTTATGTTCCTCCAAAAGCAGATATTGGCGGCTTTCTTGAGACTCTCGATAAGATCATTCGGTTCCATAGGAGAGTTCTCATAGGAGGAGACTTTAACACCAGGCATCATATATGGGACCCCGAGTGTCCGTCTAGAGTGGGGACTAAGCGAGGGGAAACTCTCGTGGAATTTCTCATTCGAAACGACCTCGTTATATTAAATGATGCAACCTCCGGGCCGACCTTTGAGACTGTGAATGGAAAGAGCTGGATCGATCTGTCGGTTACGACGGGCGATCTGCAGTCGTCCTTCTCATCGTGGAAAGTGGTTGCATTAGCAATTGCATTAGCGATCACAACTACATCTCCTTCAAGCTAGTACCTAAGCTCCTAGAGAGCAAAAATACGAGCAAATTTAGACTAGGGAAATATCGCCTTCAGAGATTGAGTGCAGACTTTAATAAAAAAGCGCCCGATCTCAACGATAAGATCATACGAGCAAAAGAAGGCAAGGACCTAGATGAAGTGGTGGATGACATCACAAAGGTACTGCAGGAGATCTGCAATAGAAGGCTTCGGCCTCGTACTAGCACGACCGCTAGGAAGCAGGTTCCATGGTGGGATGATGAGTTGACGACGCTACGGAGCAAGACGCGAGCGTTGAGGAGAAGGTATCAGAAATGTGCCGACTCCGATGAGCGCAAGTTCAGAAAAACGCTGTATAATCGATCTGCGGCCCAGTACAAAAGACTCATTCTTGTAAAAAAAGAGTCGAACTGGGACAAATTCTGCCTTACTATGATGCGATCCAATGCGTGGTCGTTGCCATACAAACTAGCGGTTGGTAGCGCTGTTAAGAGCATCCCATTGAGTAGCGTCAGATTGGCCGACGGGACCCCGAGCAATAGCGAGGAGGAGACCGTTAAAACGATAGTAGCTGGACTATTCCCGGTAGACGATAAGGACCAGGAAAATTTGGAGCAAATAGGCATGAGGAGTAGAGCGGACTCCTACGACTGTGGAGATAACGACCGGCCATTCACGAGAGTGGAGATTAACTCGGTAGTTAAATCCATGGCAAAGAAAAAGGATCCGGGACTCGACCAAATCCCGGCCGAGGTGGTGCAGACAATCTTCGAGAGAAATCCCGGGATGTTTGTGCTCCTCTTCAACAAGTGTCTTTTTCTTAAGCATTTCCCAAGATCTTGGAAACATGCCAAACTGGTATTATTTAAGAAACCGGGAAAGAACGCATCTGAGGCGCGTTCTTACAGGCCGATCTGTCTACTGTCCTGTTTAGGCAAAGTGCTGGACAAGCTCCTTACACAAAGGATTTATCATCACTTGGTGAAGACTCAGGCGCTTCACCCTGCCCAACATGGCTTCAGGCCGGGTAGCTCGTGCGACACGGCGCACGTGTGTCTTCACGACACAATTCGATATTTCCAGGAGCAAGGAAAGTACGTGAGTCTAATTTCATTGGATGTTCAGGGGGCTTTTGACAGCGTGTGGAGACCAGGTGTTATGTTCCTCCTCGGTCAGGCACGATGTCCACATAATATCTATATGTTGGTGAAGTCCTATCTGGAAAACAGGAAAATTAAATATAATGGCACGGGAGAAAACTTGTTTTTCGAATCCAGCAGAGGTGTACCGCAGAAGTCATGTAGTGGACCACTATTCTGGAACATTGTTGCAGACAGCGCATTGCGACTGGACATGCCGGATGATACGAGGCTTATAGCCTTCGCTGACGACATGCTGCTGGTCGCAGCTGGTGACTCAAGAGCAAAGCTCGAGAGAAATGCGGAAGTAGCCCTCAATATAATCAGCAAATGGGGGAAGACTTACAAGCTGGTGTTTAATCCCAATAAGATGGTGGCCCTCACGGTCACCAGACGGCGCAAATTAAAGCGACCGCCTGTATTCAGATGGGACGGAACCTCCATAAAGTCTGTGCAGGAGCTGAAATTCCTGGGCGTGAAATATGATGGCGCACTCACCTTCAATTCCCATCTTAAGGAGGTGAGGCAAAATATTGTGAATGTCACAATGGCACATCAACGAACGGTGAGGGTCTTGTTCGGGCGCGAGCCTGGGCTACTCAAACGCCTCTATAAGAGTGGAACCGAAAGAATGGCTCTCTTCGGTGTAGGTGCATGGGGACACAGATTGGAATGCAAGACCTTCTGTGATCACCTACAAAGTGTGCAAAGACCGGCACTAGTGGCAATTACTAGATGTTACAGGACTGTTTCTACTGCTGCTGTGCAAGTCTTGGCGGGGGTCCTACCGCTAGACATTAAGGCAGGCATGGAATATGCAAAGCTTATGGTATTGATAGAGCGCAGGCCACATATCTTTCACGGGAGAAACCTGCGGCCAGAAGATGTTGAGCAGAGAATCGACATCTTAAAGTGTCATCCAGCGGACAGGTGGAGTGTGCCTTTCGACAGCGAAAAACCGACTGGTGAGAGTCTGGAGATATTCACAGACGGATCAGGCATTGATGGTAAAATTGGTTTAGGGTTCACCATCTACTACTTTGGGCAAGAGATTGTCACATATGGGGCTAGACTCGGTAACGATAACTCCGTCTTTCAGGCGGAAATGTCGGCGCTGGGAAAGGCTCTAGAATGGCTCAAAAGTAGTCAGGGCAACGGCAATTGTCATATATACAGTGACTCGTTGTCCTCCCTTTACTCGCTGGCCGATCCAAATAACCAAAACATCTTGGTTAATGAAGTCAAGGACTCTTATCGGGAGGTGATTTGCCGAAGGGAGGTATTCCTGCATTATGTACGTGCTCATGCAGGCACTTTCGGTAACGAAAGAGCCGATGAACTGGCCAAGGAGGCTGCGGACTTACCAGAGCCAACGCTGGACCTGTCACGTCCAAGGTCACACCTTCTCAAGGTGTTGCATAAAGAAGCACTGCGTGTATGGCAGCAGAAATGGGAAAATGAAGTAGTAAGCCGCCAGACTTACAGACTCTTTCAAACAGTGACTGAAAAGAGAGTTTTCGGTAATGCCATCATAGCCCAGATAGCGACTGGACACGGACGTGTACCGGAGTATCTTCATAAACGAGGGTACCCGATTAGTGAGTTATGTCGTTCGTGCAATGTGGTGGGGGATTGCCTCCACTTCGTGCTGTCTTGTACCAGGACCTTCGAAGAAAGGAGCAAGCTGGTGTACGATAGCGAAAGCTTGAGTACCATCTTGGACCGGTGCAACTGGTCGTTCCTTAAAAGGATCATGTCCATTGTGTCGGATGACATTCCAATGATGGAATACCAGCGAGCCACCGACGATGGTCCGGTCGAGAACTGGGAAATAGAGGAATAGAATAGGATTTGACGGTAAATAGGAATTGATGGAAGAAAACTGTTCTAAATTAAGTGAGTTCAAAATATAAATTTTTATGAGAGAGTTCAAAAACAAATCTTATGAGAGAGTTCAAAAACAAATCTTATGAGAGAGTTCAATTTGCCAAGAAAAGTGAGTGGGTGCCGACGAGTTTACTCGTCTCATCAGAAGTATGGTTCGCGGGCTCGTCTACCAAGGCAGGTGCCGGCTGCGGGTGGTAGACTGGAGTCGAAATTTTCGGGTGTCTTGGTACTTGAAATTAGTTATAGAAGCCTCGGCTTCTGGCACTAAGCCTCGACCACTCGATCCCCTTCTGTCCATAATATTGCAAGTAAGTTCCGGCAGGAGTGAACGGAGCCCCTTCGGGGGTCGGTCGGCGGCGCCGCCGTCCTCAGCCATCGGCGGGAAGGGGCAGCGCTGGGAGAAACAAGCAAGAACCGGTTCGCGTTGTCAAAATTGCTAAGCACGAGCTTAAGTAAGGCACGTCCTATCACTTCAACAGTCGAAACGAGAATCAGCGAGGAGAAATGCCAGCTTGCGGAGGGTTGTTTGAGGTTAAAATATTAGGTTGCTGTGTTTCTTAAAATTGCATGGGGCCTTCTTCTATTTGTTGGGTCATTAATATTATAGCTAGATTGGTTTTGAATCAGAGGGTTCAGTATATTGGTTAGGTTGGAGTAAAATTTTTCAACCAATTTAATTATGTGTTCTGTAAAGGTTTCAATATCGAACTCATCGAAGATATTTTGTTCCTAAAATAATTGGGGGAGTTGGTAATCATCCTGATAATTTTGTTTTCGAGTGATTGAATGCGGCAGAAACAAACAAACACACTCAGGGTTTCAGAAGAAGTGCATTAATTTCGGATTGTTGTTACGGAGCGTTTTGTTGTGTGGAGAAAAAGTTGCAAACTCTTAACGGTACGTACATACTTCTTCGAACTTTATTCGCATTGAGAAGAACTCAAGCAATTTATTTTAAATTATTTAAGTTTAGAGGAATTCGGGAATTCCTATAAGATTAATTGGTTTATTAGTTTCTAGTTCAAGTAGTTCTATAGTTTATTTCTCAAGTACGTACAAGATGTTAAATTCAAAATGACAGACTTACAAGACGAAATACCATCTATTGAATGTGAATATCGCATACCAAAACATGTATCGAACTCTATATTAGACTATGATGATAATACACCTCTAGCTATACAATTTGCTTCAGAAGCCGGAATTTCAAACTTCATAGTGTTTTTGTGTCCTACAGCAGGATATGCCTCAGTTCCTAAGAGGCCTTCACAGTTAAAATCTGAACTATTAAATGCTATTTCCAACAAAAATGGGATTGAAGAAGTGAGACTTACCAGAAACGGAAAACTAATTATCGCTACAAATGATTATAAAACAGCAACAAAAATTTGTAAAATCGAAACAGTATTAAATGTTCCTGTGACTCCCCAAATACAAATTGAACAATACACTACGAAATTTATTATCCCGTTCATATCAGTGGACGAAAGTCTAGAAAATCTAGCATTAGAAATTGAAAATAACGGCCTTATAGTATCTCAAATACGACGTTTCAATAAAAAGGGATCTTCAGAACTTTCAGAAACTATCTTGGTAAGAGTCTACGGACATAATATCCCCTCTCAAATTAAAGTATTTTTATCTATTGTAAACATAAAGATTTTTGTGGATAAAGTTCGTCAATGTGGAATTTGTTTTAAATTTACACATGCAACAAAAACATGTAAAGTACAAACAGCTTTATGCAGACTCTGTGGCTCACATCACAATAATGATCCTTGTTCAACTAAAGTCCCATATTGTGTAAACTGCAAAGGATCTCACGCGGCAGATGATCCTTCATGTTCAGCTCGTGAAGAAGAAACTCGGTTTTTAAAATTTAAGGCAATAAACCATTTATCTTTTATTGAAGCAAGAAGACAATTTAAAAGCTCTAAAACCAGTTTTGCTACTATTGTAAAGTCTAATCAACCATCAGAAATTACTCATGCAAAAATAAATGATATAGTCACCTCAATACTTACAAAATTTGAAGAGTCAGTAGACAAAAAAATTTTAGCTATTCAAACCCAACAAGAAACAATTCTTAATACTATTTTCCAAAAATTTGAAGAAACTGTAAGCAAAATATTTGAAACTAGAAGTCTCTCGTCATCCCCTGCTAGAAGGAAAACTCGGAAAAGTAGTCGAATCCAAAAACAATCATCAAACCCTAGTAATAGTGACATTCAGTTCAATCCAATTTTACCTGTGAACAGTGTATTTAATTTTGGTAACTCTTCTGAAGAGCAGTCAGAAATAATTGAAAATGCAAAATTCAGAAAGGGAAGTAATAAAATTTCCTAACAGATGGAACGCATCTACTATCCTGGGTGCATCAGTCCGTAGAAGTCAAACAGTAATTATAATAATTGTAACTTTTTTCATGTTCTCATTAATTTCGTGGAATGCTCGTAGTGTTCTCAATAAGCGCCCATACATGAAACTTCATTATTTTAACTCTGCAGACATTATTGCAATACAAGAAACTTGGTTAAAAAAAGTTGACAAGATATCTTTATTTAACAAAATAATCTTTCGTCAAGATAAGGAAGATAGCCGAGGTGGCGGCCTTCTCCTAGCAGTAAATAAAAACATTCCAACAAGGCAATTTTCTCCTATCCGTTCCTCAGATGATGGCAGAGAACTCTTAGCAGTCAAGATCACAGTGGCAACAACTACAATAACTATTATTAATGTTTACATTCCTCCTGGCAAACTTTCTTCATAGTGGCTTCATAGCATAATACAAGGAATTCAGCCTCCTTACATCATCATAGGAGATTTCAATATTAGACATACATCATTAGGAAGCTATTCTACTTCATCAAGGGCAAATGACCTTCTTGAATGGATTCAGGAAGAGAATTGCTGCCTCCTGAACTCTGAAATTCCAACACATTACGGCCCACATCATAAACCTTCACTCATCGATTTCACCTTTGTATCACCAGACATTTATCACCTAAGTGAAATAGAAGTTCACCCAGATTGTTTTGGAAGTGATCATTTACCATCTAAAACTAGCATAGCTATAGGAGATATTGATCACCATATACCAAACAGATCACGTATCCTGTGGTCAGAATTCTTTGCTTCCATCAATACTGATCATGAAATTTCTAATCTTCATTCTATTGAACAATTCAATCATCTCTGCATAAATAAACTTCACAAGTTTCGAAGATGGCAGAAAATGCCATGTAAACGTTATCCTCCATGGTGGTCTTCTAGATGTGGTTATCTCCTGGGCCAAAAAAGACGTCTTTGGCGTAAAGCCAAAAGCACATGTGATAAGTACGTTTGGATGGCATATAAAAAAACTGCAGCAGAACTACATCAACTACTCATATCTCTCTCTCGAAAATATTGGGACGAAATAATAATTTCAGCTGGAACATCAAAAAATATTTTTAATTTATTAAAAAATCTCCAAAATAGAGTTACAGTATCTCCAACTTCACATATGATCCTATTACATAATAATTCTCCAGTGACAGATCCTACACATCAAGCTAATATGTTTACAGACTTCTACACTCGTACACCAATTTTAGAGGTTATTCCACTGGATTTAAGTACAAGTGAGGATTTCTCTTACAATAAACCCTTTAATGCATCTGAACTACAAGAAGCTTTGGCCAGATGCAAAAATTCGTCTGTAGGTCCAGATAAGATATCTGCAAAAATACTAAAAGGAATTACTACTACCAACCTAGACTACCTCCTCTCCCTGATAAATAAATCGTGGCTTACAGGTATTGTACCAGAAATATGGAAATCCTCTATTGTCATTCCAATTTTAAAACCGGGAAAGATGGCCAATCTTGTGGCATCGTACCGTCCTATATCTCTGACTAGTGTCATGTGTAAATTAATGGAAAGAATGATTTTGAAGAGATTTATTGACTATATATCAACCAAATCTTTCTTTCATCCCAATCACCACGGATTTCTGCCACATCGAGGTTGTGACAGTATTTTATCCATCATTCATCATCACATAATTTCTGCCAGATCCTCTAGAAAATTTGTTGTTTTGGTTGCAGTGGATATTTCCCAGGCCTATGATTCAGTTTGGCCAGATGGCCTAGTTTATAAATTACTTCAAGCAAACATCAAAGGAAATGCTGCTTTGTGGATTCAACAGTTCATTACAACTCGCTATTTTCAAGTAAAGTGGAGAAATAAGCTATCTTCACCAGCCACATCATATAGGGGAGTTCCACAAGGGAGCGTGTTATCACCTTTCCTGTTCTCAGTGTTTATGGCAGACCTCTACGATATCCTTCCCCCTGACATCAAATGCTTCATGTACGCTGATGATATATTTCTACTATATGAATCTGTTAATTTGGGAAAACTTCAGCAGAAACTAACATCTGCACTTGGAATATTACAAAATTGGTGTCAGGAATGGAAGTTATCGATAGACCCACAAAAATGTTCTATGATCAACTTTTCTTCAAAACGACAACAACCTAATTTCAACTTGTTCATCAACAATCATCCTATTTCCTGGAGTAAAAATGTTAGAATTTTGGGATTACATTTTTCACACAATTTATCTTTCCGTCATCATTTTCAGGAAAAGAGAAAAGCTATATCAAAAAAGTTGAATGCTTTAAAAGGTATCGCAGGCAATAGATGGGGTGCTCGTACTGCTCATCTTCTACAAATCGTAAAATCATTTATTGTCTCCAGTCTGGATTATGGCTGTCATATATTTAGTTCAGCATGCACAACAGATCGCAAAATCCTTGAAACTATATATCACACTGCCCTAAGAATTGCCACAGGTCTTCCCAAGTGGACCCCCATACCTATAGTTCTACAAGAAGCAGGAGAAACTTCTCGTCACTCTAGACATGAAATGCTTTCCTTAAACTTTTACATTCGGAATTTAAGCAAGTCCTCATTATCCCCCTGTGCTTTAGCTTGGGAAAAGCTAACTTATAATCGAGTTAATCGTAATCATCCTCTAGCCATTAAAGCCAAATTGTGGCTCGAGCAACAAGGAATAAATACCTCGTGCATATTTAAAGTCCCAATAGACTGGCCAGAAATGTCAAAAAAATCTCAATTTATTCCTCGAGTCTCCCTTTTCAGACTAAATCATTGCCAAAAGATATAATTAGTAAGCTATTTCACCAAGTTTGTGAGTCATCATGGCAGACAAATACGTTGATATTTACAGATGCTTCCAAGCAGGGATCAAATGTGGGTATTGCAATAGTCAATTTTACAACTAATCTATCAATAGCAGGGAAAATTAATTCCATAAACTCCATCTTCTCGGCAGAGGCTATGGCACTACTTATTGCAGTCTCTAAAATTTGCACTGAACCCAAAAAATATGTCATTTACACAGATTCACTTTCTTGCATCTCTGCTCTTTCAGATTGTTCCAGGACATCACCAACTATCATTCAACTGCTTCGATCCCAAATGATTCAATCTACTCAAAAGTGCTTGTCAATACAGTTAGTTTGGGTTCCAGGACATTCAGGGATTGTAGGTAATGAAATTGCTGACTCATTGGCGAAAGCAGCAACAGGGAGTCAATATGCTATTCGATCTATTTCTCCTGAAGATCTGAAACAACACATCAAGAAATATTACTTTAACGAAAGTTACAATCAATGGAAAAATAGCAAATATGCTGAAGCATTCACTCATCTCACATCTATTCGCAAAAAACATAGACTGTTAACGAAATCGCGACTAGAAGACGTATGGCTGGCCAGAATAAGAACAAGATCTTTTCCTACTAATTCTATTCTATTTAGGTTTAATCTCTGGCATACAGACCGCTGTCAGTGTGGTGAACCAGAAACTATAGATCATATTCTACTAGATTGTCCTTTGTACGAACATCAGAGGAATCAACTACGGAAAAAATTAGGAATAGGAGCGTTATCATTCTCTTGGATATTTGAACTATCTACAAATCCGGAAATTAAAATTCTTGCATGCTGTGAATTTCTACGCCAGTCTAACAGATTCTAACTTTAACGAAAAAAGAAAGTTACAACTCAAAATCCTTGAACTATTTTCTAATAAGAATTTATAAATCCGAATTTTTCTTCTCATATCAAGACTTTTTCTGTTAGTGATCACCGACTTCAATTAACTTTACTTAAATAAGGTTAGTTGATTGACTACATAAATCCTCTCCAAGTACCTTCTTCAATGAGAGCTACAAGCATCCTAGCATAAAGCTCCAAAAGTGTCCGCCATAACCTACCTACCTACCTGAATGCGGCACCTTTTGGCAGCATAGCCCCACACAGGTGCTGCATATGTAGCGATTGGTCTTATTATGGTCTTATATATTAGAATTTTATTTTGTATACTCATTTTCGATTTCCTGTCAATCAGAGGGTAAATAAGTGCTTGAGCTTGCTTGATTTTTTTGATTATTTCTTCGACATGGGCTAGCATGTCATCTTACTATCCATAATTACTCCTAAGTACTTAACCTTGTTTGACCAAGGGATATTTTTATTTTGAAGGGTTAGCTCTATCGGTTTTTTCCTTTTTATTCCAAATAGTAATGCGACACATTTATCGGTGTTTATTTTAATTTTCCAGTTAACTAACCATTTTTCTAGGAGTGGTATGTATATACGCAGTGGTCGCGTTGCCTCTTCATTTGTATTTCCACTGGCCATGATGGCGGTATCATCCGCGAAAATGAACCTTTGAATATTGCTACAGTTGGGGAGGTCTGAAATATAAATATTAAATAAGGTAGGACCTGGAATAGATCCCTGAGGGACTCCACTTTTAATGTGGTGTATTGCAGATAATGAGTTATAAATTTTGATTTGAAAACATCTGTCATTCAGGTAGGAATTTAATAATTTGATGTAATTAGCTGGAAATTTTAGTTTTACAAGTTTATAAATTAGTCCATTAATCCATACTTTGTCAAATGCCATGGCTACATCTAAAAACAGTGCAGCCGTGGCCTTCTTATTTTGTATATTCTCAGTAATTAATTCAGTAGCTCTAAGGAGCTGATGGGTGGTAGTGTGTTTGGTTCGAAACCCAAACTGGTCGTTGCTTATTACATTATTCTGCGCTATATACTCGTCCAATCTTGTTTTGAGGCAATATTCAAACAGTTTTGAAATTACTGGTAAAAGGCTTATTGGTCTGTAGGCCTTTGGATCTCTGGGGTTTTTACCTCCCCCTTTAAAAATGGGGGCAATTATAGCTTTTTTGCAGTGCGATGGAAAATAGTTTAATTTAAACATTTTATTAAATATTTTAGTCATGAGGTAAATAGCCGAAAGGAGAAGATTAAGGATAATTTTATTGATGATTCCACAGGGGCTTTGTTTGGTTTGAGTTTATATATATAATTGATGACTTCATCTGGGCTGATTTCAGAAGGGTCAGGGTGGGGTGTATCAAATTATTATTTCCACCTCAACGTCAGGTTCTTTATCGCTTGTGATATTGTTGGGGATGAATTGATCTGAGACATTTCCTGCAATTGTATCTGCTTTTTCTTGGTCAGTATACACAGGTCCATTTGTTGTGTTTATGGGTGGGAAGGTGTGTCTCTGTTTTCTTAGAGATTTAACTATTTTTCAGAGGGAACCATCATCCGGAGATAGTGATGTAATATGCTCCTTCCATTGTTTATCCTTGTGGATTTTAATGTCATTTTTGATTTCGTTGTCTAATTTATTATATTTACTTTTATCAGTCTGTAATCTAGATTTCTGCCAAATTTTCCTTAACCTATTTCTTTCCTTAATTTCTTTTGCCAAGTATGACGTTTTTTTGATTAATGTTAACATGTTTCGATGCATTTGTATAACTATTAATTATTATAGATACAAGCTCTTCAACAGCTGAGTCGATTTCTCGGGGGGTTTCCACAGGGATAAAATAATTTATTTTGTTGTTGATTTCACTATTGAATCTATCCCAATTTGGTATTAATTTATGGGTAACGTTGTACTCTGGATGAACAAGATCTATTGTAATAACAACCGGGTTATGGTCACTGGTCATGACGGGGATGTTTTATATATGCACATGTTTATTATATTTTTCATTAAAAAGAAGTCTATTGTGGAGGCTGTGGCATTCCTGTGTCCACCAATTCTGGTTGGGACTTGGGGGGCTTCGATTCTTATATTATTTTTATTGATCCAATTTTGCAGTTCTTTTCCAAATTTATTGGCCCTATGGCAATTCCAAAGAGTATTATGAGCGTTGAAATCCCCTCCTATGATTATATTGTTGCTTAATGAGAATATTTTATTTAGGTCATTAGTTGGAAACTTATTTCTGATGGGGTGATATGGAATATTTTTTGGGGTGGAATATAAACGGAGGCTATTGTGATTGGGGTCGAATTTTGTATATAAATATTAATTACTGAAGATTCAATTAGTTAGAGTCCGACATTGCTTATAATGTCATGGTTAATCTTACTATTAATTATAATGGCAGTACCTCCTGGTTGACAGTATCTAATTCTACTATCAGTGTTTACCCTGTCATTTCTAATAACATTATAGTTTCTAATTTTGATTCTATCTTTATTTCTGAGATGTATCTCTTGTATCAGCATAGTATCCGGGTAATTTTCATCAATGAATTCTTTTAATTTATCTATCTTGTTTAGGAGGCCATTTGCATTCCAGGTGTAAATTTTAAGAAACAGGTTATTTGTGATATTCATGGTTTTTTATTTTCGT
Organism: Latrodectus hesperus; assembly: GCA_037975125.1. Classification (NCBI taxonomy): domain Eukaryota; kingdom Metazoa; phylum Arthropoda; class Arachnida; order Araneae; family Theridiidae; genus Latrodectus; species Latrodectus hesperus. The sequence continues at coordinate 100,988,381 of CM075855.1, forward strand.
TATCTAGAATAGGCCTCAGGGCCTCTATTAATGTGAAAAACATCTGATGGAGACTATTGCAATTATTAAGTTTGGGGATGATTTCCCATACTATAGTCATTAACTGTAGTATGAAGTTAGGGGAGTGTCATCGGTAGCAGCACATCATTCTCGTACCGTTGGGCAGTCAGAGTGCAGTGAATATGTACTTGAGAATCGTACGCAATGGCACTCCAAACCATGATGCCGCGTTATCGAGTGGTGAGGTGTTCCACAGTTTCTGCAGGACTGGACCTGTCTCCACGTCGACGCCAAATTCGTACGCGGCGAATATTATTGAAAAAACAGAAGCGTGAATCACCTCAGAAGACAATCCTGTACCATTAACTCGTCCACATCGCTCTAATACGGCATCATTCCAGACGTTAGCATAAATGCTGTGGGGTCAATAGCAGTCTTCTTAACGGACGCCTTGAGTGCAGGCAAATCGACGACGATGGTCCGGCATCCTCTGCAATTACAGGCGACTTCTGCGACAAGAATAAATTTTCTTCGATTATTTCCCAAGCAGCAATAACAGTGCGAAGATAGCCCACTCTGCCAAATTTTCACCACATATCTTATCCTACGTACGCTAGAAACCTGTGCATTTTACATCATTTGCATGGCTCGGTAAGGTACATCCTCTTTCATTCCTTGAGTAATACATTGTTGATTTAGCTATTACTAAAAATTTGAACGCGCTTTATTTAATAGTTTACTGTTACTAATTTGATATTTGTAAGATCAATACTTTTAGAAATATCTGCTCTAAATATGTATTCGAAACTTTTCAAGATATAAGCGTCTATATGACATAATTCAATCATTTGCTGGTTAGGTATTTATAACGCTGTTCAATTAAACGTCACGTAAATAAAATGAAATATGTGTATATTCTTTAAAAAACTAATCCTATTTCTATAGATAAAAAATATTTGTTTGTAAAATTTATATCACGTTAAAAAATTCAGTTTGTAATATATTTCTCCATTATTCCAGTTTCTTTATTATTATTTATTTATTAATTATGAGACACTCATTTAACAAACACGTTCAATTTTAATTTCTTTTAAAATTATTTGAAAATAAAATTTAATAAACAATTTTTATTAAATAATATTATGAAGAGAATTGAAGTTCAGGAATTGAAATGGTATGGATGAAGATGGATTGCGTTTGCAACGCTGACATCTGCATCAACACAATGTACATAAGCTTCCTTTATTACAATCTCGATTAACTTGAAATGGATTTCAGAATCAAAAACATTTGCTTCCTTTAGGTGAAAATAATGAAGTTTGCTTTAAAAAGTATATGAGGTAATACAAGTTTCTTCCAGAAAACTTTTTTTTTTTTTATCTTATAACGATTTTAAGTTAGATGGTGATGTCTGCCCATGGCCACTGATAAAGTCCATTTACAGCGCTACATTTTGAAAAAAATTTCAATGAAAAAGAAATGCAATAAGAAAGCATGAAAATTTATTTTACGGAATTTTAATAAATTTTTTAAGGTTGAGGAACAATTTCTGAGAAAATTCTCAAATAGTGATTTGAAAATTTTAAAAAATCATTTTGAACTCTGAGATGCCGAGCATAGTGAACTTTTGATCCCAGATCCAGATATCATTAAAATAACAGAATTTTTTTAACAATATCCGAAAAGGCTTGATTCAGCTCAACAAACATTTTTCAAACCGGAAATTCGGATTGATGTGAACATTTTTGAAATAATGGGATAAGTATTTGAACGGTCTGGACATCAAATATACATATTTGTTTGCACGGTACAAAACGAAATACTGCTTGTGCCGAAAGATTTTTGAGGAAGAAAAGTGCGTAACATGTGAACATGAATGCATTTTAAGTTGTTGAAAGTGATATTGTAGTTGTGTTTTATGAACACTTGGACAAGCAAAGCTCTCTAACTGGTGGCTATTGGAAATTAATTTGGTAGGGTGAGTCTTTTGTTTAACCAGAGCATCACAAATGTAAAAGTACACCATTGCTCTAAGACACCTCCAATAGATGGCACCACCGGAAAATCCGCTCCTTCAATATTTACATTGATCTGAATGAGGAGGAAATTTTCTTCATGGTAACTGCACAACGCAACCAACTATAGGACTTTCTATTCTATTGATTTAACGAGCACGTATATCGCATGTACTCGGGGGGTCTTTGGGAGCATTAGGAATTGAACCAATCCCCTTTCGGATGGATGTCCGATGACCTAACCACTATGCTACCATAGCCCCAGCTGTTGAAACTGAACGGAAAGTAAAATTCAGAGTTTTGCTGTCAGCAATTACTTAAATATCGCTCCAAAAAAAAAAGTCCAACCATGCTCAACTTGAAAGAATTTATACTTCCTCATGATCATGCGAGGCCACATGCTTCTTCTGGAACTCATCAATAATTCTTAGATCTGCGTAAAAAAAATTCTGTATTATCCGTCATATTTTCCTGACTTAGTTGCTTTTTTTTGGAAAAATTTCGCAGCACAAAAAAGTGGAAGATATCAGATTAGCCTTGAATAAATTTTTTATCCAATGGAAAATTATTTTTTAAAATTGGAAAACACAAATTGATATTATCATGTAAATAATGAGGAACATTATACAGAGATACACTTGTATATATGTGTGTGTATGCATATTATTTTACAATCAATCGAAATAATATTTAAGAAGATCGAGTAATTCTTCTACGATTTGGATGGCGTAAATTTACTATTATATGAAAGCTATTAAAAACAAATATTATATCGTTACTTTTTTATGTTAGAAAGTGTAGAATCAAATGTGGTTATGCTGCATATTTATGTCGTATCTATTATTTACGGATTACTTGTCATAAAATAAAGAAGATTGAACAAAGCCGGAAGAAATTAATTTGCAAAAACAAATTGTACATGAAAATAATTGCTTCATTTGCACACACACATTTTTTACTTCCTGAATTAAACTAAAACTTTATTGCAAATTGTTGATTTTTCTGGGATTTTCTTCATGATGCGATACACCATTAAATTAATCTAATTTATTCTCTTTAACTGAATTGAGAACAAAACCAATTGAGCTTCAGCATTTAATTTTTTTAAATAAAAAAATACTCTAAAACAAATGATAATTACCTTTGAAAAATAAAAAAAAATCTTTTAAAACTAAAAATTTTTTTTCGAAACATAAAACAATTGAATTATTGTAAAATTATAGTTTTTCATCTATTTTTCCGCAACAAATATTTTTTTTAAAAAGTAATTTAATATAATTTTTTATCATAATATAAGAACGCAGTTAACATAAAACATTTGAATTGAGATAGACTACTCAGATGTAATAAACTCCATATCTTTCCTAAAAGATTACTACTAATAATCAAATTGTTAATATTTTATATTTTTCTACTATCAAATATAAGAAAGAAACATGTATTTGATATATATATATATATATATATATATATATATATATATATATATATATATATATATATATATATATATATATATATAAATATATAGATTCGACGTCCTGAGACACTTGGTGGAAAAGTTCTATAGTTTCTCGAGCATCTTCCAAACTGTCTCCAGGCGTCGGCCATTGACCAATTGAGAGAGAGATTGATGTATAATATTGTATTCAAATGTAGAAAATGATGCAATCATATTTTATGACAAAAATGTATATCAAATGTTTGCAAACTAACTTATCTCAATCATTTAAATTTTAAAAATTATTTAAACAGTACAATGTGTAAGTCAATGTAAAATATCAATTGCAAAAGTTATATTTTATTTTTATAATTGATTACATTGCTTATTAAAAATTGACGCAGTCTGATATAAAATTTCTGTATGCGCTTTGTTATAAATCCTCGCTATATTTAGAATTGGTAAATTAAGGAATTAATTTGCTCCCATGTAATAATATATTGTATATACAGTTAGTATAAATTTTGTAAGTCTTAGAATATGTTTGACTTTATAAATTAATTTCTTTAGTAACAAAGTTACATTATATGATTTGAATATACCCTTTAGCTATATATTTATACATATTTACAAGCATTTCGAAGGTTCACTTGCAATTATTCAGTAAAAAATGTTATTTTTAAATTCAAAATATTAGCACTATAAATTATTTACATACGTCTGCAGTCCTAAAAGAAAATGTTAATCTTGCCAGAATCTATTTGTAGAAAATTGTTTGCATTCATGGACGATTGATTTGGTTTTCTTTACATTTAAATTAAAATTTTTATTCATATTCAATGTCATGGATAGTTTGAATGGATAAAATTTTTCACGTGGCATTAGAATAAAATGTTTCAAATCTTTTCAATTTGGAATATTCAAAGATATACACCCCTTATGAAGTTTTTATTTTTAAATTCAAGTTGCATTTAGAAACACACACTTCCTTGTAGAAAGCAGCAAAATCCAGAATGATTGAGTTTCTAAAGTTTTCAATTTATCGCTTCCACCACTAACCTAGATTTCGTTGTCGTCTTTCTAAATAACGTGTTATAAAAAATCAAGTTTCAAAAACTTTCCAAAAGTAAAACATCCATTGTTCTGCTACCACACTCAACTCCGTTACCCAAAAAAATGTATTTATACACATAAATGTTTTTCTGACTGAGTGGTAGAAGGACTTTTTCTGAGCATGTCGATTGGGTAGAAAGTGAAAGGAGGGCGGAAACTGCGCATGCGCCTATTGGAGGGAGAGAGTTGGATAACTGCATTTTGCGCCTTAAATGTTTTGTTACTTCCGCTCGCGAATCTCGACAGTTGTGTTCTAGCATTCGTCGGAAATCAGTGGCACGAGATGTCTTCCTCCTTTTATCCTGTGCTTTTGGATTCTCCAGATTACTGGTGCAAGTCCCTGTGGTGGACATGCATTGTGTTTCTTATTATAACTGTGCTTCTGTACTTGAAACTGAAATACGCTGGCCACGTGCTCTGGGATGCGCCTGGTTCCTCTGCGTCGCCTTTCTTCCTGGCGCTGGCCATCGTGAAAGCCGTCTGCCGCCATCAAGTAGCTCATCACAACGTCAGTAAGTCATTTCCTACTTATTACAACACGTTGCTCTCAACTGGAATCTGTCCGAGGGTAATTCTTATATCACTGAAATCGAATTAAAAAAGTTTTCTCATTCTTTGAATTCAATAGAATTTGATTTCTATAAAACAGTTTATATATAAAAATTCAATTCCCTTATCTATTGTGTATTTAGTAGCAGTACATTCCTTTTATTATATCATTATTAATACGCATACACAGTACACTAGTCTATGAAGTAATCAAAATATAAAATGTAGAGTTCAATATTTTATTTCCTCAACTTTTTGGCAGTTTCTTAAGAATTGCATCATATCATGCATGAAACTAAATAAATGAAGAGCCTTTGCAGAGAAGAATTGCGCTGGTTTTGTGTGCGATAATGTAAATATCGAAATACTTAGATAAAGATTTCGATCAAAGACACGAGGTTCTGTGATACAAGTAGGGCCTCTTTTCAAGGAATCATAAAAATATGTGAAAAATACTATGCGAATTTATACTGTTTTTAAATTATATTCTGACTAATTTTTGCGCTTGACTTTAAATGATAATTGATGACTTATCATTGACTTTATATATGACCAATCATTTATATCTTTAATTGATACTTTGTAATCCCTTATTTTTTCAGTGATTGTAAATAATGTGATTGAAGTTTATACATTAATCATGAAATTACATAACAAGTATAATATAAGAACTAATATTTTATATACTTGTAATTGTAGCTGTTAAAAAATGATGACTGAACAAAACTTTATGGCATTAATTTGGAGTTAATTTTCTAGGCGGAACCAATTTTAAACTCGATTCATAATTATACCTTCCAAAGAATTTGGTGTCAGTCGATTACATGGAAATGTAAAACTCTAACAATTAATATAACAATAATAACAGTAATTAATAACTTCAATAATTAACAATAAGCAGTTGACTATGAGTAAAATTAAATAAGTCGCATTATTTGTTTGACAGTATTTTGAGAAAATAATTTTTCCTGTTGAACGAATTCATTATTTTAAATATTTTCTCCTATTTTTTTTATTTTTATTTTTATTATAATGGGAAAAAGACGAAAACGCATTTTTATTACGGGAAACCTAAATTAATTAATCGATGAAATTAAACTGAATCAATAAGCTTCTAAATATTTAGAAAAATTTCATATTTTGCTGTGAGATGGAATTACCTCAAAATATTATCATAAATACTTTCTATAACATTAAATTAAAAAAAGTAAATTTTCTAAGTTTTAATCATGTTGTCAATTATTTTGTGCAGAGTTGATAATTGAATAGTTGGCGCTCCGATCTTTTGTTCAATAATTCGATTCCAACCTTCGGATTCGTGATGATTTGGCATCCATTTTAAAATGTAGCTTCCTTACCGATCAACCCTCAAGTGTCAAATAAACTAATTATGCCTTAATGTTGTATTCATTACTGCGAAAATATTCCTGTTAGACTCATGATGTGATTATCTGATGTCCTTCGCAGCGATCAAGAGGTTTTACATGTACGATCATTTAAATAAGAAAGTTCAGGTTATTGTTAATGATTTGTTCAATATTTATCGCTTTATTAAATTCAATGGAAATTATCAATTACCTGTCACGTTTTATTGAATACCATCACTTGCTGATTGCACAAGCAATCTATTGTGAAAATGTTTCATACTAAGTATGGTAATATTTTTAATAATCTGTCAAAAATTAAGAATGAATCATCTTGTTCACAATTAATTTGTAAATAATAGTCGTGTGAGCATTTTACAAATATATTATTTTAAATAATTAAACAATATGTTTTTTATTCATAAATTTTAAAAAGAATATGCCAAATTTTTTTATAAGAAATAACTTGGAATATAAAAGAAAAGTTTTCTCAAAATCATAAAAAATAATTTGTAATTATATACATGTTTAATTCTAAATTACGTTTGTCTTTTTCATTTTTCAAAATTTCCTTATTGCATTTCCTTCTTTGCTCATTTTCAGAGAACTTTGTAGAATTTTAATCCACTTTGGTTTAAACTTCTGACGTTAATTTATATATTATTATACAAGTGCTATTTTTGGAACAAATATATGCAAAGCCTATATTGGACCAACATGCACATTTGAAAACACAAATGGTAAAATTATGTTTATCTTTCAATAACCAATTTTATGTTTTATGGCCAACTAATAATGGAAAACAAGTTTGAAAAAACGGATATCAGACAAATTTTGGACGATCCAATCAATTTTCTTAAACATCAACCAGTTTCAAGATTATTGTCTCTTTTGAAACAACTTTGGATGATAAGAATCAGTTAAATGAGATTACGAAGCATTACTTGAAAGTGTCAGATGCGTGAAACTAGAATAGTGAGTAAATTCTAAAGTATTACAAAATCAACTGTTGCATTTTTTATGGAAAGAAACGAAGAGAAGTATGAGATTTCATATTTAGATTTCATATTCTAATACTCAATAACAGTTAGCGATGCAATTTGTAAAACACGATATTTACCAAATGATCTAAATGAATGAACATTTCTACATTTAAATGCAATTTTAATAATCATAATAATTATTGATAATAAAAATCATATCAGGTAAAAAAAACTGGAAAGAAAATTATTTGCCGAAAATGAAAGTCCATAAAAAAGAGATATTTAAAAATTTTAGTTCGTAAATGATAGGTAAAAATATTATTGTTCTAAAGATGTAAGGGTACGGACTAGTTACTAGTTCCGTAGAAACATGAGTGTTTGTAAATTAGAGGTTCGTAAAATTAAGAATTATACATATATATTATTGAAAAATTGCAATAAACTCTGATTAATTTTATGAGAAATCTATTTTGTTCTTTGCTTGCTATCTTATTTCTTGGTCATTAGATTAATTTTTACATAAAACAAAAATGATCGAGTAGCCGACATAAATTAAATATCCAAAGTCACTTGGCAGCTGTGACTAAAATTATTGTTATCAAATTACATACAAGCGGTACTTGCTAGTGTAGCTCTCAAAGATAGTTTTTAACTCCCAAATCGAAAAAGAAGTACAGAAAGATGCACTGCGGGAAAAAGCCCAGTCAAGTGTCGGGCTCCTCTCTAAAACTGTTGTAAAATTTATTCAGTCTGTGCATTACTTTTTTACGAAAGGCAATAAGGAAGACTTAAAAAATTTTATAAATTTTTTTTTTGGTTTGTATAAATTAATTTTACCTACTTCCTCTTTCTTAAATATTACTTTGAATGAATTTTAGGTTAATAATAAAGTGCTTTTCAATAAATTTGCATTTCTTTAAAGTCTTTCTCAGCTTTAAAATTGTTAAAACCAAAAGTTGATGGTAGTTCTTAATAAAGATTCGAGCTTGTTGATATCATTAATATAAATGAATAGTTATAGTTTCGAATAAAAGACGATTAAACAGAAATTTAAGATGGCTACAAAGATTTTGTGTGATATTTTTGATTTAGATGCATGATGTAATATGTTATTCAATAGAAACAATTGCTGTTCATTCAAAGCAATGAGTTAAATTTGATCATAACAATTGTGGATAACTTTCAAAATTTTGTATTTATAAAGTACTCAACAACGTTTTCCCACAGGAAACTTCAAGAATCTTAGTAGGGATAAGTTGACACCAAGCTGTTCACGTTTGGCGACATGAGCATCCACGTCATCAGTCAGAAAGGGCCGCCGAATTTAAAATATGTTAACAAAAAAGAAGCAAGAAAATGCATACTAACGATTCTTGACTTGAATTAGAAGTGTGAAAAAAATAACTCGTTTATATATATATAAATACATTTTGGAAACCGAACTCAAAATTTAAAATACAAATTCTTTCATTTTGAACTCATCAGTTTCTGTCATTCTTGTGAAGCAATTCATCTAACATGTTAAATTCATGAAATTAGAAAAAAATAGTTCGATTTTATACGAATTAAACAGTTATTGAATAATTAAAATTATTGAATTACAATCATATTCTTTTCACTTTCAAAATGATAAAATAATTTTCCATATGTAAAATTTCAAATTTTGCATATTAGATAACAAGTAGTGTGTTTTGAATAATTTTATCCACAATATCTGACTTTCTAATTGAATCATTGTTTTCAAACAATAAATTTCAGTAAATAACAAAAATAATAAACATAGAATGAGGGCAGAAAAACATGTCAACCAACCAAACGGTTGACTAATTTTTTGTTTACCGTACCGAAATAGTCCTTCGAAAATTGCAACAAAAGAGAATAGCGCCGTATCAAAATGGTCGCCAAATTTGATGATTATCTGGATTTTGGAAGATTTACCAGTAACCTCATCAAATGCTAGATTAAAGCAAAATTTGGTGTTATTTTTTAAAGAAATAAGAATTATGAAAAAAAAAAAAAACCCATCTTGTATTAAGCATTTCAAAAATTCTCTTAAGGAGTATAACTGTCTTTCTAGAAGAATATCTCTGTAATAAAATTCCCACAAGTGCACTCTTATCACTGAGGAATAATTTATCTTGAATTGTATTCAAGATCAATTAAGAACACATTTTGAATAATACATCACAGCATGAAAGCAAATACAATTTCTTCATAAATAGGATCGAATGGTTAGCACTTGGTTCGAGTTTGTGGGCTCTAATCTCATCCCAATCTTGTTCGATATTCACTTTAAATTGTTGATTCTGGTCTAATGACAACTAGTATGGAAAAAATGTTCGTTGAGGGGCACTTTATTTATTGGCTGCTGATGACTGAGAAACTAGAAATCTCATATTTATAAATAACTATTTTCGAAATTTATATATATAATTTCATCAGCTCTCTCTAATAATATCAGCTCTCTCTCTCTGTATACATACATACATGTATATATATATATATATATATATATATATATATATATATATATATATATATATATATATGTGTGTGTGTGTGTGTGTGTGTGTGTGTGCGTAAATGCATGAAAAATTAAATGCAATTCAAACAAAATTATCCACGAAAAATGAAATGGTACCATCGCCCATTCAGGTTTTTCCATTTTTCGTATGTATTTCTTGACTTGACATAAATATTACGTCGGAAATATACATTACATATATTAAGTATAAGTATGATTTCTCGCTAAATTTAGCGCCCTTGTTTCAATTATAGTGTTGGCAATTAGAATTTTTGCTGCTTTTTTGTTGCCAGATTCGGTTTTTCAATTATTTTACGTCCTTTTAATGTCATACATACATTTCTTTAAGTAGCTACAGCGTTTCAGTTTTTTGTTCAACTTTTCAATTTCGCGGACTTGTGTGAAGTTTCCCATTCCAAAAACATGACTTCACCTTGGCGATGAAAAAAGTCACAAAGATCGGGAATATCCGACAAGTGCCCATGTATAATTGTTATCCCAGTACAAAAACTACATTTACAAATCCAGTACTTTTAAGTTCCTAGTTGAGAACTCTGTGGTCTATATAATTTTTTTACAACTCTTTCATTTAAAAACTTGCCTTATTTTCGTAAAGATTGCTTTTTTGCTTTGTTAATTGCTGAGCTCTTGAAGTTTTATGCGTCCCCTATCCACGGCATAAAAGTTTTGTTTATATTGGAAATTTATGAAAAGATATGATATTAAATATAAAATCACTTGTTTTAAATATTTTGTGATCCATACCATGCTCATGTAAAGGTTACTTTATGGAGTCTGGTATTCTATAGCAGTTCAAAATCAATAATAATCAAGAAAATTATTGATAAGCTATTAAATGATTTTCAATACTAAATGAAATATTATGACCTTTTACAGATTTCCGATTTCTTTTAAATGATTAATGGATAATATTTGTTTCAATGCAATCAAATATATTAATCAGAATCTAAATATTTTAGAAGTTATATAAAACTTAATTGATGAAAAAGGCAAAAAAAAGGTGAAACCAGTTTCCTTAACGCATTTATTATCGCGATCCCACCAGCCTCCCAACCTGAGAAGGTATCTTGAGATCTTACCTAATTAATCGTGTTCTAGCTGTTTCTACATTTAAACAAGATTCAGTATCCTATATAGAATTCAGTTGTGAATTTTCCTACTTTTTTTTCCTTCACTCTACATATTAATAAAATCTTTCGTGTTTTCGAATTTTTTTTGGTGTTATATTAAGAGCATCGGCATGTAATGGAGAGATAGAATCAGGATATGTTGGTTTCAGTGTAATAAAAAATAAAAGTTTTAGTTCATTAAAAGAGCCGACCGATGGTTGAGTGGTTAGCGCTCCTGAACTGTGGGACCTGGGTTTGAATCCCGGTTCGGGCATGGATGTTACTTTCTTTTTCTGTTCTCTCTGTGTTCCTCTATCCTTTCTTCCGTGATGATGTACGAATGTGGCTCACCCTATAAACGGGTTTGTGGTAGTATGACGCGGATAACGCTACTCGCCTCCTTGACTTGGTTCACAAGTGCCCGCTAGGTAACGACAAATGAGTAGCAATTTCTGGCATTGTTTGGCATAGGGTTCAACCCTCAAGTGCCCGCCGTTGGAAAAAAAAGTTCATTAAAAGAAATTTTGATTGTAATTCAATTAATGTGAGTGCTTGGTTGTTTTCCAGGTGTTTTTCCTGTACGGAATGTGAATGCGGTCCACTATTTATCTGGTATAAGTTTTCACTGAAGGCAGTAGCGCGGACAACCATACAACAGGCTGCTCATAACAACGGATACATATTACTTTACCCCTTTTGGACTTAACCTCAGGAGAAAGATCTTCTCTTTCACATACATTCATTCAGATTTTTTATTTTTATTGCCTGACAACTACTGGGGTTTAAGCACTACGCTAGGCATAAGTGGTGGTACCTTATAAAATGGGGTACTCTGTGGGTATGCCATCGTGACAGAAAATGTTATTCAAATGCAGGGTCGTAGCAGATTGTATGGTCTGGCTTCTCCCATGTATCATTTCCCATGGAAGACGCTGCGACCATGACTTGCCCCAGCCTCTATTAACGAACACGACAAAATTTTAGTTGGATTAGGGTTCTATATAACTCACTACCTTCTTACAACGATCATCCTAACCACCACTGTATCCTCTTTCAGAGTAATTATTCTCACAAAAAAACCCTACATGTATTTTTGAAAGGTATTTCTTTAATTGTTTCTATGATAGCGTGAAGAATTGCCTTAGGATGTGTTAACGCGCTGCACGATCTTCTATTGGAAAGAAGAAAACACCGACTTTTATAACAGTCGTTGGAATCTATCCTTCAGCTTATCGGAATACATAATAGCGCCAGGAACGCTATTTTTCCAGGCTGCGATTTCCCCCGCAAGCAGTGGCCCGTGAAGGCCGGCGGGTGGTAAATTCCAATCAGCATTATTTTTAAACTGCGCCCTTATCTTGCAAACCAATTTTTATTTCTTATGAAATCCTTCCTAGTAACTGTTAAATAATTTTTTATTAAACATTTTATTAAATTTCTTAATGTTTTAAGAATATGTATTCAAATCATTCAATTTTGAATACTTGTCAAAAATATATAAAATGTGTTTTATCATATGTTTCTTAATTGTTAAAATGTGATATCATGCCTTTCACCAAAAAGATAACATCAATTTTTATTTTACAGAGTAACTCGTAAGCAATTCATTCTCATAAGACATTAACTCAGAATATTTTCTAAATTTAATGACTTCGGCATGCTTAAGAGGCAAAGAGTATTATGACACAGAAATGAAATTTTTCGCGAATGCACAGACTATGTCCAGATTTGTTTCACAAAAGTAGCATTTGACATAGAGCTTTTACCATGGCATACTGTGTTTACTGTTTTGGATGGCAATTAGTTTTTATACGTCTGAATAAGACATAAAAATTTAGGTAAAATGTTGTTTAGATCCTGATTATGAAAAAATGAATATTGTGTCTCTCCCTTCACACACACACACACACACACACACACACACACACACACACACACACACACACACACACACACACACACACACACACACACACACACACACACACACACACACACACACACACACACACACACACACACACACACACACACACACACACACACACACACACACACACACACACACACACACACACACACACACACACACATCATTGATGTATAATTCTGATTCCATCTGAAATGGATGGATTATCATCAAGATTTGAATTTCATCACATAGATGTTTCTTACTCAGGAAATGCACTATTTGAGATTTTTTCATCTTAAGCTGTTGCCGCGGTGACCTTGTTGATGAGACTGTTCACTCTCGTTATCGAAAGATTCAACTAAAGATCCATCGTGTTCACTCGTGGCAGGTGAAGAAGGTCTTCGGTGTGACTCTTGGAGATGTCAGGCCGAACGTCTCCCCTCCTACGTCTAATAGACGAAGACCTGCCCACTTTCGTGCGATGGCGTTGCACCCATTGTACATTCAGTACTTCCGCCTCTTTTGGTGCAGAAAGCAGGAAATCCTAATTACTGGTACTATACAACAAAAAAAGACACATTTAGTTTACGGACTTTTGAAATCGATTATATTTTAATGCAAAGATTTCAAAAAACATTTAACAAAAAGCAAATCTTTTGGGAGGACTTTCAAGAATTATGGGAGACTTTCAAGTGCCTTCTGGGGACAGGAACTTAATAATTTTTCGCTTTTTGCTCACAAAGAAGAGTCCTAAATACGTTTTACTGGTCTGATAAAATGATCAATCGATAAATGTTAAAAGGAATTTTCAATACTGTAAACTGGCTGTTACAGTATTGAGACCACCATTCTCAATTTCAGCCACCTTTATTGCAGTTGCGTCTTAATCGAGAAAAAAATGGAAAAAGTTCAGAATTTTCTCTTTGTTGACTTCCGTTCTTAACACTCTGTAACTCACAAAAACAATGGACCAGACAAGAAACAGAAAGAGATTTTTAGCGAGAAATATCACCTTTACATGAGCTTAATTCTGAAATTATTTGATCGATATTTTGCAAGATATTGATCACTATACCCATCAACTGAAAAAAAAAATGGATTACCTGTCCTAATATTTAAATTGGTTCGAAAAACGCTTTTCAACTCAGAGTTTTCTTCCATTTTGTAAAAATAGTTTCAGCATTTACGAATACAAATTAAGATAAATCCATGTGCTGGAATTGAAAAGAAAAATTATTTCTCCTCTGCTCTAAGGTAGTTGTTCTTTGCTATTATGCATGACTTTCCTATTCTTGTAATATTATGTGTGTTTCAGGTTTTCGTAATAAATTTGCACTTTTTTGTGGATTTTATGGCTGTCATGAAATGTATTTCCTTTTTCATTAACTAATTTAGCTTAATAATATCACTTTTTTTAAACTTTCAAGTGTGAGGCATTCTAAGAAACATTGTTTTCAAATTTTGTAACAGATTTCCATTTTGACATCACTTTGTTTACTGCACGTAAGGCATTTTAACGTGTCCCGCGTCTCTGTTCTCTCGGAGAAATTTTTCATACAGGGGACTGTACTCAATCGTTGCGTAAGGGAGAAAACTCCCAAGCACCCACCTCGAAAATTGGGCATGAAAAAGGCAAAAACACAACTCTTTTCCATTGTTCAGTAGTGGTTGGAATCGAACCTAGGATTTTATGCTGATGGAATGCAGACCAACCATAATGCCATATTGAACCCAACGTGATTTCAATTTGTTCTTACTAGAATTAAGTAAACAAATGCTGAGGTGACGGCCTGAAAAAACTGATCGATTGATTTTTCAATGTTTGCATGTCCTATTTTATTTTTAGGAAAGTTTTCAATTGCTTATTTGAGTACAGAGAAAATATCATTTAAACTTTTCTATAAATCATAATGATAGAATAGAGAAATTGAGTGGGGAACGTGATTAGGGGCTTTCTCTTACCCCTTTCCAAAAAAAAATTAAAATAAGATTTGCTATTAACATATTCAATTTAACTTTTAGTATTGTTACAAATTTTTTATGGATTTTCGATGTCCGTTTAATATAAAATTCACATTACTTCTTTTAATTTAAAAAAAAGGAAGTAAAATTTTAAGAAATAATTATTTAGATCTCTCTACCATTATCTAATAATTTTATTTCAAATTATTATCATGTAGAACCATACTGATTCGTATTTATTTGAATTATTTTGTTCACTTCATGCATTGGGTTGTTCGAAAAGAGGTCTTAATTGTATTTTTCACAGTCCATTTCACACTGAAGCGGCTTTATGTATTTTGATTATGGTATCAAAGTTTCCTTGTGAAAAAGTTTAATTTATTCTACGCAGTAGTTTTTGGCTCACATATAGAAAAAAAAGCAAAATTTTAGGCATATTTTATTTTCTTAATATCTAAATTGTAAAAATGTTGTTCAAATGTAAAAATGTTGTTAAATAAATTGTAAAAATGTTGTTATGGACTTTTGGAGTTTGTATAGTATTGGAATTCGACCATCTGGGATTAGCAACAGCATATCTTTTCTATACAATTTGTGTCAATAGAAGTGAGAATAAATGAAAAATCTTAAATTGTGGTAGGAATTTTCACATACATGAATACGGTAAGATAAAAAAATGACCATAAATATGCTTATTTAGTTTTAGGATGATCTTTTATTTACATACAATTAAACAAATATGACATTTATATAAATGAATGTTCAAAATGACGTATTAAATAGTAAACTTTTAACTCTTAATTTTAAATTAATGATTTTCATAAGATCCAGTTATACCGTAAATTCTTATAAAACTATTACATCATAATCTATACCAGTGACAGCAAACCTTTTTGAGACGTGGGTTTTTGTTCATAGTAGCAGCTCGTGGGTGCCTATTTGCACCAATTTTGAACAGTGAGTATTTTTAAAACTAAACATTTTGAATCTTTAGTTGGGTGTAAAAAATGGGTGTGGTTTGACGATTAAAAAGTTTTCATTACGTTAAAGAATTCCAATGTGTTTGGTGCAAATGGCAATAGGTGTTTGAATGAACAAGGATTAACAAAAACAACACATAATATATATATATATATATATATATATATATATACCACAAAATTGTTTATAAAGTATTAGGTTGTTCGGAAAGTAATTTCGTTTTTCCCACTAAAATCAGCTATTAATAACCAACCACTTTATGAGTGTGAAATCGTGCTACTTCCAGAAAGATGGTAAAAGATATTGGACAATATTAAATTCAATACGATATTTATTGGCTATACGTTTTTCATGTAATGAGAAATCTGTTGCTTTTTACTTTTAGATAATTTTTAGTATTAGGTTCATAATTCGTATTTATTAGTTTAATGCATTTTGCAGTTAATTCCCTGTCAAATCCATTTTTGTTAGAAGAATTTCCAAAGTTCATTGAAGAAAATAATTTTTCACCTGAATATGAGGACCCAAACATTGTTAAAGTAGAATTAATTAGTTTTTCATTCATATAAAATTATTTGATAAAGAATCTCATGCGTTTAATATTTTAAATTTTTAATGTGGGATCAATATTATCTCTCTCTGCCCTATTTCCATACATATTTCCTTCTACTTCGGAAATAAAGTCTCAAATTTTGTTTTTCCCACAACACTTTCGAAATTCAACAAATTTCGTTTTTAAACTATCGATATCTAACAAAATTAATTCCGTTAATTCCATTGTTTCCAATTATTTTATGTATGGATATTAAATTAAGTGAAATATATTTAACAACCTTTTAAATTGATTGAATCTCTACTCAAAATCTTGTTTTATTTCCAGTATTAAATATTTTTAATTGCCTGCTCTTAGAATGTCAACCGTGTTTGCATTGGTTTGAAAATTTTGAAGAAAATATTTCTTGATTTTCATTTCAAAATCCTTAGTAAAGTATCATTTAAATTTTAATATTTTCAAACGCCCTTGAAGCTTCTTATTCAGTTCTTTAAAATGCTGAGTAAAGTCGCATAAAAACATTAAATCATTGGATAATTCACAGAACCCATTGTCTTTCAAATTTAAAATAAGCTTAATTTATTTCAATAACGTTATAAAGCGATTAAAGACTTGAACGAAATTAAGCCATCACACGTTATTGTATATCAAGGTAACTCTAAATATTGGTTTTAAATTTCATTCAAGAGTAGTGCAAATTGCCGTTTATCAAGAGCTCTTGCGTCGATAGAATTGATTATTTTTATTACGACTGGCATTAGACTGGAAAACTTTCTTAGACCACACAATCAGAGGATGAGAATGTTTTACTCAAGAATAAATACAATGCTTTTCTCCATAATACTCTATTACAGAAACTATTATGTGTCAACCCTTTCTTTCAATGCAATATCAAATTATTTATAAATATCAAGACCTTTTAACGCTCGCTTGTGCGTGAGCTTCTTTATCTCCTCTTTCGTTTTATTTTTAGACGTATACCGAACAAAACCTACTGAATGTGATAACCACTTACAGCACCTGAAGCAATTTCTGTATAATTTCAACTATGTATTTGTAATGAAATATTTCATTCTAATTCTATTACACGATTTTTAATTATATTGCGAATTTTAGGCAACTCAGTTATGCACTTTAGAATCGATTTTTTTAAAAATTAGCCAACAATAGAAAAATACATCAAAAACACGCTTTTATTTTATTTATTTTTTTTACAAAAATTTTTGAAAGAGATTTTTTGTGCTGAATATAATGTAATGGGCAGCCAGGAAACTAACAGATGTAATGTTATTTTTTGAGAACTTTTTAAAACACAAACAAGCTCTTTGGATCTTTTAACTATCTTTTTTATTTTATAAAAAACGCGTTTATCTCTCTTCATCTGTTGACAAACCTAGACTAAAATTCTGCGTTTCAAAATGTCTTCTTAAATCATTTATACTTGAAGCCACTTTTTCATTAGAATATAGTCATTTTATACATTTTAATCAAATTCTATATATTAAACCATTCAACTTAATATGGCGTGTAATTGTGTCACTTGTTTTTAATCTTTATCCGTCAACATAGTAAAAGGCTACAGTTTAAACAAGTTATATTAGAAATACAATATATATATTTCATTAACACTCTTAATATACATACACATCATTGCACAAGACTTTTAAATGCCACTAAGTTCAGCATTGGTACTGATTAGTAGAAGAGCGCCTTAAATGAGGAGCCAAACATTCTCTATTTGCCTACCGATCGTCTGAGTGGTTAGCGTTCCTGAGCTAATGGTCCCGGTTTCGAATCCCGATTCGGGCAGGGATGTTACTTTTCTTCTCTGTCCTTTCTTCTGTGACGATGTATGAATGTGACCCATCCTATAAACGGGTTTGTGGTGGTATGGCGTGGGTAACGCTACTCGCCTC
Organism: Latrodectus hesperus; assembly: GCA_037975125.1. Classification (NCBI taxonomy): domain Eukaryota; kingdom Metazoa; phylum Arthropoda; class Arachnida; order Araneae; family Theridiidae; genus Latrodectus; species Latrodectus hesperus. Next base: position 101,006,824 of record CM075855.1, read on the forward strand.
CGTGACTTGGCTCAAAGGTGCCCGCTGGGTAACGACAAATGAGTAGCAGTTTCTAGCCTTGTTGTGCCATAGGGTTCAGTCACCCTGGATTGGATGCCGCCATTGGATAAAAAATAAACATTCTCGATATCTGAGGAAAGAGGTAATTAGATTTGTTCTGAGGGAGGTGAATTCACCGATAACGTACCCATAAAGTGTGCGCAGTACTTATCTGACTGTTCGCGCGGTTGGAAATAAGGAACTGCTGGTTCTCATAATCCTCCGTTCCCAGTAATATGAGAATATTATTAATTCTACCAGTGACATAAGTATCGAGAATAACAGATATGCCAAGACAAGATGAAATAGAGAGGAAATGATTCAAGTGCTATGGAAGTCTCTTTATACAAACATATCTGAACATAAACCTTACGAAAGGCCTTTTTATCTAAAGAAAGTGCTTAGTATGGTTATATATTTGTTTTACTTTGTCATTTTCTTTTGCAGCCTATGAAATTTCAGTTAAATTATTCAATTTATTTGATATTTTGTAAACACTTTTGTTTATATACTGGAAGCGCATTTGTCATCATTTCCGTAACTTCTGAAATGCAATGATCAAACTGAAGGACAGCATTTAAATTACTTTTATGTGAATGCAGTACTTAAAAAAATACAAATAGAATATAAATTATCCGCACAAATTAAAAAGTCTGAGCGAATCCGTGTAAATAAACAAATGGTTGCCCACGCGTTCGCCATCATTCATCTACAGTGAAAAGGAAATTTGAAAAGTATTGCTCTATCAAAAAGTAAATTGTTGCGTGTAATGTTTAATAAAGAAAGCATTTTTTTCCAACAATTTGCATAGGGATCACCTTTTTACTTGACGTGAATCATGACAAATTACCATTTGTCGCTTGAATACTTTGTTGTTGTTTATATCATGCTCCATTCTATAAATAATTTCGGGGATCTCATCAGTGGTTCCGTCACGTGTCATAAAAGTTAGTTGCACGAGTCCAGTAACAATTGCATCCTTTACGCACACGTTGAAGTGTTTCCTTTCAACAATGCCATAAAATTTTATCAAAAAATTTGCTATTACTTGAATAATTTCATATTTAACAAATTTCAAATTAACTGAATTTTTTTATTTAAACATTAAATGTTATTTTTATACCTTGTTATTTATACATTAAAGGCTTTATACACTCCAGATTCCTAATGCAGTGATGTGGATGCCATCGCAGGTCACTTCATTCTAAGTTACGAAATATTTCGTCGTGTTCCTTCGTTAATAAATAATTATATCTTGTTCGTGCTGAGCTATTTTAGTTAGGCAAAAATTTTTTGCGTCTGTTAAAATTCTGAAGTCAATGAAAACAAAACAGAAAAAACAAAATGTTATTAAACAGAATTATTATAAAAGTATGCACAAAATTTTCTGTTCCACGATGTCACACCCACTTAGTGCTCCCATAGTGTCATTACTATCACCCATTACAGTGGTGGAAATCCGAATAGCCGGCCATTATAAAACAACATGGAACAAAATTATGTTCTGTTTGAGCGATCTGTCGACGTCATTCATGTTAATTTCATTCATTTTGGCCAATACATATTTTAAAAGCTGTGAGAAATTCTAAAATGTAGTTCATTCGAGTAGCTGACTATAAATGAGTCAGTCAGTGTCTTTTAAAGTAGTTTCGAGAGTAAAGCAGAGCGCTCTTTCAGCCTGTGTTCAAGTTGAATTTAAGCTGTTTTAGAAAGTGTGAAATACGCATAGGTTATTACAGAATTTCTAATTTTAATGGCCAGTAAAATATGGAAAAGTAAATCTCAATGCTTTAAGTTCCAAAATTTATGAAATTGTGCTGTAAAAAATCCTTTTTTTTAAATTTATAAGATCAATTTTTTCTAAACACACAGGAAAAAAAAAAACTTTTCTTTGCATTCTAGTCTTAATGTTTTTCTTAGATGTGGTAAAGAAATGTTCTACAAAAAGTTCAAATAAGGATAAAAAAGAACATTTTTTCCGTTTTCTTTAGATGAAACCAATTTTTTTGTAAGTAAAGATTTTTCATATTAAAAATCATTTTTCTAAATAGGGCTTATTTGAATTATATTAAAATTCTGATTAAATGTATTTTGTTAGAATTATTTTCAATTATTTCAACATTGATATTCATGCATATATTATCAACGAATATTTTGAGTTAAACAAAATATTAGAGTCACGAATTTGTCAAAATGAGTATCAACTGCATTATATTTACAGAAACAATGCATACAAATATTTAAGAATTTAACATATGAAACGTTTGAAACATACTCAATGCTTTTATCAAAACAATTTTCGCTTTTCACTAACTGGTTGAGCGAAATTCCGTTACAAAATCAGAAATTCTTTATAAAATCAACAAGGATAAGAATTTATTATAAATTCCAGCAATTTTTATTATTTTCTTGTTATTATTTATAATTTTTAGCGACAGTAAAAAGTTATAGCGCAATTTTAATACTAAATAATTTTTACAATACGTGTTACTCATTTTACATATTAAACTAAATGATTTAACTTGAGTAATCTAGTTTAAATTCATTTTTGATACGGTTCATATTTTGCATACAAATTTTGATTATTCATGATATTAAAAATCACTTAAGTGTGTATAACTGTTTTAATAATAATAAAAATTAAAAAATTTAGTTTTGTTAAAAATCTTTTTGAATACAAAATCAATGTATAATTATTAAAAAAATATCATTATTGAATCTATGTAAGGTTAAGATATATATCATGCGTAGATAAATGAATTTTATTTTTATTTGAAGTACATTAACGAGCTTTGTGAAATAATAATCCACTTTCTTATCTGAATTCAAAATTTTCGTTGTATTTTGAACTTTAAAAATATTATAAATTGCTTTTAATTTAATAGTAAGTAATATTATTCTCGGAATATTTCACAAAGCGAGTAATGTAAGATATTAGCTAAGAGTTTTATTTTTATTTGAACTGTGTTAGATGAAGCCTCAAATTCAGATTTAAATGCATATTTTAAAGTTTCAATACCTTGAAGCATCAAAACTTACATCTGTACAAATATATTTGAATAAAATTTGGTGGTAAAACCGATAAATATAAATCAGTCTCCATAAAAGCTTTAATATGACATCGCACATTCTATTAATCTTTTTAATACTGATTCCATATTAAAAAAGTGAATGTTATACAAAATTGGTATTTATAATGATGTAAAATTTCATTCAATGTTTTCGCGTTTAACATTTATGGATATCAAAAACGTAAACCAAATGTTTTCTTAAAAATTTTAAAGTTAATTGGCATTTATAAGAGAAGTTAACTGTCATTTATAGCTACTATTTAAAGTAAAAATAACCAACCACAAATGAGAGTTATTTTTTAACGACCAAAGAAACATCCTATTTGACTGCTGGTAGGCATATTGATTATTGCTATAATTTTTTATCCCATCCTATTTATACCCGCCAGAACCTCAAATACAAATAACAATTTTGAGTCACGATCAAAGATTAAGCTCTTTATGCAACAAAATTCAATGTGAAGAATTGAGTCAACGTAATGTGTTAACTTGTTATAAAATAACCTGTATTATATACAGGGTGTCCAGAAAAGGACTCCCTGATTTCAAAATTAAATATCTCGAAAACGAAGATCGATAGAAGAATGCAGTAAACGGTATGTTTATAGTAAAAACTGTAAAAATTTAATACATCAGTTTGAAATAATAGTTACAGAAGTTGCAAATAGATGGCGCTGTAATCGTCATACGTAATGCTTAGTATAAATAGTCGAAGCCCAGAGCGATCAGTACCACTATTCAAGCGTGAAAGGAGGTTAGCATTGAAAACATTGTGATTTTTTGGAAAGAATGTTTTCATACGATTATTTCATTTATGTATGCTAATTTGAGCTGTACATCGTACTGCGCCATCTGTTAGCAGCTTTTGTAACTATTATTTCAAATTGCTGTATAAAATTCTTACAGTTTTCACAATAAACATACTTTTTACTGCATTCCTCTATCTATCTTTGTTTTCGAGATATTTAATTTTGAAATCAAGGAGTCCTTTTCTGGACACCCTGTATATATATATATATATATATATATATATATATATATATATATATATATATATATATATATATATATATATATATATATATATATATATATATATATATATATATATGTATATATATATATATATATATATATATATATATATATATATATATATATATATATATATATATATATATATATATATATATATATATATATATATATATATATATATATGTATATATATATATATATATATATATATGTATATATATATATATATATATATATATATATATATATATATATATATATATATATATATATATATATATATATATATATATATATATATATATATATATATATATATATATATATATATATATATATATATATATATATATATATATATATGTATATATATATATATATATATATATATATATATATATATATATATATATATATATATATATATATATATATATATATATATATATATATATATATATATATATATATATATATATATATATATATATATATATATATATATATATATATATATATATATATATATATATATATATATATATATATATATATATATATATATATATATATATATATATATATATATATATATATATATATATAAATCATAACCAAGTAGCATGCTAACATACTTAGAGAGCAATTCCGGAGAAAGTATATAATTTCACTTGGTATTCAATAGTAATAAATTTCCGAGAACAATATTCCTACTCAGAATCTATGCATTATTTTTTGCATGCTCCTTTATATAATTATGTTCCTTTATATAATAAATAAATTTTATTTCCTCAAGCCTATTTGAATGAATTCCTTCATGCTTTGTTACACAAACTACGGATTTTTTTAAGGGAGTGATCAACATGTTATTTTACAGTACCGTTCCAACTGATTCATGGGATACAGTTACGGAAAATACTTCTATTTTACACCAGTTCTTCATTAGGAATATATTTTACGAAATATTTTATTTAACTATAATTTCATGAATCACTTGTAAAATCTGTAAAATTTATCGAATTATATTATTTGTTTCTTGTTAATTAAAATAATTAATAAGAAAATTAATTTGAGTAAATTAATTACTCTTTAGATAAATTATTGTGACTTTAGATAAATTATTGTGTGATGTTTTTCGTGCTAAAATTTTAGTTTTTACAGAAACACTTCAATAATCTTTGAATATGACATTTCTATATTAAGAGAAACATCATTTGCCTTGTTCACGTTCGTATTAAGAGAAATCTCAAATGTATGAAATTTTATTTTTAATAAATAGGATTTCCAATAAGCCGCGACCTATATGGGTACACGTAATATAAAAATAAAAAACTACATTAGAATTTTTTTTTTAATTTTCAAAAATGTATTTCTAATTTTTAAAAAAGCAACATTTTTCTTGCATTAATTTATCAGCGTATGCAAAAATATCAATATTATTTGTTAACTTGTTTTCATTAAAAAAAATGTTTGTTTATATTATATATTATATATATATATATATATATATATATATATATATATATATATATATATATATATATATATATATGGGTTCGCTCTATTCATTATCAGGAATTAATACATTTTTGCTTAAATGATTTAATTATGGTTTTGGACAAAATAAGAAAAAGGCTATTTACATATTTACAAATGAATATTAAATAACAATCTAACATCATTTTAGTTATAATCCGTAATTAGTCCAATATCAATTCGGGCCTCACGTCATCGCGTCTTTTCCCTTCCATCACATTATCGTTCTCCCTCTCTTCCCTCTGCATGTCCAGCGGCAAACATGTAATTGGCCCTCTGGTGGCGCTTTCAATCCCATATATATATATATATATATATATATATATATATACATACATACATACATACATACATACATATATATATATATATATATATATATATATATATATATATATATATATATATATATATATATATATATATATATATATATATATATATATATACATATACATACATACATACATACATACATACATACATACATACATATATATATATATATATATATATATATATATATATATATATATATATATATATATATATATATATACATACATACATACATACATACATACATATATATATATATATATATATATATATATATATATATATATATATATATATATATATATATATATATATAATCGCAACCGCCTTTATGGAATTGTACTACTATAACGCAGAAACAGTAAAAATTCTCACAAATAAAAAAAATATTAAAAGGTTCTAACTACACAATGCATTAAATGCGATAGAATAATTTTTGTATAGTTAAAAAAATATATGCACTGGGATTGTTTTTAGTTTGGTACATAAAAAATATATTATTTTAAACATAAGCTTCAGGCCTACATCTTTAAAATTATTTAAGGCTTAAAACTAAGCCAATGATTTTTTCATAAAAAAATGAATGTTGTTTCCCAAAACTTTTGATAAAATCCACACTATTCTTTGAGTTTTGCATTTTTTGATTGCTTTTGCAAATGAAAATGAACTCAATTTCTATTCATTAAATTATAAAAGAAAAATAATTTTTAAATCTAAAAACACTCCTTTGAATGATATTTAATATCAATTTACACTTATCGATTATAATATTGGGCAGGGATGGGTAAAATGTTCGGACACTAGCAAAAAATCGAAAAAAACAATTTGGCTGGCCAAGATATATTTTTCTGAAATTTTAAAAACAATATACAGGTTTTACAATTTAAATATGTTAATGAGATGAGTGAATTTACGATTTCTCTTGTAAAAGTTCTTTATATTGAAGTTTCAAGTGAGATGTATCAATTCTAAGGAACGAAGCTAAATACTTATCTGTCAGTATATTTCTGAAATGATTTTTTTTTAAGGTTCATAGATGAAAACACTTGTTCATATATACAAAATAAAGCAAACACAGCAATGGTTTTCTGTGCGTGACATGATAAATTTGGGCCTTCTTTCGATAATGATTTGTAAAACTCTGACATATTTAGAACTTGTTGCTTGAGATGATTGTTAGATTGCAATTGAATTAACTCACTGCTTCACAATTTATGTTGAAAAACATGGTAAAAATATCCAATTCTGTCTTTGAATGGCACTGAAATTTTAAAATCTGCGTTAGAACTCAAAATGCAGTTATTTCAAGCCATCTTTATTTATTGAGGTTGTTGAATTTAACCTTAGGAAATGAGGCAAATCGTTCTTAGCAAGTTGGCCAGCAAATGGATTTAAGTTTTAGTTTAAAGGCTTTAAAATGGGCCTCAGCGATAAATTGGTTTTTCCTTTGCATCTTGACATTCAAGTTGCTCGCATGTGTGAAAAATGCGAAAGCTATTCTGTGTCTTCTAATATTTCGCAGAACACTGTTTCTCATGGATGAACGTCACAATGTCGTCTTTCAGCTGCCAAACACATCATGCACTAAGCTGCCTTACTTTCGAGTAATACAGTTTGCAATTCAAATTGCAAGGACTGAAGAAAATCCTGAAATTGCCGGTGAGTATACCCACGAGATCGTATATTATTTACAAGCTTCACGACTGCAATAAGCACGGATTTCATATTCAATTCAGATTAACAAAAAGCATTTTGATGTATAACACAATGCAAAAAAAAAAAAACCACCTTGTTTCTGGGATAGCTTTGATTAAAGAGTCCAAGAAATCCAGATTTATTTCCTGTCATATTGGGTGATCCATCGGTCATAATATTACGTATATTTCTTATAGGCATTCTCAAATTTATAGGCCCTTCCTGAAATTCACGAAAAATATCACATTTCATTGTAGTTCCCTTTATAGAACGCACGCACGCACGCACGCACGCCAGTTCCTTAGTGATTTCAAAGTTCTCATCAACACCTTTTATGAATAATACCAATGGAGCAGTATCATATATATCAGTGCTTTCATCTATAGCAAAATTTAAACTGACCAATCTCTGATTTTAATTATGACGCCAAATCTTTATTGATGACTTCGATTCTAGAAGTCTCTGATATCCGAGATAAGCTTAGTCTCAAAATAATTTTACTCTCTCTAGTCTGTACACAAAACATCACAAACTTGGAGCATGCAATGTTTAACGAACTCCCCATCACAGAGAGCTTTTTTATTTTTAGCAATATCGTTTTCTACAATATAACTTGCATGTGTAGCTGCTTATTGGATAGTGTTTACTTTCTTAAATACTTACTTTCTTACTTTCTAAAAATTGTCAGCCTGATTATTTTTACAAAGATATTCTACATCTGGTTTTCTTTCATATTCGGACTTTGCATCGTAATTGGAATTCTAATGCTTGGATGTAAAATGAATGGGAAAATTTATTCTTTAAAGACTGCTACAGCTTTATTGCAGATCAAGCACACTGGTTTATCTTTAACAGCTGTGAAATATATTTCCAGGTTCATTCATCATTAAGAGCACGGTACTTTGAATCAGCTTTACGTTTGTAGCCATTTTGGGGTTGAAATATTTTACGAATGATCAAATAATCGCTAGCTACGATTTAATTTTTATACTTTCACCACTATTTAGAGTGATACTATATATATATATATATATATATATATATATATATATATATATATATATATATATATATATATATATATATATATATATATATATATATATATATATATATATATATATATATATATATATATATGTATATATATATATATATATATATATATATATATATATATATATATATATATATATATATATATATATATATATATATATATATATATATGTATATATATATATATATATATATATATATATATATATATATATATATATATATATATATGTATATCAGCGATTTTTTTTTCATACGCAATCAATTATATTAAAACTCGCGCCAAAAGAAAAAGCAACTGACTTTAGCTTAAATTGCGCTATCTACTACATTGTAGGTCTAATTCACCTATATTGGATTCCCATATGTCTGCTCTCCGAGAGCGAGAAAGAGATTGTAGAATGGCTTGTTGGTCCAGTTCACAACTATAAGTAACAAAGAACTTCCGCTTTTAACACTTTAACTATTACAGTTGTCTGTGCTTGCTATTTCCGTCGATTTATGTTTTGTAGAACTAAAATAGAGAAAGTAAAAAGATTATCAGTCCTTTGAAAAGAAATAATAATAATAGTTAGACAAAGGGGAAAAGGAGATGGATACATAATATTTTTATTCGTTATAATTTCTGTCGGGCCAACAAATTGAAATTCTATCCGAATAGAGCCTTCCAACGGCCCGTAGTTTGCCCATCCCTGATCTAGGATGATATGACCACCTATATGGCCATCGATGAGTACATTTGAAATGAAATATATCCGCCGCATGAAACCTTAAATCATTTTTTGTATTTATTAAATATCAGACTGTTTCCTTGATCCCATCGAATGCAACCTTATATCGCTCATTAATGGCAATCACTAATTTGCATATATTACTAGGAGATTCACAGAATAGGAAAGCTATATCGAAACACATGGTGAACAAAGTATCCTAGTTCATGTAATGGCCATTTGATTGAAATTCAAAATTGCAAAGCAATACTCCTTAACCTATAGGCCGCTGTGGTCTGGTTGATTAGGACATCATTTTTGGAAGGCAGTGATATCTATTGTGTTCACTAAATGTGGCTTCATATGTCGAAGATCGCAATGTCTTTCACGTGAAATGATACCTCAGGGGGTGGGCCTTCGACTATGCCTTTAAACGATTATGACTCACACCCGGTTTCTTCCCCCTCACTGGTGAAGACCAGCTTTGTGCTTGATACAGGGAAGTCTACTGATGCAATAACTCGTTAATTTATGCGCCGGATTTGCTCACATCATTTGCCTTTCTGAATCCCACTGAATTTTACTGTCAAAAAAAAATATGAATCATTTACAAGGAATATACTTTAATGGGTACTGTGCTTTTTGAAAACACATCTTTTTACCCTTGCATTAGAGAATTCTTGCCAATTTGTAAGATTTTTGAAGAAAGTCCATCCATCGCACAACAGTGAAATTACTGCTCTCATGTGCAATCAAAGAGCAATTGGTTACTTCTTCAACCTTATCTTCACGGTGAGGTCAACTTAACAACCTTAGATACTTCTCTTTCGATCCAATTATTTTTAACAGAATGATTTTTTTCTTAATATCTTCACGATGATTTCCACTGATATTTGAGTCCGGAATAATATTTGACCAATAATATTTGAGTCCGGAAAAGCCTCCCACCTATTAATCATTCATATACTCTTCTCGCTAAAAAAATAAAATTATTTCTCGGCGTGGCAAAAGGGTACTCTCGTAAGTTTACGTCCCTTTTTACCAAGTTTGCCGCCAAGCACAAAAAAATAAAATTATTTCTCGGCGCGGCAAAAGGGTACTCTCGTAAGTTTACGTCCCTTTTTACCAAGTTTGCCGTCAAGCACAAAAAAATATTAAGATGTAGATACTTTAACAATTGTTTATAACATAGGCTCCAATGAAATTCCCAATATTTTCTACCACATTAATTAGGCTACGTATGAAAGGAGATTGTGGTAAAGAAAATAAAATGAAGTTGACTAACTAGGCTTCATCTATTTCAACTATTTTTTCAAAGCCAACTTTTTGTATTTTAGGCTTTCAATAGAAATCTAAAAAACATACATTTCACATAAAAGTATTTACACATTCTTATATTATTTATCTGTATTTATTATGTAGATGAATAACATGAGAATTAGCATACGATTAAAATTTTATGTCATCGAAATCAAATATATTATTCATCTTTGAAAACCACCTATGCAGATTATTTAATATGGAGCATTATATTGGGCAGTTTTATGAAATATTTCTCTAGATGTAGCTAAAGCTTCGTTATTGTTGGTATAAGTATGGCTTACAGTGTTCGCTGTATATTCTGCCCATTACGTTTAACACCCAAGCAGAAATGTATGCACAATATTAAAAAATACGAAAGAAACCTTCTAAGTTTTTCAAGCAACCGGAAGGTTCTATCCCGACGCAGCCCGCGATGGCAAGCGCTCTTTGTGCATTGTGAAGGAAAAATTCCTGCATTAGAAATTTTTTAAGGAGCTGGAAATATATTTATGAGTATTTCAATGCAATATTTTTTCCTTTTAAAATGTATTTGTGCAGCATAAGCATTATAAATTAACATCGTACAAAATTGAAATTGAACCCAAATAAATATGTAGGATAACAGAAGGTGCTTATGATTTAACAAAAGAGAATACGATGAACAGAAGGAAGAGATATTAACTGGTTTCAGCAGTGAAAAATGGCAAACATATCTTTAGCTGTTAAAAACTGAGTTGCAAATATTTTGATAAATGATTAAAGATTTTATGTCTTAATTTAACATCAGATAAGTAAGCAATCAATGAAACGCCGTCGTGATTCGGTCACGCGCTCTTTCACAATCCAGTGAGCTCTGTGACAATCAGTGTTTTATTAAGAAATCATTTTAACATAATTCGGAAGCGCTTCCTGTTTCCTCGTTCGTTTCCTACATCATCAATTATTTACATGACTAAATTATTCCAGCTTTTAGAAGGTACAGCAGTGTTTATGATACTCAAACGCCTCACTGTAAAACTGTTAACAGTCTCTTGCTTCGATGATCATTGTTGGTCAATCGGAGCTCCCCCTTTTTTTATGGAGTAAAAGAAACACTAATTACTTTTGTAAGCAGTAACTACCGCATAAATTGCTTATAATTTTCAGATGGGAAAATTTCTTTCAACGGCAGAAATGTTTCGCCTCGAGCTGAATGTCCCTCCTGAAACGTAACATTTGAAGAAATGCAACCTTCGAATGATTCCTGGAAGAGGTTTTGAATTTCATAAACTATACTAATAAAACCTTTGGTATTCAATAGTCTTATGCACGCAACTAAAATATTTGGAACATGAATACTTTTGAATGAAATTTATACAGTGGAATTATAAAATTAAACTTCTTAAATAAAGTTGTTCTCAATGACCCTGTACGTCAAAAAATGAACTGAACAAAACACTGTAAATTCAAAACAAAGATTTGTTGCATGAAATTGTAATCAAAATTTTTTTCTCGCCATTTATTTGCTTTAAAACAAGCAGTAAGAGTTTTTAAAAAAGTAAACAAATTAGAAATTATAATCCTATAATTATTTTTACATCAAATCATAATAATTCTGAAAATCGAAATGAATTGTTTAGGCTATGAATATTACATTTAATTTATTTGCATGCGTGAGATCATACGGTAATTTGTATGTGAAGGACAATAGAATGCCTAACGTTCACTACACATTGTCGAAATATGGCTCAAAACATTATTTCTGATGATCGCTTGAGCTATCAAATTATATATTATATAAGAATGAAAGTTTTCATTTGCATTATGAAAATTTAAACTTTTGATTGAAGTCATATTTTGTAGAATCTCTCGCGCATACATTTTCACTTAGATTTGTGAAATCATGCATAACATTGTTTTGAATTATAAACAGTTTATGGGACACTTTAAGAACTAACAAATGTTTTCATTGAATCAAATTATTCTGTAATTATTTTCTGTTTGATGTTAATCATTAAAAATGATTATGTGCATCCTTACTTAATTTTACTATCCTTACTTTATATTATCGCCTTAAAAGACGCTTCTTGTAGGAAATTATCGCATGAAAATTGTATAAGAATAGTTTCAGAAATATGTAATTAAGCTAATACAGGTATAATTATTAAGAAATTTTTTAAAAAAAATTATTTATATGACTTCTTCGGTGCTTCCCGACCGATGGCGGAGTGGTTAGCGACCCTAACTTCGAAGCAGTAGGTCACAGGTACGAATCTTGGTGTGGGCATACCTTTCGCTCTGAACGTGTGTTCCCCTTCACTTTCGGGGCGAAGATGGCCCACCCCCACTGTATAAGATGCCACCGTCCCTTACAACTCTGAATATCCATCCGGGAATTATTAAATACATTCTGAAACACTTTTCAAAAAATTTTAACGTCACTTAAGCATATTTTTGAAATGGGAGAATTCTCTCCTTTGGCTCATCATTGCTTGCATTTTTGAAGCGGGGGTTTTTAAGCTGGAAACTCATTGAACTACGAGACAAGATCCTGTTTTGAAAACACACATTGATTTAAATGTGAATTGTTTCCGATACTCTCTGTTCGATCTCCCACCAACTCTTCAAGAATGCTACTTTAATTCGGGTGTTCCGTACTCTGCAAGTCGAATACCCTGTCTCGTATACTACTTTATTATACTAAAAAAAAAGACGTGAGCCAACTAAGGTCTTATATTTGCTAAAAATGATATGATTGGTTGGTTTTCTTTGAACTTATCATTGAATAAAGTCCTCAATTATTTTCCCGATTTTTTGCTTTAAGGCTTCTCACAAATATTCATGTGTATTGCATTCTTATATAATATTGTAAATTATGTCTTTGAAACACATACTTGCTCAAATTATGAAAAAGTTTTTACTGATTTTTTTTTTTTTTTTTTTTTTTTTGCTGTACATGTAAAATAATTTCTTCAATTAGAGTCAAAAATTTTTGGCAGTACTAGCCGAAATAATTTCGTAATTTAATCAGACTAAAATATGCACGTGACTACTCATACTGTATACATTCTTTAATTTGTTTACCATGCTCTGTTTCTAAAGAAAACTCTTAAAATTTAGGTAATTAGTTGACAATAGGCCTGTTAGGTTCTCAGGATCGTAAGGTGGTGAGTTCGACTCAAGCAAAATGGTTGTAACACGTTAAAACAAACTACTAGAAGTGCTTGGGACACGTTAAATGGATCACAATTATATCATTAAATGTGAAAGTACGAATTAAAATAGGAAGTTTACAAGTGAGGAGAAAGATATTTTACGTAAAACTACAAAATCAGAATAAAAATGACTTATTAATAAAAGTTGACTCTCTATATATTAGTCATGCAGAAGTAAAAGCGATTAAACGAAAAAACATCTTGAAAAAATCAATGTTATTTAATATAATTATTTATAAAATTTTAATATATAAATTCAATAAAATTATATGTGAGTATATATAATAAAAAGAAACATATTTTTCTGTGGTAGATTCTTTAACAGAAAAATACCTTAATAATTTTAATAATTAAGAAAAAATTCCTTAAAATTTACAAAATATCAAAAAAAAATTGTTTCTGAATAACTCACTAAAAATTTACAAGAAGCATTTTTTAATTAAAAATTAATAATTAGATTAAATTATTTTCAATTTTTAGAGATTTTATTCAATGTTATCGACCGCAATTGCTGCCATGACACTTTTTATGACGAAAAAGCTGAAGATGTGGCCAGAGCAGTGCTCCATGCCTTTGGTCCCATATTTTAACTTCTCTTTTTTTTCTCTTTGCACTTGTCACACGACAACAACAATGTAATATATTTGCGAGAGCAAAAATAAATATAATATCTTGCTTTTTTGCATTAAATTATTCCATTAATCAGTTAATATATGGAACATATTAAAAATTTTATTTGCATCTTTTTCATTGAAATGAATCAAATTAGCATAAGAGTTGCATATTGCAATTAAAGAGATATTTCAAAATCGGGTTTGTGCTGATTAATGATGCATGAGTCAAAAAAAGATATATAAACTGGTCGTGCCAAATTTTAAATAATTTAACACATTTCAAATGTCACTTTAAGAGACAGAACTTGTCATGCGATTTTTTCTATTTACCACCACTTAGAATGTCATTAAAACGAAATGTTCCTGCTTTTGTTTTGCAATGCAATGGAATGAAGGTTGAAAGAGGCAACGATGAATTTCAAATCTTCTTCTGAGATCCTTTCGTTGGATTTTATTTATATTTTGTATTTTTTCTGAAAATGGTTTAACAATCTTGACATATATCAGTGGATATGCAACGCATTCATTGCTGTCCATTTCTAACATGCCCTTCAATATTCTTCATATGGCATTCGATTTCGAAATTTAAAAAATTGAAAGAGAAAGAAAAATAAAGTGAATACTCCTTAGTCAGTTATCAGTTTGAACATAAATGCAAAAAAAAAAAAATACTTTAAGACGAAAATTCTGAAATACAAAAATAATAATAATAACCAATAACGCGACTGATTGAAAGTTTGCTTGCATCTTTTTGGCATAGAATTGCATCTATAAACGTCAAATAACTTAAAATATTTTATCGCTTTTACATAAGACGAATTTCAAACGCTACTATTACTCGCACTGATTTTTATAATACTATATTTTGTATTTTTTATCTGTTAAAAGTTGCTCCTTTAATAATGCAATACAGTTGAATTATCAAATTCATAAAATTTTTGATAGTAATTGTAAATGAAAACGTTTTAAAAGCAAGTTTGTTATTCATATATAAAGAAGGCACATTGTACTTTATATGGTGAAAAACTGCATGGCTTTCAGGTTCAAAATAGCAACAAAACTTGCACAAACTTAATAACAACACAAACAAACAAAGGCTTTGTCTTTAGAAAACTTTCCCATATAAAAATAAGACATTTTGTTTCCAGTTTTGATATTTCTTTGATTTGTTTCCTCACCCTTTTTTGTAATTGATTACATGAGCCGTTTGGTTGATGAATTATTGAAAAATGTCCCATAATCTAGAGCGTCTATCAGTTAATGATAATGACTCCATGAAAGCAACGGCCTTGAATCAGAAACAATCAGCTTGCAGACAAATGCAGTTACACACACTGGATTCTAAGCATGTCCTGCAGCATTATTAGCTTAGAACGGAAATTTCAAAGTCATACCCCTGACTCTTTCAATATTTTTCAAAGTGTTCCGCACTTGTAAAAATCCATCTTGAATATGCCGATAGTAAATCTTTGTTTTGGCTAAAGTTTTCTTATTTTTCGAACAAATAGAAAACTAATAACATAAAGCTATTTTTTAATTATTGAAATTATTAGATTTAAATAACTAGTAAAATAATTATAACATCCTGAATATTCCTTGAAAAGGCAATGCTTATCAAAGAATATATGTCAAAAATATTGAAAATCAAATCTAGACTCATTGCTTATGGTGGACATGCAGCGCTATTGCATATAAGTTTCCATTTATATACAATAGCGCTGTATATATAACTGTATATATAACGCTGTATAACTTAGATATTGTTTACCGTAATTCTATTGATTCTGGCATGTAAAGTTATTTTGACGATACGCCCACTCATTAGAGAATCTTTGGAATGATTATCTTAAAAAGATTTTTTTAATGAACAGGAAATATATTAATCAAGGTTTGAGTGAAACGAAATTATTGTTTAAATTTATCTTAGGAAAGAGATACGTCTCTGCGAGGAATTTTCCCGAATGTTCAGAAATCTTTTCATGGAATGCAAAAATTTTGGCTCGACAATAAATTGAATTCGTACTGTTAAATTATTAGGCTGACACCTTCTAAAATGTGTCTGTTTTATTTGTATTTCATTTTTCATGAAAATATGTTTCTAGGAAGCATTAGATGAGAGAGGAAATCTGAATCTGAGATCACGTGTCTATTAATGTTGTTAGTTGATCATAAAGGAAAGACCCGGAAGTTGTAAGGCTCCATACAGCGTTGTCATTATGCTCCAACTGAAACAATACAGTGTTGATATCTTGTGTTTCTCGTGCGGAGGAGGGCGTTGGCGAAAATTGGCATTACTCAGATATCCTTATAAACTATTTCTCAATAAGTCCAGCATAATCACTTTTTTTTTTTTGCTTCAAACAATTACGTTAAGTACAAACCTAAACCACAATTACCTTCTTTATAATCATCCCCTACTAATTTTCCTTCCGTGATTTAACCGAATAATGGACATATGAAAGCGAATTTTTTCTGCATTATTATACAAAGCATGCATGATTTATACTGAGAAAATTTAAATGAAATTACATCACTAACTGGCTAATTTTCCTCTAACATAATTCCTTGACATTGGCCCATTTGATGATACAAAAGTGTAATCATAAAAAAGAATGTATTTCCACCAACTATTTATTTACAGTAAGGAAAAAAATTCTGATTTATTGGGGGAGTTGATATAATATTAACAGAGATTTATTGCATCCATGCGTAAATCGCTCCCTTTAGTAATTGAGATAAATATGAACATAAATACTAAAATATAAAAATTAAAAAGACCATATTATCATCTATTGATTATTATATCGATATATAAATGTGTACTAAGTTACTGAGAAACTTCCAAGTAAGAAAGTGTGCTTACATGATTAGGCTTTCAGGTCCAGTGCACTAATTAAAAGCGATTTCAACGAGCAGTACTGTCTAAAACATTGAAAATTAATTCAGATTAATATAATTTTGCAAGGGAAAGATTGAGTAGGGCATGGTGGTGTTCAGTATGGCATATTACATTCATTGCGTACTATTTACCTCATTACGATTCTTAATCAACAAAATCAAATGCTATTTTCCCAGGAATAAAGAAAACCTTTTTTTAATAATCAGAATACATGGAGTGTCTTAAAATTTTCAGATAAAGCATTCCACTTTGTATGTGTACCCAAATTTGAAGAATATTTTTTTTTTAAATTTCGAATCTTGCCGAGTGTCGAGGAAAGTTTTTTAAAATTACGTGTATAACTAAAATACATGTGAAGAGCATAAAATAGGAAAGTTATTTCTAATTAAATGTAAAAAAATATTAAAATGTGAAGCAAAATAGTGATTACATTAAAAAAGGAAAAAGTTTGGTATTCAGTTTGCATACCGTGTATCGCTTCTCTACTGGTGACACAACCTCGTCGAATTCATGAGTACGAATGCAATTTCAATTGATGCTATGTAGCCAAAGGGAGTTGAATCGAATCGTAAACAGTATGAGACTGAAAATCAAACCTTCAGTAAGATATTTCGTGTTACTCATTTTCTTGCCACATTAAAGTGAGGCTGACATGCTCTGCTGAACGGTATCTTACTGTAAGACAAGAAAGGAAACCATGAGTGCTATTTTTTTCAGATACAGTTTTGTTCGATAATATTTACTTGTAAATATATAATGATTGATATTTTACATGTAAATGTTTTAAGAAAAATTTAATTTCTTTGCACTTGTTTTCCTGGGTCATAAAAATAAATGAAAATATATATTACGAAAATGGGATCTAAATCGTAGAAAAATAAGTTTAATGCATTTTCTCTATGAGTAAAATTAACAACAGATTTAACGTAATATTTTTGGTATTTATATTTTTCTATATTTTACCGCGTGGCAATCCCTATTCTTATAAAAAATGTTAGTGATTATTGAAATACAATATTTACTTTAAGGTTAGTTTTCAATATTATTATAATAATTTTGCATTCATGCGACATGGACATTTTTGATGTCATTTTTTTCATGTAATGAAACAGAAGCGATTATAGATACAGGCATTTACTTCAATATGTAATAAATTAAACGTTTTTCAACGGATTTTAATGTATCTTCGAATAATAATCACAGACCTAAACGAGCAAAAAAATGATTTTTATTCCAGGATATTTTAAAAATTTAGGAAAGAAAATTCTAAAAATTGTTTTTGCTAAGATTTCGTAATTTCTAACAAAATTGTTTTTTCACTGCAAAAGCGTTTATGAAAAAATGTTATTCTATGATTTTTGGCCATATTAAATTCACGTGAAAAAAAAAAGAAATTTGTACTTATTTTAAATAAATTATGACCATAATATTCGAATCCATTTCTCACATTGACATATCATTGCTTTTGACCAAAGAGGAAAAATTAATGCTTAAATTAGCTCTGTTTCCTAATTTAAAACCAATTTAGGTACATGGATTTGACAATAAATTTTATCGAGATATTTGTTATGAAATTCATGCAGTAACAGGGCGATAAAAGACTTTTTTTTTTTTTTGAAATTTGAAAGAATTACGTTTGGTCAAAGTGTTCTGGTTTTATTCAAGATTTCTGAATCTGAGCAAAAACTAGTATGTCTACTACAATTTACAAAAATAAAATAGGCATGATAATTGCATTATTTGAAAATTTGCCACAAAATTTCTTATTGGAATGAAATTCTTGTTTGAAAATGCCGCGGAAATTTTGTTTTAATTTTTTTTTTTTTTACTCTACTGCCCATCTGAAATTACTCTAATCCAATTGCAATTTAGTCTCTTATTATTTTATACTTTCATTGAGTAATCATAAAATGTAACTCATTTGTTCAATTTTAACATCATTTTTAAAGTAGATTTCTAAACTCTATAACATGAATATTACAGTGGTAATCAGTGAAATGAAATGAATAAACAAGAACTTAAATTGATTACTGCTTCATGCTATGACGAAGAAAGCGCGGAAGATCGAAAGAAACATTTTTTATTTAAATATAAAAATCAGACAGTTAAAATTGGCTTATATATATTTTAGAAGAAAAATGCTTAATTTAAAAAGTATAATGTAACATCATTTCACGTATATAAGTTAAATAAAAACTAAGGAGAGATTAATTCATGTGATGTACTTAAAAACGTTGTTTAATATAAAAGATATTTATATTAGTTGGAAGCTTGATCATGATGCTACAAACGAAAGTGAAAATAATTATCGGACTCATATTAGACCTTAAGCACTTAGCAAACATTAACTTTGTTCAATAACTCGAGGTTTCATTTCCCGATTAATTTGTCTTTACTACTTGCTGTAAATCTCATTAAATAGAGAGAAAAAAATAAAAAAAGACGCCATGTAATTAATATAAGAAGTTGAAAGAACGAGAACTGGTCTTTCAAAAGCCTCATGGTAAAAGTGAGCACTTTTCTCATTTAGAAACTTGCTTCTTCGTTGAAACTGGAGCACAAAAAAGATCCTCCCGCTGAGACCGTACCTGAAGTTGACATATTGGGGGAAAGCGGAAGAAATGTCTTACGTAATTGAAGGGAACCGCTGCGTTTTTTGGAAATCGCAATTCACATTCATGTGGCGACAACTGGTTTCGAAAATGAATCGGAGTTTTTTTTTTTCCATGCAATATTTGTTTTCAATAATTTTTTAATTACTTTTCCCAAGATGAGATCTGTTTAAATAATAGGAACATAATATTTCAGTTATTACCTACATTCCGGAGTTTCAAAATTTATTCCTTCCTAAATTCTACAAAATAAATACAATTTTTTTAAAATTTCTATTGATAAAAATTTAACACCTGTTTGTATTACTACATTATTATAAATTTTTAATGTGAGCTTAAATAGCGTTTTCTTAATGAGTTATAAAGCAAGTATGTATTTATCTATCAACTATAGAGTTGATGAAACATATTTTCTCTATGATTTTTTAATGGTTCAAGGCATCAGATGGTATATGCTAAATTATTGGTCATTAATTTTAATAAAAATATCTGTATTATTCGCTGTGCTTAAGACACTTTGTACACAGGGACCGACACCATCTTTTATCTTATTTGAAAAGAATTAAAACTTCAAACACTAAAATTTATAATTATTTTTTTCATTTAAATACTCTTATAAAGCTATGTATGTTTCATACACTGCTAAAATATTTTTAATTCAATGAATTATTGTATACATGTAATAATATTTATATAAATATTTATTTATTCACTTAAGAATCTGAATAATTTTTTTTCAGCAAAAAAGGTTGATTTGTTTTTCAACAAAAATGTGATTCAGAGGTTTTAAAATTTTTTCTGAACTTATAAAATAAATGATATTTTTTTAGGCTGAAAAAGTTGTCCACGTGGCTGAATATATTTTCAATTGTTTTGTTAATGATTCTAAATCTACATATTTTTCGAACAAATTTAAGAATGTTCAAAGCAATCAACACTAAAATATATCCGAAATAAATCTACTCCTTTTGGACTCCTGTTTTGACATTAAAATGAACACAAATATCATGTTATGGTGAATTACTTAATGGAGAAATGTATGAGAAAATCACCACTTTTCACAAGTATCATTTAATACATTTTCTAATATGAAACAATTATGAGTTGAGTAAAATTTACGTGATCACAAGATTGAATATAACACAAATCCTTATTTATGTTCTCAAAATTATCAAGTGGACTGTCAATAATCGGAGTGAATTTCAATTCTCTTACCTTATAAAACTCAATTAACCTTAAAGGATTTAATTAACTTTGAAAAATTTATCGCGGTAAATCCAGTCTGGTTAGAATCAAATCTTTTTAACTCAGATAATTACCAAACAAGATTTATTTAGGGTGATAAACGAGTTAGATAAATCAAATATTTATCAAGTGCTGAAAAATCTCATGACTTTTTTTTTTAAATGCTTACTTGCTTTAATGCTTTCTTGGATGTTTTAATTTATTATTTGGATGTTTTAATTATTAATTTTTAAATTGCTTACTTGGATGTTTTAGTTTATAATTTCAAATTTTAATGATTCTCAGGTATGCAATTTTGTGGAACACGTTTTTTTAATTATAAAAATATAATAATAATTTTAAAAATGCTATAAATATTTTTAATTATAAAAAATATAAAACATTAAGTAAGTAGTTGGGATTTTTTTATTTATAAAGTCTGATATATTTTAAAAATCTATCCTTTTGTATAAGAAAACATAATTTAATATTTCTTATTGTTACTATACTTATTTATTAAGAATATTTAATAAATTTATTTATTTAATAACGGTATTAAATGAAACACTTAAAAAGTTCGCGTACATCTACTAGAAATAGCCTATTTATGTTTCAAGGATTTATCTGTATGCACCAACACTTTATTGCCGATATTTTCCTTGCACTGAGAGATATTGGGTTGAATAAACCGATAGTAAAAGATAAACGAAATAGATCCCTATGTACAATGAAAAAGTGTACAATATTTATTATATTAACATAATATATTAAAAACATTTGTCTTATAATAATGCCAGTTAAATAGGAACAAAATTTCATATTTCCTGTTATAAGGAGTTTTAATAAATGTTTGGATAAAATTTCTTTAATCATAAAAAAATTAAGATTTATTGGTCTAATTGTATGTCACTGATTTGTCAACAATCGAAACCCATCAGAGGATGAAAATCTTTAGTAGCTTTTTCTATTAATGCTAGTTACAGTTCAATTATTTTTGTGCGTATTTTTAAGAATGCATGCGGGCTGAATACAATACAGAATTTTTTAAACTTTGCTCGTTTATTTTAACAGATGACCATATGAAATGTTTGTTGAAAATACCTTTTGTTTATTTTCAACAAACATTTATTATTAATTTCAGATTTTTTTAATAATTAATTTTTATAAATCTGAAATTATATATTTTAATAATTATTAGAATTATTAAAATATATAATTTCAGACTGCAGAAATGTTTCTATGAAATCAATGTTTATAACTTATTTCGTATTATTCTATAATACATTTCTAAAGTAAATTTATTAATAGTACTCTCAATATTATTTAAAACATTTTATTTGGATTATATCAAATTCCATAGGGTACACATTGAGTACAACCAATAATACTTATATTATTGGTTGTACTCAATGTGTACCCTATGTATTAAAAATATACGTTGTATATTTTTAATCGTTTTATAAAATATAGAATTTTCTCTTTCAATATTTAGCAGAAACGAAATCTTTATAAAAACTGAACATTATAATTTTTATAATTTTCTTTTTGTATTATAAAAATAAGATATGACTTAATATTATATGATTTCAAAATTAGATTATATAGCGATTTATAAGGAAAAAAAATGATAGAATACATTACATA
The DNA here is from genome assembly GCA_037975125.1 of Latrodectus hesperus. Lineage (NCBI taxonomy): Eukaryota > Metazoa > Arthropoda > Arachnida > Araneae > Theridiidae > Latrodectus > Latrodectus hesperus. The sequence continues at coordinate 101,029,800 of CM075855.1, forward strand.
ACGCGTTGTAAATTCATTTTTCAAATAAGACACATATCGTAATTGTGTTGTTGCTTATGTATTTAAACTTGTTTACAATATCTCAGTATTTCATTATAAATAATGTGTGTGTAAAACTCAACAAACTGCACTTATTTATCGAATAAGGTAAGGGTACAAAAAAGCTTCCCTCTTTGTGAAAGCTGTCTCATAATCTTCATGTGTGGTTCAACCTAGTAAATAAAATATTGTTTGCATTGCAGCAACCTCTTGAGCAATTTACGCAAGAAACCCAGCTAGCATTGGAATTGCAAATGAGCCTCCTGTACACATTTTTTTGTAAGAACTCCTCCAGGTGGTTATGCAACACTACTCATAATCTCTTGCGGTAAAAATGTTAGATCTGATTGGTTTTGTGCCACTTCCACTGAATGAGGAAGCAATTAAGAATTCTTGCAGTCGACCTCTGGTTTGGCCCAAATCAGGCAGATGAAGACGAAATTTCTCTTCCACTTTGAGACAGGTTTACAGATCATTTTCACAAAGAAGAATAAAACTTTCCCATCATCTAAAAATGAGGGAAACTTTTTTTCATCCATTCAATTCTCCTCGAGACAGAAGAAAAAATCGAATATTTAGAGATCACTTCATTAATATTGAAAATATGAATCTTGCAATTTTTTTATTAAAAACAAATATGAAAGTATCATTTTTAACACATTTTTACAAGAATACCTTAGGAAAAATATAGTAATTATCTTTCACACTTTTTTTTTTATTTATAAAAATTTTCCTTACTAAGCACAAATATGTTGAAAATTACAAACGAGATACGTCCGTTTTTAAAGGACTTGATTCATTTAGATTCAATTTTGAATATAGAATGTAAAAATATATGTTGTGTGTGCGTGAAATTAATATTTTAAGTGGTAAAATGACCTGATGCAATAGTTCTAATTTTTTACTAATGTCAGATGAAAATGAGCATTTCATCACAGTTATTTAGTTGGTTTCAAGTATTACACTTGTTGTCATTAAAATTAAAATTCCTGTTCATAAAAAAAGCGAGATAAACGTATTCGAAACAAGAGTAAGTAATTACAAAAGATCAGAAAATCGAATTTGTTTTTAAACAAGATGTTTGTCGAATACATCGTTGGATATATCAACCTATTATTAGACTATTTTTCATAAAAAAATTTAGTTTACATTTTTATTTACTACTAATAATAATATATATCTAAGAATATAATAAACGCATTCAAACTAGAGTTTTTAAATTTTCGTTTATAGAGATATCAAGATTCAGGGATTTAAATATCGAATGTTTAATTTATAAGAATTTCTAATGTTATATAGTAGAAAAAATATTAAACTTGTTTATTTATAATCGATAATTTATTTTGTATTTTAAAACCCAAAATGTTAAGAGGAATTCTATAAAAGAGTTGCTGTGTAAAACACGCACTTTATTACATTTTGAGTCACATTTTAAATGATTGGAGAAAAGGATGAATTTCACTCACCCACCTATAGAGTCATACTTTCAAGTGCGGGCGTCAGTAAATTTAATTAATTCCAAGTGAAAAGAGGAAACTGCAAGCCATCCTCACTCGGAGAATTTATTTAGATTCCTCTCTCCTTCCCCCCGTTACGAAATCTGACCTATTTCAATTCACCTGCGCTGTCCTTGGATGTTCAGTTCCTTGACTCCTTTCACTTGCCTCTTTTAAAGCCTAAAAAGTGTATATATATATATATATATATATATATATATATATATATATATATATATATATATATATATATATATATATATAGTATATATATAATAAGTAAAAAAAAGTATTAAATATACTTAATGAATTACTAAAATTAAGTTTTCAAAACTTCCTATTATGGAAGGAATAGGTTTACTTGTCAAATTTTTTCCTGATCAAATCTTAACCTTCCTTTTGACAGAAAAAATCCGCCATATATTTTTCACAGCCAATTATTTATCATTGTTGAAAAATTCAGATCAAAAATCTGTTCTAAACTAAGAAAATTTTTAGTATATATCATTTTAAATTCGAAATAAAATGCTTAATTGCAGAATATAATAACATTTAATTTGCTTTTGAAAAGGATTTTGTTAGCTAATAAAAGTTATTCTTCATGATTTTCTTTAATATTATCCCTTATCATTAAAATTGGTAAGATATTATTCTAACTTAACTGTCATTAAAGGCATTTATACTAATTCATATAAATATTGAAAGATACAACTAACTCCCAAACAACTGAAGCAAAATGTCAAAGGAATAAATAAAACTCGTCATTCAATGGAAAAGTTAAAAAATAAAATTTAACTTTGGTGTGAAAATTCAGTTTGCATTATTATGGAATCATAAAATCTTTTGTTAACAAAATGAAGTCTTAGTTTTCCTTCATATAAGTGATTAAATGATCATGCACACACATTATGTGGGTTTAGGTGACTATTTAAACTAATTCATCTGTTTCTCAAGGTACTTTTTATGCTTCACCTTGAGAACAGCCTTCCTTTCTTCAGTGTTACTTCCTAAAGCTGTGAAAATCAGCTTTTCTGTGCACCCAGTAGACTGTTTTGTAGTAGGCGTGACAGAAGCTTATTTTCTGTAGAAGCTACCTATTTATGCTTTTTATTATTTAATGAGAGGAATACAATTTTAAGCAAAAAAACTATTTCACATCGGTATGTGGAAAGTGCAACAGTTTTTCTGGATATTGCAGTTTCCTAAATTTGAATTCTCGTTTTAACAATTAGTGATAAGTGTTTTTGTCTCTCAGAAAAATTCAAAAGTAGACAAACTGATAAGAAAAAAATAAACCATACTTAATCAAGATTTTTTTTAGTTATTGAGCTTTTAATTCAAGTAAAATGTGATGTAGGTGATAAAAGGGAAAAAAAAAGAAATAAATATCTCTTATTATATCTTTCACTGATCAGTAATACCAAATTTTATATCTAAAATTAAATTCAACTTTTATGACTGAACCATCTACTTTTATTATTTTAAATAAATGAAGATATTTGAATAATTCCCACTCCATTCAATTTGAGAACTATCATTTAACTCAAAAATTAAGCATCATGCTATTTTTTTATTTTATTCTTATTTGTAAGTTGCTTCTTCCAATCGGTCTCTAAGCCGATGAACAAACACCATTCTGTGAAAAGCAACCTTCTGAATGTTGTGACCTTGATTCCCTTCTCGAAAAAAATGGTCCTTCTAGCATACGAGATTGAAGGAACTTGCAGTCGATTCTCTGTGAGAGAGGAGGATTTTCCTCTCTGCAGTGTTGCAACCGCAGTTTGAATGCCCCGACTAAAAGTAACATATTGCATAAGAACGCATGGGACTAATGCAAAAGCAGGTCCAGATATTTAATAGTGCGCACAAAATATCTCGAGGAAATCAACCTCATTAATCATTTTTCATAAGGAAATGGGCATTGTTGTTTCCTTTCCTGCAATTGTGCGTAACGACATGTGCTTTTGGAGCTCCTCTGATAGGCACCATGCTGTTTGCTTATTACATTTAAAAAGCCTTTTTATTTCCATCACGATATAATTTAATGGAGATATTGGAGTATATAATATCTATCTAATAAAATAATTTCATCAATGCCACTTTGTATTGACGCAGGCACACCACAAATATTTCCAATCCCATATTAATAGGCCATAAGGGGATATATTCATAACTTGATCAATATTGGCGTTAGAATTGACAAATCAAATTCATTTCCATATTACAAAAGATATTATTTTGTTATGTTTTGAAGCATGATCACAATTTGTCAAGCATGTCTCTTTCTGAGTATTTATTAATGAATTAAATTATCTGAGGGATTACTTATGCTGATATTAACTCGTGTGAACATGTTAGATTGAATCCTTGTTAAAATAAGTTTCTTTTTATTAGTAGCATAATGGAGTAAATTTATTTATTAATCTAAGACTTAAAAAGCATGTATCACAATTGTAATTATACATTATTGTACACTTCGAGAAAAATTAGAAGGACACTAGGTTCTTTTCAAATAAAAGGAGAATACTTTGAATTCTTACAAAATAATTTCATCACAGCATTTTTAAAAAACTTATTTACAATCAGATAAATATATATGTAACATGAAATAAAAAAAAAACTATTTGCTTATTACCATTAAAAATTAATTTCATACACATCATACTGTGTGAAAAAGTAGATGGACAGTTCTAAATAATGAGAAAATAAAAGGCTTGTTAATAAAGAATTCTTCTGTCATTTGCTTTAACTACTTCAAAAACTCAATTTGCGATTGAATCATAAAAGTCTTGCATTTTGGTTTGACAAAATTTTACCAAGTTCAAAAATCTCGAAGTTCGATCAAAGATTCATATTGCTTGCCTCTAACTTAAACACGCCAAACAGTCGCTGACCATTATATCTTTAACAATATTAAGGTCTATACTTTTGCAGGCTATGGCAAAAGTTGAATATTATTTGTTTGAACCATTCGCCGTGTGAATTGATGCTCCATATTGCTGAAACATCCAGTTTTCTCCGACTAACTCAGCGCCATAGGGAAGAAGCTCTGATTTTAAAATTTGAATTGTAATGTGTCTATCTTTCATCCAGAAACATTAGATTGGTCTTTCCAATGTAGCCAACTGATATACAAACCATTAAACTGCCTCCAACTTGTCTAGTCGAATAAGTTTCTTCTTGTGTATCCAAACACAGAGCCAAAAATATTGAAAACCGTTTGGACCCTCTAAACTGAATTTTTCATCTCCAGAAGTCCAGTCGGAGTTCAAAGAAATGTGTGTTGTTGCTGTTTCCGATCCCCGTGATCAGCAAAGCTAGATCAGGTCCATAGACATAGACATAGACATACGCAATGGAACACCTGGTCTGTACCTTAGGTTATCAGGTATAGCTCCATCACGTAATACATCTGGTGTGACAGAATTGTCACGAAATTTGATAACAAAATTGAATTTCAATAGGTCTCTAATATTTGAAATTAATAATTTAACAGAAAAATAACATCAAACACAAAACATATACAAAATTTTCACTATGGGCGATGACATGAGTTAAATATTGCTATAAAATTGTGAAGATAGATTATCCTAACACTCCAAGTAACTCTGGTAAAGATAATTACAATACAATAAATAATAAAAAGGCTTAAAAAATGAATAAAATATATAGCAAAATATTTTACAGACACTCTAACATTACTAGAAATAATGATGAACATATATTGCACTAAAATTGCTAAATAAAGTATTTCTGAAGACTCAAAGCAAGCTTCAATATAAACCCCCAGTTTTATATATAGTGGTTAGATAGAGGGAAGTGTTATATCACATGACAAGATTGTATTAGAAAAAGAGCAAATATATACTAATAGTTAAGTTTAAATATGCATGAATGGTATCCTGTTGAACATTTAACATTTGCTGTAGGTGATAAACAGTAGAATATTTAAAGTATTACAGATTGCAATCTGCTAATTCAGTTAATATTTTGCAGCAGCTCAGTCTGTGCACTGTAGTTAGTACGATTAAGAAAATTATTCAACAAAATATAATTACAATACAATGAATAATAAAAAGGGCTTAAAAAAGTGAATAAAAAGCAAAATGTTTTATAGACATTCTAACAGTACTAGAAATAATAATGAAAATATATTGCACTAAAATTGCTAAATAGGGTATTTCTGAAGACTCAGAGCAAACTTGAATATTAACCGCTAGTTTTATAGATAGTGGTTAGATAGAGGAAAGTGTCATATCACTTGACATACCATATGAAGATTGTATTAGAAAATGCGCAAATATATACAATACATTGATAGTATATACATAAATAAATCATATACTAATTGTGAAGTATTACAATGCATTATTTTATCACATAAAAAACCTGCATTGTCTGTTCACAATTTATAATGGTGTACAATGTTTAGGAAATATAATGCAAAATTAGACATTAAAATTACTAATTGATAAACTTTGCTAGGATATTTAATATTGCACATTACATTGTGCCGAGTCAATCAATATTTTTCAGCACCTTAATCTGAGTAATTATTATTATCAAAATAATAAAAATTAATTGCTAAACAAATACAATACCTATTAATATTTTATCACAAAAAGTGGAGAAATACCTTACAATAATTTTTACCCTTTACCAAATTGTTCTTATGATGAAATCCGCTGCTCAGTTATGGCATTATCCTTACAGAGTTCGGATCCTTTTTCATAGATAAAGGAGATTATGTTTTTTATCTTATGCAGAAGAGAAGGAGTTTTGCTAGCATAGCGGAGAAACGGAGTAAGTTCTTCCGAGTTTTTAGGCGCTTTTAAGTGCCATTGTTTTGTGAAATCACATTCAAACATGTAATGAACAATGGTCCCAACCTGACCGCATGAACAAGCACTATTTGGGGCCATGCCCCTTTTATTGAGATACTCCGGTGTTGGAGTATGCCCAGAAAGAAACTGTGCTTCTTTGTGGTCCTTGACAAGGAAATCAAGAGAGACAGAGGGTTTAAGGCTGTATGTCCATCTACCTTGTTCTGCCTCATTCCATTCTTGTTGCCAGGCCATTAGTAAATGGTTACGTAATTTAGAAATCAAGTATGATTTGGGCCATTTTCATTCAATTTTTTGCATGTTTGAGCATGCTTTGGCAGCTTGCTTTGCCAGTATGTCAGCTCTTTCATTACCAGTATGTCCAGCATGAGCCTTGATCCAGTGAAGACAAATTTGCCATCTATTGCTAAATGTCCTGAGGCGATTCTGGATGTCCTGAATCAGTGGGCTTCTGTGATATGGATTATATATTCCCAAAAGAGCTGATTGGCTGTCTGACCAAATCACTGCCTTGTATAAATTATGGTTGGCTATATATTTTAATGCTTTATCAATCGCAACCAATTCTGCTTGGAAAACACTGTTAGCTTCTCTTAATTGTCCCTGCCAATAACCACTCTCCTGTCCATTTTCGAAAATGCAGAAAGCTACTCCCACTTGGCCTTCTATTTTTGAACCATCGGTGAAAAAGTGTTGGTGAGTGCCTTGGCACTGTGTAGGATTCGAAGTGTGAACCATTATCCCTTTCATCTGTGTTGCTAGGTGGAATAATGCTTTGAAGGGAATTTCAAAGTCATCTGGGTTATAAATTGCATCCAGGAAAGTGATTTTTTCTTGATGTTGGAAAATGTTAGATTTAGCAGCTTCTAGTTGAACCATTAAATGTAATGGAAAGACTCCTGCCAAGATGTTTAATGCTGCCGTAGAAGTCGTGCGGAAACATCTAGTGATACTTAAGGTGAAATGTCTCTGCAAACTAGATAGCTGTCTGACTTTTCTGCTTGTCATTGGTTCCGCCCAGACTGCTGATCCATAGCATATCATTCTTTCAATAATGGTTTTATACCAAATTTTAAGGATTCTGGCATTTACACCCCAGTTTCTATTCATTGTTCGTCTTAGGCTGTTTACAATAGCTATAATCTTTATCTTTTGTTGCCTGATGTGAGGGAGCCATGATAGTTTGCAATCAAGAATTACTCCTAAATATTTCACTTCCTTAACTTTTTTAATGCTTCTTCCACAAATTTCAATCTTCGGATATGATTTTAAGCATTTTTTGCCGCTGCCAAAAAAGATGGCTTGAGTTTTTTCATGGGCTATAATTAATTTATGTTCCTTACACAAATCTTCAAATTGTGCGAGTGCAATATTGGCTGTTAGCTTTAACTGCTCTTTTGTTTTTGCTGAAACAATGAGCAGTGCATCATCGGCAAATGCTTGCAATGATGTGTTATTTGGCCATTTCTGGAGAAGGAAATCATTAAAGTATATGTTCCAAAGCAATGGTCCCCCACAGGATCCCTGCGGACAACCCCTGTTATGGTGGTGTAGTACAAAACCTCCATCGTGTTTAATTAAACTCTTTCTATCGGTGAGAGAGTGTGCCCACATCTTAAATAAATTGTTGGGACAGTTAAGCTTGGCCATTTTATCTAGTACTCCTGGCCACCAGATTGAGTCAAAAGCGCCTTTGAGATCTAGGCTGATTACTATTGTGTAGTGTCCTCTGTTCTTATTTTCTTCGATCTTTTTTATCAGGTTTTTCAAAGCATGCTCTGTTGATTTATTAGCTCGAAATCCAAACTGTAATTCGCTCAGCTTCTTATTATTTTCGAGATGGTAATTCGTTCTTTCTACCAGCAATTTTTCCAATACCTTACCTATTGCCGGCAGAAGACAGATAGGTCTGTAGGATCCAGGTTGATTTGGATTTTTCCCATTTTTTAGAAAAAATATGATTTGGCCTTTTTTATAAGTACTGGGAAAGCAGTGTAGTTCCAAGCACCTATTAAATAGTGTATTAAAGAGTGATGGTGCAGCATAGTGAATAGCCTTGACAATCTATACCATCCGGTCCCGGAGCCTTTCCTGTTTTAAGTCTTCTCATGGCGTAAGTGACTTCTTGTTTTGTGAACCATTGGTCATTTGGAGTAGTATTTAATGTTGGGGAATTTCGAATTTGTTTTTGGTGGGGTGTATCTTCTTCGGTGTTATCTTCAGGAAAACAAGAAGTCATTATTTTGTTTATAATATCCTCCGCTATGACTTGTCTTTTCTGCTGTGGACCTGTACCATTATCTGTTAAGAGAGTTGGCTTGAATGTTTTGCCCATAGCGAGCTTCTGTAGTGTGCCATATACTTCTTTGTTATTGGTGCAGTATTTGCGCCAACTACTTAACTTGGCTTCTTTGATTGAGCGCTTATAAATAGCCAGTTCTTTTTTATAAGCTTGAAGTGCTAATCCTCTTGCTGGTTCAGGGGTTGGTTTCATGCGTCTTCGCAAAGCTTTGACTTTTTGACGCATCTGCCTCAATGTAGAAGTCCACCAGTTTATATTAGTTTTCGGCTTAGCAATTTTTATTTTTAATGTCTCATCACTGGCTTTAATAATATTGCCATTAATGTCTTCGACTATATATTCGAGTTCTTCTCTGTTTTTTGCGTTCTGGATTTTTGGAATTTCCAAGAGAAGATAGGGTTTAATTCGATTTTGAAAAGCTTTCAATCTGCAGTTTTTTTTTTTGCATCTTCGGTTTGTAATTACAGTAGTATCAGTCTTGATTGTAAAGGTAATGTAGAGGTGGTCAGAACAGGAAAGTTCATCTTCTACCTTCCAATCTTCAATTGATATAATGTTTGCTCCCGTGTACAATGTGAGATCTGGCCAACCTTTTCCTTGATTTGTCACAAATGTAGATGGACATCCAAAGTCATTAGCAATAATTAAGTTGTTTGAGGCTATGAAATCCTCCATTTTTATACATCTTCCATCATTGCTGGTGTAACCCCAAATAACATTATGACTGTTAAAATCTCCCATAATAACTGTGGGGAGATGCTTGTAGGTAGTCAAGAGGTTCTGGATGATGTTCAAGGTGTCTTCTAAGTCTTCTAGTGGTGATGCGTAAGCTGTAATGATGCATAGTTCTAAATCTTTAAAATTAAGAATATTTGCAGCGACATCTCTTGTAGCATGAATGTTGATCCAATTCCAGTCATTGTTTGTACTAACAGTAGCTGCTCTAGGATAAAAATCAATGTTTGACGAATAATTAAAATTCCATGCTTGAGGGAAACCCGGAATATTACCTTTAACAGTATGCGGCTCTTGGATTCCTATAATATCTATATTATGTTGATCGATAAAAGTAGTAAGTTGAGATGTTGCCGCTTTAGCTTTTTGCAGATTTATTTGTGTAAATTTAATAATACCTGTTCCAGGGTTTTCCTTAAATGGAGTAGTTCCGAGTCTTGACTTTTGAGCTACAAATGATGGCTGTATATGCTTCATTTTCTTCGAAGTAAACTTCTGTATGTTAAGCATTGTGTGGAAAAGGCTGTATGGCTGGTTGAGAAATTTTCGCCTCGTTTATTAGATTTTCTGCAATTAATACAGCATAGCGTTTTAGTTTTGCATGCTAGTTCACTGTGATGTTCTCCGCATTTTCCGCATATGCGATAGGATCCACAGCTATTGGCTATGTGCCCAAAGTCGTGGCAATTATAGCATCTTCGTAGGATTTTATATTCACGTACTATTGTTTTCTGTAGCCCAAAGTAAAGTGTTTTTCTTTTGATCAGAGCATGATACAGATCTTTGTTAGCTTCCACAACAAGGTGCTGTAAGTTGTCTCTCTTACAATGTGCTTTGATCTCCGTAATTTTTATTTTATTTGGTATGTCTTCTATAGATATTTCTTCAGAAATATGTTGAGCAATATTGTAATCATTTATTCTTTCAGGAACATTGAGAAGTATCAGTTTTCTTGTGGCTATGGAAGGCTCCTCTGTCACAATCGAGTATTTTGCTAACTGCTGCTTTAATGTTTCCTTTGATTCGACATTATGGCAAGATATTTTTGTTACAAATTTACCCAAGTTATTTTCTTTAGTTTAACATTGCAGTCTATCTTCTCCAGGTTGGATCTTAATTTTTTTGTTGTTTTTCCCTCTGCTGGCTTGACAATGAGGGAGACTTCTTTATCTTTTCGCAATCTTTCACTGAGGACTTGGCTGTAAGTGGGTCGCTCTTTCTCTGGAGTAATACTTAATGTTTTTTCGATGAGTAATTTTGTTTCTAGGCCTTGAGTTTTAATTTCTTCTAGGCTTGAGTTAATCACTTCCAGTTTGTCCTTAAAAGCTGTAGTATTTTCCTTATGCGTAGGGGAATTTATGACTTTTTGTGAAAAATATTGTTGTTTAATGGCATTAATTATTTTGTCTGCTTCTTTCCTAAGAGGTAGAGGTAGGTTGCATTTGGTACCTGATTTACTCCAGATAATCTTCTTGAATTTTTTGCAGAGATCATCCGCTTCATCCTCTGGACGCATAAGTACGTCTTGATCAATAGAAGAAGCCGTAGATCTTACTTCATCATTATCCTCGCGATGCCCTACCATATTGAGGAAGAAGTCATTGACTTTTGTTAAATTGACAGTTCTACTTTGCGAGTTATTGTCATCATGTATAATTGAAGCTCCATTTTCTGCATCAGTTGAGCTCGTAGACGTATTTAGTTCTTCATAATTTACAACTTTGCTTCGAGTAGAATATTTTTCTCTAGAGGCCATGATGTTAAAATTATGCGGTAAGTGTCCAAAGTAACTGTTAATTTAGTCCTCCGTACATCCAGTAGTAGAATAACAATCAGTGGTCAATTACACCCAGTTCTAGAGTAATCCGTTGATGGAAGTCCTTTATAATTCGCTAATTAAAGTATTTAATTAGTCTAACGTGGTGCGTTCGTTGTCAGAGGTACCAGGAAGATGAATCTAAGCCAAGCGGCAGCTATCCGCTCTTCGACCCGGTAGAAAGGAGACGATTTTGCGTAGGCTAGGTGAAGCCCCTCCGGTGGGGACCGGTTTTCGGACGGGACGATTTTGCGTAGGCTAGGTGAAGCCCCTACGGTGGGGACCGGTTTTCGGACGGGACTTAGAAAATTTTTTGAAGTTCACTACACGTGCAACACTTAAAAATCGTTAATTAATTCACTAATTAACCAATATTTTTGAAAAAAATATCCTTTTGGATCCTTTGAAGGTTGAGATCTATCAAATGATATAACTCTATAAACACAACTCCAAAGAAAACCGCATATTTCAATCATAGAGGAAGAGCAGATTAAAAACACGTCCACTCTCTTCAGCCGACCTTTTTTCCACCTAGATCAGGTCCATGAGTCCATTCACCCTAAAAAAAGATATGTGTTCTATAACCCACTGTAGCCGATGCTCAATGTGTTCTTCTTTCCATTTAGGGTGGTGCTTTAGTTTCTTAAATGTGAACTCATCCGATCTTTTTATACAGTTGTAAAGAGTTCTTTAGGTTACATGTGTGATTCCAGATGGTTCTTGTGCTTTTCCAATGCTTCCACGCGTTTTTTTTTTTTAAGTTTTTTCTTTGATTACGTAGTGTAGTTTTTTTTTTAGTTTGCCAATCTTTTCTTTCCTTTGATTCTTTAGATTTTTCAAGAAGCTAGAAACAGCATTTGGACTGATGTGTAGGTGCTTTGCAATTTCTTTTACACTTTTGCCCAAATCTTTACATGTCACAATTTAGCCTTTTTGATATTAATTTACTCTGTATATTTATTATTAATTTACTTTGTATACACTTTGTATAAAAATAGAGGGTTTTTTCAAACAAAATATACATATTGCAAGATAAACAGCAGTACAACATTTTCAACATTAAATTGCTACAAATTCTTAAACGAGAATATTTTTGTATGTGTTCTTAAACTTTTTTCACAGACCAAAAATCTTTAAGTACTATTTTACAATATTTTCTTAGTGTTAATAAAATTCATTCAACATAAAAGAAAAAAATAGTTTAATAAAATAAAAATTAAAACTACATTAATTGCACTAAACTTTAAAGCATAATTTATAAAATACGAATATCCTTCTACTTTTTTCTCACAGTGAAGTTTGATAAAAATTAACCAAACAACTTATTTGTTATATCAAAATTGATTAGCAATTAAATTCCGTTTTTTTTTTAATTCAAAGAACTCCTACTGTACGGAAAATATTTCTTTATTGAGATTTCTCTTTTGACATACTACGCTGTATTTAAACTGGAGTGTAACAAGGTAATATTGTCTCCGAGGAGCTTTGAATTGAATGAAAAATTGATATAAAATATGTGCAATATAATTTCCATTACAAATGGCATCTAAGTACCGTAGTTTCTGGGGAAAATTCCGTTCAAGATGGAATATAATCCTTTTGCCCATTTTTGATTTTATGGAATTTTTTTGGCAGATTTTTTACAGCAGTTCTAGAAATTTGGATCAAGTCAGACAGATAGGGAATGCTAAGGATTTAAATTTTATTTTCGCACTATTCTAGTTTATACATCATTGCGAGACAATTTAGAATAAATTTTTTAATAAAACATTTTCATTAGAATCCTTGTGATGATTATTCAAGTGAGTTTCTTTCCTTCTTTTAAATCCTATTATGTCATAATTTTTTATATGTTTGTTATTATTAATGGGATTTAATTTATTTAATAGTTAATGTTGTTAGCATTGTCAACAGTTAGGTCAATTTAGTGACACCTTTTATCACCAAAAAGTTTAAAAACAAGAATTTTATTTTGCACCTCTGTATTCCAATGTGCAATTTGTGGCATTGTTGCACTTATACTGCAATGTGCGTTTGGAAATCGATTAAAATTAGGATCAATTATATCAGGAAATACTGCAATTACATAAAAAGATTTGGCAGAGGGAAGATGTGATGATCTGGAAGAGTTTAATCATTTCTAATTTAGATCAGGAAAATCATCTTTAATCTGGAGTGGGGAAAATCAATCACAGAGATTTTGTTAGCAAAAGTGAACTCTTCTTTTCTTCATTAATTCCATACATTGTTGTTGCATTACTTTTCACTACAATGTATTACCAACATAACTTGGACTAGTGTATGAGTATAGTCGTGAACACAAGTATATTTTCAACATTTTACAATTATGATTTATTTTTTAGTTTATATTTCACTTTTTATGCTTTTTTCTTTAAAAAAATCAGAACTTATTGACAGTGATATTTACGTGGTTTATCACTGTAATTTAACTTTAAGTGGTATTTCTGATCAATTTTAAATTTCAAATGCCATTTCCTTGAAGTTTAGAGTCTATGATGATACGATCTCGCTTCTGGAAAACACGGCAAAATTAATATTTCTACAAACGTCAACCCCTTACATTCCTGACAAAATTTCTTAAAAACTTCCTATTTCGAAACACTGTCAACTTATTAACAATGGTTTATTGTATATATAGTGTTAATGGGATTATATTTTAGAAATTTTATTATATCTGTAAAAATGGATAACTTTTCGCGATGTTTTTAGTGACTAGAAGAGACTAACTACAATAGATTTATGTAATGAAGGTAAATAATGTGTGAATAATAATAAAAACTAATGAAAATAAATAATGAATATCTATTGTAACTAACCATAAACACCATTCCAGGTGGCTGTTGATTATTTAATAAAGTATTTGAGACTTTAAGAAACAACCACTGAAATACCGTAGTTTGATGAAAGACGCGCGCGCGCGTACTTCAGACTTTTCTCCAAGTTTATTCGACAGCAACTAATTTCAATACAAATGCGTCAATAGAAACTTATTTTGACTATGACCTAGTGGTTGACCGACACTCTTTGTGTGTGTGGAGCAGAAGTTTTTAGTTTGAATTCAACAGCTGTTGAACAGGGAGTATTTATGCCAATTGTATTCTGCTTTCTGGAAATACATCTTTCCATGGATATGTTTACAATTTTTCTTCTGGGTTTCCTCCTTTGCAACATATGATTACAATCTTCTATGTGCTTGAAACCGTAAATCTGACAGCTTAGCAACTGAAGGCTGTTTTATGGCTTCTGAACATCCTTTGTTCTTTGTTTTCCAGGGAAGTATTTTTATAGATAGTGAAACCTATTCATGTTGTCATACGCGCGAGTAAAAATTCGTTAATTTCTTAAACGCTCACTTTTGCAGATGTATAAATTAAAAATATTATGTATTCATATCTTTGTTTCTACAGAAGTTGGGATGACCTCTGAAGAAAAAAACATTTACTTATGATGGGGTCATCTTCCACAGCATTGGAAAGACGTTCCGTAAAGAAAAGTCTCAAACTGCCTTCTCCGTTCTTGGCCTTTAAGCAGAAAAAACAAAAACAAAAAAAAGTTCTTAATTTACACTCTAAGGTGGTGGTAGTGGAAACTTTTATATAATTTCAATGTCTTCAAGGAAGACTCAATATTAATATTAAAAAACTCAATTTATACTATATTAAAAAACTCAATTTATACTCAACTATTACTATATCAGTTAATAGTTTCCTTACACTTTCAGAATTAAATCTGTTAAAACGAACATTAATTTTCCTGTCGTCTACTTGAATTGTTACTTTAAAATTTTTATAGTTACATCTAACCTTCAGTAAACCCAACACTGTTCATCATTAAAAGTTTTATTATTCATTATTTCTTAAAAAGTTTTATTATTCATTATTTCTTAAAAAGTTTTAGGTGTGCAATTCATACTAAATTGTTCTGGAAAAGGCAGACTTTATAAATCTTCATAGTAAGCTTTCAGTATCATTTTCTCTAAATTACTGAACACAACAGCCTCTTAGGATAACGTAGGGCAAACCTCATTCCCATAATTTAGAGTAACTGATCCGCATTCAAACATTAAACGCAATGGACAAACGTAATCAAATCAATGATAATTTATTTTTAGCATTTCTTTTACGAACTCCAATTTTTGTGGACCACACAAGTTTTATCAATTGACCACTTCCTTACCCTTATTCTTTTCAATTTCACTTTTCCATTCTTAATAAAAACGCAACTTGAATAAGAATGTGGAATTAAAATCTATTTGCACACGACTCATTCAATTTTGTGTGCCCGATTTTTAGAAAGCGAAAAGTTCTCAATCTTTCTAAAATGCCATCATGCTGTTTCCTTGTCTTTAGATACCGTCACATTGAGGAAATTCAAAACAGATGAGTTCAGAGGTCCTAATTTTGTACTCATCTTGCCCAATATAGTTTGATATGATATTTCTTGGTATATAAATTTATCAAACATTTGATTAAAAACCGTTTGTTATAATTATTTGGCTTCTAAGAATGAAGATTTTCATACAATAAATGACATGAATGCATAAAGGATCCATCAGACTCACCACACACTCCTCGATTCACCAAATAATAGTTCTAAATCACGATTTAAAATGTTATAATATTAATGTTCTAAAATTGTACACGAAAAAATTATTTTCACAAGTTCAAAGTATTTCTATGAATGTTTCCATTATTAATAGTATAATTTAGTATTTACTGCAAATTCGTACGAAATTCTCAATCACTCAAAATGTTTGCAATTTCATATTAATTGATCTTAAAAAAAATCTTCTACTAAAACTTTGAAGTGTCCAATGTGATATCAGGTACATGGCTGCATGGTGGACTAGTCTGAACATAAAACTTAGTTTATTTATTAAAAATAAACATTAATTTTCTCGCCTTCATAAAACCTTTTCTGACTTTGAATCTATAATTGATCAAAATCAATCTATTCGAAATTATGCGAATTAATTTTTGTTGCGTAATTTATCAAAGTCAGAATGTTGATTCAAACACATTGAATTTTTTCTACAATTAAACAACTGAGTTTGAAACTCACAAAACAATGAGAGAATTTACAATAAATCAATAATTTTGAGGTGTAATTAAGAACATCCAGTTTTAATGTATTTCACTTGATAATTGTATGATTTAAAATCAGTATACAACTCAATAATTCCTTAAGTTTTGAATTAAGAAGTCAACAAATCCATAA
Organism: Latrodectus hesperus; assembly: GCA_037975125.1. Taxonomy (NCBI): domain Eukaryota; kingdom Metazoa; phylum Arthropoda; class Arachnida; order Araneae; family Theridiidae; genus Latrodectus; species Latrodectus hesperus. Next base: position 101,046,270 of record CM075855.1, read on the forward strand.
ATAGAAATTAAAAATTAGGCATTCCATTTTGTTTTTCCAATAACTCATTTTAAGAGGATAAAATATTAATTTAAAAAACACAAAGTCCTCCATTCAGTTAAAAATGCAAAAAAGAATTCTAGTCAAAATTGCAATTTTAATATTACAAAAATAAAAAAATGAGTTTAAAAAAACTATACACGAAATAAGAATAAATTTTTGCTAAAAAAAAGTGACTGAATATATTTCTCCGACACGATTTATAAAATATTGGCATTTTTTCGGTCTTATCTTTGTGTTGGATGCAGATTTCATTTGTTCTTTTATTAATCATTTGTTCTTCTATAAGTATTTTTTTTCTTTGCTAGCATGATCTGCATCTTTTTGTTAATTCTAACTCAGACACATAGTTTAGAATTAATATTTTATATCAAGTAAGAAAAAAACACAGTGAAAATTATATTTCAGCTATCAAACTATTCTATGTTATGTGAAAACTAAAAACCAAGGCAGTGGGTCAAAAGAAATACCTAACATACATTAAAATCAATGAATGTAGTTGTAAAAAATCGCTAAGCGCATAACAAAAATCATCCACCCCTAAATTGTATCCTTTAAAGGAAAGGAGATAGTTCTCAGAAACGAAAGAAATTTGCGGCAGGATATGTTTCTTTTAATAGATATAACAACTGAATCTGAGTACAATATCAAATACTGTACTCAATTATTTGATATTATACTCAGACTATGTCGTTACTTAAAAGACTATACAGGAACACATTTCAAGCTCCGCAGCAAGTAATCTTCGGCTCTCCACAATGAGGAGATGAATTCAATTGTTGAAAAGCAGAAATATAAATTTCATGGTAAAAACGATGAAAGCATTTCAAGAATTTGTATTTTTAAAGATACATTTTATAACAATATTATGAGAACATTTTATTTATCTTCAGCTTTTTATTAAATTTTATTTTTTCTTATGAATTTAAGAGAAATTTTTATTAAGATGAAAAACTTTTTACAAACTCTTAATTATGATCCAAAATCAAAACAAGAGTGAAATATTTTAAATTTTATATCAAACTTTGAGAGAAAAGTAATTATTTATAAATTAAAAGAAATTTAAAGACTCTATTCGATTAAATTTGAATATGCTTTAAAAATTTATAGAATATAAAAATATGTATTGAATGTCATTTTTATTATTTGTTAAAATATCATAATTATATTAAATTAATAATTGATATGATTAAAATATTATAAATAATATAATTGATTATAGTATAGAAATTTTTGCATTTAATACATTTTTGGGACTGTAAAATGTATTTATTTTACAGTCCTAAAACTGTAATTGATGTTTATTCGAATAAATGAATTACATTTTATTTCTTGAAAAAGACCCTTTATAACATTTGAGTTGACAGAAAAATTACTATAGTTCTACTTTTTATCAGATGTATCACTAAATGTTTTGTAAAGTAATTGGATAATTATTAAGAAACTTGATATTACGTGTTTACAAATTACTTATTTTAAATTAATTATAATAAATTTGTAAGTACATTTTTTATTTATTTTTTCAAATAAAATTATCAAATGAATATGTACTGTAGCAGCAAAATCTGCATTTCTATAACTTATTTTTCAAGTTATGCTCAATATTTTACAATTATGACTCAAAAATTATTGTTCATAAAATTACCTATCTTGTAGTTTTATATCCCAATCTAGTTTTAATTCAATTATTGAAATACAATTAACTCTATTGATAAGTTTTTTAATATTTAATTTTATATATCTTTAAAATAAATTATATCAGTCATTAAATTCTATTTATACAAGATAATTAAAATGCCGGGTTGTGTAATTTTAATTATATCTTTATGAGGATTTTGGAAAAAAAGACTGGTTTGATAATAGTTGATGATATTTGTGTAGTCTATTTATTAAAAACATTACTTTAAACATTTACATATTAAAGTAATTTTTCTTCAATTAAATTTCAAACGAATTACATTAATTTGAAAGATTACAATAAGTAAATAACTATGCAATTCTATAGCATATATCCCTCAACAATCATAAAAAGAAATGAAAAACTGCTTTTAGCATGTAAAGTGTGGAAAGTAAAAATGTTAATTCTGTTAATTAATTTAATTTATTTAAGCTCTTATGATATCAAAGCTATTGCAAGTAAAACAATGCAAATAAAAAAAATTATCAGTTAATAAAATTCCTTATTTATGACAAAAACTTTTTTTATATGCAAATAATTTTAAAAATTGTAAATTTATATATTGTGTTAATAATAAAAATTGCATTTGAATTATTTACTGTAGCATTTGAATTATTTACTGTGTTTATCAATTTTGCAGAAGCAATTTTCATACATTTTTATTTTAAAATATTGTTTAATTGCTAGTATTTTAAATTTATTTTATTAATATCATATAGCTCACCTATTTTTACTTCCTTGTGAGGAGTAATTTCATCTAGTAAAAATATTTAAGATAAATACACAATTGAGGCATATAGAACAGCAAAATTCCTATATTCGAATAGTTTCTCGTAGGTACTAAATATTCTGGTTTACATGTACAATTCTTTATTTTTAAACAAAATATTATTTTATATTTATGTTCATAAATATGTATATGACATCTGTATATATAATTTTCCTTTCATTACACTGATGATTCATATGAAAACTAAAATTCGATTAAAAGGTTAGATATTTAAAAGGAAATTTATATGAAACAATAAAATATAGTTAATTATTAAATATAAGTTAGTTTAGAGTATATCGCTGGTTTAATTATCGTTACTATGATTTCACTATTTGAAAATTGTGGGTTCGGTACTGATGTTACCATAAACAATGATGGATGGTGCTCATGGATATTGATTAATCGCAAGGTTATATTTATAAGTTGATACGATAGTAAAATTAAGAAATTTTGATGAAATTTCAACTTTTTAATTATATTATGTCTCTAATTAGAGAAATACTTTTTCCAATTAGATATATTTTAAGATTTATTTGAGCATAAGTGATATATTCAATAGCAACCCTTTGTGTAGAAGAAAAATCAGTTATAATATGTAAGAATTTATAATAGAAATTAAAATAAGGAATAAAAAAAAATTAAATTCCTCTAGTGAGAAATTGAATTACTTTTGATTTAAAAAAATTTAAGAATTTTATTCATTAAAGTAATAAAAAAATTATCAATCAGCAGTTACGATCATTGAGGAACAAATTATGCAAATACACATTATTTATGAATTTTTAAAACTGAGAAAAATCAATTGACAGTAAATAAACTTATAAATCTAATTTAATCCGTTGCAATTTTTTTTTAAAAGAAATTAGTAAATGGAAATCAATCTAGACTTAAACGTTGAATTTCCGTATAATAAAGCAGGAAAAATTCCTAAAAAACTGAATAAAAAATATAAAAAAATCATTCAAATTTCTTTTATTAAGTGATTTTCAATGCTCAATCACTAAAATTCCCCCTACACCTCATTTTCTCAAAATACCAGTTTTGCTACCCCAAAACCTCCTTTCGCTCCATAGAATTTCAAAGGCCAAAGTGAACGGATTTCTTGGAATAACTTTTCAAAACGCCGTTATTTGATAACGCTTTTTAGGACATGTTAATTGTTATGCTTTTTGGACAAAAGAGCAAAGTCGTACTTTCACCTTTGTGGTGCTCTGATCTAAACGAAAGACGCTCTCTATTGACTTAATTCGCACAGCCAAATGCATAGCGAGCTTGGCTTGTCCGAGTGTCATAAGTAACAACAAAAACAACAACAGGACATGTTATTTCCCTGGAACGTAACGTTGATAATTAGTTATCCAAAATAACTGCTTTTAAGTAGAGAACAAGCTTGCGGCTATGCTTTAGGCTGTACACTGTTGTCCACTATAGTGTACAACAGTGTACAGCCTAAGTATACCTAAGTACAGCCTATAGTATACAATTGACAGCCTATAGGCTGTCAATTGTTAGGCCTTAGTTGTGCCTTAGGCTATGTAAGACTAATTGACGCGTCATATTAGGGCTTTGAAAAGTGTTTTAGCACCCACTGCGTAAATTGCTTCAGGAAGGACTTTTCATGGGTCCATTTCATGGAAAAGTGGGTGCCAGCTCAAGTTTTCCATCGCCATCTGACCGTGGTTCAAAATCACCAGGTGTTTGGCAGAAATTCCAAACTCCTTAACTTAAGGTGAAATCCGGGGCTCGCTTTCATAGCTATGTATGTATATAATTCTACGCAGCTAAACTTTACGATAAAATCTTTATGTCCTATCATGGTTTCAAATGCAGCATGCAAGACTAAGTGCCTTTTTTCGTAGAATTTTATTCCACAGATCCTTATCCAAGAGAGAGATCTCTTCAATTATTATATTATCTCAAGGCTGATTCAGCAGTTCTGAAACTTATTTCTTCAAAGAATTCTCGTGAATCATGAGTTTTTGTGATTCTCTATGCAGTTTGAATAAAAAAGAAAAGTAAACGATGTCGTTTCTTTTTAAATGAGCTCATTTGTCTGTTTGATTTGACATTCCTTCATGTTAAGGGGAAGTTTTTTATCTTCAACTTATTAGGTACAAAAAAGGTTTGTTGTGTCTGTTTATCGTGTATGCATGCGACAGCCATTCAAAGATTAGTTGAAATAAGATCAAAATTATTTTATCGGTGTCATTTGCATTATTTTAAAACATCCGTAATGTTTTAAATGTATCTTCCTTTATCGTAATGTTTCTTCCTTGCAGTTTCTGTATTTATTGATACTAAGAAGATTTTGAAAAATACCAGTCTACCTTGTAATAGAGCAGATCCAAAATCCTAATCCTGCTTGTGTGACCAGAGTAAAGTTGGCAAATTACTTAAGCAGATTCTTTAAGAACTTAACAAGAAAATAATGTAATGTCTCGCCATCGGCACATCTGATTTTAAGAGCCTATGTTTTTTTTTTTTTTTTTTTTTTTTTTTTTTTTTGATACTGAGACTCTCGTTGTACGCGAAGCAGGTGCGAGAGATTGCAGCGAACCCCGATATGACTCCTTTGTAAATTTAGCTCTTTTTTTTTTAAATGTGTATATTTCAAAATTGGAGTCATTAGTTTGTTTCATAACAAACTTATGTTTTGGTGGCATCGGTTTGATGCTTTTTTAATGCTTTGCATTAGCATCCACTATGGAAATTAATTATGTGCACTTTAATGGATTACGTGCCGAAATGTTGGAATACAGGTAGGCCATTTTGATCAATCTTTCTTTGGCTACTATTGAAAATAAATAGTTTGGAATGTTATATAAATTTATAGAATATTTAGTTCCAATCTTATTTATGTGGTTTTTCATGCTATATCAATTTATTTTGTTTATAGGTTTGTAAATGGTGTATTCCATATTACAAAAGCTAATTTCTATATTCAGTGTATTCGAATTTACAGTGTAATATTTTTTTATAAAAAAAAAATAGTATCTTATTATAAATTTGCATTTAATAATTTTTATGTGCTTGATGTATTTCAATTCACGTTGGAATATGTTAAAATAACTATGTTGTTATAGATTAATGTGTAAAATCGAAAGTACACTTATATTCATAATTTTTTAAATGTTACACTGATATAGAAAGTAGATTTTATGAAAGTAATATATACTTTAGAAAGGTTTTGATTTCGTTATGTGTAAACGAAAGTACATGATTACAAATTGGTGTGAATATAAAGAAATGTGAGATTTATTGATGTGTTTTTGATTTTTGTTTGAAAAGTATCAAACTGATTTATTTGATATTTAAAAACGCATATGTTTATTTTCATTGATAAAGATTTGAAAAGATATTTTCTTACTGTTTAAAATATCGTACGTTATTATTATTTTGATGTTGTCTATGATTAACTAACTAAATTTATTGATTTGAAATCGAAAGATGATTTCTGATTTAGATTAGTTAAAGCTTTTAATTTATATTGTTGCTATGAATTGTAGTGTTCTATATTTTAAATTAAATAAGGATTCAAAAATAATATAATTTCATATTCTGTTTTAATATAGTAGTATTTGTATAAGAATCTAATTTTATAAAATTTATACATTTTTGATTAATAATTCAATTTATCTGAGTATCAAGTTTTAGCTTGGTGATAAAAAAAACTTGAAATCGAGAGTAGAAGATTTAATATTAAATTGGTTCTTCTTTTCAAAATATATGATTTGCTATTTATACCCTATTTGTTGTATTACAATATAGTTTGTTTTTGTTTAACTTTTTAAATGTTATGGATATGTTTTATATTAGTTGAGTGTGTTAAATAATTTCAATACTTATTTACGAAATTTCGCATATAGGTGGGGGTAGTCTGTTTTTTTCTCTCATTATTGCATATCTTCTTAGATAAAGCGTTAATAAATAAAATGGCTTTTTTAGCGCGGGGGAAAAAGGGAGATTTAGTAGAAGTAGCTGAAGAGTTAGGGGAAATGGTTCCAGATTCTTTTAAAATCCCGGATATTAAAAAATTAATTTTAACTAGTAAAAACTTTAATGAAGAAGAAGTAAAATGTATATTAGATAGGGTAATCGAGGAAAGAGTTAAAAGGGAACAGGAAGAAAAAGAGGAAAGAGTTATGCGAGAAATGCTAGAAAAAGAGGAAAGAATTAGGCAAGAAGAATTAAAAAAAGAGGTAAGAATTAGGCGAGAAGAAATAGAAAAAGAAGAAAGAATTAGACGTGAAGAAAGAGAACATATTTTGGAAATGAAACGTCTGGAAATCTCTTCAAATGCTGCAATTTCGAACACAGAATCAGTTACAAATAGGACTGAACATGCTCAAAAAATTCAATTAATGCAAATAACGCCAAAATTCGATGAAAGGAAAGATGAGATGAAATTATACTTAATAAATTTTTAGCGTAGAGCAGAAATGGATCATATTCCAAAAAACGAATGGGTAGTTTATCTTGTAAGTGCTTTACCTTCAGAAATATCTGACATGTTACATAGAGAATCTGCAGAAAGGGCTGATGATTACGATTACGTGAAGGAAATTATTCTTAAGCTATTCAAGTTAAATAGCGAAAAATTAAGACATATGTTTCTTAAACACCAGAAAACGTCAGACAAATCATGGAGAAATTACGCACAAGAATTGAATAGTTAATTTACGGAATGGCTTACGGAATTAGAAATAACGACATTTGAACAGCTTAAGGAACTAATGGTAACAGATCAATTGAAACGTCGTGCGCCAATTGAAATTAAGGAACATTTTTTGGCGGAATGGCTTAAAATAAATAAAATAAATTCGCCGTATGATCTGGCAGAGAAAATTGATGAATATGAAAGTTTAAGAGATAGTTTTAAGACGAAAGATTTTACAAAACTCCCACCAAATAATTTTGGTTTTCGTCAACAAAATGAAAACCGTGCCTTTAAGTTTAATGAAGTAGTTCGGAATCATAAATTTCATGTTCCAAAAAGAGTCGAGAATAAAAATTCTAATTATTCACATGAAAAGGAATTTGAAAAAAGAAAACAATTCTGATGTTATGAATGTGGTTCTTATAGTCATTTGCGGCCTCAGTGTGACAAAATAAAAAAGAACTTAGAATCGGTAGCATCTAATGAAATTGCTAAAAGTACATTTAATGAGTTGATGGCCATTTGCAGTAGTATTGGCACTGTTAATGGAATTCAAATGCCAATCTTAAGAGACACTGGAGCAACTCTTGATTTGATTTGTGGAAAATACGTGAAACCTGATATGTTCACGAAGGAAAAGGTTTGGCTAAGAACACCTCTTGATGAAACTTTAGTATGCTTACCTATTGCCGAGGTTGAAATAAATTGTGAATTAGGTCACATTTTGACAAAGGCAGCAGTTCTTCGAGATTCTTTGGATCAAGGAAGATATTTACTGGGAAACAAAACAGCCGCTTTATTTGAGGAAATTAAAAGGCATGAGGAGGTGAAAATACATATGATAAATGCTATAGAAACTCGAGCTCAAAAAAGACGGAAGGAAAATAGCACGAATAAAGAGATTATTGATTCTGAAATAGAATCTTCTAGGTCTTGCTTCCAAACTAAACAAAATGAAGAATTAGAGCAAAATACAATTTTGCCACCATTAGAAACCGAAGTTGAAGGGATGGATTTGATGAAGACATCTCCAGAAGAATTTGCTCGGGAACAAAAGGTGTGCGAAGATTTGAAACTTCTTTTTGAGCAAGCTAAACGACAATCTTTAAAAGACAATAAATATATTATAATAAATCAATTGTTGTTTTATAATAAAATGGACAATGATGGAACTGTAAGAAGATTATTAGTTGTGCCCAAGAAGTTTCGCAACCAACTAAAAGGGATCTGCCATGAGATAACTGTAGCTCATTTAGGTATAACTAAAGCAAAAGATATGCTGTGCAAAACTTTCTACTGGGATAACTGCTTTAAAGAAATTGAAAATTTTGTTAAATCTTGTGACAAATGTCAACGAGTAGGAAAGCCTCAAGATAAGAAAAGGGCTCCTTTGAAACTGGTTCCAGTAATTCCGGAAATATTTACAAGAATTAACGTTGATGCATGTGGTCGTTTACCTATAATTTCCTGTGGTAACCGGTATATTATAACAGCCATTTGCATGTCATCCAAGTATCCAGATGCCATTCCAGTACCAAATATACGTTCTACTACTGTGATTGATGCTTTTCTTCAGATATTTAGCCGCATGGGTTTTCCTAGAGAGTTGCAAAGTGATCAAGGAACATCTTTCATGAGTGTCCTGACATCAGAATTTTTAGAAAAATTTGGTATTAAAGTTGTGCATAGTTCCGTTCAGCATCCCCAAAGCAATCCTGTTGAGAGATTGCATAGAACTTTAAAGAGAATACTGAAAGTCCTTTGCTTAGAAAAAGGTACTGATTGGGAGAAGATTTTACCTCAGGCACTTTTTGCTCTTAGAATTTGTATTCATGATAGCACTGGATATTCTCCTGCAGAATTAGTAAATGGTCGGATCTTGAGAACACCCGTAACACTATTATATGAAAATCTAACTGGTAAAACCATTGAAGAAGATAGTGTGATTGCTTACGTTTTTAATCTTTTAAATAGAATGAAAAGATGCCAAGAATTAGGTGTGCAAAATATGACAGAGGCTAAAGAAAAACAGAAACTTTGGTATGACCGTAAGCCTACGAAAAGAGAATTTAAAGAAAATGATCTTGTGTTAGTTGTTGCACCTTCTAGATCAAACAAATTTTCCGTTCATTGGATAGGTCCAGGAAAAGTAGTAAAACGACTATCGGACACAAATTACGTAATACAATTTCCCGATAAGGAAAAATTACATGTATACCATGTAAATATGTTAAAACCTTATTTTCAGCGTCCAGAAGATGTTAATTTAATTTTTACCTCTAATTCTGATAATGAAGATATTGATTCTGAGAAAGAAGATATCCCAAGTTTTGTAATGTAATTCATCTAACCTTTTAGAGACTTTTCCTGAAAGCGGTTTTAATGAAAAGTTAGAGGATGAGCAGAAGAAGGGATTGAGTAGACTTTTGATTCAATTTATTGATATTTTTTCAAATGAACCGGGTTGTACAGAACTGGCTGAACTGGACATGAGTTAGAATCTAATAAACCTATTATAGCTAAACCATATCTAATGTCCCCACGACAGACAAAAATTCTAAAATCGGAAGTAGACAAGATGTTGAAATTGAAGGTGGTGGAACCAGGTGAATCCGATTACGCATCACCTTTAATATTAGTTGAGGCTCCTGGAAAAGAACCTCGTCCGTGCATTGATTATCTCAGGTTAAATGAGGTTAGCAGAACGCAATATTATCCATTACCAAATATTGAAGAGCGTGTTGAATCCGTTTCGAAAGCGAAGTTCATATCTTTATTAGACTTAACACGAGGTTATTGACAGATACCTTTGAGTCCTAAGGCTCAAAGATATGCTGCATTTACGACGACATTTGTGTTTATAAACCTTTGAGAATGGTCGGTTTGAAGAATGCCCCTTACTATTTCAGTAAGTTAATGGCTGATTTATTAAAAAATTAAGTATTTTTACATCAGTTCATACACATATTGATATTAAAGAAATTCAGTGCTCATTCAGTTATTTTCCCTCTAAAACATAAGGGATTTTAGCTTTCATTTAAATATTTTGATGAGGCTCCATTAAAGAAGCCTCCAGATTTAGGATCCGCAAATATACTTAAGATTAAAAATAAATACACTCATGTCCATAAATTAAGGATAATTCAGATTTATACAGAAATTGAATTCTAAAATAAAAATTTCACATGTGTAGAATTATCATACACATCTTGAAGAATAATATGCAAAGTACAAGAAACCAACAGATGGTGTCAATAGTACGTCACAATGACGAGAGTGTAAGAGAGGGGTATAAAAGATATGGTTGCAAAGAAGTAAAATTGTCTACAAGCGCTCTAAAATCCTTTCAGTGGAATAACCACATAGTTATGGCACAAAGGAAGCATTTGTATGGTGTTTTACGTGGTAGAATTATTGGCCACCTGGAATGTGGACGTATCCAGCTGGAAGTATCTGATGAACTTGGAATTGCCCCGAGTGTCATCTCCGAGCTTTGGCAACGGTTCCAAGATAATGGTAATGTCAGTAGACGTTACAGCACAGGTCGCCCTGACTTACATCGCTGGATGAGGAACGTTATTTAGCAGTTATAACCAAAAGAAACAGACGGAGTACAGCATCAGATCTGTCTCGTCAGCTCTCTGCAGCTACCGGTAGGATAGTTTCAATGCAGACCATGTACAGGCGCTTAGGGCACATTGGTGTATATGCTCGTTGGACTGCTGGATATATTCCACTTACTGCAACTCACTGTCACCTGCGGTTAGCCTGGAGTAGGGAGCATGCATTATGGACACCGCAACAGTAATCTTGTGTGATGTTTTCCGATGAGTCCAGGTTCAGCTTTCAATCTGATTCTCGCCTGACTTTCACATGGAGAGGGCCATGTACCCGTTACCCCCAAGAAAACACAATTGAACAACATCGTTATGGTGTTGCAGTATTGGTCGTTTGGGGAGGAGTTGTTCTCGGCTTAAGAACTTACCTTCATGTTCAGAATGAAACCATGGCAGGCCACATCTATTGGGATGTCATTCTGGAACAACATGTACGTTTATTTCGGGACCATGTGTGCAGAATTTCTGTTTATGGATGACAACGCCCGTCCCCACCATGCAAACATTGTAAGAGAATGCCTTCAATCGGAGGATATCATCCGTATGGACTGGCCAGCATCCTCAAGGAACTTGAATCCAATAGAGCATGTGTGGGACATGCTTGGCCTACGAATTGCGGCCGGTCAACCTCCTACCACACGTCTACCGGAACTTCGGAGTATATTGCTTGATGAGTGGTGTAATATTCCCTAAGATCAGATCAATAATTTGATTCTCAGGATGCCTGGGCGTTATTCTGCCTGTATTGCATCGTCTGGGGGGGGATACTATGTATTAACCTTCATACCAACCTTGTTATATTGGTTTTTGTAAATAGTGTTTTTTTTAAATTTTCTCCTGGGAGTAAAAATCGCAATTTTTATTAATGATGTCAAACATATAGCATCTCTCTTGCTCTTAACCTTTTGTTTAATAAATAGATTTTACAAATAAGTCACATTTGCTTTGATTCTGTTTCTTTCTTTGCCTGAACTTGTATTATCCCTAATTTATGGACATGAATATAAAAGAAATAGAAAAAATCGATTGTAACGTTATCACAGATAACTTAATTTCCTCTAAGAAATTTTCGAAAATTGAAACTTTTTGGTCCTTAGCTTCTAAATACGTCGTTTTCTCTGAGGCCTTATTGATAAAATACTTATAAGAAGCTAACAAATTAGTAGACTGGTCTATTTTAATGAATGAAATAAAAATAATCAACTATAATATTAATTACTGTTATTTTAATTCCAAGATTCCTAAAGAATATTTAAGAGTTTGAAAAATAAAATCTTAAAGCTTTTACCTTCAACATAAATATTTTGAACCATCAATTAAAAAGTCGTTCATTTTTATGAAAATACTTTAACAAAAATGATTTGTATGAAATTTAACAATTTTTTTTCCAAAATCCTAAATAAATCTGTGAATTTATATATTAATATAATATATATGTACAGTGTTGTTATCACACACAAAATAATGGAAACAGGTGTGAATAAAAGTAACATTTTTAATGCCTTTCGTAAGCATTAAATGGTATTAATAGCTACCACTGTTTTATCAACACAAAAATCTGTATATATTTTGGTAATATGTAAAAGCTTTTCAATAGCTCGGAGGTTTTGAGAAAGATCAGATGGAGCAAGTGGCATTTATGTGTTTTTAGAGGTGTCATGACATACAGAGGCAAAATAAAATAGTGGATGTCATGTTGAGAAAGAAAACAACGACAGCAAAACTATATCTGGAGTGTCAATTCCTAAGTCACTAGTCAGGGATGTTAATACTACTAACACACTTAAGAAATAGGGTCGATTGACAAGCATGGAGTTGGATCTGCTTTATTATGTAGGCAGCCTTGAAAGAAAGGTTCACAAGAACGAAATCCTATAATGCAGCTTCTGCAGAAGACAGAGTTTTCCATAATTCGTATTCATGCACTTCGATGATCCTGAGCTCATTTTAAGTGTTCAATTGAATATCCTGCACCGGCATCTTTGCCCTCACAATATCTTTTTGAAGAATGGTCAATAATTATTCTATTCTTAATAAAATATGATAATATGAAATCAGAATATTTTAAATATGTTTTTCGAAATAGTCATAAATATAATTTCGGAATTTCCAAAATATGACTTTGTTCATAAATAAATCGAAAGGATGTCATTTTTGAATTAAAACAGTCATCCTTTGCAAATTTCTTCATAAGACTCATAGGTACTGTCAGTACCTCATAATCACCAGTTTTTTAAAATTATTTTGTTTTTATCTATATTATTAGTTCTATATCCTTAACAAGTATGATTCTAAATTCTTGCGTTTCAGAAAATTTAAATTTCATGTAAGCTTCCATTTTGTTTTATTTTGTGGTATTAAAAATATTGTTGGTGCTTCTCTAATGATTGCCTTAAGTATCCTTTAATATATGTGTGCCTGGAAGATAGCTGATCTTAAAGAATTATTTTAAGTAAATAAATGAATTGAACAAATTTGACTGCATAATTTCGTCTTCTTTAATAAATTTATACATTTTTAAGATGATATATAATTTATATATTTGTTCTATATTTGATATTCTTTAAGGGAAATCTAATGTGTTAGTTATTTCAAAATTTACAATTTATCTTTTTATATTGTGTTTCAGCAAAAACTTGAGCTAAAGTAATTGACAGAAATTCTATCATTCTGAAGGAAAAAATATTAAAAATACTTAAAATTTGAATTTGATTTAATGTTTCGAAACTTTTTTACGAAACACAATTACGGATTTTTGCATGTGTTGCTGTTCTACATCATTTACTAATAAAAACATTTTTAACTCTTTGCTTCTGAAAAAAATTCTTCGTATGCATGATTTACAGACAAAATGTTTGAAATACTCTTCTGGCCACCCAAATGTCAACACCAAGAAAAAAAAAGAGATATCTCAAAAAAATTCATTTGGTAGGTAACATGTTGATCAAGTATCAAATGATTAAATTTATGGACTTGTGAGTAGTGTGGTTCCTGCTAAAATCAGTAGCCGCCATTGCTGGAGTTCACCGCTGCCATATGACTCGGCATTGATTCAAAGCGACTATTGGGCCACAAGCAGCTTCTACACATTACCAAAGGTGAGCAATTACGGACCACTATCAGCGAAAGATCCGTAGAGCGAACTGGCCAGGGAAGCAATTCAATGGTGATTGATGAAGAACCCTTGGACAATGCATGTAAAATGTGGTCGCGCATTATCCTGTTGAAATATGGCTGTGAGCAAGGCCTGAATCTAAGGAAGGACAAATTGCTCTAACACCTCGGAGATGTAGCGCTGGCTGTTTAAAGTACTAACAATGTGTTCTAGAGAAGTGCGAAAGTGGTATCTAATACCGCCCCATACCATAATAGTCGGTGCAGGACCAATATGGCGTTGCGTAACGCAGCTCTGTTCACAATCCTCAGAACACGGTGTCTCCAGACTCGAAAACGACCATCGTGATATTGCAGACAAAAGCGTGACTCGTCAGTAAAGATGATATCCCTCCATTCTACCGTCCACATTCTTTTTTCGTCGCACCATTTGCAGCGTCTGTAGTTCTGCATCAAGGAAGGACGGAGAAATTGGCGTCTTGTGGACAGACAACTCTGCTGTAAATAGCGTCGAATGGTATACGCACACACTGGATGATGCGTTACAGACTGAATGAGCTGTACTATGGTTCGTGATGTGAGACATACGTCGCTGCCATGTTTATAATTTGCCTGTCAATACGTGAAGTGGTGCACTGAGGTGGATGCGATCGGTCCGTTGTACCCCTCTGCATCCAACTATCACAAATCCGCATTACAGTAGTTTGGTTTCGTCCAACACGATTTCCCTGAGAGCTGATCCACAATCTCGGTGATCACTATTCCTCCTCTGTCGAATTCGGACACTTGATCGCTGCTTTCTATGAGACACAATTGATCATTTTTTTTTTTTGAAAAACACAAGAAAAGTATTGCCGAACTTGAAATTGTCGAAATATCCAAGCTTTGAATAGCGATTTGAAGTGGCGCCATAGGCGCGCTTTAATAGTAATTCTAATCATTTGCATATCTCATTTATGCTCAAGCATGTTGTAAATTTCATATTATTTGCATACTTCCTTCAGGGTTTTGCATTTGCAGTGGCCAGCAGGGCATAGTAAAATTCTCACTAAGTGTTTCTTTCTAAAATTGAGCGAAGAACGATGAGATTTATTGAATTCGAAGTGCTTCAGTTACGTTTCTTAATAAACAAACGGAAAGAAAATTATCTTTCGGCACTTTCCTTTTCAAAATCAATAACAAACGTATTCGCTTTATCAAAATTTATAAAATACGCAAAAAATGTGTTAGATTCATTAAAAAACTACGTTTGTTTATGAATTAACCGAAGTTTATCATAGCAGTAATCCGGAGCCTATTAATTTGGACTGTTCAGCTGTATGAATGAAAGGCGAATCTGCACAATAATGTATTTCGGTTGAAGCGTTGTGTTGACCTTGGATGAGTGAAGCTGTACATTTCAGACGCTCAAGAAATGAGAAGACAACAAAAGATCGGTAGTTTCTTTTTACCAGTCAATGTGTCAAGTAGGGTTAGTGAAGGTGAACCTTGGCCACATCCTGTTCGAAACTGTTTTTCACCTAATATTTGTCGTGACATCAGAAAAATGTTATATTAAGGATAGTATGTAATAATGTTGAACCTATTATCGAGAGATTTAAAATTGCGTACAATACATAGTTTTCTCTTATGCAGTTTTGTTTAATTTTCTTGAATTCAAAACGCCGTTTTTACTGTGTACGGTAGCTTTTCATGCACCTTTTGACTTAACTTATAGATTATTTTGTTTAATATATATGCACTTTCATAATTCGAATGATCTGGACCCCTATTAGTTCGACTTAAAGTGGGTTCTACAGTATTTTTAATTCCGGAACTTTTGGAAAAGAACTGCGTTTGAAAAAATTAAACGGGTTGGAAATTTGGAAAAATCTTTAATCTATCAAAGTTTTTAAGCTTTGGTACTTGTATACTTTTATAGATTTCTCTGTTCATATATAGGCTGCTTATAGTAACTAAGTATTATTTGTAACTATCTTTTGTTAGATTCATTCCATCACAATTATTTTCTTTGTAACTTAAAATAGAGCACTTTGGAATTAAATTGTGAACCATTAAGTATTAATGAGATTGGACGATACATTTCCATAAAATCCTTATTTTGTTTGTCCAGCGAAATTGGCTCCATGGAATAAAATAAATTGATTTCCAAGTGTCGATTTTTTGCTACTGCCTTTCATATCAACATTTAGATTTCTATGTTAGATTACAACACAATCAACGCTAATTTGAAATCCATGTGAAGTTGCTTAGGCTGTGATGTAACCTTCTGCTCAGGAACTTTTCTCGAAGGTACATGGACCTTTTTCATTCTGTAAGATCTATGCATTATCGCTGGAAGAAGAGAAAAATTATTTCGATCCTCCTTTCTTCCTGTTCTAAAAAATTAATTACATTTAATATTTTCTTTTATTTTTGAAAAAAAGTATTGTTTTCGTCCTTTTAAACGAATGCATTTTCACCGTTGCCCCTATATCATTGGTCGAAAATTAATTGGAACAGGAAGAAATAAGTATCCCAAATTTGATTGTTAATAACATGTTAATTAAAAGAATTTCACACCCATTTTATACCTCATTCGATTGTTTTTAATTAATTAACCTTAGATTTTATTTTATAATACAAAATATTTATTTATGGCTCTGCTAATTAAATTAATTTGTAGTTTTATAACTGAAAAATGTCCCATGACTAGAACTTCATGTTCTAAGCTGTTACATGGTGTAGAACATTTTTTCACGTTTAAACTTTTTCAAACAGAAATTATTGTTTCAATTCTGCTTTTTACTTATTTGTTTACTGATACTTTTATCGTGTAAAGATAGAAAAAATATACTGCCTATTTCTGTTTTATTTATTTTGAATGAATCTTTTCAGTTAATAATTAGATTAGAAGTTAAGACATATAATGCGTACATTTTTGTGTTAAAAATTCGTAACTTCACGCTCACTCAGACGGGATTTTTTTTTTTTTTTCAATTCTTTAATTTTTTTTTTTTTTTTGAAATGCCATTTGAACAAATATCTAATGTAAATTTTCCCGAAAAATGTTTTCCATAGTAAAATCTAAACTAAGTAAGTATGAGGTAAGTTCATGTGAAACCAGTAAACTTTATATTTGTAAAAATCATTTAAATGGGTTTTTGCTGCATTTAAATAATGTTGACTATTTTGTTCACGTAAATTTGATATTTTAATTTCTATTTAGTAAGAATTGTCGTAGAACAAGATGTCTATTGACAAATGATGGTTTTTATTTTTGTTAAGTTACGCGGATTAATATGAGTTCAAATAAAATAAGGGTGTTTTGAGAATAAAGTGTCTAGACAATAGGAAGTTCCTTCCTTTTTTCAATGTAGAAATTTAGCCTTGAGTTGTATTGTAAATCATTTTAAAGTGGAGTCATTGAGCTCTGGGGAAATGTCCCAAACTAAGAAGATTAGCGATTACTGCACGAATAGCAAACTATCAAATATTTTATTGTTGAGTAATCGTAAGAAGCCTTAAATGGACAAATTCTTCCTGTTCAAATCAAATCTTGATTTTGATACTTTCTGCAATTAATGATGAACAAGTGAAAATAAATAAAGAGGCTGCTTGAGGTGTAATCCATACCATTAAACATCACGTGAGCTTCATCCACAGTTAAATGAAGAAGTTTCTCTAGCATGTATGAGGAGAGTTTGGTAATTAAGCTGTACTCCTAGATAACAGGCAAAATTTTATATGTATGAAGTTAATAAAAGGGGAAAAATTTGGTTAAATTCTTGATAAAGAAAAATCACATAAATCAACGGTTTAACAATATATGAGAAGAAAAATGATAAATCACTCATATTATAATTATCATATTTCAAGTATTAAACTTAGACTTCGAGTAATAATACCCAACTCCCTCAGTATTTAAATCACCTGAGCTTATTTTTAATCAAATTATTTTGATAATATCAGTAAATATTTTTAAACAGTTATCTAAGTTGCTTCAACGTAATTTTCAGTTGATCCGTTATGAATGAAATACCATTCGCTTTTCGCTTTAAGACGAAACTTTCTCTGGGTGACAATTTCAGTGACACTCTCTTTAATAACTTGAATTTTCCGTTTTCCAAACATTGGCGACCGTCTCCATGAATATTGGTAACTGCGTATGGAAATTCAGGAATTTAGAAGCAAAATATTAAGAAACTTTTGATGGCTAATGTCACATGTAAGATATAATATTATCTTTTGAGTTATAAAAGAAAAATGGCACCACAAAAATCACTAATATTCGATATTATTTTATGGTAGTTTTGGTTTGCTACTTTAGCTTTTAATAGCCTGATTGACTAAATCTGTGTTAGCATATTTTATATATATTATGGATTGTTTGTCTGTTGTGTGTTTGCATCAGCATACATTTATTGAATACATATATTTATACAAGTTGCTTCAACATATCTATCTATCTATCTATATATATATATCTATATATATCTATATCTATATATATATATACATATATATATATATATATATATATATATATATATATATATATATATATATATATATATATATATATATGTTTCGTGTACATTAGTAACCTTAAAATTTTAAATTTCATACACCTTATATTTTCCGTTTTGGATTATTATTTACCTTCTTATTACCATTGTTGCCTTAACAAACAATAGTTAGTAAAAGTTACTTATTTATTTGCTTTCTATCTTTTTATTTTCTATGACTTTCGTTTTTATTATTCATCATAATATATTTTTATTATTTATTCCTAAAATTTTTTTGCTTGTGCTAAAAGTTTCTTAAATATTTTACTTCGATTTTTAATTAATTTAATTGCTATTTAAATTTCATTTTAACCAACTACTTTTGGTTTTCTAGTTATTGCTTTGCATTAAAAAGTTAACAAATTTTTTTTATCTTCTATACTCTTCTTCTTCTATTATTATTATTGTTCTATTATATCTTTTATTTTATCGTATTTTCTGTTAATGAGTATATTTTACCTCTGTTACTGCTTCTGCTCATAGTAGTTGGAAATAATGAGATTTGTATATTTTCTTTTCATTTTTTACTTTTTGTAACTTTCATTTTTATTTTTTCATTTTTTTATAATTTTTAAATTATACTTAAAATTTTAAATGATTTTTTATTTTTAGTTCGTTTCGTTTTTGTTATTAATTTATTCATTACATTTTATTGTAACCCCACACACATATTATATATACTATGAAAAATATATAACATTTCATTTTCATAATGTTAATGAATTGCAATGAAGGACTGAATTGTCCCACGTAATTGAAGAAAACGGTTTTTTGCTTACACATGAACTCCGAAAACCGAGGACATCATTCGGGATCAGAAGATAAGAAAAGCACACAATTTCTAGGGTAGTTTTCTTTTCTTATAAGCATTAAGAGTATATGTTGCAAATGAATAACTGCTTCAGTAATAGGTTTGTAATTATGTTAACTCTTGGAGATCTTCTCAGATCAGTGCTCTTGATACACATTGAACATAACGTCAAAACTTAGTCAGTCCCTGTTTTCAACATAATATTTAAGAAATAAGACAAATGTTCTTTAAGTTAGTTATGAGCTTGATTTATAAGGGATTTGAAATATTTATTTTTTAATATAATTAAACATGCTCTTCTCGCTGTTGTCAAGAGAAATTTTGTCCTTAATAACTTATTGCATAACACAATGATTACGTAAATTTTAATTAGAGCTTGGCATACAGCAGTTGTGGGAGATGGTTTTATATATATATATATATATATATATATATATATATATATATATATATATATATATATATATATATATATTAAACGAGCTCCCTCGGATGCTGCTTTATTTAAAACATTGTCTTCAGAAGAATGAAGTAAAGGGCTTTGTTTGGAGTTAAATTTCTTGCAATATTAATTGCTTTTTCTCTTTTAATATATGGATGAATTTCTAAGAATAAAATTACTTAAGAGTGGTGCATTAACACTTAATAATTTATTTTAAATATTAAATTTTAATAATCAAAAATTTAAATATTCAAGATTTTTTTTAAAAATGTTACTTACAGTTTCGTTAAGACTTACCAAATTCCATTACGAAACCATTTGAAAGAAAAATTTATTCGTTGTAACCTGGTAAAGATTTTTGAATTCCTGCATCTAATAACAAATATATTAATGATATTGTTTTCTTTAACATAATATACAGTTAAATTTGGTTAATCTCACAAAAGAGTCAAATTGTTCTTGTGGATACTTGAACGACTGGAACGACTTTCGTTGATAAGATTTCTATCGAGTCTTCCTTATAAATGACAATTATTATCACATTCAAATTACTTTTTGTGTTTGAATGGTATTATTTGAAACGACTTTATTAAAATGTTTTGCGAAAATGATTTTACATCCAACAAATTTATGTAAATTGTTATGGAATTAAATACAACATATCTATCAATTCTCTTTTGCACAATTTGAAAAATTTCTGAGAACGTTATCTTTATTTGTACACAATGTGTTGCCATCTTTCAATATATAATCAGGAATTTATAATAATTTTACAAGAATTAAAATCAAAAATATGAAAAATGTTAAAAACCGGAAAATCCCTCAGCGTTTAAAGTAGAAAAATAGAAAATATTCTGCGCATTTCAGAATCACTTTTTATCGAGTTACATTAATGTTAATTATTTTAAGCAGTTGTGTGTGTGTGTAATTGATACTTTAAGCTCATTCATATATTGACGCCCAATTTTATTTTTACAAATAGAAATATTTGCAAATGCTTACTTTAGTTGTTTCAGAATTTATGAAATATGATTCAGGAACTCTCTCTCTTTCAGTTTCTTTCCAATTTCTGTGCGGTATAACCCACATATATGACAAGCAAAGGCTCTTGAGGTTTTGGTTTGGCTTGAAACCAGTCGTTCTGTTCTACAAGCAAGAAACTGTAGAGGTAAGTAGATCTTAGTGTTTGCTGATACACTTTTTACGGATCTTATTTTGGACCTACGTCAACACTAAGACCGATAATCCCGAAAAGAAGAACCCAATTGATCGCCAAGAGGGATAATCCTGACAATTAGAACTTTATTTTTAAATAATTTTTTAAAACTCATACTTTACAACAAGATTTATTAAACATTTATATGAAAATAGGGATTATTTTTGAGTTTAGTACATTTAATCTTTCATAAAATGCTTGCTTTTTATTTACAATGATAAATTTATCGCTATTTTTTTCGTTTGTCGCCAAGAGGTGGGCCAAAACAGCATTTATCTTGAGATTCTTCTGGATTATAAATAAATAACTGCCCTTTTCACGACCTTCATGTGCGGTAACAGAACATGCACCACTGGGAGAAAAATGTCTGCGAAAGATTTATTGACACCAATAATTTTGCTTATGGTGTTTCCAAAATGCTTTGAAATAATTTAAAAATATTGTTTCAGTTGCTTTTAATGCATAATCTAAATTTAAAAATTGTAAAGTTTATGAGCGAGTTGTCAGAAATCGAAACATTAAATGTTTTTGCTTTTAAAATAGAGCATAGCATAGCTGCTTCATTTAATTAAAAAAATTTGGAGCTCTGGTATATCATAATTTTCACAGTGAGAGGAAATGTTGGGAATATGATTGTAATTTATCACCAGCCAAAATCAATATGATTGGCTGGAACTTTATACAGGATATAATTTTTACTAGTAAATATTTAATTAATTTTGAATGGTTAAATAATTTATTCAATATATTATATACACAGTATATATATATATATATATATATATATATATATATATATATATATATATATATATATATATATATATATAGGAAAAAAAAACTTAAAATACAAGATTGTCATTTGTTTTCATCATTGTAAAATTAATTTGGATTTCACATTAATAAATATATTTAACAGTGCATAATTTTAATTATTACTTTTAATTAAATTTAGTTTTTCTGGGTAAATACTTTTACCAATTTTTCACTTTGGGAATAAAAAATTACAAAATCGCCTATAACTCTAAAATTGGTTTTATTTATGTAACTCACACACACAAAATGTTTTCAATATATTAATAAATTATCCAGAAAACTTGAAAACTTAAAGCCTTTTGGGAAATAGTTGACTAGTATAAATGCTTTTTTTACTAGTGCAGAAACAATAATTGTAAATGCAGAATTATGTAAGACATCTATCAAACAATTACTTAAAACCATAAGAGTAAAATTAAAGCAAAAAATTTATCACGAGAGGAATTGTAAATAAATCTTTACATGTGGTATGGAAATGTTTACAAATACATAATAAAATAGAGTAATTGGTGTATCGTTATTTATAATACAAATATTTATTGTGTGATTTTGTTATGTATTCAAGAATAGCTCTTAAAAAATTATTCATGTAAATATTTCATCCGCACAAGTAATGAAGCGAAATTTAATTGGCATATTATGTGAATTTAGATCAATATAAAGGAAAATAAATTTACAATTTTTAATTTTAATTTTCTTTAAAAAAGCTAGAATATCTAAATAAATAGTTGTAATAGAGGAATTCACAATAAATTTTACAATTTAGTAATCGATCATCGAAAAGATAAAATTGTTGACTCGCAAATTGAGCAATTTTTATTATTAACATACTAAAATGGTTACACTCTAGAATGAAACTCTTTAGAGCTCTCTTTAGAAGAATGCGAAAGTTTTCTTTGATTTAAATTTGTAAATTTTTAGGATTTAGAATATTTTTAATTTTCTTAAAAATTGCAATTTTCAGTGGGAAAGTATCAACAGAAATGGAATCAAATTTTGAAAATCAATTTATTAGTCAGAAAATAATTATATTTATTTTTTACTTTAGTATTCAATGTAGGTAAAGTTTTGATATCTGTAATGAGAATATCTCTGAATTCCACATTTAAAATGACGTCAGTATTACCAATAACTGTGAGACCGATAGAAGAAGTTTACTAAAAAAAAAGCAAACATTGTTCATGCTAACACCAGTATTGGTTCTAAAGTAGAGCTGATGAAAGAGAAGTGATGTGCAGTTATAAAACTAAAGATGGGCCATCTAAACCTCAATATTTTATAACGAACCTCAAAATTGTACTTAAAAATTTTTCTCTTGATCACTTGATTTTCACTTGAATTACAATAATTCTACTTTTCAATTACCACAACCTTTGGCTTATATATATATATATATATATATATATATATATATATATATATATATATATATATGCTTGGTGCAAGATTTTATTTCTATATACTTACATATTTTACTGTTTTTTTTAACTTGTTATGTATCTTTTTGTTTTTTTATTTCATTTGTATATGTTTTATTCTTTTATATATAATTTATTGTTAATTTGTATAGTTAAATATTTGAAATTTGTGATCAATAACTTCTACTTCTAACATCTCTCGCTATGAGTGAATAGCTGAACATTTTCATATATTTGTATCTTGCTCCCTCAAATTCATATTTAACGCTGTTTTCCAATATGTATTTTGCTATATATATGCGCAAAATAGTTATCAGTATTTGGACATCTGTGATAAGAGTGATGGAAACAATTTAATTTCAATCATATTTAATACTTACGATCATATTTAATAGCTGGTAGACTTCACGTAAGTCAATTACAGACTTAACACTCTGCGCCATGCTTTCCACAAATGTTTGGATGGGTGAATGTTATTTTTTTCCTCTATACATGGGGATGGTATTAAAAGTTCTCTCCACGATTATGGACTATTTCTGTATCCCTTAATTCGGAGATCGAACTCATCCTATGAATGTTCAATATTATTCATGTCTGGACAAGTCATCCAATCAGATCATCCCATTATAACAATGATGCAATCTGTAAAATTGCACCAGCGTAGGAAGCACATTGTTGTCTAGAATAGTGGAGTAAGATTCAGCGCTGAGCATACCATCAAAGATCTCTTCCATACTGTGAAAATTACACAAATCATAATTCTGCCTTCACAAAACATTGCAGTAGTCCCAACGAATTCCAGTAAAAGGTGAGGCCAAACCAAAACTCTGCTATCCAATTATTTAAATTTGAAACTGGATTTTTCACTTCTGAGAACCTGCTTCCACTCATGTATGACCCAATTTCAATGTGCTAAGCCCCATTTCAAACGTGTACAGCAGTTGGATTTTGCAATAAACGAGTTATAGGTCATAGTAAGACAATGAAATCAAGCAAATATACTTTTTGCGGATGGTATTTTCTGAAACAACAGTTTCGGATGCTTCTTAGAGCTCCTGAATCATGAAGGCCATCGTTTTGGTGGAGTTTCTCTGAATTTCCATGACGGCATATATCAGTCTATATCTCTTAATAAGTGAGTAAGGTGGATTGAAATACTTCCACTTCTTAATTACAAAAAGCGCTGCCGATTTTAGAATATTTCACACATAAAATATGCCCCATAATAATTTGCCTAGACGAGTCAAACAGCTTTGAATTTCTTGCATGTTAATAATACCAATGCTTTTTCCAACACAGTATTTAGTGCGCGACGTAGAGCAAGTCGCCTCATTTGCATGGGCTTCCAAATACTTACTAGTTGATAGTGTATATTTTATTAGTGTATGTATATACACGCACACACACAAATATATATAATATTATGTTTGTGTACAGAATATAATCTAAAGAGATATATATTAAAATCTTCTCAGTTTTTTCTCTACATATAAGATACATTTTAAGAAAAGAAATTATAAATTATTATTATATTTATTTGTTGATTATATTACTCTGTGTGTGTGAAAACATTAGAGTATTTCAAAATAACATGATGGTGTTGCTAGTTTTTTAAAAATTTACTTTTTTGGTAAACTTAAAATTCATATATTTATGGTAAACACCTTCAGTTAAATGTAAGGAGAAACAGAAATTGAATAATTTTTTACTTTTAAAAACTTTGTTATTATTCAACCTAATAGGAATAATAGCTCCAAACAAAAAACAGTTAATTTTTTTACATTTAAATATACACCTGAAACTATTTCCATTCAATACATAATAGATCATTTGGGTTACAGTCCTTCAAACTCTTGGTATACCCACCTCGACAATTATTACAAGGTAAGCTAGAAAGTTCTTGTTTTTGATGACCCAAAAGACCTACAGAAAATATAGCCTATAGTTAGTCCTCCAAGTAATTACCATCAGCATCCAGCACCTAATGCCAACGTGTCTCCATTTGAAGAGAACCTTCGCCGGTGCTCCAGGTCTAGAAGCTGCCCCTTACCACACCCAGGAATAATTCAAGACCCCCAATTAGAACTGGATTCCTTCAGAGTGAATGACCTGATTTAGCTCCGCTGGTCAGAGAAACAACAGCACAGTAAGCCTTTGCGATTAAGCAGTGCGGTCTCCTTTCGTTGCACCGGTTGCAACTGCTTCAAGTACAGGTCCGCACTGACTGTTTGGCCCGTTGGTAGCAGTTTACAGAGACAACTAATCCACCAGACACCCGCTTCACGATTTGAGTCCACAGCTGACAAATCCCCTTTTAAGTCGTAAAGCAAACAACGCAGAACCAATTCCTTCGACTTGTTCATTTCTCTTCACTATTGTACACAATTGATGAAAGTGCGAGTTGAACCTGCTCTTTTATAACGACTGATATTCCTACTCTCAACTGGCTGACTTATTCTCACTTAATTCAATATCAACCACAAGAGCTTCCTTGTTTACTTTATATTATTAGTCATTATATTACATTTTTCAATGTATTGCTTAAAGAAAATTTAAAATATTTAAAAAACTTTATTAAAACAATAAGTTTGCTGGAAATAAATCTATTTTAAGATTGAAATTAAACCTTTCCACAGTTCAATGATTACTTAAAACAAATTTTAGATAATAATTTATATAGTAAGCATTAATAAGTGACTTTAATTACTTTAAAATAAACTTTTTAAAATGAAACAACATATAAGTATTAATAAAATAAAAAGTTTGTAAGGGCATTTTTGTTATTGTTGTTGTTACTGTTAAATATATTATATATCTCTCATTAGAAATAAATTATACTAAATTTTAAATAGGAAATATAATAGTTTAATTAGTTATGAAAACCTCAAAAGGAAAATTATACATCAAGTGCGGATAATACAATAATTTTATCAAAAGAAAGTTTTTCACGAGAAAAAATTATATTTGAAAACGATTTATTTTTGTAAAAAATAACAGATTGAAATTCAGAAATGTACATAAATAACTGATTTTTCTCATTCAAATATAATGGCAAATAAATGGAAATGAATCCAATA
Organism: Latrodectus hesperus; assembly: GCA_037975125.1. Lineage (NCBI taxonomy): Eukaryota > Metazoa > Arthropoda > Arachnida > Araneae > Theridiidae > Latrodectus > Latrodectus hesperus. The sequence goes on from CM075855.1 coordinate 101,072,474, forward strand.
GATAAATAAAATATTTTTTAGTATAGAATTCATGCAGCAATATGTTTTCGAAAGAAATTTTATAAATATATTAACTTTTGTAGTTTTCTTCGTATTTCCTTCGTAGCTAGTTCAAAGGTTTTAAAGATTGTGTCCATTAAGCTCTTAAATAAGTTAGCCATTTTATCGTTATTTAGTAAGCAGTTGACATCAGTGTGATAAAACTACCATAAAAGTAGTTTTACTGATGTCAAATGCAGTAAAACAAATTTTTGTGTGAGGAACATATCTACACAGAATAGATCACATATGGAATTTGTTTTTCAGTATTATTAAAAAGAGGTTTTGCCAATATTTGTAAAATTTTATTCTGTAATTTTTCAGTTAATAATTTAAGTCAATTTACTTATACATCAATACAAATTTTAAAATTACCACAGAAGGAATTTGTAATTATTCAAAAAGGTTTGAGAATAAACAGTTATTTTTATTATAATTTTTCATGATGAGGGTTTACTTCAGTTATAAATAATTATGTTCTCCAGAAAATTTTACTTAATGCCAACCTTTTGCGTGAAGTATAAATATTTATAAAATTTTCTGTTTAATTAAAGTGTAATTTCCTTATATATTTTTTTTAATGGCTGGGATGTTTTCCCAAACATTGTCTTAAAACAGGGTAAATGATTTTCATCATTATCATTAACGGTATTTATTTTATTTACAATTATGTCCATAAATTAAGGATAATACAAGTTAAAAAAAGAAAGAGACAGAAGCAAAGCAAATGTGACTTATTTGTAAAATCTATTTATTAAACAAAAGGTTAAGAGCAAAAAGTATGCTATGTGTTTACCATCATTAATAATAATTGCGATTTTTACTTCCTGGAACAAATTTCAAAAAAGAACCTATTTACAAAAACCAGTATAACATGGTTGGTATGATGGTTAATAAGTAGTATGTCCCCAGAAGATGCAATACAGCCCGTACAACGCTTAGGCATCCTGAGTATCAAATTATCGATCTGATCTTGGGGAATATTACACCACTCATCAATCAATACAATCTGAAGTTCCGGTAGACGTGTGGGAAGGGGTTGAGAGGCCACAATTCGTCGGCCAAGCATGCCCCACACATGCTCTATTGTATTCAAGACCCTTGAGTATGTTGGCCAGTCCATACGGATGTTATCCTCCGATTGCAGGCATTTTCTTACAATGTTTGCACGGTGAGGACGGGCGTCGTCATCCATAAACAGAAATTCTACACACATGCCCCCCCCCCGAAACAAACGTACATGTTGTTCTAGAATGACATCCCGATAGATGTGGCCTGTCATGGTTACATTCTGAACATGCAGGTTAGTTCTGAAACCCAGAATAACTCCTCCCCAAACGACCAGTCCTGCACTACTGTAACGGTGTCGTTCAATGGTGTTCTCTTGAAGGTAACGGTACCTGGCCCTCTCCATATGAAAGTCAGGTGAGAATCAAACTGAAAGCTAAACCTGGACTCGTCGGAAAACATCACATAAGACCACTGTTGCGGTGTCTATAATCGATACTCCCTACTCCAGGCTAACCACAGGCGACAGTGAGTTGCGGTAAGTGGAGCATATCTGGCAGGCCTACGAGCATACAGACCTATGTGCCCTAAGCGTCTGTACATGGTCTGCCTTAAAACTGTCGTACCGGTAGCTGAAGAGAGCTGGCGAGACAGGTCTGATGGTGTGCTCCGTCTGTTTCTTTTGGCAGTAACAGTCCTCATTTGGTGTTGCAATTCGGAAGCGACCTGTGTTGTAACGTCTACCCACATTACCATCATCTTGGAACCGTTGCCATGGGCTGGAGATGACACTCTGTTTGATTCCAAGTTCCTCGGATACTTTCAGCTGGGTACATCCGCATTCCAGACGATCGATAATTCTGCTATGTAAAACATCATCCAAATGCTTCTTTCGTGCCATAACTATGCGGTTATTGCACTGAAAAGCTTTTAAAGCGCTTGTGAACAATTTTACTTCTTTGCAGCCATTCCATATATATTCCTCTGTTATACTTTCGTCTATCGGCTATTATCGCCATATGGTGGTTTCTTGTAATTTACATATTATTCTTCAAAAGGTTTGTGATAATTCTGTATATGAAATTTTTATTTTAGAGTTCAAGTTCAGTGTGGTTCAGAATTATCCTTAATTTATGGACATGAGTGTAAAATGTTAAGAATTAAGTATTTTATTTATTTATTATTTAATAAAAAATGATTTTGAATGAAATTTAATTCAATTAAAGTGCGATATTTTAGGTATAAATACGAATTTTATTAAATAAACCTTTGTTAGGATCTAAATTATTTACTGTTTTTTTTTATTACAGTACTAAAATATAAATGTTTATTTTTATACAGACATTTGTAGCAAATGTTACAGTTAAAAAACAAAGTTATTTGATAAAAAAATTTAAGCTGAGCAAGTTAGAACTAAATTATATACATTTATTTGAATAATTGGCAAGGCGAAATCAATTACAATGCAAATTAAATCTACATGTTAAGATTATTTGAAGGCAAAAAATTATCAAAAGTTTCTTGAACATTAATTTCACATTAAGGACAAAATTTTTATACGAATATAAGAGGGTAGGTTGAAAAGAAGCATGAATGTCAAGAACAATTGATTTTTTATAATAATAAAGGATTTTTCAATAAAAAGATACATTCTATAAATACTAATTTTCTGTATATTCTGTATATTTTGATCAACATTTTGTTCTAATTATTCAGATTTATTTCTATGAAGAGAAAAATGCCTTGAAATTTATTTCTCTGTATATTAATTAATTATACATTTATTTCGATTACTTTTTGTCGATGAATACTATTCTTTTCGTATTTCATCTCTCATTTATACTCCCATTAGATGTTAAATTGACGATGAATACTTTTTTTGCTTTTTACCGTCATTTAATTATTGTTATTTTGCCTTGGGTATTCTTATTATTATTTGCTTTCTTACATTTTATTTGAGTTACATTGTGTTCATAACTTACTGAAAATGTTACTGAATTTAAATAAAACAGTGCTTATTTTATTTTTATTTTGTTAGAACAAAAACTTCTGTCTGTTCTAAGCGATGGAAATATTTCATAACTAATATTTTTGATTAAGTTCTTTTCAGTTTCATTTAACATTTTATTTTCTGGGTAAATTTATTAATGATATCAAATTAAATTTAGTTCCTTTAATTTCAGGTTGTTTTAAGCAATAATTTCTTAATTGAAAAAACCTTCGTGTATGATTTCCTCGCACCATGGTTTAAGCAAGGCTTGATAACAAGGTAAGTCTTTAAATATTTATTAAAAATGAATTTAGAAATATTTTAAATTAAACAATATAACTGCCTAAAGCTTTGTAACAATAAGCTCTGCTGACACTAAATTTTCAAAATGGTATTCTTTTCTTCATTAATAAATAATATGATAATTAAAATGTATGAGAATATGAATCAAATAACGTGCGCGGAATTGCCTATTAAAAAAATGCCTACTAAAATTTGTTACGTTTAGAGTTAGGAAAGGACAATGCTTTTCGTTAACATTCTGGCATATCAAATAAATAATCAGAAATTTTAAGACATTAATAACATTAATTAGACTCTGTAATTTCTTTAATCCTGATATTAAATTTTAATTATAATCAGAAGAAAACCATGATGTATGCAACAATAAATATAAGTGTTGTAAAATAAATATCAAAATATTTATTAGAATAAGAAATATAAATATTTACTTAAAAGTACGTGCTTTCTTTTTGAAACATCACATAACTTGTAACACAGTAAAATATAATAGAAAACTAATAATCAAAATCTCTTTAATTTAAATTAAAGCAAAATTGAGTCACATTTTTGTTTCTCTCTCCTTCATATGTAAATAAAAATAAGCCTCATTAAAATTACGTAATATTTTCCATCGCTCCTTTTCATATTATAGCATAAAAGAGTTTAAATGAAAGCAAATTTTTAAACTAAGAATGAACCTATAATTTTAGAAAACAGCAACGCAATGCTACGGATAGCCTTGTTTTTAAAAATTACACTTTAACCCTCTTTTTATATTATTTCTCATTTTGTAAAGCATTCCCGAATCACAGCTACTAAAATTTAACCAGTAATAATTAATATGTAAGAATATTTACCCTTGACAGTTTGTAATGATCCTAGTAATCAATAATATTAATTAGATCAATAAATTATTTTGTTTACAGAAAATATTTACTTTGTCGATAAATGAAATAAAATCGATGCTTAATTAGCACATGATAAATACAGTTTCCGACATGACTAAATTGAATTCACAAAATAAAACAGAAATTATATTAAATATTTTATTTAGTAATATTATTTAAGTTATAAGAAGTGGAAAATTCACACACACGTTATACGAATAACTTTCCCAATTTCAGAAATGTAAATCTCATTTTCATATTCTATTTTAAAAATTAATTCGAATTAATTAGGATGAGTGGTGTTCACAAAATTAAAATTTAAAACTACAAAATTAAAATAAAATTTTTATATTAGTAGAAATAATAAGATTATTAGTTTTAAATGAAAAAAAAATTAATTTTATGATTTGTGCTGGAGAAAAAACGAAAGTCCAAAATAAAGCAAAAAATTTAATTGCAGTTTTCAGTGATAGGAAGGCCTCACACGGAATAATAACAATGAGCTCATTTTAATTAGGAAAGTCTGGGATTCATAACACTTGACCTGCCTTACAAATGTAAAATACGTTTTAAGACTTCTGGTATTCTTATCATTTTAAGTGAAGGGAGATTCCAATAGAAAACATTAAAGAATCAGCAGGAATTATGCCAATAAACGAATTTTCAATAATTTTCACCAATTTTCAATTTATAACAAAGCAATAAACAGTTTTCGTAAACGTATAAAATGACACAAGATGCAAGTAAAACTATTTCACTCGTAGCACAAACTGTCGTACTTTAAGATCAAGTTCAAATGTTGATAGTTTTCATAAAGACGAGATAGATTAAGGTTTGGAAAGGAAGTCACGACCTACGATGCAACTTAGAAATCATTTCTGATAGAAGAACTCAACTCGGTTCATCCTAACAGTGCAATTTTCTAACGGCTTAAGATACAAATGAAGTCTCAGGTGGTTCAGCCATGGTACGGAAAGCTTTTGCATATAATAGCAAATGTGGTCTATAGAGTGTTCCTGGTTAATTAACTAGCTGCTATTAAAAATTAGTATATCAATATCTTTTCAGCTACTTGTAGGAAGGCTAAATTGTGAATTTCAGTAATTTAATGTGCCGTACCATTATTTTGTTTTCAGATTGGATTATATATAAAGAGCATCAGAAAGAAATAGACTCAGTCTTAGGAGGTCTACAATTAAGTACAGCCATCATGAATTCACGCCATGGTCAAATTACGAATTAAATGAGAGCGAAAAATTTCTTCGCTAACTTTCACACCAAAGACCCTGACAAATATCCAATTCATCAATGAAAGGTATTGAACCAAAGATGTTTACTGGTTCTTTCAGAAGTAAGCAAAAAACATTTGGCGAGATTAAATGAGGAGGAGATAAATGAGAAGCCCTTTTTCAATTCAGATTATATTTAGAATGAGCTATTCCGATCAATGAACATGCTTTTTCTCCGAGATTTCTCATGTGATCCACTGTCTGACGAAAGAAAGTACTAAAACTGTGCTGCATAAACTATTTCAATGAAGTAATGAAATATATTAGTCCCAGATATAATATGTTTTCATCCCAAACTATGATTAAGTGTCAGCAGAAAAATTTAATGTTTACTGTATCTAAAATACTCCATGATTCGGCGACTATCAGTTAAAGGCACAAACTGTCACGAAACAAATCATAATACGATTGATTCAAGGACATCTATTAGTGCCATCTTAAACTGGGCGCATCGATGAACAATTTTTGCAAAATGATTTGTGTTTATGAAAAAAATAATTATTTGAATAGTTATTTATTAATCAGCAAAAGAATATTTGTGTTTAAATATTATATAGTTTTTTAATTTTATTCATTCCCAAATTCTCTGTTGCTTTTCATTAGATATAAATTCAGTTCATCAGTAAATCTATTTACTTTATCAACAAATAATAAATACGACCATTCACATGTCTAATAAAAAAATCCTATTTGTTTATTTAATTTTTTATAATTTTTTATGTGTGATTATTTAAAATATATCCATAGAGATTACTCAAATCATAAAAAAAACAATGATTCCTTTTCACTTTTGTTGTATATTAAAGACACTGGTTGCTTACATATTATGACAGCAGTAAAACTTAGTTTTTAGGATTAAAAATGGTGGATTTGAAGTAAAATATTAATAATTTATTCCTCCTTGAACTGAGTTGGCCACTACCAGTTAGGTGGAAGCTCCTGGCTGGTCATTTAGAAAACAAACTCGTCTTCCAAGTGAACTAGGGGCAACGATTCACTTGGAGAACATTGCGACCACCATCTATTGAACGTCAAGTCTTAAGTGAATACGGACGATCATCGGTTAAGTTGGGATTCCAACTCATTACCTTCCGATACCACCAGCCAGGCCACTATGACCTCATATTGAGTACTGTTCAAGATTCAAATTTTAAAGCGCTGACTCTAGAATAGATACTTTTCTACTTGTTAGGAAAATAATATCAGCTTTAATATCACTGCCTTAATTGAAAGAGCATTTTAAAGTAAATGTTTTCTTACATTCAGCAAAATCCTAAGGAAAACTTATCAGCACTATTGGTTAATAACTCTAATAAAATATTAATTAATCGTGTTGATTAAGTTGAAAGTATTCACATCAACAATTTTGAAGAATTAACTATCATTTTTTCTACACCAGAAATATAGCACAAATGGATTGAAGTTTCAAAAGAATTCGTGACATCAGCTAATGACAATTTTTCGCTTCCTGTCAGGAAGAACTCGTTTCAATTCCCGAGGTGCATTAGAGCGTATAAATGAGAAAACTATTAAAAATGATATTGTCACCGTAATTGATGTCGAGTAATATTATTGAAATTTATGTTCCTATATTTAAATGAACATCAAACATTCTTGCTATTAAATACAGTTTATTCTATTTTAATATGATCCATTGTGTCATAACAAATTAAAAAAATCTTTGGATACACATATAATGATACAAAAAAGCAGAGTTAAACTCCAGAGTGTTAATGAGTCAAATTTTATATAGAACGAAGAAAAAAATGAAACTCTCTAATAGAAGAAATTCAGAACATTAATCAACATTTCTAGTCATGTGATGGTGGGAAATCTAATTCAACAATGTTGACCACGTCGACAGTTTTTAAGTGGTGCACTTTTCACAACGAGAAGTCCCAAAGGACACGCGAAATCAGATTGGGAAAGACGAGAGGTCGGGGCGAACTATAAAGAATACATACCGAAAATATTTGTAGGTATTCAGCAATGCAGGGTCGTCCGACGCAGCGTAAAATTAGCTGTGCCTTCTAGAATTATGCTTTTCTATAACAATGCTAAATTACGCTCACATGTAACAGAAAGTATACATAAATCCGCTCTTCTAACTTCCACGATCAAAAAATTAGTGGTTGAAGTTATCATTTACTTTCGGTAAATTCATTATCAATAGCGGCATGCAGACAAGAACTATCTGTACTCCAAATACGAGTTAACGTGGTAACTAAATCAAACACCGGGAACCTTGCTTCCTCCTTCCGAAACATCACTTAATAGTTCTCCTCATCACAGAATACTAAATTATTCATGACAAAAGATTAAACCAGTAGGATTTAATTTTCGGGTTTGTTTAAACATGTAGAAACAGTCCAGACTATTCGTGTTCATTAAAAACTAACGCCTGCATTTTGAGTGTTATATTTTCCACGCGCTTTAATCACTGAATTAGACCGCCTGATGAGGCTGCTGCCGGCAGAATACCAAACAAATTTTAAATGTCTCCACCATTTTTTTTCCTGTGTAGAAAATATTACTGATCCTTGATCAAATAACGTATCACACGTGTATGTTTGAATACTTGAATGGCACCATCTGCTGTCCACCAAAGAACTATTTCTAAATTAATTCCTATTTTTATAGTTTTCCATTTATTCCTCGTTTTATTCTATTGCATAAAAATGCAAAAATAAAAAACTGGTTATAAACTCATGTAAAATTACAAACACAAAAGTTTACTTATCAATTTTTGGAATTTGTGTCGAAATGAAAATATAACTATAGAATTTTTTTTATTCTGGAAGATCACATGACGCTATTTTATAAAAGAAAATAGCAAATTAAATACATTATATTAATAACGAAAAAGAATTTTCATTATAAATGTGTCCATATACTTTTTTGAAATAACATAAATGAATAAACATTTTCATTCATATTATTGTAAAACAAAAAGTATAATAGTATTTGAAAGATAGAAAACTTAAAACACACGAAATAGTTCTGAAATGAAAATGAATGAAATAACGTCGTTTTGATTCCCATCATTTACTGGATGAAAAGAATAGAAGTAGCAATGAAATTCTTTGTATTACATCTGTTCTTAAAAAAATGAATTCAGAAGTTTAAAAATTTGTCTTTCTCCTAATTTGATTTCTTCAAATACTAATTTAAAGAAAACATCAAAGTTCAAAGGCATGATTGGCTTTTTTGCCAAGGATTTGAGTGACCGTAACTAATATAAGTCTATTGATTTCCAACTTATAATTTCATTAAGATATAAATTGATACTTAATTGACATAATATTTAGTTAAAGCAACATAATTTTGATGCATTGGTTATTATTATAATGAGCTGCTGCTCATCAAAAATGAACGTAAGAATGGCAGATGATATTTTATTTCAGCAGAAAATAATACTAAAAGATTGCGTCGCAGTTAACCTTTTAATTTTTTTTTTTTTTTTTTTTTTTTTGATAACGAGAAATGTAACAAAAGTGACTCTTTGTGAAATCATTAGCAAGATTTAAAAAGTACTTCTGGCTGTATAGATTCCATTGGCTTTCAAATTCCACCATATGATGTATGGTTTATTAGTTGTTAAATGATCATTTTCCCATCAATAGAGATTCATATTGCTTCCAATTGGAGAATAACAAGTCGAGTAAGCAATGCGATCTAATCGGAAAACATTTTGTACTTTCCAAGATACTTGTATTTTAACAATGTCCTCTTGATATATTGTTACAATTGAGAATGCAATGTTTTTTAACAAAATCGGTTCAGGTGTGACGGAGGCTGTGCTTCAGCAGTGACATTAGAAATTGCAAAATGTGATACGTTGAAAGACTGGTGTATCAATTCATAACCTGTTGTCTTTCATCAAAACATTGTCAAACTCGGAAATGGCCTCTTTAACTACATATTATAGATAGAATTGTGTTAAAAGACCTAGTTTTCCAACTGAAGCGTTACACATGTCTGTAAATCAATAAGATTATATAATTGCAGGAATTCCCTTGTTTTGCGAATGATGTTACAGGAAATCTCTATTTATATAGAGATGGAGATTCAATGTTTATAGACAAAATATCGTATTTCTTATGAGTGGCATTGTGACGAGGCTTATACATTATTCTTTATGTACAACTCATCACTTGTATAGATGCATTTTCAATGAACATAACGAATTTCTACATCGGACCTAGAATTTCGTAAAATTTACTTATCTAAAGTAGTAAATCTTACGATGTTAAAGTCAGAAACGTGCTTCATTAAATATCCAACCATGCATACAGAATCTTTACCTATGGAATCCTAATCAAAAAATTGATTCTAAGAAAAACAGAAGAAACTTTCTGCATTTTTTACTATAAATTTCAGATGATATCAGAGATTTGCTTCAGGAATGGAATGTTTGCATTTGATATTGAAATCAGAGAATTCTTCACATTTTTAGATAATTTCACTCCAGAAGGTGTGTTTAATGGGATGCGCCGCTTACACTGCCTATTCTTCTTCATAATGTCTTACAATCTGGGTAATCAAGGTAAAATAATAAACGGTTACAGTAGAAATCCTCCACATGGAGGATTTTGCATTTTATCATCCAAAAATTGCTTTCAAGCTGAAATGAAAATTTTTAGAAAATAATTATTGAATTTCTCCGATTGTTTTTAAATTAAAGAAAAAAAAAGCAAACTGCATGCAATATTTTTTTGAGTATTTTCAGTCTAAAATTTAACCCTAGAAATAAATAATTTATATTAGCATGTTTAAATGATTTTCTTTTTAAATCAGTAATTTATCTTCAAACTAGCTAAATATCCGGTGAATTCATTTATCTATTGGTTCGATGAATTTATAGTTGACCCCAGAGATTCAAGACATACTTTAGATTTTACTAGTGGAGAAAAACTACGCGGAGATACCAACATTTTTAACGTATAAAAGTAATCTGAATATGATATCGAACAAGCATTAAATTGAATGCAATGAAAAGGGAAATACTATTTCTAAATGGCATTATTTCTTCATAATATTTATTTATTCTATATGGCATACGGAAGTATCATTAAATTGCAAGTAATCGAACTACATAAAAACAATAACCGGATGTATGTTTAAGTACGGAAAAACATTACAGTATGGATGATATTTTTCTATGCGAATATTCTTTAGCAAAAAGCAACGTGTTAGATGAAACATAGAATGAAATACCTACACGAATGAGAAGAATTAGTGATGATTTAGAGCTAAAAATTTCTTACTGTTCTTTTCCGGTTCATTTGATGCAAGCGAAACAGCATATTTAACATCAACATATCAGAGTAATTGGTCTTTTGGTCCATATTTCATCTCACATATACAGGGAAATAAAGAAAACATGAAATTAAGAAGATTAAATATTTTGAACAAATTTCATTTTATTTTCAAGAAAAAAAATTTTTTTTTTCTTATTACCGGAAAAGGATACCGGCATTATGGTACTAAATGATCGATACAGAATCGGAAAATTAAGAGAAAAAACACACTAAGATCAGTCCACCGACTTAAGTCTCAATTCGTGTGATACTTAAAAACATCGATTTCCTGTTAAGCCAAGTAAAACGCAAATCAAGACATTAGAAGTAAGTATCACATCAATAATAAGATATCAAGCTTAATTTTAAAAACTGATGCTTTTCCCCGAAAATTGTCGTTAACTTGAATGTATAATTAGTGTACGACTTGATTTGCTCATTAAATAAAAATTTGCTGCTAAAACAGGTCAACCAAATTGATATTTGCTTCATATAATATTGAAAATTAAATTCTATTCCCATTTCTTTTTTACATTCATATTTGATTCAACTAAATCAAATATTCTTATATTTTTCAGTGACATCAATTTTTGATTTTCCCCACATTTTTTAAATTTATTTTATGTTTTCAATTTTGCTTCATTTTCGGATCTTATAAATATCCTTCTCATTATCAAAAATTCATGTTAAATAAACTACCATGACTGAAGAAAAGAAAATTCACTTAGAGAAATTTGTTTTCATATTATTAAGTTTAGAATGAAGGAGATAAGCACTGCTTTAAATCATTTCACAACAGGAATCCGTAAATAAAATTTTAGAAGATAATTCAAGGAAACATATTATTTAATTAATAAAAAAAAACTAAAAAATAATATCAATATGTGATAAAAATGAATTCATTAATGTACAAAATTCTTCTAACAAAGAATTTAACAATTTTTACTAAAGAATGTGTTTCAGCACATATGTTCTGTAAAAAATGCTGGGAAATTTACATATTTCAAATTTACAAATTTTTTGTACAAATTTACATATTTTTTATAACATATAGGCATTTATTATAAAACATGTTTAGGAAATAGCTTTCGTAAATAGGAAATAGCTTAAAAAAGAGAGATGATATTAATTTAATTTGCTAAAATCGCTAAACAGTTTTATTATTATTGTTTTTTTTTTTTTTTTTTTTTTTTTTTGCTTCAATAAATTGTATTCCTAAAAGCTCACAAATTTCGAGAGTTATTTGAAATTTTTGTTTTGGCTGATTAATAAAATGACAGTTAAAAATTCATACGAACTTAATATTAAATATATAAATTAAAAACTGTATCAAAATTAAAGTTGCATTTTATTTATCAAAGTATTTCATAAATGTATAAGAGCTATCATTTGGAATTTAGTATAAAAGTCAATGTTTTAAAAATATAATAATTAAAAATATAAAAATATAATAATAAATTTAGAATATTCTTTAATAGAATAATATCAACACTTTTTAAAAGATCATATATATATATATATATATATATATATATATATATATATATATATATATATATATATATATATATATATATATATATATATATAAACACACAATGAATCCTGAATATATCACTTACTGAAATTCCTATTCTTAATAAACAAGAGAATTCTTAAATAATAATAAATTTATATAGTGTTTATTGTAACATTTTATCAAATAGTGTAAAATAAATGTAATTATTTTTTAACTAAACAAGTTTTATATTTTATTTTAAAACATGTTTAAATTTATTAATATGAGAACTTCTAAAACTATTTGGAAAATAATATTCAACGGGAAATGGTAAATGAGTTTTGAGAAAGGAATCCATATTTATTAAAAAGGTTCAATAAAAATATCGGATTGTATCGAAAGAATAAAGTTAGGAAAAACTGGAAAGCAGTATATTTTGTGCGACTAGTAATCACCGTGTAAATTTTTCATATACTGCCATCGTTTCCGTAGTTTTTCAGAGCCTCGGAATTGAAAATATCATCAATAAAATGTAACTGCAAATGTGAAAAAAGATCCTCTGACTTGTATGGCGGCTTTGTAAAAATCCCATTCGAATCTAGTTGGTGAATGCAAACGCATGTAGTTTATCACTATGTTCAGTAACAGTGTCTTGTTCTAGAACTCAGTTCGACATTTGGATTTGATAGCATCTCACTATACACCTTACTGTTGATGGTTTTACCTTTTTCCAGATACTCTTTGTGGATAATATCACAGCGATCTTAGCATATAAAATCGCTAACGACGAGTTCTCAAGGTGCAGACCAACCACATTTTCGGCTTGTGTTAATTGAAGTAAATCCACTTTTTGTGTCAAATTATAATCCGGTCCAGAATGTTCTCGAAATTCGTGCAAGCCTAAGCGAATCTTCTCTTATTTCCTTCAAGGCATAGCGCGACTAAAGGATCAACGTTTAATTCCTTAATTATCTCTCAACATACTGATTTTCTTCCGCAAGATTTCACCGGTTGTTTTCATCAACATCAGTGCTCTGCTTCTTGAATGTCCCTGCTTTTGAACTTTCGATACCAAGCCTTCACAGCGTCACATAATTTAACAGTCCAATGACGTACGCATGATCTAACACCCTAAATCTAAAACTGTATTCATGATTAATTGATATTCTGTAACTGACTTTTTGCAACACAGGTGGAAGTAAATCATGTACTTGGTAAACCTATTTCAGACACCTTGTAATTAATTTTTTTACAGATCTCACAACACAGTGTTCTATAGCAAATCTCCTTTTGAATACCGAAAATCATCAGACAAAATCTAAAAGAACACGCTATCGTTAAGCTTTGCGTTGTCGATATTGGTAGTAGTGGAAAATTTTCATTACAAACCGATATTTCTTGAAATTAATGGAGAAATTTAGTTAAGAATGATAAGAATTTCTCATCACTTTTAGGACCAAATATTGAAACCTTCAATAAATTTCTAGAAAAATACTGTCACCACAATTATGTTTCTTACTAATTCAGTGGCTGTAACATTGAGGCGTTACTATTGTGATATCTCATTAAATTATTTCAGTAATGAAATAGATTCATTATAATATATTTATTTTTTATCTAAACGTTATATTGACTTAAAATATTATAATTTTTATCTTTTCAATTTTTTTTATTTATCAATTTTATGAAACAATATGTGTTTAAACGATTTTAGATTTCATTCAACAGTTCAATTTATAGATATCGAAATTTCCAGGTTTTAAGAGGAAAATTTAATTATTTGAAATTGTGTGTCATCTCTTATTACAGTTATAATTTGATATTATTTTAAGTAATGCCGCCCAACTTGTTTTGTGGTCAGCCTGCCTGACTGCGGATAAGGAGGTCCTGGGTTCGAATCCCGGTTCGGGGATGGATGTATTTTCTCTCTCTATGTATCCTGTCTTTGTCCTTTCCTTGTATGAATGAGGTGTGAATGGTTGCCTATCTTATAAACGGGTCCCTATAGCATATGTGTACTGAGGAATTCGGACTCCACACCAAAATATGGTTAAGTTGGGAAAGTGGAGTAGCGCACCCCTTGTTGCCAGCCTAGCTGGCACATGACAACAACAGCAAAAACATTCTAAGTAATAAACTCATTTTAACTTACCCAAGGAAAGTCAGTAATATTTGTTATTAATAAGAGTTTACTCCTTACTCCATGGTAGCAGATTTGCCGATATTTTTCCCCCGCTTAGGATCCTGAATAAATAGCATATTTCTTACGGAAAAGCGAAAATAATAATATTTAGATATGATGATTTTAATCTCTCTCAAACTAATATATTCCAATCGATTTTTTTTTCAAAAATTGAATGAAAAGGAATAAATAAAACTAAACAAAGCTAAAGCACGTAGGTGCGAATGATAGCTTAGTAATAATTTTGTCCATTAGCAGAAGCACAAGTCGCCGACACAACTAAATACAGCAAAATTTAATTTTGTTTCACTGAAAAAAGTTACGCAATCGATCATCGATGCAATGGTTAAGCAGTTTCTGTCGGAAATAAATATGCGCTTTTGAATAGGTTTTGTCCATAAGCGATAATTATTTAATTTATAAAATTTAGATAAAATGTTTGTAGTATTTTTTAGTAGTTTCTAAAAATCGAAACTTTTTTAAACAATACAGGATGCCAATAGAACATATTTGACAGAACGAATGTGAGTCTGTTACAATATTTATTTGAATGAATTTTATTTTCTATTGTGTACAATCCTGTTAATTCGTGAACACTCCAATTACTCCAATAGCAACTGCAGCATTTGAGTATGCGCTTTCCTATTTGACAATATAGAAAAAAATGAAATCGTCAGGAGACAATCTTCCTCTAGAATCCAAACTCTTGATTGCAACAGAAATGCCGATGGGATAATATTTCCACCCCACGTTCGATATCATAAATTCCAATTATACTTGAATTGTTTAATCACTGTGTTTGCAAATTCCTTACTTTAAAACCCAAGTCAAAATTCCAATATTTGAATTTGTTACCAATAACCAATTCTAATTATTTCTTTTAACCAATTGGAATTATTTCTTACAAATAAAGTATTACAAAAAAAAGAATAAAATAATATACATTTACACTTTTCACAGCTCTTAACTATACTGCATGTTTCATTGAAGTGGATTCCCAGTAACTTTGATGATGAAAAAAGTTACATAAAAAATAAAAAGCTCATAATAACTTTACGGAAACATTTTTGTTAAGTTGTATTATGAATTGCTTCTAAGCTGAACAACACAATGTGTAACTAACAATATGCAAATCATCAAAGCACTTATTCAAAAACAGGGAGACATTTGTGCATCCATCAAAACACGTCTTTATTAGAAATGAATCCATTGACGTGAAAAACTTCCAATTGAGTGCCAAATATTTCATTCATTGTTTTATATCCAAGCACATGTGCTGTAATTTAAAATGTGCAATTTCAAAAAGTTATATATTTTTTTAGCTTCTGAGAAAATTATTGTTTTTGCCCATTGTAGCAAACGTAATTTCTACTTTTCCAATATACTCTCGATGGGCAATGCATTGAAACGTCGATAAAATAATTCTTTGCTTCAGTATTTATTAGCTTTGTATATAAGGAATAAAAAATTCAAACGTTCCACATTTCATTCAATTTTCTTTCAGTTGGTCTACATAAAAGATAAATTGGTCTATATAAAAGACCTCTGTCATAATAATGCAAGACAGTTTTTTTTTTTTTTTTTTTTTTTTTAACACAGCGAAGTATTTAGTGATCATTGTTAAAAAAAAAAACAATAAATATCGTTATTTATCCACTATTTTTACCAAATCACTATTTTTACCGAAAATTTTACACACATTTACTGATGTGGAAGCCAAAGTTATTTTTAAATTATTTTTATCATCACTCAATATCATCAGAGAAAAAATTTTCCCCTTTAAACAAAATTTTTATTTTAATATTTAATGAAAAGAACATACTTATTAAGAACAAAAGGTATAATTTTTAAAATATTATTAATTAGTTTTTAAAATACTATTCTTTTCATGTTCTGCAACTCTATTCTACACAATTTTTTGGTAAAAATATACTTGAGGGTGCCCCTTGGGGAAATTGGCGATTTTTGTTGGCGCCAATCCTGTTCGCGCGGAACGATGTGCAAACAGTAATGGCGGCCAAAACACAATGAAATTTCATAAATAATGCAGTAAGCACATAAAAAAAGAAAAAATGTACTCACTTTATTTTGCTGGAATATCCTCACTTTGAGTTATACAGAATTCTATAATAGCACATACACAGATATTGCTTAAATTTATCCCGAGAAAACCAATCAGAACCGTGAATGGATTTCAGAATAACGTTTAGGGTTATCATAAATAGAGCAACATCGCCCAGCTTGGCAATAAACATAGCGGAATTCAAGGGGCACCCTCAAGTATAGTCCAACCAATTTTTTTACGCATATGAAAATACTTTAGTAATTATTTCTTAGAGTAAATAAATTGATGAATTTTGGCATCAAATATATTCTGGCTTACACAAAAAGTGTTAAACTTATCTTCAATTGGAAAAATTACCTGAAGCTCATTCTTTATGATTTTGCTTTAACATTATGTTATGTGTGTAGGAACATTTTGGCCTTCCAGCTTGAAATGCTCTTCGGAAATCTATTATGATATGGAATGTATGGAAAACAACTAACATGTTAAACATTAACCTTAAAAAAATAGTGAATGTGTATGTACGTATGTATGTAGCAGTAAATACAATAGAAAAACATACAGTAGTAAGCAGATGTTTTCAGTATTCTTGTAACCATTGAACAATCCGGAACTTCTTACACAACAATCTTGAAAACACTAACTTTAACATTAAATATACTTTGAATTTAAATCATAGGTTTAAAACTACTTTCTTAAAACTAAAAAACTTTAGATTTTGGAATTAACCTCATAATTTTTTATATACCTTTGGCAACCATATTAAATAAATAGGTTTTGATATTCTGTTTACTGTACTGATTTTTTGTTTCTTTTTTCTATTTCGGATTGTTGTACCTTGTTTTGATATCCTATTGATTTTAGTTTTTTGATATAATTATTCGTGTGCATCTTTTTTTTTATTATAAGCAATTTTCAGGGAGGGGGATTACTCGAAAATTGTTTGGCATATGTTTTTGTGCATGTCAGAAGAAATTTGCATAGAAGACAATCTTCGTCTTGATGATGAAAGATAGAAGATGCGGTTCTTATGATTTTCCTTATTCTTTGCAAAGTTTCATCTCATTTCTCTCAAGGATTTTTCAAATTTTGTGTTATTGTTTTTCAGATTGTATTTTATACATATTATGTATTTCCTAATGTTCCATATTATAAGGAAATAAATGCTTCAAATAGATCATAGGTTCCCAAAGTGATCCAGGTGGACCCCCAGGGGTCTATAGGAGACCACACGGGGGTCCACGTAGACGTGAAAAGAAAACAGGTTCAAAAGTTTTAAGTAGGGGTCGACGAAAATTTTTTTGGTTTTCATAATGAAGAAAAAATTTTTGAAGTTTTAATGCCGTTATACCAATCTGTTAACAAAAAAAGAAGCAGATTGAGCATCAAAGAACGAGGAGATTTGAGATTACTTCTTACAAAACTGAAGCCAAATATTGATAATTTGCTGTAAATTCATCAAGTACATCCGTCTCATTAAAATTATTTTTTACTGTCGATTAACATTTCAGAGTTCATTGTTGAGTTTTTGTCAATTGTTTATTGTTTGTAATAATAAATGTTTATAATTTTGTATAGCCACTTTGTATAACCACAAGTATTATTTTAATAAATAGGGCACAAAAAAGAAAATGTGCTACTTTCTTTTTCTTCTTAATACCCCTAATTTAGGGTACTTTTTATGAGTTTTAGGAATACAGTAGAATACCGAAAATAGTTAAACTTTGAAAGTGATCCACGAGAAAAAAAAAGTTTGGGAACCCATGATATAGATGAAGGTCGAATAAATTCTGGTAGTAGAAAAATGTGATACATATATTTAAATAATGTGTGTGTGTGTGGGAGAGAGAACTCAATAACTGGTTTCTATTATTACCAAGAAAGAAGTTTTAAAAAAGGAAAAGAAAAAATTTTTTGAAAATGAAATGAGCTATCTTTTTTAAACGCGAAATTGGAAACTGCAATACTTGTTTAAATGTTCGAGTTTAAGATTTTTGTCATTATGAATAGATTTTAGTATGAAACATCAGCATTTCCTCGTCCAATTCTACAGAACCTCACACGCGTATCACGTAACCGCTCATGCGGGAGAAGAAGGTGCATCTTCACGTGACTAAGACTTGTACTCCACTTCAATTAAACAATCTTGAGAAGGATATTTCTTGCGTCGTTGTGCGCAACCTTGCGTCTTATTAACTAATGAAAAGTGGAATTCTTTATAATAAGTCCCCATCGTTTTTCGGATATGCAGCGAAAATTTATGTAGGTGACAAAGATTATCGAAAAAATCATTTGATCTTATTATAAAAGAAAATGTATAGATGATGATTGATTCGTATATTGCAATTATTTTTTCTTTGAGTTATATGCAGAGAAATTGTATTTTACAAATTAAAAGGGGTGATAGTACCCATCCATACAATAACATAGGAATATAGGGTCGCATTGCTCTTTGACAGGCAGAAAAGAGGAAAGTAGAAACGATCAAGAATCTACCACGAATTTAGCGTATGGAAATTTCCACAGAGAAGAAACAGTATTTTGCTCTTATTGGTTAACGGAGAAAGCCAATCAGAGTAAGCATTGTCCTTTAAAACGTTTGGTCTGACAACACTGTACAACCCCTCATAGACACCAGCAGAAATTTACCGTGAACATCTGGTAGCCAAGATCGTTTCACAGGCGCAACATTTTCTTGAACAAGTGCTTCCCAGTTTATTGTCGGGAGTGGCTTATATACGCACATTTTTAAATCACGGCCTGTAACTTTTTTAATACCATTGGACACAACGTACTTGTGGAAGACCAATGGAGTTTTTCAGGCACTCAACTGAGGATCGTTGTTGCTAATTCATACGTATCTTCGAATCGCCAACGGGCAGCATTTTGGGCATTTGCTGCGAGGCAATAAATATGTCTTTTGGTATTATTCATTCGATTACCCAACACCGTTGTAAATGTTGGGCAAGCACTGTCAGGTTCCTCTTTTTTGCCTCTCAGAGTGGAATATGTAATTATAGCGTGTCTGGATGGGTACTATCACCCCTCTTAATTTGTATAAAGAATGCTTTTATTATAATATGAAAGTACATACATATAGGAGTCAAATATTAGTTACTCTGCAGGCACAATATTAAATAAAGTAATATTATAATAGGAAATCTCATTTTTTAATTTGCAATGTCTTTTTAATAGCCCATTTCCTCATTTGTCACTGTTTTACCTTATTTGGGAAAAATACTTATAGACTCTTTCTTTTAAAATTAAATTGACACTTTTCTCTTACTATAACATGATTATATACAATCATGCTTCGTTCGAGGACTGCATCTATAAAGTTGATAATTTCCTTATTCACCGAAATCAAACTGTTAGTAATAATTTCCAAACATGAGAACTCCGTTGCATTTCTTCCGTGGCTTATTCAAATACCTTATGCACTTAGTTTTTGGTAAGAATGACGAGCTGTTCAAAAGATTCCACAGACCTGTTTTTCAAAATCAAAAAATAACAAAATTTATTCAATTGTTTCAAATTTTAATTATAAAATTGCAATATTGTAAATTGCTATGAATACTTTTGTTTAATGAACGTATTACATGATTATGTTCCTCTGCAATTATATTTTTTATTAAATACCAGATTTCGCTTATTCAAAATAAAACAATATTTCTTTAGAAAATTTGTTTTATTCATCAATCATACTTTTTGGTGATTATAAATTATAGAAAACTAACATCCCGTCAAAACTTCCTAAAAATGCAAATATAACAGAAAATGCCACCTATTCTGAAACAGTTCTTAAATAAATTCAGAAAAGTGAAAGAATTTCGCCAGTAATCTCCAACTCAATATGCGCGCGATGCATGTACGTGTGAATACATAATTATGCACAAATGCATTGTTCACTTGTTTATCACTCAACCGTGTTTACTTTCATGATTCGAGAAGGAATTGAATCGTGACCTGTAAAGTAGATACTTAAATGCTGTATTTATTTTATGACTCGAGTATTGATCGCTCGACTCAGCTCTCACCCAGATTGTACACAAAATAGACCAACCTAACTCCTCTTTAATCTTCATCATCGATTTATATTTCTTTCCATTTAATAAACGCCAACCCACTACTGACATATTAAATGTTTTTAAACATATCTGACAATGTTGGATTCAATTCCTATTTATCAGCGACTGATTTCCGTGCATCCGATCGTAAGTGAAGGACATCTTTTCACCAAAGGAAAGCAGATTGAGATTGTAATAAAATTACAATTGTGTGATTAAAAAATTTATTTTATCCCATACAATTTAAAATAAAAAGCAGATATAAAAGCAATTCGGATGTTTTTCTTTTCTTGGAGTTCATTTCTTATTGGTTTTCCTGGATAAACATTCCTAATCGCAAGAACTGGACAATTCTCGACTTATAAATGGGATTATTTATTATAAATCCTACCTACACCTCAGAAAACGTAATGTCGAAGAAAAGTAAGTTCTATCTTCCAAATGATACTTTAGAATAAATCCCATTCTATACGTGTGTTCGAGACTCTGTAAAATCTGACGTCATTAAATTATGCGACCTGCATCTGCGAGTAAAACATGCGAAGTAGCAACCACCCCTGTACTATTTTAATGATATTAGAGATTTTTTTCCCGATAATGTTTACGTAGTTTAACTTACATTATCGCATTTTTTCTTTTCAGTTCCGGAATGAAATGGAAGAAACGGAGGAAGTTGCTGACGCCGGCTTTTCACTTCCGAATTCTGGACGACTTCTTGCCGGCGATAGACAGCCACGCTCGATTCCTGGCCGAGAAGCTGAGGGAAGAGGTGGGCAGCCGGTCCTTCGACCTCGTCCCCTACATCACGCTCTGCTCTCTGGACATCCTCTGCGGTAATTCTGAGAGACTTTCCTTTCTCGGTATCTTTTAAGGAGGACAGCTTAAATGCAACCCTTCATTAGTCTTACGGAATTATAAAAGTATGCAGAATGACCAGGCGTATTACTCAAGCACATTTTTTTTTTGCATCCCACCCTACATGAGTTCACCTTAATTACATCCTTCAAAGGGTCACTTGTTCGATCCCTGTTGAATAATGAGAGATGAATACTACGAACTATCGATGAGGGTGCTTGTGAGTTTCTTCCGATTTTTCTTTGTAACGGCTCACCATATGTGAAAACCCCTCTCCGAAGGCAATTTGACATTAAAGTGTCTTACAACAGTCTCTACATATTGTCAAAACTTTTCCATATAAGTAACGAAAACCAAGTGTGATTTTTCCTATCATAATTTTATAAAAGTTTTCAATAAACTCTTCTTTTTTTATCCAGCATGAAATATTCAAATTAATTTAAAAGAAAATCATATTAACTTTAAATTATGGTGTCTTTATTTTCCTTTAAACGCTTCACATGTTTTTTAAATAATTAAGTTTCTTAAATTTTCTACACTTTCTTAATGAAACCTAACTAGAGAGATAATTACTGGTTCGTGAAACCAATTCAATTTACAAAAAGGGTCGTAATGTTTATTGAATCTCAGTAATTTTCCAAAAAAATCAATAGTCTAGCTCATAACTGCCGTTTACCTAAGTTTATACATAATTACAGTTAATGTTGAAACTTATGTTAAATAAAAATTGAAACATATTTGATTAATTTAACTGGTCAATTAAAATGATTAAGTATACTTTATTATTTTTTGTAAATTTCATGATTAATTAAAATAAAAAAATAATATATTTTTCTTCTTTAATTCATCCCGAAAAGAATTAATATTAATTGCTTTTAAGTTAAGTCCTCTTAAAGCTTAAGACCCTATAATTATATATACATACATACATACATACATACATATATATATATATATATATATATATATATATATATATATATATATATATATATATATATATATATATATATATATATATATATGTATATATATATATATATATATATATATATATATATATATATATATATATATATATATATATATATATATATATATATATATATATATATATATCTGTGTGTGTGTGTGCGTGTGCGTGCGTGCGTAAGAGAAAAGAGAAATAAGATAATTATTCTCACACACACACACAAGCTACATATCAAATAGAATCAACGCGAAATTTATGCATTTTTACCATCATTAAAATTAATCTATATGCCAGTAATTTATTTACCAATTACTTTTTAAATTTTAAAAGAATAAAAATAAATTATACAAATTGTTCTAGTTGCCAAAATTTTAAGAAAAGCGAGTCTCACTTTTACTAATTAAATAAAATAAAAATTGGTCCAAATTATATCCCATGCTGAGTACAGAATTTAAAACTTCTGAACAATAAAAAATTCCAGACTATTCATTTGGGATGCAAACTTTTATTTTGTAAACCATGCTGTAAAATAAAAGAAACTCAAAAGTTAAATTATATTTCAGTGAATGGTAGCTTTTCTCCCATTTTCTTTTAGTTCGTCTATTGATGCATAGAGGATGAGATGGAGAAAAACAACTTTTAACCTTCTTTTATACCAAATTTTCAAAAATTTCTCACAGTTTGAATATAAATTTAAACCTTTCTCTATGTCATGATTTACTTTTGCATCTTTTAGAATGTTTGTGACTTTTTAAAAACTTTCGAAAATCGTTTTGCACAGCTGCAGCGATTCCAAATAAAAATGAATAAAAATCATGGAATACCGATGCTGTAAAATTTCCATATTTTCTAATGTAATTAATTATTTATTAAAGTGATTTTTTTAATAAGTAATGAGCAGAATGAACTATGAACCATAGACTTGGAATTGTAACGAATAAAATGAATGGATGGAAATAATATTGCTTTGACTTACTTAACTGTCACCACAACATATTTTGTGTATTCTCCGAGGAAATACATATCAAAGGCTAAAACATGAGATTGAAAAATAAGGCTATATATATATTACTTAAAAGATATAAAAACGGAATTTATTTGGTCGAATTTTATTAGACTGATTAGGATGTAAACAAGTTTTACTATGCTTACAAAGAATCAGAAAGTTCAACTCTGTTACAATCTGAGCTCGACAGGGGGTCAAGGCAAACACCCTAAAATTAAAAATTTTACATTTTACATTTGATTCAAAAACATTTGATGTTAGTATATATAAAAGCTAATATGCCAATTTTAGCAAAAATAATGATAAAATACCAAATAGTTGGAAATTATTTTTTGAACTTGTCGAATATTATCTTACTTTATTTTATTGCTATTTGATTAACGATTGATTGAAGAATGTTAAAAACTGAAATTTCACTGAAATGCAAAAACGCTTTTCTTTACCTTTATGTGAGATACAAATTCGGTTTGCTTATTACCTAAACAATCACTCTTGTTGATGAAGGCTAATTAGATTCGGACCTACATTTAAAGTGGATGTGAAACCACCACAAACATCCTCGTCCATGATAGAAATCAAACTCTCAGACTGTTAAACTGAAGAACTAATCATTCGGATGATAACTTAAGTGGGTACAGAGCAGTAGATTGCAATTAAGAATGAATTCTAAGCGTAAGCCATCATTGGTGCCTAAACGAAAGTTGAATCAAAACATCTGTACTATTTGGTAATCTGATGCATGATTTCTTTGAACCTGACGTAAACATGGCAAACTCTCTTATCTGAAGAAAATAAAATAAAAATTAACAATAAATTATATTTACGACCTAAATATATTTACGAAATAATGAACCTTTTGAAAAATACCATGCATTAAAATTCAATTCTTCCTACAGATATGATAATGCAATATAATCACTTCACCTCATATTTATTACAAAAACACCAATAGTATTCTGTTACATTTAATCCTATATATGAAAAATCTAAAAAGTTGCTTTTAAATAATTTATTAAATTAATGTAGCATAATTGGGTAGCTTAGTTAAAAACAATTTCAAATAAATTTAATTTATTTAATGAACGGAATAAATTTTACTGATCTAGAGTGTAATTAAATTTAAAATGCTCAAAACAGTTTTTTGTCGTGGCAGCGAGACTTGGAATTTGACACTGACTTAGAGAAATTATTTGCTATATTATAGTTAAATAATAAATTTTTGTGAGTTATAACTCTAATGATGAACTCTTATCAATCATAAAAATGTAGTAAGAAGCACACTTTCTTGGCTTGGCCACATTGAGGGATCGTTACACACATGTGCCCAAGGACTTTAGTTTTCTAACAAGAATTCAGGGACAGAGCTGTCTGGAGGGTCATTGTGTAGCTAGTTAAGGGCTACCCTGGGTTGTAGTGCCAATAAAGAAGAATTTTTACTATATACATTACTTACATGACACTAGTAATATAATTTACATTCCATGTTTCATCTTAGCAATACTGGAAATAGCAAATCCGAGGACTCGCACATCAAGTTTTTTAATTTTCTGAGATTTAATAAAAGAACATAATTTGAATGGAGAGAGAATGCATCGTTCATTCATATTTAGCTCTTCTCTCGGTACAAGAGAAAAATCTGTGAAAAACTGATTTAAAAAGTGCTGAAATTATCATTTTATATTGCCTTTATCTATAAATGTTTCGAAATAGCAAAAATTTTCATGTCATAAAAGTTTGTTGCAAAATCTCAACACAGCGTCCCATAGTTAGTAAAATACATGCAGTGAACTTAGTTCCAAGGATGATCAGCACTTATAAAATATACAAACCTATGCACAAATGGAGAGAACAAATATAAATCTAAAAAAATACTGCCCAATACATATTATAGTGAAAGCCATAGGAATTTCATGGAAAAATAATAAAATAGTCTGTTTCTAGTTATGACATCCGGCAAAAACTCTTGCCAAAAAACCCCATAGAAAAAGACTTCTGATGATACATATTATCAAGAGATGAATGAAAAGCCCCGCAAGAACAACGGCCATCCGATAAATACTAAATGGTCTGGGGCATCCTAGTGGCTAAGCTTAAGAATTCCCAAAATACTTTAAATATCAACAAAATAAGCAATGCATACGTTTGCGGTATTACAATTTAACATTTTACAAGAAAAAAGAAATGTCAAAGATTCCAATGGCACCGATATGTGTTAAATGCATTGATCCCCAGAACGTTAAAGATTGACCTTTAGTTAAGAGAGCCCCAAATGATTAATTCCTTCCCTTTAGAAGTTCGTTTATTTGGAATTAACCCCTCGAACTAGGATGTCTGTAATGGTTACGAATATACTTTAAACTGTAGGTACCACTGTAATTAGGCCTTGTGTGCAAAAAATATTATATACATATAATTTTAACATTTTCTTAAAAATTAACTTTTTTATTGTTTTTAGTTGTTCTAAAATATGAACTGGAAAACACAACATGAAGCAATAAAGTCAACTTTTTGGTCAAAGGGATTCTGCACGTGTTGTTTTGTCTTGTTATTCGAATTTACAAGTTCCTTAAAAACATGTTAATTGTTATTCATTGTAATAAAGAGTATTGTCACTGTGAGTTCATCAAGTATTACAGGCCATTGCTTAAGGTGAATGTCCACAAGGTTTGTGTAATATAGGGGTAATCAGGTTTTATTTATTTATAAATACTCTTATTATGAATTGTTTGGATTCAGACAAAGTGATTCTTCGTTTGTATTCAGTATTGTTTACGGAAGTAAAGGGGATTAAACATGTTCACTGTAGTTGAACTATGGGGAAAAATGCTTTAATCGTGCAGGCATTTATTTCATTGTTTTAGCTTTATTATTGTGGCATGAACGAAGTATAATCAAAAGAATTAAGTACAGAGTTTTTTTATTGTGCTAGAGTTTAACATTCTGAAACGATCCCGTTGCAATTGCCGTTAATAATACAGCGAAAAATATGAAGGTCCCTTCTTATCAGCTCTTCCACTTGACATATAAAAAAACTATTTAAGACTGATTCCTTTCATGGCAAAGGAACTAAAAAATAAGAGTTTCCAGGAAACCATTAAAAATTAACATAATTGTCAAACTCTTAAGCACGGAGCATTACTTCTTCCTCGATCGTGCTTCCTGAAGAAATGTTGATAAATTGAAAAAAATCCAGATTCTGCATTTACTTTTGCGAAATTGTTTATATTCTCTTGGTCTTTTTCAATGATTATGGTGTAATGAATATGATTTTGCTGCAAGTTATCCTGAAGCCTATTACTGAGGATTATTTGGTATAAGCTGATTATTGTGTTTCCACTTATGACTCTTTTTTATAACAAATAAAATTGCTCAATTTTCATAAAACTAAGCTGATAGATAAAATGTTTAATAATAAATTGATAAAAGTATTTTATAAGCAGTTAATTCTTTTTTTAATTTTATATATTTGTGCTTTGCTTGCCTTAAAATATAATGCGCTTTTATACTAATTATATACATATAGGGTGATTCTAAGCAGTTTTTACGGATTAAAAGGGGCAACAATACTTATCCGAACGAGCAATAATTATGCAGGAACAAAGGGTTACTCTGAGTGAGAAGCACTCTGTGTGTGTGAATATATATAGGTATAATATGTATATGTACGTGTGTGTATATTTTACTCAGAATATTAAATTATAAACATTGTCCTGAGGCAGTTATTCTGTGATAATCAGGAAGTGGACATTTAAAGTAAAGCGAGTGTCCGTAAGTAACACTTTAACGAAAAACATCGCATAAACTATTTAATTTTTATGTGTTACAACAACAATTACATCTACAAATAATCATCCCCCTAAGTATATTTTCACATTTTCTGCATTGCATTGCGTTGCACCTTGTCTATAATTTGCATCTTATTCATTATTAAAACATTTTATCGTTTTATATGGAAATTTTCAGTTTTATTAAATTTATAATTCATGAAGTATAAATTATTTTCAAAGTCTGAACCTGTAAGTTTGTAACATTTTCTTACTTTTATCCCACCTCTTATCTTCTGTTTCTTGAACTAAACTTGCCTGCTAAAAGGACTCATAATTATTGGTTGAGTATACAATGGGTTATTACACTTTGTACTTACCTGTACTTAAGGCTGCTAAAAAGCTTCATAATTATTGGGATGGAACATAAAGTTCTTCCTATTATAAATTGCTATGTCCAAGAAGATTTATTAATATAAACTCTTGTCATATACCGGTTATTGTTGAATGGCAATCAATTTTCTTAAAGCAGAATTTAATTTCTGTTTTTCCATGATGTAAATTTTGTGTTTACAATAACACTATCTTTTAAAATTATAAGATAATTTCTGAGAAAAAGTTTTATTTTGAATAAAACATTTAAGATGAAAATTTTGGTAAATGTTGTTTTCTTATTTGCATTGTGTCCCACAGAAAATGCTTGGTGCGTACTTAAGATCGGTCTTCGTTGTTTCCCTTCAGAAATGTTTCCTACTTATTAGAGTTGGCGGAATCTCTCACTTCAGATTCAATTAAACATTTAAATATATTTTATAATTTGTGAAATACATATGAATACTGAGATGCATTTCTGATAAATGTGTAAACACCACATTTAAATTAAATAAATATATATGCGTTGTATATTATTCCTTCAGAATGTGAAAAGGCGCCCTTATGAATAACAAATATTTGCACGCCATTTCATGCAGTTTGCTCTGATTTACAGATGCGAAAATCATTTGCAGTAATTTAAAAGTAACTGCTATACGGTTATTTTGATGAAGCGAAGGGAACCGCCTAATACTTACAGATACCATAAGAGGTTGGAAGACACCATCCAATCCGCCTTTTCTATTACATTTTGAAAACTCCCAAGCACCCACCCTGACACACTATGTAAGCACAACATCCGTTGTTGAACTGTGGCCTAAGTTGAGACATTTCTTTTTAAAGCCTCTATTGTACATTTGCAATTCGTTATTATTTTGAGCAGTGACACATCCTCTTAAATCCACTCCCTAATGGATTTCAATCAACACATTTCTTTCCAAATAGATTTTTAGTAAAATGTAAGAGGAGAAAGAACACTTTGTAACTTCCAGTAAAGCATAAATGGTAATATAATGAGACTTTGAATTCTAAAAAAAATTAAGATTTATAGTACATCAATGAATTACCATGAAAAATTTATTCTAATTCTGATTCAAAATTTTTGATACAAGACACTTTATTTTAACGAAATTACCGATGTATTTCATCACAGAAATAATTCTGAAATCTTTATTTTGATTTACATATATGCGTTACGAAAAACTTAAAAATTAATGTATTAAACTGTGTTTAAAATTGTTAGGACTATCAATTCAATTAATAGTTTTTATATAGATATTCCAATTTTTTTTCTGGTAATATTTTATCTGAAAATGTTTAATTTTTTTTCAGAAACAGCCATGGGAAAATATGTTGGAGCTCAGAAAAAAGACACGCCATACGTTAAAGCTTTGAATGCGTAAGTTTATTTTTACTTTATTAAAGAAAATAGGTATAGAAATAGAACTTAGAATTAAGATTGGAAATTTTCCTCTTTAATGTCGAATTCAGTCTAAAATAGTGTACTGTACAAAATTTTACATTGCAGTTTTAACATAATAAAGTTACTTTTGAAATATCAAAAGTATTTTTTTCTCTTTCAAATCAATCAAACTGTGAAAATTTTGAGAATTGATTTCCAAAATTTCTGTAATCAATTGGAGGAAAAAATAATGTGGTAGTCTGAGGTAAGTTGTAGCAAAATCATAGAATACCATTCAATTCCAAATTAATCCGAGATGCCTGAAAATGCTGTGCGGCTCAGTAGCTTCGCGCCGTGAGATGACCCAAGTGAAGCCCGCGGGTAGCAATTGTGAGGGTCGCAGACTGGAGCTGCGTGGGTTGCCCTCACAGATCTGCGACGATTCATGTCCTTCCGCTAGTGACTAGTGTCTCGAGACCGGGACGTCGGCTCCAACAAGCGTCTCGAGCCAGAGCCCGGAGCCTCGGCTCCCAGAAGATTTTGGCTATGATTCAGTGACTTGGCGATGTAAAGAAAGCGATAAGTTTCTCTGTCTGTAAGTTAATCATGGCGGATTTCACAGCTACGCTTTCCGTTTTCCTTTAGAAAAATGTATCGATTTAGTATTGTTATATTTTTATAAATATAACAAATTATTAGTTAATTAATTCATCGGGAATATAATTTCTTTGTATTATAAAAACAATGGATGTGTGTATTGCATTTACATGATCTTTTCCTCTCTAAAGATTAAACGACTTAGTATTGTTATATTTTCGTAAAAATAAGAAAGAATTTGTTTATTAATTCATTGTGAATATAATGTCTATGCATTATTAGAACTATTAATTATTTATTCATAAATAATTTACTATTGTTTATAAATATGTAAGTTGTTATGTTTATTAAACAGATTATGCATAAACCCTTTTGACATTATTGCAAACAAAGTAGCTGAAAAATATTTTATACGAAGTTTCTACTTAAGAAAGAATTTTATTTTTTGAAATTT
This sequence comes from Latrodectus hesperus, assembly GCA_037975125.1. NCBI lineage: Eukaryota > Metazoa > Arthropoda > Arachnida > Araneae > Theridiidae > Latrodectus > Latrodectus hesperus. Next base: position 101,102,504 of record CM075855.1, read on the forward strand.
ATTTAGCTCGATATTTTGATTTATCTAAAAGAAGAGAAGAATTGTAGTTAATATTATATGATTCATTGTTTCTTTACAAAAATATTTCTCCTAATTCAGATTCTTTATTTTAATCACTGTTCAAATTCATCACCATCATGAGAACAGTATATTTTTTCATCAAGTACATCCTCACTGGGTACCTTCTGCTGAAAAAGTTTTCTTCGAGAACTCATCTCTTTCATTTTCAGTTAATTTTATATTTGTACGCTATTCATTAGAAGTAAAATGGCTAACAAGAATAGGAAAATAATCTGGAGCTCAAAATTGAGCTGCTTATGAAAAAAGTTTTGAAGCAATATTTGTGGCTTTGGGCACGGAGTCATCCCAATGTTATATGACTTCTGAGAAATTTAGCGAAAAAATTTATTTAGTTTCACTCTCAATTTTTTACATACGATATTTTATTCCCATTTATATTTATAATATCTTTATTAAAATACAAAAATCAGAATGAAATGTTATACTGAGTGTCTTTTTATTCATATAAATGAAATTTATAAATTTTCCCGTTTTTAAAGATAAATCTTTTTGTATTTCAAATAAATGAGTCGCATTCTTAAATTGAACTACAGATGTTCAATATTTACAACTTGTGATATATCTTATTTTGAATTTTTAATTTAAAAAATAGACAATGTACACACTAAATAGCAAAATATTTTTTATTCAGCGGTTTTTTATTGAAATTTATGTTACATACAAAGTTTATTAAAACAAATCATGTGTGCAAAAAATGCTTTAAGCAATTTTTATTTTGAATTAACAGATATTTTAATTTTGGCTTTGGAAAAAAAAATTGAGATGCAAATTTATAATTAAAGCATGATATCGTCAAAAACAATTTAGTCAAATTAATTTTATCATGGGAATACAGAAATAAGAAGGAAACGTGATAATGCAATTCAAACTTCTTTGTTACTTTCATATTATCACATCCACCTTATCTGCGAAAAAATAAATGTCTTCAGCACCATATAAAATACAAAAAAGTTGCTATCTATTTCTATTTTAAATATGGTGCTAAGATATAAGCAAACTATTCCGCTTTTCCTTCATATTTCGAAAAAATATTAAAACTTGCAAACATATATAAACAAATCGACTGACACGAACCTCGTTTCAAATTAGACCGGGGAATAAGAAAACATAGGGTTACTAATATTAAGTATGAACAATAGTCACATTTTACACCGCCAAATTATTGCAACTACTCTCTTCAAGTGCGCATGCGTTAGAATTCCCATTTGGAGCCGACGTTCCGGGCCCGGTCTCGAGACGCTTGTTCGGCACAAGATGGGAATTCTAACGCATGCGCACTTGGAGAAAGTAGCTGCAATAATTTGGTAGTATAAAATGTTAATATTGTTTAGACTTAATTTTTAGCAACCCTATGGTTTCTTATTCCCCGGTCTAATTTGAAACGACGTTCGCGTCAGTCGATTTGTTTATATTTGCAAATTTTAATAATTTTCGAAATATGAAGGAAAATCGGAATAGTTTACTTATATCTTAGCACCATATTTAAATTAGAAATAGATAACTTTTTATTTGTATTTTATATAGTGCTGAAGACATTTATTTTTTCGCAGATAAGGTTTTTGAAACATAACACTTTGATAACACTTTTGAATAATCTTTTGAATTATAATATTATAGATCTATTTCTCTCATTATTTGAAGGGAGAAGCAGCTTGCGTAAGCATAGTATAACTCGGTTTCCAAGAAAAGCTCTTTCAATTGATTATAGAAATTCAGAACAATTCTCACGTATTTTCTGGCTGCCAAATATCCTCGACAGCTTTAAAAATTGCGTCTTGTTTTTCTTTTATGTTTTTCACCGTATGATTTCAGCATTTAAAAAATTTTAGGTGATGATGAGCACTACCTCGAATGTTCTTTTTTATTTACATTTTTCAGTTTGAACTTAATATACTTCCCTTTATAAACAATTTTATTTCGTATCCATTTAAGCATCATTCATTTGCGATACGTCTTTTGCTTGTAAGCATTGTCCTCATTTCTTAGTAAATTAAAACTCACCAGAACATTTTTTCTTACAAAATTTAAATTTTAAATAAATGTTGCTATGTTGCCCGATTACCAAATGTATTTATAGTTGATCTAAATTTAGTTACTTTTAACCGAATTTTGACATTTGGCAATTCGGGACAAGGTCCATGATAATCCTAGTACACTGAGCAATCGTTTTTCGCGGTTAATAAGGACTAAAATCTTCGCGAAAAAACCGCGATGTAGGATCTGCTCCGAGGAATTTTCGTGTATGCGAGTACACGAATATTTTAAATGTGTAAATAGCATTTGTATACATTTAAGACAAAAATTTCAGCAATATACGTATTTACTTAAACGTGTCAATGGTAATTAATTACAAAACCTTATACAGTAATAAACCTTAATCAACATTGCTTTCTGAGAGGTCCTGTGTTTTGGCTCATTCGGAGACTCTTCTCCTGAAGGCGCTGACGGTAGAGTCCTTGTTGTCTTTGTTTCAAAATTCCTCTGCACAAGGACAACGCGATTGCTCGAACCATATTGTCGTCAATATCTTGTGCAAATTTTGCATCATTTATACCGTGTACTACAATTGTTGCAGATTCTCCAGGGTAAGGCCATGCTTTTCAGTTTCTTCGCCTTTCTTTTCGTTTCCTTCCTCACTGGCAGACTTCTCAAGTATGATTTCATCAGTTGTTGGGCCTGAGTGGTATTCGATAAGGGCGCCTTCTTTTGTCACGTCTACAAATCCTTCATTCCTTATGCTGCGAGCCAGTCTCACCGCATTCTTCACCGCCAAATGATGAACTTCTTCAGGAGTGTCGCGCCCCATGTTCGGCCTTAATTTCTTCCAGCTAGAATTTATGGTCTCTCTTCATGTCTTAATATTTGCTGAATATTAGACAAACATGAGGCAATGTCGTAACTATGCCAGTATGCAAAGGGGAATTTTCCAGTGCCATTGCCCAGATGAGGCCCTCCATCGTGGAGCGAGTGCCTTAAAGGCACCTTGATTCATTGGCTGAATTAGATATGTAGTGTTCGGGAGCAGAAACTTTATCTACACACCGTCACGTTGCATGGCCTCCTGCACACCTGAGGAAAAGCAATGTTGGAACCAATGAAGGGTTAGAGCTTTCTTTATCCAGGCTTTGGAGTTAAGCATCCAGAACACGGTTAACAAAGCTGTATTTTTTAATGCCTGTGGATTTTTGACTTCATAAATAAGGCCTGGCTTGAGCATAAAACCTGTAGCTTTATCAACCATGATGGCAGTCATATAGTCTTTAAGAGGCTTGTAGGCTTTACTTCGTCCTTGAAGAGGAATGTACGAGAAGTCATCCTCTTCCAAAAAGGTATCGCTTAAACAAAATAAGTCACCAACACAACACTAAAATTCAGTATTCGAGACATTCACCGTCATGGACAAGACTGGCAAGACACTACAAAAGAAGGTGATGCGCAGACAATCAACTCACAGGGATAAATCCATTCTTACTCCCATTGCATCGGAAATGAACCACGCGTCTTTATGCTGTGTACTCTGAGCCTCTCTTTGTCTGACATCTCTCGCGCCTCAACATGAAACGCGATATATCAGGAGAACACTGTAGTGCATCCTTGATTGCATTTACTTACTTATTTATTTTTGTTGTTGCTTATGGCACTTGGACAAGCCAAGCCCGCTATGCCTTGGCTATGCGAATTGAAGTTAATAGGGAGTGTTTTTCGTTTTTAATCAGAGCACCACCAAGGTAAATTACGTCTTTGCTCTTTTTTTAAATCCTCCGATAGATGGCACAACCAGATGAACCAATTTTGACATTTTTGACAACCCTCAATTTTGACATTGATCTGAAAGGGGAGGAAAATTATTTTTGTAAAATACATGTGCAGTATTTTCACTACCGAAAAGTAGCAACTCATTGTCAATTCCTACGGCGCGTAACACTCTCAAGTGGTAGTCCTGAGACATTTTAAATATCATTTTTTTACAAACGCTGTTTGATTAAAAATGATATTCACTTCATTGTCTTAAAATATAATCTTCTAATGAAAATAAACTTCATTGTCTGATAAAAACTATCTTTAGTGTTTAATTACAAATGATCTTCAGTGTTTAAATGAACCATTAAAATTTCCGATTATTCTGAATTTTAAACATTTTTTTTTTGGTACTGAAAAATGAAATGGCCCTAAAAATTATTCTATAAATTTCTTAAAAACGCTCATTTGTGTTTATGTAATTAAACAATAGTATTTTTTAATATTCTAAATTTTAAGATCGCATTTACTCTTTTATAGAGTTCATTCTTTCTTAAAAAGCGTATTCCTAAAAAAAATCAAATCAGTTATGTATTATAAATTTTATAAATTAGAGGATACTAATTTTTATTATTTTTCCATTAAAAGTTTATTAAATTATGCTTTTTTTTATGACAGAAACGAATTTGTATTGAGCATTAAATTGAGAAAACTTGAAAGAATGGCAAGAATATTCAGTATTATAAAAAAAAAGAGAGAGAGAAAGAAGAAGAAAAAATTATGAAACGAAAAACACAACATGAATAAAATCTATAAATATTGCAACAACGCATTAAAATTACTAAATTGTTTGTATTTCCGGCTATTTATTAAATAATTCACAGAAAATCATAGTAAGATCCTACTTTAGCCCACCTCTTGACGAACAAGGAAAAAATTGCCAGCAAATGTTTTATTGTGAACTACTACACTATTTCACGTGATTTTGAGCATTGCGCGCGCGCAGTTTCGAATATTTTTTCTCTCATTAACATATCCCAACTACTTTAGAACGAAATTCCAGAATATTAGTTTTATTCAATTTATAAAAATATTAAGTATAACATATATACGTATAATGTATAAAACGTGTGAAAAAAAGAAGTTGTTTTTATACTTTTCATAGTTCTAATTCTTCTTGAAATATTTTTTTTCCATAAATTTTATTATTTTATGATATTTTTTATGAATGCTATTTTTATTGTAATTTCCAAAATACTATTTAATTTTTAACAGAATTTTTTTTCTCTAAAAATATCTTAGCTTAGACAAATTTTTCTTCGTCTGCATATTCATTTGAAAAATGTTTCGTCGTATTGGTTGTCACAGAAACGCAAACAATAAAAACGCTGCACTAAATTTGTTGCATTAAGTAATCTAGCTTAGTAGTGTAATCTGCTGATTTGTGGCTCCGCATAAAGCCCTTGGAGATGAAGTGGAAGCAAGCAGAATTCAACCAGAAACGGTAAAAACTTAATATTGTTGCTTAATAATCAAGAATTGAAACTCGTTTTGAAACAAACTAACAAAGAAAGTTTGCAGTTATCCTTTGCTTAATAAACAAGGCACTTTTCAATTCTATGACTCGTTAAATACAGGCGTTGCTCTTGCAACCTAAAGATGATGGAGGCAGTATACAATCCAGCCGGAAGTCATAACGTTGTTGTGAACTGTGTCTAATGTAGTTTTAATTACTGTCCCGAAATAATGTCCTTCGTTGAGGAAGGAAAATATATCGAAAAATGTCCGCTATTTATCTCATTAGAAGGCATTATTTCATAGGATTCTCAGAAAGGATCATCGTTAATGACCATTGTTTACTGTGCTTTGACGTAAGTGCAGAAACTTATCCGAATGCTTTGATGCACAATTATATTCAACAAAAAACACGTCAAGCCAGTTTATTATAACCGAAAGCTAATAGCTTTCTTTGAGAGAATTAATTTTATGAAAGAAATAATATAAAAGGGCGAATAAAAAGCAATATCTGAAGTTGAAGCTTTCTATAAGTTTAATACTGAAGTGCTATACAGACTCCAAGTATTTTAAATTTTTCGATATGCTGATGACTAAGCAAATATCTCACAATTCGACGTATGTAAATTTAATGAATATTTGGGGTATTTTCTTTGGTAGTATTTCAAGATTTTTACGACCTCGCATAAACTAATATTTGATGAAAGAAAAAAAACCAGACAAAAAAAATACAATTAAATTTAAACATTTTTATAACAATTAAATTATATATTCCTTGCCACATTTGACCATGCTTTACAACGTAGCAATATTTGTAAATCATACTGAAATACATTCAGTCGCTCCTGAATCTCAAAATGACCTACATGCATTAAGCAACATGTAAAGTTGTTCTCACATTAAGTCTCGTCGATACCTTAAATCAAAAGACCCGTTCCTGTCATGCAGATTGATATTATTAAACATCCCTAACTCAGCGTCAGGTTTCAGATTCGTATAAGCCGAACATTTCCATGACTTCGTCGCTAGTAAGCAATGATCCCCCGCTGTCAAGTGTCTAACCCTGATGTGTTGATGAATATTGAAATATGATACGCAAAGAAGTGAATAAAAGCATTATTATATTATTTCTCGTCATGGTCCAAGAGAGCGTAGTAACTTTTTTTATAATTACAGTAAATTCTAAATGAATTGAATACTTTGACCTACGATGCTAGAAAAAAATAAGTAAATAATAAATAAATACAAAATAGAGAAAAGAAATTAATCTTAAGTATACTTATATTATTAATCTTAGTATTGATATTATCTTAATATTATAAATATTAAAAATAATATAAAATCTTGAACATTTTCAAATATTTGCTAGCGCAAATAAAATTGAAAGCTTTTGTGAGGGATTAAACAATATAGATTCGCAAGTGAGACGTACATACTTAAAGTAGAAATTAAAATATTATTAAATAGAATAATGACCACAAATTAGCGAAAATATAATAGAATTTTGACATTAAGTCAAAATAGAAAATTGTTTATAATCGTCTAAGTGAATAATTTATGTGGCAAAATATGAATTAAATGTATAATAGTTTACCACATAATTTATATTTGTCTATAATTAAGAAACATTCTGAAATATATAAAATCTTCATTAATATTACGCGCGCGCGGACGCACACACACCCATATATATATATATATATATATATATATATATATATATATATATATATATATATATATATATATATATATATATATATATATATATATATATATATAAAATTCTCGTGTCACAGTTTTCGTTGCCATACTCCTCCGTAACGGCTTGACCGATTTTGATGAAATTTTTTGTGCTTATCCGGTATCTATGAGAATCGGCCAACATCTATTTTTCATCCCCCTAAATGTTAGGGGTAGTACAACCCTAAATTTTTTTTTATTTTTTTTTTGGTTAGTTCTGTAAGTTCCTAATAGATGGCGGTTTAGCATCTAAGTTGCACAGGTATTCGGCAGATGGCGACGTGTTTATTTTTCTAGATTATACATCTTCGAGAAAATTATCGTGCGCGCGCAAGCGCGTGGTTAAATATAGAATTTACATATATTTTCATGATGTATAATGATACTATAACAATTTTTCGTGAATCATTTTCATAATTATACTTTGTATTGTGTTATTATTGCGCAGTATTCAGTTTGAATATTTTTAATATTATAAGTAGTAAAATAAAATTTTATTTATTATTTTTCTCTACTAATTTTCGTACCACCTCGAAAATATGTATTTCTTGATAGCCTTTTATTATTTTTTATATTTATTTTATAATTTGATAATTATTAATTTATTCAGTAGAACATTTTGATCTAATTTATTTATTCAAATGATAAATTCTTTTAATTTTTTTTATTTCAGTATAATGCCGCGGAAAAAATTTTTAGTTTTAATATAATTTAAAATTAAAATAATAATAGTTCGATGTCAATGTTATCTACCTCATTTATAACAATTTATTTTTAGATGTCTTTAATTTATATAGTATATTTTATAAGTAAGTCACTGATTACTAACTATAATTTAATATAAGATGAATAAAATGTAAATTCAGAAAGTATATGTTGATTTGTGCTTAATTTCAAAATTTCGATACTTTACCTATTACTATTAAATTTTGGTGAAACGTTTTATTTTTAATCTCCTATGAATGAACCTATTCTAAATTTTTTTAGAAAATATTAATTTGATTGAACCCAAGAATTAGTAAAAAATTGATTCAATGTATTTTAAAAACTCAGCCACTGCAACGCGTGGCTGGGTCAGCTTGTATATATATATATATATAATAGGCAGCATTGAATGCTAACGCATAAAAGGTGGAAGATTTTATGCGTTATTTATTTCATGCATTTGAAATGTACAAGTATTTTAATTTTTTTACAGTTTGAAAATACTTATGAAAGGAAATTATCCATAGAACAATTTGTTTATCTTTCAGAGCTTCTCATCTGTTTGGCACCCGATTTATGAAGCCCTGGCTGTGGCCCGAATTCATATTCAGGCGGACGGAGGCAGGCCGAAAATTCAAAGAAAGCACGGACGTCATGGACGATTTCACTAGACGGGTAAGGACTGATTATCAGGAAATGTTAATGATCTGGAACAATGTATTACACTATCAATTGTTAAAGACAATTTTTTTTTTTTTTTTTTTTTGGCTTAGATTAGAATTTTATTTACTATAAGTTTTATTCCCTTTAAAAAATTTCCCATAAATAATTTTGTTTTATGTAATGTTTTTGTAATTTCATAATTCTTAATCTTTATTTAAAGTTATAATTTTTATTGAAAAATACAACAGCAATTGTATAATTAGATAATTTTTGAAACAAATGTTCTCGTTTTAACAAATTGATAATATTTTAATCTTTAGTTTTTTACAATTGCTTCACAGTAATTTTAACTATTTTTTATGTTATCGTATTTTTATTTAAAAAATTATTTAATATTGTGTAATTGAAACAAAATTCTGAACAAGTTTGATCTATTTTTGAAAATAGTATTTTTACACTGAATGTCTACTCTTAAATGAATTGCAGCAATAGTAGAAATAAAACAGTTCTCATAATGCCAATAGATGGCAGCACCAATATTTTACAAAGTGAATACTTAAAATATATTGAAAATTTTTTTTATTAAATTCTTCATGATGTATGGAAATAATGGTATTAAGTTGACTTTAATCTTATATAATAAAATAAGAATTTTTTTAAAATTAATTTACAATGTGCAGATAATAATACAGTTTATAATTCCATTCGATAGGATAAATATAAGCAACATGATGTAATTAATATTTATAATTAAATGTTTAAAATGATGGTAAAACTAAATATTCACTTATATTTAATGGATTTTTAGTTGTTAAGATATTTAAAATTATCATGGAAAATTTGCCATTTATTTTAATTTCTTCACATTTTGCTAGAAACAAATATTACATAATTACCTTTAAAATCAGATTAAAAACATGAATTAAAAATATCATATAAAAATAACAATGCAAGATTAATTTATTCCGAGTGAGAGAGAAACTTATAATATATTGTTTTGAATAAATTATAAAACATATCAAGTATATCTATTTTTCAAGAATTATCGAATCTTTTATAAACTTCAATAGGTATACTACTATTAAATAATTTTGATATAGAAAAGAGTCCAGGAAATAGTATAAATATCATTTTTGTGTTGGAATACTGTATTTCATAGTTCTCTGAACAAAACTAGATACATTTTATTATAAAATGTTTTACTCAAAATGAATTATCATTCCTATTACAGGTTATACAAGAAAGAAAAGCTTACATTCTGAGCGAACTGAAAAAAGGAGCTAACATGGAAGATGTTTTCAAGAAGGATAATTTTGGATCCAAGCGGAAACAAGCTTTCCTAGATTTGTTGTTGTCTGAACATTTGGCTGATCCCTACTTTACAGAAGAAGACATAACAGAAGAAGTGAACACTTTCATGTTTGCCGTAAGTCTAATCAATGCATTTTGTAGCTAAGCAACGCTGTAATTATTTTCAAAGCTCATATGAATTTGAAATTTTTAAAAGTGTAATATATTTAGCATTTCTACTACAAAATACATTATGTGGCGCCATCTTTAGCTTTAAAATCAATTTAATAGAATTTTATGAAAAATATTTTGCTGTTTCACAAAAATATAAAATATGTATCACAAAATTAAATTTAAAATTTGTTAAAAAAAAGAGAATTATAGCGTGTTATAGGGTTTAGTAGATTTGAAATAGCTATTTCATCAAAATATTGTTCCCATTATATTGTTGAAAAATATAATTCTTGTTTAATATAATATGATGGAAATATTTTACAAAATTTGAGACATTTTTGCTATTAATCTCTTAATGTAATTACTTTCTACCATCTGAAATCAGTAAAAATCAGTGTAATTCTAATGAGATAAAATCTTTATTTCACTGTATTTTATTCAAAAACTGCTAAAATTGATTATTTTAGTCAGCGTTGAAAAAGCGCCATTAATAGATAAAATTTATTTCTTCAAAATATTCCATGCATGTACAATATATTGAACAGACACAAGACAAATACAAAAGTTTTATCTATACAGGGTGATTCTAAATGGAGTGTCATTGGACAGTCAGCGAAAGAAAGACTGGGGAAACAATCCCTGGGGTCGTGTTTATTTTGTCCGCGGATTCTCAGCATTAGCCTCCAGACGCTTCGTGGTAGCCGATCCATTTGGCGGGATATGTGGCTGGAAAAATGAGCTATGGTGTCTCTCTGGATGGGCAGCCTGCAAAGACACAGTCTGGCCAGGGGAGAAGACTGGACATCCCTATAAGAACGCATGAGGCGCCCTCTGCCTTTATGTTAATTATTGCTCGTCTTGATAGGCACCCCTTTTAATATGTAAAAACAATTTAGAATCACCCTATATTATGCAATAGTTTTATAAATAAGTTTATCTTTTTAGAAACTATTGTTTTATGCTATAAATAAAATTTAGGAAAAATATATGCGATGAAATGAAAACAAATGTTCGTAATGAAGCTATCCAAATTTTACAATAAATGCAGTTTGAAATTGGCAATTTTAAAATCAAGTGAAGAAAGAGTCGTTAAGCTCTTCATGAACAAAAATCGAACTATCAATTCCTATATATATGCACACGGAAATTAAATGAATAAAATAATATTGAGACAAAATGTTCAGCAATTATTATCGTTTACAGATTTAACCTTATCAAGAAAACATAGTATATAATTCCTGTGGTATATCATCTGCAAATTCAGTTATTATAAATTACATAAATTAATTAAATTTTAATTTAAATCGCTTACGGTTTTTCACGCTGGGAAAATATTTACAGAAGCGAGTACATAATAAATAATGTAATTATTTTGCAATAAATTAAATAGAATTTTGACAGAAAGTAATAAATAATGCAAAATTTAGGTATCGACATATTAGTAAAATTGAGTATGCTCCCCGCACTGCAATTTATATATGATGAAACATTATAAAAGCAATAAAATAACAATATATATATATATATATTCAGAAATTTAGTAATCATAAATTCTTTACAAAAGGAATTAGATTAGGAAGAATTTCGGTAAAATGCTATTCTGTTTACTTGTTTAAAGGAAACATATTTAAATCAACTCCTTGTAACAAAAAGTGATAAATATTTACAAGCCTGTTGGCAAAGAATGGGAGGTCACAGAGTTTTGCAAAGACTTTGCACTTTATATTTTTAAGAAATTGTTCCAAAAGTACTCTTCTTTAAATGAAACATTGTTTATCCCATACTTGGTCAATGAATTGATTTTTTAAACCTTAAATACAACAGAAACTAACTAATGAATGTTGGCGAAGATCAGCGTCACTGATGAAATGTGTTAACATGCAAGATGCAGAAATATAAACTTATCTTGTTAGGTTAAAAATAAGTCATTTTGTGGATTGACGATTTGTACTTTTTCAGTTTTCAAAATATTAACTTCCAAATCCTTAGCAAAGTTGTTCCAATAGTAATGATGTATTGTGAAAACAAACAAACTAACAGACACACACACTCTTTTGTTGCGATTGTTTAAACTTTATAACATTTTAAGTTGTTTCAATATATATTGTTTAATGTCAATCACATAGTAAATAAAATTTACTATAGATACCATTTTAGCATCTATAGCATTTTATATTCATTTTATGTTTAATAGCTTATTTGTATATTACTTAATAATTTTACTATTTTTAAATATATGATGTTTTTGTTGTAAAATTTTATTTAAAAACATAACAAAAATATTTTTTAATAGTCATCATTAGTGTATGGTGAATGTCGGCGTTTGCCAGCGAAAAGTAATAATATTAAACAAACATTTCAGATACACAAGAAGCACTAATTAAATGTTTTAACACACACACACACACACACAAATGCATAACAAAATAAACAAAAAATAAAAAAATAACATTCACCAGATTTTGAATCCGAGAATTTTATGAATTGCACAAGGTAATTAAATCATGAAGCATGTTGCCTACAGGTTCTAATATTGTTCACCTTGAGCTTTCAGAAATTCACCGGATAAACAGGATCTCTAATAATGTTATTCCCTGTTCCAAAGCTCGATTCCAGCAGTTAAGTGGAAGCACAGCCCAGAGGGAGTTTTCGTTATTTAGGGACCAAACAGAATGCTCCCTATACTTGACCTGCCATTCCCAGGAATATTATTTCATTTAGAAGACTCCACGAACTTATTTAATATGTTCCAGTCGCCTTTAGTGAAACGAAGGATCTTTTAAGTCGGGACTCACAACCTTCAGATAATTAGAAAGACACGCTTATCAACCAGGCTAATGATGAATTTACTACAAAGAACAATTTCGATGATAATCGTTTTAGCAATCAAATGATATAAAATAAATTTAACATAAGTTAGCAACTATTCATGAAAATATTCATTAAAATTTAAGATTATTCATTAAGATTTTCCCACAATTTACATGAGATTAAAGAAGTAGAGCATTTTAAAATCACTGTAAAATTTATTAAAATACTAAAATATAATGGTCATCCATTATTTCTTAAATTGTACTTGCTGATGAAGTGTACATAGCAATTTTTGATATTACAGCAGATCAAGAAAATAAAATATAAGTCTTTGAAAATAACAGCAAATGGCGAGAAGACAAAATGCTAAGAACAGATTAATGTATGGCATTTACTTCAAAAGTACAGCATTTATCAAGTTGACAAGACAGTCGCAGTTACCCGATACTCTATTAAATGTCTTCCAGAAGTTTCACAAGAATGCAGAAATGTGTATTGCGCCATCACAATACATACTTTCATTTAGAAAGATTGAAAGTTGGGTTTGTTGAACAAAAATATATCAGAATGACCGAACATCACCCTATATCTAGCTATGTAAGACCTTGGTTATTTTTTATTCCTTAAATGCATAGTGATGCAGGTCTACATCATATTAAAACTTCACATCTTCATGTAGGAAGTTTCGCATAGCTTTTTTTTCAATGTTACTAAAATTATTTACTGTTCTAAATGACACAAGAATCCGAATTTTTCTTTATCTGTGACAGTTTTAAATGTGAGGTCGAGATGGTGTAATTGGATGGGGCAGTGAATCCCAACTTCACTGATGATCCATCCTATTCATTGAAGACACACTCAATAGGGTCGTTTAAGTAAAATAATTGCTGTGGCTCTTCGGCCAGGTTAAATTGCGCATCAGGATGCTTCCTCCTAACTGGTAAAGCAGCCTCTGTGCAGTGATAAGGCAACCTATTCATTGAAGACACACTCAATAGGGTGTGGTGTCGTTTAAGTAAAATAATTGCTGTGGCTCTTCGGCCAGGTTAAATTGCGTAGACACCCATCAGGATGCTTCCTCCTAACTGGTAAAGCAGCCTCTGTGCAGTGATGGGCAACCTATTCATTGAAGACACACTCAATAGGGTGTGGTGTCGCTTAAGTAAAATAATTGCTGTGGCTCTTCGGCCAGGTTAAATTGCGCATCAGGATGCTTCCTCCTAACTGGTAAAGCAGTCTCTGTGCAGTGATAAGGCAACCTATTCATTGAAGACACACTCAATAGGGTGTGGTGTCGCTTAAATAAAATAATTGCTGTGGCTCTTCGGCCAGGTTAAATTGCGTAGACACCCATCAGGATGCTTCCTCCTAACTGGTAAAGCAGCCTCTGTGCAGTGATGGGGCAACCTATTTATTGAAGACACACTCAATAGGGTGTGGTGTCGTTTAAGTAAAATAATTGCTGTGGCTCTTCGGCCAGGTTAAATTGCGTAGACACCCATCAGGATGCTTCCTCCTAACTGGTAAAGCAGCCTCTGTGCAGTGATGGGCAACCTATTCATTGAAGACACACTCAATAGGGTGTGGTGTCGCTTAAGTAAAATAATTGCTGTTGCTCTTCGGCCAAGTTAAATTGCGTAGACACCCATCAGGTTGCTTCCTCCTAACTGGTAAAGCAGCCTCTGTGCAGTGATGGGGCAACCTATTCATTGAAGACACACTCAATAGGGTGTGGTGTCGTTTAAGTAAAATAATTGCTGTGGCTCTTCGGCCAGGTTAAATTGCGCATCAGGGTGCTTCCTCCTAATTGGTAAAGCAGCCTCTGTGCAGTGATGGGGCAACCTATTCATTGAAGACACACTCAATAGGGTGTGGTGTCGTTTAAGTAAAATAATTGCTGTGGCTCTTCGGCCAGGTTAAATTGCGCATCAGGATGCTTCCTCCTAACTGGTAAAGCAGCCTCTGTGCAGTGATGGGGCAACCTATTCATTGAAGACACACTCAATAGGGTGTGGTGTCGTTTAAGTAAAATAATTGCTGTGGCTCTTCGGCCAGGTTAAATTGCGCATCAGGATGCTTCCTCCTAACTGGTAAAGCAGCCTCTGTGCAGTGATGGGGCAAACTATTCATTGTAGACACACTCAATAGGGTGTGGTGTTGTTTAAGTAAAATAATTGCTGTGGCTCTTCGGCCAGGTTAAATTGCGCATCAGGATGCTTCCTCCTAACTGGTAAAGCAGCCTCTGTGCAGTGATGGGGCAACATTTCTCATTATTGCGCTCTATTTGAATACAATTTCTTTGAAAAATTGTTATCTATTACGATTATTTATACAAAAAGCGATAAAGACATACCAAAAATTTATTTTCAAATGCAAGTCAGAAAGAAGTCATGAATAATTTTTATGTATTTGCATGTACTGGTAAATTTATGCAAGAAAAATCAAAATTTTTTCTGGTGTAAAAGTAAATTTTGGAAAATTGATAAAAGATCGTTATGTTTGGTATTTTTCTCATAAAGGGGATTCCCATATTTTACGATTAATTTCAAATTTTATTCTATAAAAAAAATCCGCATTTCATGGTTAATTTAAAAAAGCATACTTGAAAGCCATTTTTCATTCAGAAGATAAGACTTTTGGGATTATAAATGAATTTATTTCACATTTATTCCAAAAAAATAGATCATTTAAAGAATTCAGTCATAAGGAAATCTACCTACACTAGTGCATAAGAGAATTTCGTAACAACTTTAAAAATTAGATGTGTCTCAAAATTTCAGAGAAAATATTTATATATATGTAATCATTTTGTCAGGGTCATGACACAACGGCTGTGGGTATGAGCTGGGCTCTTTACCTCATCGGACAGGACCCGGAAGTGCAGCGAAAGTGTCAAGAGGAACTGGAAGAAATATTCGGGGAAGATTACGGAAGGCCCTTCACCGTAGTCGATGTTAAGAATTTAAAATATATTGAATGCGTACTAAAAGTGAGTAATTTTTGCTGATCACAAATTTAATGCAGGCATTTAGCCCGAAATTTAAATCTCAATCATGGGGTTCATACGTACGGTAAGAATTGCAGTATTTTCTATATGTAAGTACTATTGATAATGATTCTTAGAGTCATGAACTTCCACATTTCTTAGTATTTTCTTGAATAGCATTTTTTAACGAGTTTTAAATTTAAGAAATCTATACCAAAGAATCCTATATTGAATATTATTCTATTTAAAAAAGTATTTTTTGCTTCACGCATGTATTCGATTATATATATATACTGTTTTTGAATATAATGAACAATTCTCCGCATTAACATACACTTCTGAAATGCTCTTCTTAAGCGAAAATTATTTTACTTATTTTTGTTAATCTAATTTTGGAAAGAAACTCTTACCTTAAGCAATCGCAAACAAACAAGTTCGATAGCAAGAAGTATTTCTTTTAACTTGAGAGAGACCAATTTTCAAAGATGAATAAAAAAATTAAGAGGTTACACCACATATAAATAACTATTTACAATTTTTGAGTCATGGTTTTAGACCGCCAGGGCATAATTTAACGAATGCAGTAACGCAGTTGTAGCTCACACTGAAAGTGTGATTACTTGATTTCACTTGTTTATGCCTTACTGTTTTCTTATTTGTATGCTTAAATATTAGAATTTTGAGGGCTATGTTGTTAAATATATATTACTCGTTTGCTAATGTACGCACATGAAGTACCTGTTATTTAATAGAGCTCTTTAAGGATATTGCCATTAAAGCACGCATTGTAATTCACCGAGTCATCGTGGCTAAATTTAAAGTTGTAGCGGGAAGCACATTTAGGGTTGCCATGAGACTAATAAACGTCTTGACTCATTTTTAGAAAAATTACTTTGCAATCAACTAAAAGCTCAACCCTTCACAATGCCATGGTTGAATATAATGATCAGATATTTAAAATCTGTAAATATTAATTAATTCTCAATATTAAACTTTATTTAATAAATTGTAATTAATCTCTATCACCTCACTGTTTGATCCGTTCTATAAATTTATAAAAAAAAGGTTTTCTTATGTGAAGAGTATGTTTCAATGCAGAGCTGTGCATATTGAGATTGGTGTTTATGGGTATCTCCTAACCAATAATTTTCATTTGTTTTTCAGGAAAGTCAGCGTCTCTATCCTTCTTTACCTTACATAGGAAGGGAAACAAGCTGTGATATTAAAGTCAGTAAGTTTCATCTTTTATTTATAGGAAAAGTTCAAAACAAGAAGATAGCTAGAATAGATATCGATAAATACCGTATTTATCGATATCGTCGGCGTTTTTTTTTTTTCTGAAATCGCTTTGAAAACTCATTTTTTAATTCATTTCTGTATTCCTCTATTTGGTGTTATGCGATTTTTTTCTTTTTTCATTTCGAAGAGTAAGAATATTGTGTTTACGTAGAGTTAAGTGAATGCTCTGTTATCAATAATCACAGCTGGGTTCCTTTAAATTCTAATTTTTGAGAAAGCTAGTATGAAATTTCAGCCGTTCCTTTTTAAATTTGTTACTAAGCTATGGTTCAAAAATAACATCGGTATTGCTACAACATAGCATACAATCTAACGGTGATTGCAAAAAATATGAAAACAGGAATAGTGAATTTGAAAAGAAAAAACTTTATTATGATGATCACTTTTAAGATTTTAGCCTTCAAAAATGTGCATGAGAAAGGAATGCCAGTTGCAAATATGGAATAGGAGGTAATGCATTCGTCTGCGAAGAAGAGCTATGCAGACCAGAATCTTCTGAAAAACCGCGATGTAGGAGGCTGCGATGATGCGCAGACAATCAACTCACAGATCCATTCTTACTCCCATTGGTCGATCGGAAATCCATCACGAGAGTCCTCTTTGTCTGACATCCTCGAGCATCAACATGAAACCTTTCCCAAATGTGGTTGTATTTTTTCATTTTTATCTTTTGATGTATATTTTGGAAAACATGAAACGCGAGGGATCCGTAGAAAAATTTTTTAAATTCCAAGTGCAAAATGTGTAATGTTCATTGATACATAATTGAAGCAATATATATTTTATTTTACCGCCATTTATAAGATAGTGTTTCAAGAATTTTTATTTATAAAATATTGTTTCAAGAATTCAAGTAAACTAGTGTAAAAGAAACTTTTATGAGCTAGGAATAATTCCTTTTTGTTCATTATGTAACGTTGTGTAAACTAAACTTCTCCTTATTTCGAAGTATATTTCAATGAATAAACTTTATGAAGCTGTTACAGAAATATTGTTGAATAGAGGATACGACACTCTTTCCTGATTACAAAAAAATTATTTGGTGGGTATATAAGCAGATTTGAATAATAAATTTCATAACATATTAAATATTTTCAAATTTTAGAGGATCAGTAATGTAATTAAGAATTTGTGTACTTTATAAATTGCAATTTAGTAGAATCTTATTTAAGCTAACTTAAAAATGTCTTCAAAATATTTTTGCATCATATAAAATCAGTCGTGATGGAATTTGCTGTTATTAACCGAATTTATTTGTAAATTCTTGAGATACATATTGAAGTGTTGTTAGAAATTTCCTTATAAAAATCGAATTTAAATTTCACAGCATTCAAATATTTGGCAAATTGTGTGAATATTAAATTCTGTATTTTAACAATGAGAATAATTTTTGAAATTTTATGTGGAATTTTGTGCGCAATTTTCCATAGAAAACTCATCAAAATTTTATTTGGAAAATAAATATCACTTTTTTTCAAGCAGCGTTAAAGTTTTGATTTAAAATATGTGAAATAAAAAAAATTTCATTTAAATCCTATTTTCTGGATTCATAACATTAATAACATATTCTGGATTCATTTTAAAAATGGGGATTATCACTTCACATTTATTTATAATCATTGGTATACATATTAGTTTCAAAATATTTAGAATAATTATTTTTTTAAAATTTAATATGCATATAAACATGTAAATTTGAGTTTTCTTAATGCATAGAAATTTATATAAAAAAAGATAAATATTTAAAATTGCTTTAAATTTACAGAAGCTATTTTAATTCTTTGTACATATTAGCGTGTTCTCACGTACTTGTATTAGATCTTGAGAATTTGAATATAATTTCCTGAATTCTCGTCCCCGGCAAAAATCTCTCCAATGATAACTAGTGGAATGCAATGCGCCCTTCGCATGAAGCTGTGGGAGGAACCCTTTCTCTTCAACACTGAGAAAGAGCAAAAATCAACGCTCTCTCCAATGATAACTAGTGGAATGCAATGCGCCCTTCGCATGAAGCTGTGGGAGGAACCCTTTCTCTTCAACATTGAGAAAGAGCAAAACCAAAAAACAATTTACAAACGAAGATAAGGAGAGTTATAATTTTTTAAATTCCAAAGTTATTTTTAGGATTCCAAAATTTATGAATTCTAAACAAAGATACGAATAAATGTATATGATTGTTTAAAAATACTTTTTAGCAATGCAACCCTACAATCCGGTAAAATTTGTATAATGGGGCATTGACTAAAAAAGTTTTGTAAACAAAGGTAAGATTTACTCTAACCTTCTTAATTTCAATAAGATTTTATAATCTAATAGGGCAGTTTTAGTTGCACATATTACAAACAAGTTGCACAATGACAAAATATTAGAAAGATAGTAATAGAAACTATTAAAAAATAAAATTCTATGAGTGTGTGAAAGTTATATGAGTATTGTGAATAAGGCAGTAATAAGACTGCAGGATAAACAAACATTTCCCAAAATACCCGTCGAGAAATAGAACAAATTGAATTTTAGTAATGAATTGAAAAGTAGTTAAATGTGTATTAAACTCGTCAACTATACACTTTATAGATTTTAAAAACTAATCTTAATAAAATCATAGCAAATGAAACGTTTCTTCTTTAATCGCTTGCATTAATTAATATCATAGAAAATATGTCGCAATTAATAAATGAATGCAAAATTCTCTCGAGAGATATTGGATATGTTTTAAATAAGTTTTATTAATTTAATAATTTTTTAAAAGTTTTTTCAATTAAAAAATTACACAATAAAGAAAAACGATAGGAGAGCTTTCTCTCTTGTACTCTTACGGAAAGTAATTACTATTAATGGACGAATTAATAAGGAATTTAGGTAGAATAATTTGCTTTTATATTCATAACACAATACTTAAATTGTGTCATGAATAATAATTTTTTGATGTATAAAAATTAATTTCACTCATTTTCACTTTTACTTTTGAATATAGCCAACCATATTAATTAAAGGATCGTGAAAGCTTTTCAAAAAAGTGTGAAAAAATTGTGGATGATTTTAGATATGCCACGCTTATTCTGGAAATCTTGGTGTAAATAAGTGTTTTCGGAGAAAAGAAGGACCATACATGCATTAAATTTAGCATATAGAATAAAAGTATTGACATAGTGTATTTATTTTTGTTGCATTTATGTCACTTGAAAAGTATGTGAGCGTCTTTTGTTAAACGTTTCTGAAAGAATTACAAAGAATTTGAAAATTGTTTTATGTGATTATTATCCTCTTAATTTAATTTGCATAAACAATAAATGCTTATTTTTATCTTCTTAATTTTGCTCTGTTATAATTTATTTGAAATATTTCTATATAATTTTATATTTCACACCCCAAGATGGCTACACCGTACCAGCTGGGACGAATTGCATGATATTCACGTACATGCTCCACCGGGATGCAGACGTGTTCCCCAATCCAGAAAAGTTCGATCCTGATCGCTTTCTTCCGGAAAATTCAACAGGAAGACATCCCTTCGCTTATGTTCCCTTCTCCGCCGGACCCAGGAACTGCATCGGTAACTCATCCATTTTTCAAACATCTATCATTGACACTTAATATATTCGTGAGAATTTTCAACAAATAGATATTATCGAGTAATTCACATCCTACATTCACTTAAGTTATTTTTATATTCAAAATAATATTTTTTAAATTTATATATAAGTTATTTTTATATTGATTATTCAATTACAAACTAAATGTCATTGTGAACTTTTTGGGATGTCTCTCCTCCAGCAGACATCACGAGACGCATTCAAATGATTTTGTTCATCGCTGCTTTCATTTATCTTTCAAAAATTTTCCCAAGTTACGTAGGAAGACACATTTCTTAAAAACATCATTCTTTCATTGAACTGCTAGCTTCATTATAGTGTAAAATAATTCAAACCGTTTATATTTTCCTAAATTTTTACTTTTATATTTGGCAAAATCTATAAAATGCAAATATTTTCGGTTATTTTATAATATAAATGGTTTATATATTTACTTTTTAAATAAAAATTAAATAATTTATTGTACATGAACATCGTTTAAGCCAAAGAAAAATATTGAGATGGCTTTAAATGCTTCCAAAACATAATAAAAGAAGAAAAGCTTGAAAAAAAGTGTTTTGCTGCAATTAATTAAAGAGCCTTTGATTTATTTTTCTCATTGAAGTTCAAAATTATTTTTAAAAGTGTCCCATAATTGAAGCGCTTATACCATACCAAAAAAAAACAGTGCTTGGTTAGGGCCTCGTTCTTTTTATCTCAAGGATCATGACTTTACTAAAACATCGCCGCGTTGACTAAAGACGTAGAATAAGTGGGGGTCCTTCGAGTGAAATAATTCCTTGCAGGTGAAGTCTTCTGCTTCTAAATTACGAAGGATGCCATACAGCAACTTTTACCACATTCATAGAGCCCAACTATCGGCTGGGTACAGAGAAGTAGGCTGGTGAATAACATACCAGAACAGTTTATGCAAATCAGTCCATAAAATTCCACTTCGTAATTGAATCTATCCGGAAAATACTATCATTTATTAGCTCGAGCGTTTGTGGGAGAATATCTCCCCAATAATGGTGATCTACAATTACTGAGTCCCGGAAGCTCCACTGTTTTCAAAAGAATCATGCCTTGTAAAAAATTCCAACGAGAATAAAAAATTGAAATTGTGTACAAAACTGAAATAATCAAAATAGAAATGAATTCATTGAATAAAATTGTAAGAAATGAGAAGTTTGCAGAACTGTCCACGAATTGTCAGTGTGTCCTAGCGATCGTGAAGCAGAGAGAGAGCAATTGGGACTCCATAACTGGCACACCTCCAATTATTACCGTCATATTATAATGACAGAAAACCTTTTTAACATGGGCGTTTGGATGTAACCATAAATAATTGCCTAAATAGACGGATGAAGCCTGTCCATCACTTGGTAACTTTTCATTTCAGTAAAACAGTTGGCGATGACAAATATTGAAATCAAATATAAATATAGTGATATGGGCGATATCAAGTCATCATTAAATCCTTAGAAAAGATTGGCTATTACAAATAATTTTGAGTACAAAACTAAATCTCCACATACTCTACGTGAAATTTTACTTTGGTCTTATCTCGTCTTCAATTGTAAGTCTTTCTTTTTGAACAATATTATGCTCCAGAAAATTAGTTTCTTCACAAAAGCCAAGTATATTATGTTTTTGTGAAAACATATTGTATCTACATTTCGTCAAAATTTTTTACTTTATTTACCGTCATGCAGAATGATGGCACGTTACATGTCTCATCAAAAGGTTCTCCCTAGAAATTTTCACTGAGAATTGAGTAGTAAGTAAAGGTTGTACGTTTACGTGGCTCACCATGTCTGACCCCGACGAATTTTTGATTATGAGAATACTTGTAGCTTTTCAATCACTGTGATGAAAAATACCTTTTGATGGGCCGTCGTTGGTAACGGTATTACTTTCAGTTATAATTAGCATTAGTAGCAGACATTTATTTGCTTAATAACTTATCATGAAGAACAAATTTTGCTTTAAAATTTGCATTATGTTCTTATACTTTGTTTCATGATCTGGGTTAGTCTGATTTGTATAATTTCTTCACTTTGATGATTTATTCTTGGTATATTACTTGGTTAAAATGAATCATATTTTAAATATATTCTAATGGAAAAAAATACATAGAGATTCTCTGATGATATCCCGTAAGCCATAGTATTTTCCTCTAGCATGACCTATTTAATCTTGATATTTGAATTTACATGAATTTGTGGCTACAAACTTTTATTTAGTTTTTATTTAATAACTGCTAATCATTTCACATGAACTATCAAACACGCAAACATTTAATAGAAAACCTATACAACTTAAGTTATTTGTACATCCTTTTAAAAGTGCTACATATTATTCCAATTTAAATATAGCATACAAAGTTCTCTTAAATAAAAATAATCAAAGTAGAACATCATTATACAGTTTTCTAATTGCAATGATTTTTAAGAGAAGTAATTGATATTGATGTCCACATTTTTCCATAAATAAGTAATTGTCTGATATTGCACATATATTTGTTGAATTTTATAACTATAAAAATTTTTACAAAAATAACTCTAGTGAATTACATTATTCTATAATTTCTTGAAAATTTCCCTCATTTCCATTCTATATTAGATGAAATTATATTTGATATTTTACACCCATCAGGATATTATATATACACTCATTTTCAGGAAAGATGGATTTTTTTATGTGTTTCATAAAAAAGAATCAAAATTTATTCCCAGGTCAAAGGTTCGCGATGATGGAGCAGAAAGTGGTGTTAGCTCATGTGCTCATGAATTATGAGCTGAAGTCCCTGGTGCCGAGAGATCAGCTGCACCTGACCGCGGAGATGGTGCTCCGCTCCCACAATGGCATCCTCATGCACATCATCCCCAGGAGATGATCGAGTGCAATATCTGTAGATACCTGTGCATATTTCTAGATATCCATTGCCTCGGAACTGGGTGAAACAAAAAAAAGAATAATGCTACGAATTTCTATCAATTTGATGGCTTAATCCTAGTATCCATAACGCGATGGATTTGGCGATATTAAGATTTGGATTGCATATTTGTGTATTGCCATTTTGGAATTTTTTTATTTATTTTGAAATGCTCATGTATGCTGAGGGTTATGAATAGCCTGAATTTCACCGTTGGCGACATTTTTGTAAACCACGCCATACCGGATCTGTCGCGAACTTGTTTCTTTCACCGGGCTTGATAGAAAGTTTTGTGATGTCACAAACGTGATCGGATATATCGAAAGTTGCATTACGACGCATTTTCAAACTATTGCTTCATTTTATGCACTTATGTCATTTAATATGAAATTGTGATACAATTATTAACCTCAAAATTAGGTTAAAGAATATCAAAATAATTGTTGAACTTTAACAAAATAAACGCTGTCATTTCTATGATTTTGTAATGTTATTATAACAGAGTGTATAAATAAACTATAATTGAGAATTTCACACAAATTATTTTTGTCATATGATAGAATTATTTTCGAAATAAATATATTTAATAACTTTTATATAATCAATAACACAACACTATTATTTAACTCATTAAAACTATTATTAACATTTTTATACCAGTTAAAACTCAACAAAATATACAGCACTTTTCTAAATTTTTGAAATTACAGAACTGTCTCCATATAAATAATATTTGCAGCATACATTTTACAATTGTCTATGATGTGTTTATTATTTAACATAAATTTCATAAAACGTTAATCTCGTATTAATGACCATTTTGAAATTTTAAAAATAAATGCAAAATTATACTTAAAAAAATAAATTAGATGACTCATAAAATAATTAACAAAACACTCATTGTAAATATTGAATAAAAGTGTTATTAATTTTATAAAAGCAGCTGTTACACTAAAAATACTTAATTTTTACGGTGGAAATTATAAAAGATGATTATTCAAAACTTGAAATGTAAATTATTTTTCATTTTAATAAATACATACATAGTGAAAGAAAGTAAAAGCCACGATTTTATAATTTTATTTACATAAATTCACTTGGTACAAAAAGATATACATTTTATAAAATAATTTGTATCATATTTTCTTAAATCTTGTAACATTTTCTATATTTATATCTAATGACCATTTTTATATGCATATGTGCATATCAAAACATTCAAGATGAATTATTTAAAAAAATTTAGTTATAAGAGTAGTTACATACACACAAATATGTACAAATTTTATAAGATTAAAAATATTCTGAAACCAATTCTCACGAGACATGAATTAAATTTAAAAACTATTTGATCACACTTATTATATAGAAAATTTATAATGCATGTTTCATATTATAATTAGACATATCTACAGCTGAAACACAGACCTGAGATGTAAAAATTCCTTACAAATATTCAATAATACAATCTATGTAAATCAGATACTTTTAACTAAACAAGTTAAGCAAAAAATGTTTTTAACTTTAAAAGAGAATTCTGTTAGTTGTAAAATGAAGCATTTTATGAAACACTGTTCATTCATGAAGCTCCTTTCAAGGAATTTGTTAATTAACTTCAGAATGCCCTTCTGCTGATAGTTTCTGGCTGAAATCAATCAAAATTATTATTTAATTTAACAATTAAATTTCTCATTCAAAAGTAAACATGCATATAAAGAACGTGTTTCGACAAGAATCTTATAAAATTCACCGATCATATTTGTGACTTCAGAACCAGTTTAGTTATTTTGGTATCAGGCCAGTGAGAGAAATAAATTCGCGGTGGCCAAACGCGTTACCTATACGAGGATTTTACCACTTTGATATAGTTATAACACGAATTTTATATGTTGAAACTTAAATACCAAAGTAGCAATTTTAAAACTTGAAATCAAAATGTGCTCTAAAAACACTGTAAATTCAATAATTATAGCAAATGTTATTATACAATCAACTTTATATTTTTAACATAATTGAGTGCTTCATTTGCCAAATCGATTCACTTCATAAAAGTTAAGAAATTTTATTTGTTATAGAATATTTTTAAAATTAACATTTTACACGCATTAATTATATAACGTTTTGATGTGACTTATTATTGGAGAATTCTGTTCTGAATAGATAATTATGAATAACTTTAATATTAAAATTTAATTAACTTTAGAAAGTGCACAATTTGGCATATGAAATATTTTATTTATCACAGGCCAAGATTTTAAATGTGTTTCTCAGAAAACATCCATCATAATTGATACGATTATTTGTGGAACTATTAAAATGAACTATTTTTAATGAAATCAATATTGAATAATTAAAATTCCTATTTAATGTGTTATTAGTGCATCTATCTCTCTCTCTCTCTCTCTCTCTCTCTCTCTATATATATATATATATATATATATATATATATATATATATATATATATATATGTATTTATTACCTTATATTCATATATGTATTTTCTCTATATTAATATATATATATATATATATATATATATATATATATAATCACATGTGTTTTCTATTGCTACTTTTTGTTTGATTATTGTATATAATATTCATAATATTCATTTTAAACTGCAAATACTTGTAAAATATCTTAATTTTATTTATTTACTTCTGATATAATTCACTGTAATGCATTTATTTCATTTAATAAAATTTAATGTTATAAATGTTTCTTCACACTTTTATTCACAATATTTGATGATCCAATTTCATTTCATTCAATTTCTTGTGAATCATTAGCTTAAGAACGTAATACATTTCTTTTGTTCAGATTAACGCATACATTTCTTTTAAATATAAAAAAAATTCACACTGTTTCATTTGTTCATATATAACATATTTGTTTGACAGAAAGTTTTACAATTTTACTATTTTTACCTTGAAAACTCCAAAACAGCAGCAGACAAACGCAGAAAGCAGAAGCAAAACATTCATCTTCCGTTGTTAGCTAGGATTCAGATGTGAGTATTTGAAATGGCTTGGAATGCACTTTGAAATGTACGTCCCGTTCACACTAGTTAATTAACAAACTCATTTTTGTCCTATTTAGTTATAAGTAAATAAGCAATACACTGTCGAATCCACTCATTTAGAATAAACAATAAATAGTCTAACAATCCTTATCAGCCAGTAATACAATACATTTTTTTAAACTCTCACGCAAGTCATAAATGTAAGCTTTGCACTGAAGCAATAAGAGATATCAGCCTTTATTGCTAGAGCTAACAGAATTTAAAACAAGAGATTATCGTACAACTGTCAAGTTTAATTTTATCTGATTTTTACTGGGAGACAAAAGGAGGTACAAGATGAAGTTAAATTGTTTCTAAAATAATTTGGGTGAATGTATCCACCCAGACGAGCAGTAATTACCGTAGAAGGTGTATTCCACTTTGAGCACAAAGAGGCGCTCTGCCGCAACACTTTTTTCTTCCCTCTAAATATTTACAGTGACCGTGGACTGAGCTGAAGATTTCATGACAAGAATCGCACCAGGAATCATCTTGCCATTCATCGCTGTCAACAGCCTTCCCTGGCTCAGCTCCACCAGTTGTTGGAAGAACTCGGGTGGGAGTCATCGTAATTTAGAATCAAGCAGAAAACCTCTTCATACTTGGCCTGCCACCCCAAGAGTATTCTTTCCCTTGGAGAGCATTGCGGCCTATTTAAAATGCTTCGCCGATGCATTGAATACGATAGATATTCAGTCAAGTCGATATCAGTTTGACTATATCTTCCTCCACAGTGAGAATAACGCAACCGACATCTTAGAACGGAATACGACCCTATGTTCTAGACTCTACCAGTTAGGTGATAGCAGCCGGGTGGGAGTGTTAGTCATTTAGAAGTAGGGATCAAGCAGAAGACCCCTCAACACTTGGGCTGACATTCTCTGTGGCATTATTTCCCTTTGAAGACATTTTGGCCTATTGTGTCTGAGTCACTTTTATTGAACATGATGGATCTTCGTTTCCCTTCTTTCGTTCCACTTGGGATTCGAATTCACTACTTTTCGGAAAGAAGGACGCCCTAACCAATCAGGTCATTGAATCTTATAGATTACCAAAGTCTTAAGCCACTCTGAGCAATGCTGCAATGGTGAACTTTCCAAATGTTGTCCCAAGTCAGTCTGACAGGAAACTTCATCAAGACATTTTATGCACAGCAAGTAGATCTTCCTTTCCTTCATTATATTGTAAGTAAAATAGTAAGCATAATAAAACAGAACTCAAATTATAAGAATGTATTGGGAGCGGAATCCCATTTAAATAGTAAAAATTTGGCTAGCTGGGTTTTTCCGAAATAAGGTCTATTTTAATTAATCATTATACGTTAAAAATGGGAGTAAAAAACTATATATATTTTTAAAGAAAAATAACTTTCAATCAATTAAATGAAAAGGGAACACTTTTACAAGTTAAGGCGGCACTTATAAGTGCTGTACATTAATGCAGTATGTATGTACAGTGTTGTCAATGAAAGGCATTGTCTTTGGAACACCTCAGTTAGCCAAGGCATCTGCGGTGAGAATTCGCTCGCAGTCACACTCGGCTCTTCAAAGCTGGCCAATGCTTCACTCTGGCTTCGTGTCTGATTCAGTTTTGAATTTAAGGTCAACTTCTTCCAAGACATTTCAATAAGTTTACCACCATTTGCAGTTTGAAATCCAATGTCTGACTCATAATCCATTCTTCTATATCTTCAGCACTAACTTTTGAACATGCAGACAATTTCAAAAGAATATTTCTGAATTCCACTTCAGAAGCCTCATTCTCGTCATCTCTCTTCTTTTACCTTTTTCTTCTCTTCATCAGACTAATTTATTTTTCTGAAATTCTGAAAGCGATTTGGATGTATAAAGTTTGGATAATTGCAGATTTAGTGCACATTGAAATCTCCAATTTTTTAAATTTGAATTGATGAAAAAATCTCTCAAGCTTTTAGTTGAAACAACGCATAAAAAAGTCTCCAAGTTGTGTTGAATTTAATCCACTCATCTTTTTTTTTTTTTTTTTTTTTGATACTGATTATTCACTTATAAAACTGCATTGCTTGCTAAGATAAATAAAATAAATATATATATAAGGTATTCAATATTATATATACAAGGTATATATATAAGGATTCAAATATTTTATAGATAATAGTATAATAGTTATAAAAACACTGAACTAATACCACGACCAACTCTTCCGTTTAAATGCCCCAACATTGATATCTTATACGATGAGTATACAAGTATATCTTATACAATGGGATTTTACAATATTACAGTGAAATTCAAGGTGTTGCAGTTAAATTCATTGTTAATTATGTCTATTCAGGTATTACTTCAAAGAGACCTAAAATGGTCAGTTGCCACCCATCATTGAGCCACCGGCGAACTCTTTCTAAAGATTCGTATTTTGCATTATTTTTGTTTATGGCAACAATAATTATTACGAGATCTTCTGATAAGTCTAGCAGTTTCTTACAAACCTAGAGCAGAATGTTGCTATTTTTGATTGGAAATTGGCATATGCTAAATCCTAGAAATTCTTAGGAGATGTGTGACATAGGCAAGAGCGGTAGTGTTTAGAGGCGATGAATAGTATTGTTTGATCACGCGAGATGTGGCTGCATACTTGGGCAACTTAGCAAGTCATTAACAAGCACAAAGGATATTGAACATTCAAGGACTCTTATTCCCAAGCAGCCATTGCCACAACTGGTCCTCCTTCATCGGATAAAATTCATCAATGTCGAAACCATTTATGAAAGGTAACTTTAAAGAAGAAGCGTGTGAGGTTTCAGTGGATTCCTGTGTCATCGTAAAGTAAACGGAAATAAACATATCGATTTCGAGAAAGAGCTCAAGAATGCTTTCCGTCAAGATGTTCAACAATATCTTGTAGCTCCATTAAAATGTATGCTATATAAATGATAGCAAAAATTTTTTCAAATGCAATTACTTACAAGTGAACTTTTTTGTAGTCAAAATGGTGAAAAGTTAACGATCTTCAAGCGCTTGCCAATGGTCTGCGTCGTGAAGATGATGAACAATCCCAACTTTTGACGGGTCACGAGTGCCTGGGAGAACAACATCATCGCTTAAGGATTTTTGATCAATCAAACTCCCCTCTTTGTAGCATGGTTAAACCAACAAATCGAGCCACGTCCATCGTAGCTTGTAATTTTATGGGGTCTCTAAGACAACGAAGAGCTGGAAAACTTTTAAAGCGTCTATTCATTTTTTAATTGTTGTATTTGTACCTTTCCTTTTTTATTGCATTGTTATTATGGAAATAAATGGTTCAGGTTAGAAAAATGAATTTCTTCAAATGAGAAAACTACCATTCATGTCAAAACTACGCACGCTCCTTGCTGTGCGTGATTCCGAAGTGCAGACAATGCTATTGTCATTTCATCAGAAGGCCTCTAAAGTTGAGCAATTTAAAAGGATAGCATTATATTTTATTTACATAGCTTTGTTCAAAACTTAATTTTGTACCATAAAGTAGTTCTCACGCATAAATCAATTTAAACACAAATCGTTAAATCATATTTCAAATTTCCCTTTAATTGCAAAATTTTTAAATATTAAATGTGTAACTCTTTATTCATTTATACCCCATAGCATTTCATATTAAGGGTGCATCGTGTAACATGCAAGGATAAAAACAATATTTTTACAAACATCGGTGAATACTGTTATTTTAAAAAACAGCGTGGGAAGAGGAAGGAAATGCGCTGTTATAAGCAGTTTCCTGTGGTGACACTTTTAAAGGGGGCCCCTTCATTCTTGAAGTGAAAGGAATTCTAGAGCGGATTGCCCCTCATCTTAAATGTTGCGGCAATTTCTCAGGGATTCGGAACAGCGCTTCATTATGTTTTAAACGAATTATATAAAGAAATGTTTTCAATTGAAACCCAGGCAAAAGTTCAACTGATAAACAAAATAAACATTTTACTTCCATAAATTGATATGAAGTATTAAAAAGGAATGGTTCTGGCAATTCAAGTGGAAAATTTTATTTCCACACCGCTTAGGAAATTTCTTTGATGCAAACACGCTTCTATCTAATGCCATGAATGCATTTTAATTAAAATAACCACTTAAAATTAAATAAAATAAAACATTTTAATTAAATAACAATAAATTTAAAATATTTTAACAATAAGCATTATATTATTATAATAAATTTTAAATATTTTTATTTTAATAAATTTTAAATAAGAACTTTTAAATTGAAATCCCCACTTAGAGGGAAGTATACTAACACAGGTCTAATATATAAAAGAATGGGAATATGATAGATACATGTATGGAAGGTTTATATTCAATGCATTACGTCAACAGTCTTCTATCATTCCAAGCACATCTTTTATACAAATAATCAATTTCTGAGTTTCGTTCTTTCTACTATTGTTTGGCACATTTCATTCGAGATATCGCCACCAAAGGTTTCCTCTTCATATTAGTCATTGTAATTTTTGCGTAGGTAAAACTAATTTACTAAAAATTTATGACGTCAATTTCCAACTGAAGCATATCCGTATCGAGAGAGGTTTGTTTTGGTTGTCCTTCATTTTTTGTGCAAAAGGGCTAGTTAAACTAGAACCTACATATAAAGCGTATTCTTTCCCGCTTTTATACATCCAATCCCGAGGTGGGATTCGAACTGTTAGACAAACTCGTGTGTGATTCTTATTGAGAGATAGTTAAACCGCTTAGAGAATTTCAATATTTCGAAACTGTTGAAGAAAATAAACTTCAATGTAGATTTATCTGGTTCCACGGGAGAAAGCCAGTCATAGAGAGAGGATATAAAAATGGTTTGGGTAAGAGAACATTTAAATGCGATCAGTCCCGTTATAACCTAGTTTTGAATGTTTTACTTTGTAAAGTATTATTTAAAACCCAAATTTTCTAGCGAAGCTTTTTAATAAAATAACCTCGGGGCGGCCTCATGAAATGCAAGAGATTTAGATCCAGTCGCGTCGATGGAGGCCGTCGACTTTTTTTCCACCTTCCCAAAAGAAAGGCCTTCGCTGAAATCTCATAGATTGAGAAATATAGGACCATGACAAACCGACTCACGGTTGTCAAAGTTATGAAACACCATTTACTTTTGAAACTATGATTTCACGTTAAAATATATTAGTTTTTTTTTTATATTTCAAACAGCATTTTGAACAAAATAGCAGCAAACGAACACTCATATACTATGCAGCAATATTTAAGAAATCTTTAAGCGATCAGAGGATTTTTGTGCATTTACTGTATGGGTTTTTATGTATTATTTTACTATTGATAATAAAAATCAATTTTTTTTGCTGAATACTAAGTTGACTTGTATACAGGATTGTATTTGCATCACTTACTTACATTTCAAATAAAATTTGAAAAAAAATCACTGCTTCAAATGCGGGTATGAAATACTAATAAGTCATAATAACAAGTTCAAGACAGCAGCAAGTTTAATGTTCTCAAATGGTTGAGTCCATTAAAAGTACCAATAAATTTAAAAGCTGTTAGAAGTCAATTTAGTATTTCTAACAGAGAGTAAGTCGGTATATTTATTTCGTGTAAGAAAACTTACCTCCTATCCATCATTTTATCTTCCTTTTCTCTGGAATGAACATTTCTTTATCCAAAATTCTTCAGCATATTTGCAAAAGAAACATGTGTCTCGATTGCTGCAATTGTTCTTTTGGAAACTGTTTAATCTCTATGTAGCATGCTTAGCTCTCGTTATTGGAAGGTATAGAGTTCGAATCCCGACCCAACCGAAGTTTCGATCGTTCACTCATGACGGCTGGGGTTCATAAAACTTGCAGTCGTCACAATGTTCTCCGCGTTACCTCTAGAGATTCTGGGCCATGTCTGGGGATCCACTGCTTGGTCCCTGCTTCTTTGAATTACGCGAAGACTTTCGAATCAACGACGGCACACCCACTGGGTGCGCCACTATATAGCTTCCGCCCCTTGTCATGCTGAAACAGACAGAATATCCTTGTAGTTGAAGGGCATTAGAAATTTTTATTTAAAAGATTATCCAGAACTTTATTTACAATTTTTTTCCAGAAATAGAGAATACAAGTTTCAATATTATTTCCATCAAATCAATTATTAGTGTACTCAAACCATTTACTAATAATGCTTTTGATAATAATGCTAATAATGTGTAAGAATTATACAGATGCGCAACATGCACACATTTAATTGCATAAAATTTAATAGCTCTATATTAAAATTTGAGTCTGGATTTCAACATGTGAAGTTATTCATAAAAACGTTTTACTATAACAACTAAAATGTTTTAATTTAATGGCCAATTTAATTTCCCATAGTTTATGAAATAGAATATAAATTCGTTTCAAGAAAATTTATACTTGAGTATAGCTGCTTAAATTGAAAAAATTAGGGGAACTGACTAATATTTTATTAATGTTACATAAAAGACATTTATTAAAAAATCCATTTGATAAAAATCTTGAAAAATTTCAGTTTTAATTTTTAAAAACGTTTTGAATGTCAACAAACTTATTGTAATAAAATTCAAATTTATTACAGATTTAACTGAAAATTCAAGTGATTCAAATTAACAAAAGTTGCTATAAATGAAGCTTGATTCTAAATTCATGTTTTATCACAGTAGAAACATGTATCCAATATTGAAAAGTTGAAAGAATACATGCATAACATAAGATTACGGATTCTATGTCATATTGCTATATCGGTTTATTCAGCAAGTCTGAAAAAAAAACATTGCCATTGTTTGAAAGTAATTAATTTTCTTAGAAGGACTTCCATTGTTGAGTAATGAACCTAAAGTAACCTTGAAAATATTTTTCAAGGTTGATGAGATTCTGATTTGATAAAATTGAGAAATTAATTGGAGCATTGTTCCACTTGTTTGTTCAAGAAGTATAAGAACTACTATTTTTAATTTAGAATGTTATCACATTAATTACGAGTGTTCCTTGCTTCAAAAGCATTAATAATTTTACATATAGATACATATATACTTAAAAAAGTCTAAAAATCTACGTGCAATTTCCATAAAGTGTGTAAGTAAAAGAAAAATAATTAAATTTACGTCTAGTTTAATTCCAATTTTAAGTTTTAATTTTCACTTTAAATCAGATCACAAATTTTCAAATTACATTTAACAACCATATCTTTACTCCATTTAAGATATATAAATGTTTTGGTGTGCTGGATTCATTCTTTGTTTACTTTGGAATTGTGTCAATTGCTTTGCTGTTTTCTTTCACTTGCAGGGAAGGACACGAAGGTTTTTAGGATAAGAATGTGCATCGGATTTCCACCCTGATCTGCTTTTTAACTTCTCATTCTGTGATTTGTCTTATTTAGTATTGATTTTCAAACTTAGCTTATTTATATTCTTGGCACTCGTTTATTTTTGGCTGCTTTTGCACTAACTCATTGTATTTTTTGCCAAATATATGTTTCTTAGTACTGTACTTTATTTTAATTTAATAAATAAAATTTGTGTGACCTATTTTATCTTGTACACTGCATATTCTACTTTTTATATTGACCATTATATATATATATATATATATATATATATATATATATATATATATATATATATATATATATATATATATATATATGTATGTATGTATGTATGTATGTATGTATAACAGACAGCAGAGAAGCCAATTTGAAAATCTAAGAATAAAGTGTAACGTGTAAGCATATCATGTCCTGCTGCAATATGACTGAAGGAGAGACAAATGTTAGGGAGGAACACACAATCTCAGAGACACAATGCCCATTGAAACACCAAGAATGCCTATCTAAGGGATTTAAAAATGTAATATGAAAGCCTTCACCAATGGTGAGCCAGCAGATATTAGTGTCTGCATCAATTAGTTACTTGATTGATCAGAAAAAAACTATTTGTGTCAGGGGCATTATATCATGCCTTAAAATTCTTTAACAGGTAATACTATCTCGCAAGTATGTAGTTTTAAAAAATACTTTAGGGGTGCAGTGTTCCGTTTTGTAGAAAATGTCTTGTTTATGTATATGTTTCGGTAAAAGAGTGATTAATCGGTAACAATACATTATCTCCATTCAACTCGGTAAACTCGTTAAATTATTGAATATTAATCGCTTTTACCGATAAATACGTATATATCATCGATTACTCATAATGGGGAATGAGATAAATTCCGATTATTATGAAGAAAGATGATACTTTAATTCGAAAAAACAAATATTTGAAAGCAATAGTTATTTCGCTTTTAAGAATTTGAAAACACGAAGACTTTTAAATTGAGATATTTTAAGAACGATTTATTAGACAATGATACAAGTTATATATTTGACGTAAAAGTTTTTGAAAAATACAAAATGTTCAAAATGACTAAAAGCAAAATAAAGCCTAGCTTATTATTTCAGTAAATACTATATTTTTATCTGAATATAGCAGAATTTTAAATTAAATGTTAACAATTACTCTTTTGTAGAAATAATTTTTATGTTTTGTTAATCGAAAGATCGGGAAAAAGGAAACAATTCCATGACAAAACAAATTAAACCTATATTTTAAGAAAGTTATTTATTTATTTTTTACTATAAGTTTATTTATTTAAATGCAATAGTCTATGAGACACATTTAGAATTGTATTTTTCAAGATATTTTACATTTGCACTTATCATATTTGCATTCTGTCTTGCAGACGCATTGTTAATATCAATAAATTTCAGAAAGATGATTTTCCAACACAATCTCGAAGCGCTATTGCTTGATCTGGAAAATCTGCAAGCGAAATAAATTTCTCTTCACTAATTGTGATTTAATGTATACCACGAACATTTTTTTCGTGTTTTGTTGCTAAAACACGAAAAAAACCTTCTCTTATGAATTCCTAATATTACTTCTTTCATCACTTCTTGTCTGTTACTCTCGTCACCAATTATTACCAGAAGAAAATATAATATTTGAATTGTCTTTCTGGCCAGACCTTCTAAGATTTTCTACATTTTCTTATTTGTTTTTGCCTAGTTAAAATATCTGCCTGGTTAAAATGGATCTCTACCATCATTCTTATTCAAAATCAGAAAACTAATTGCATATAAAGTTATTGAGTAATTCCTTTTCCCGTTTGAATCATGTCTTTTATTTTGCTTTATGAGAAGTGTTATCAATCTATTTCCATGAAAGTGTCTTCTTCGGCTCTAAGATATCTGATAGAAATCATTTGGGAAAGAAGATGTTTTCGAACCTGATATGATAGGGCATCCTAAGCATTGTTTCATTCAGAAATATTTTACGGTAAATCCAGATAATGCATGTAAATTATTATGTTAAATACTGGCGATTAATCATAAGCATCACTAAACTTAATGAATGCAATAAATTATTGAATATTTATCACATTTAGCTTATAAAATCACTAACTGGTTATGCAATGAAAGTCCATATCTTTTTCAGATTACTCAACTACCAGGAATTACACCGTTTCCAAGCAACGCGGGCTCCTAGATTGTTACTGAAGGCTGATTTAGGTGATTTTAGTAGTACAACCGTACTCCTAATTCTTAGGATTCCCTTAAAAGTAGATTCTCTCAAATATTAAGAACTGAAGAAGACTTTAATAGAAACATTTAACAACGCTTCCGATAAGCTTCAGCTTACGCATCACTTCAGAAAAATCACTTGTGTTAGAAAATCATTTTTCTGAAAATCAATAACACATGTGTTTGTTAGGCAAATCTGATAAGTGCAAATGTAAAAAATATGAAATATTTCTAAATGTCATATCAGTCTAATGTGTCTAAATAGATAAAGCTGTAAAGTAAGTATGAATACAATCTTTTTTAGAATATAATTTTACTTTGCTTTGACATGAAGTCCTTATTATAAATTCTAATAATTTAAATTTTTGTTTTCTTTTTCCAGATCTTTTAATTAACAAAATATATAAATTATGTATAAGTACTAGTTATTATAATTATCCATGAAGTTATCTATAAGTACTAATTTAAAGTTCTGTTTTGTTAAGATAAAAATAAAGTATTTATTGAAATACCAAGTCAGATTTTATTTTACTTTTAGTTATTTTGACCTCTCTCTCATTCTGTTTTTTCAATACCTTTTACGTCAACATGATGCCATTTAAATTCTTAAGAATCAAATGTTTATTAATTTTTTTGAATTAAAATGACATTTCGCTACATGATAATTGAAATTCATCACATTCGGCATTAAATATCATATATGTATACCCGTAAAAGTGATTAATATTCAACAGCTTATCACATTTAGCGAGGGGGATTATTCAACATCCTTCGTAATAATGCATAATCACCGGATTAATCACTTTCTCCTTATCACAGATACAGCTGCGTGTGACTTTTGCGTGTTGATGTTGAGCAGTTATTTCAGTCACCTGATATTTGTAAGGCGCCCATATCTGGCCACAGCCTAATAGATTCATCGAAATAAATGTCCTAGAAATCATACGTGCTTATTGGTTTTAAAGACATAACTAATCCTGTGCGAATTTGCTTCATTCTCATAAAATATATATACATGACAAATATATGTCATTATATACTTCATTCATGTGTATTCAATTATTAAATCTTTGTTATATCATGATTAAATTTTTCCAAAGAGAGTTATATATAAATTATTATACTTGTGCCTAAAACATATGCTAATAAGAAGAGAATTAGATTTACCAAAATAGCTAATTTTGTTAATATTATAAGCTATTTAGATAAATGAAACGAAAGTTGTAAAGAAATAGGAATATTCCCAAACTTTTCATATCATGGTACTTTATAGATCATATGATTTCATTTGCATCCTCAATTGTAAGTTCAGAATTTTATAAGCACAATGTTTAAATGAT
This sequence comes from Latrodectus hesperus, assembly GCA_037975125.1. Lineage (NCBI taxonomy): Eukaryota > Metazoa > Arthropoda > Arachnida > Araneae > Theridiidae > Latrodectus > Latrodectus hesperus. The sequence continues at coordinate 101,139,951 of CM075855.1, forward strand.
TGCACGAATTAAATTAGTAACTTTATAATAATTAACATTTAAATTTTTTATACATGAAATTAAAATATTTATTGTTCGTCTACTATTTTGAGATTGTAAACTTCAAGGTGCTACATTGTAAACTAAAATAATTGCCCACATTTAGAATTTTTTTCATCAAAATCTTTGTGCAAATATTTCCTTTCATTTAAAGGTAAGTTTCGATTCTGCTCTATCATTTGTTGAATATTGTTATGAAACAAACTAATGACTCCAATTTTGAAACATACACATTTAATTAAAAAAAGAACAATATTTACAAAGGAGTCATATCTGGGTTCGAGACAAACTCTCTCGCCTGCTTCGCGTACAACGAGAGTCTCAGTATCAAAAAAAAAAAAAAAAAAAAAAAAAAAAACAGCCTTTTAAAATTCGAAGTGCCGATGGCGAGACATTACAGACTAAATTATTCCTTGCTTTCCCGGAGATTTTTTTTCTTTTTTTTTTCTTCTCATTCTAAGGAAATCAACCTGCAAATAAAAAAGAAAATAAACACAAACAACAAAGAGCAAAGTTTAATATTACAGATAGCCCTGATCAATCGGACTCTGGCTGAAACACAAAATTATATGGAATTATATACTATTAAATATAAAATAAAAATATATCAAAATAGCACAAAATAATTATTTAACACAACAGAATTTTCAACACTAACCAAATTTACAAATAGACACATTGTTATTATAAAAAAAACTTTTTTTATGTACGCATGTAACAACAATTGAAATTTGTATTAAAAAAACATTTTAAATTAATATCTGAGAAAAAAAGGAAAATAATTAAGTTTGGTTATTCAGCATTCTACTGAGACTATCAGCATTCTGATGTAATTTGCCCTTTCTGTGAACAATATCAAAATTTAGGCTTTGAAGCACCAAAGCCCACCTTAAAAGTCTGGGAATAGATCCTGTATGATGTTTTAACCAAACTAAAGGGTTGTGATCAGTTTCGATAATAAATTTATACTGACCATCTAAATAATATTTTAATTTAGTAACAGCAAAAATTATTGCTGCACATTCCTTTTCTATAATGCTATAATTTTTCTCAGATTTTGAAAATTTTTTACTCAGAAATAGGATATGGTGTTCCTTTTCATTTTGATCTCTCTGAGATAAAACTACACCTATTCCTAAGTTTGAGGCATCACATTGAATAACAAATTGTTTTTGAAAGTCTGGACTGTAAAGTACAGGCTTCTTTATTAAAGTGTTCTTTAATTCTATGAATGCCTTTTCGCAGTTATTATTCCATATTACGGTTCCCTTCTTGGACTTCCCTTTTACCAGGTCGGATAAAGGCGCAGCAACTACCGAAAATTCTGGTATATACTTGCGATAGTACCCAACAAGACCTAGGAAAGCACGTACTTCGGTTTTGCTTGAGGGACGTTCGAAATCAGTAATGGCTTTCATTTTAATATCACCAGGTGTTCTTTGACCTTGTCCTGCAAAGTGTCCCAAATATTTAACACGAAGTTAAGCGAATTTGCACTTAAGGGGTTTTACACAGTCAATTTCGCAAATCGAATCTTCTCCAGAACACATTTAAGATGTTGGATGTGATCAGACCAGGTAAGTGAATATATAGCTATGTCATCTAAATAAGGCACAGCAAAATGTTCGCAATTTTTTAATAAATCAGCCATTAACTTACTGAAATAGTAAGGGGCATTCTTCAAACCGAATGCCATTCTCAAAGGTTTTAAACACCAAATGTCGTCGTAAATGCAACATATCTTTGAGCCTTAGGACTCACAGGTATCTGCCAATAACCTCGTGTTAAGTCTAATAAAGATATGAACTTCGCTTTCGAGACGGATTCAACACGCTCTTACATATTTAGTAATGGATAATATTGCGTTCTGCTAACCTCATTTAACCTGCGATAATCTATGCACGGACGAGGTTCTTTTCCAGGAGCTTCAACTAATATTAAAGGTGATGTGTAATCGGATTCACCTGGTTCCACCACCTTCAATTTCAACATCTTGTCTACTTCCGATTTCAGAATTTCTGTCTGTCGAGGGGACATTCGATATGGTTTAGCTATAATAGGTTTATTAGATTCTAACTCGATGTCCAGTTCAGCCAGTTCTGTACAACCAGGTTCATTTGAAAAAATATCAATAAATTGAATCAAAAGTCTACTCAATTGCTTCTTTTGCTCATCCTCTAACTTTTCATTAAAACAGCTTTCAGGAAAAGTCTCTAAAAGGGTAGATGAATTAATTTCAAAACTTGGGATATCTTCTTTCTCAGAATCAATATCTTCATTATCAGAATTAGAGGTAAAAATTAAATTAACATCTTCTGGACGCTGAAAATAAGGTTTTAACATATTTACATGGTATACATGTAAATTTTCCTTATCGGGAAATTGTGTTACGTAATTTGTGTCCGATAGTCGTTTTACTACTTTTCCTGGACCTATCCAATGAACGGAAAATTTGTTTGACCTAGAAGGTGCAACAACTAACACAAGATCATTTTCTTTAAATTCTCTTTTCGTAGCCTTACGGTCATACCAAAGTTTCTGTTTTTCTTTAGCCTCTATCATATTTGGCACAGCTAATTCTTGGCATCTTTTCATTTTATTTAAAAGATTAAAAACGTAAGCAATCACACTATCTTTTTCAATGGTTTTACCAGTTAGATTTTCATATAATAGTGTTACGGGTGTTCTCAAGATCCGACCATGGACTAATTCTGCAGGAGAATATCCAGTGCTATCATGAATACAAATTCTAAGAGTAAAAAATGCCTGAGGTAAAATCTTCTTCCAATCAGTACCTTTTTCTAAGCAAAGGACTTTCAGTATTCTCTTTAAAGTTCTATGCAATCTCTCAACAGGATTGCTTTGGGGATGCTGAACGGAACTATGCACAACTTTAATACCAAATTTTTCTAAAAATTCTGATGTCAGGACACTCATGAAAGATGTTCCTTGATCACTTTGCAACTCTCTAGGAAAACCCATGCGGCTAAATATCTGAAGAAAAGCATCAATCACAGTAGTAGAACGTATATTTGGTACTGGAATGGCATCTGGATACTTGGATGACATGCAAATGGCTGTTATAATATACCGGTTACCACAGGAAATTATAGGTAAACGACCACATGCATGAACGTTAATTCTTGTAAATATTACTGGAACCAGTTTCAAAGGAGCCCTTTTTTATCTTGAGCCTTTCCTAATCGTTGACATTTGTCACAAGATTTAACAAAATTTTCCATTTCTTTAAAGCAGTTAGGCCAGTAGAAAGTTTTGCACAGCATATCTTTTGTTTTAGTTATACCTAAATGAGCTGCAGTTATCTCATGGCAGATCCCTTTTAGTTGGTTGCGAAACTTCTTGGGAACAACAAATAATCTTCTTACAGTTCCATCATTGTCCATTTTATTATAAAACAACAATTGATTTTTTATAATATATTTATTGTCTTTTGAAGATTGTCGTTTAGCTTGATCAAAAAGAGGTTTTAAATCTTCGCACACCTTTTGTTCCCGAGCAAATTCTTCTGGAGATGTCTTTATCAAATCCATTCCTTCAACTTCGGTTTCTAATGGTGGCAAAATTGTATTTTGCTCTAATTCTTCATTTTGTTTAGTTTGGAAGCAAGATCTAGAAGATTCTATTTCAGAATCAATAATCTCTTTATTCGTGCTATTTTCCTTCTGTCTTTTTTGAGCTCGAGTTTCTATAGCATTTATCAAATGTATTTTCTTCTCCTCATGCTTTTTAATTTCCTCAAATAAATGGGCTGTATTTTTCCCCAGTAAATATCTTCCTTGATCCAAAGAATCTCGAAGAACTGCTGCCTTTGTCAAAATGTGACCTAATTCGCAATTCATTTGTACCTCGGCAATAGGTAAGCATGCTAAAGTTTCATCAAGAGGTGTTCTTAGCCAAACCTTTTCCTTCGTGAACATATCAGGTTTCACGTATTTTCCACAAATCAAATCAAGAGTTGCTCCAGTGTCTCTTAAGATTGGCATTTGAATTCCATTAACAGTGCCAATACTAGTGTAAGGGGCCATCAACTCATTAAATGTACTTTTAGCAATTTCGTTAGATGCTACCGATTCTAAGTTCTTTTTTATTTTGTCACAATGAGGCCGCAAATGACTATAAGAACCACATTCATAACTTCGGAGTTGTTTTCGTTTTTCAAATTCCTTTTCATGTGAATAATTAGAATTTTTATTCTCGACTCTTTTAGGAACATGAGATTTATGATTCCGAACTACTTCATTAAACTTAAAGGCACGGTTTTCATTTTGTTGACGAAAACCAAAATTATTTCGAGGGAGTTTTGTAAAATCTTTCGTCTTAAAACTATCTCTTATACTTTCATATTAATTTATTCTCTCTGCCAGATCATACGGCGAATTTATTTTAAGTCATTCCGCCAAAAAATGTTCCTTAATTTCAATTGGCACATGACGTTTCAATTGATCTGTTACCATTAGTTCCTTAAGCTGTTCAAATGTCGTTATTTCTAATTCCGTAAATTAACTATTCAATTCTTGTGCATAATTTCTCCATGATTTGTCTGACGTTTCCTGGTGTTTAAGAAACAATTGTCTTAATTTTTCGCTATTTAACTAGAATCGTTTAAGAATAATTTCCTTCACGTAATCGTAATCATTGCCCTTTCTGGAGGTTCTCTAGCTAACATGTTAGATATCTCTGAAGGTAAAGCACTTACAAGGTAAACAACCCATTAGTTTTTTGGAATACGAGCCATTTCTGCTCTACGCTCAAAATTTATTAAGTATAAACTCATCTCATCTTTCCTTTCATCGAATTTTAGCGTTATTTGCATTAATTGAATTTTTTGAGCATGTTCAGTCCTATTTGTAACTGATTCTATGTTCGAAATTGCAACATTTGCAGAGATTTCCAGACGTTTCATTTCCAAAATATGTTCTCTTTCTTCACGTCTTTCTTCTTTTTCTATTGCTTCTCGCCTAATTCTTTCCTCTTTTTCTAATTCTTTTCGCCTAATTCTTTCCTCTTTTTCTAGTATTTCTCGCATAACTCTTTCCTCTTTTTCTTCCTGTTCCCTTTTAACTCTTTCCTCGATTACCCTATCTAATATACATTTTACTTCTTCCTCGTTAAAGTTTTTACTAGTTAAAATTAATTTTTTAATATCTGGAATTTTAAAAGAATCTGGAACCATTTCCCCTAACTCTTCAGCTACTTCTACTAAATCTCCCTTTTTCCCCCGTGCTAAAAAAGCCATTTTATTTATTAACGCTTTATCTCAGAAGAGATGCAATAATGAGAGAAACAACAGACTACACCCACCTATATGCAAAATTTCGTAAATAACTATAGAAATTATTTAACACACTTCACTGATATAAAACATATCCATTACATTTAAAAAACTTAAATGAAAACAAACTATATTATAATACAACAAATAGTGTATAGATAGAAAATCATATATTTTGAAAAGAAGAACAAGTTTATTAAATCTTCTACTCTCGATTTCAAGTTTTTTTATCACCAAGCTAATGCTTGATACTCAGATAAATTGAATTATTAATCAAAAATGTATAAATTTTATAAAATCAGATTCTTATACAAATACTGCTATATTAAATCAGAAAATGAAATTATACATATTTTTAATTCAAAATATAGAAGATTACAATATATATTTTTATAAGTAATAGCAGCAATATAAATTAAAAGCTTTAACTAATCTAAACCAGAAATCAGCTTTCAATTTCAAATCAATAAACTTAGTTAGTTAATCATACACGACATGAAAATGATAATAACGTACGATATTTTAAACAGTAAGAAAATATCTTTTCAAATCTTTATCAATGAAAATAAACATATGCGTTTTTAAATATAAATAAATCAGTTTGATACTTTGCAAACAAAAATCAAAAACACATCAATAAATCTCACATTACTTTAAATTTACACCTATTTGTTATCATGTACTTTCGTTTTCACATAAGGAAATCAAAACACCTTTCTAAAATATATTTTTTTTAAAAAATCTACTTTCTATATCAGTGCAGCATTCAAAAAATTACGAATATAAGTGTACTTTCGATTTTACACATTAATCTATAACATAGTTATTTTAACATATTCCTACATGAATTGAAAATACATCAACCACATAAAAATTATGAAATACAAATTTATAATAAGATACACTTTTCTTATATAAAATATTACATTGTAAATTCGAATACACGAAATACAGAAATTAGCTTTTGTAATATGGAATACACCATTTACAAACTTATAAGCAAAATTAATTGATATAGCATGAACACTGTAAATTCGAATACACGAAATACAGAAATTAGCTTTGTAATATGGAATACACAATTTACAATCTTATAAACAAAATTAATTGATATAACATGAAAAACGACGTTAATAAGAATGGAACTAAATATTCTATAAATTTATATAACATTCCAAACTTAATATTTTCAATAGTAGCCAGAGAAAGATTGATCAAAATGGCCTATCTGTATTCCAACATTTCGACACGTAATCCATTATAGTGCACATAATTAATTTCCATAGTGGATGCTAATGCAAAGCATTAAAAAAGCATCAAACCACTGGCACCAAAACATAAGTTTGTTATGAAACAAACTAATGACTCCAATTTTGAAACATACACATTTAATTAAAAAAAGAACAAAATTTACAAAGGAGTCATATCTGGGTTCGCGACAATCTCTCTCGCCTGCTTCGCGTACAACGAGAGTCTCAGTATCAAAAAAAAAAACACGTTCTTATAATTGTAAATGCCGATGGCGAGACATTACAATATGTTTTCAGTATTAAAATCATTAACTCATTATATAAATAGTATAAACGACATTACTATAGCAGATTTGTTAAATCAGTAATGCTTTTAACCAAGTTCTTACAATTTCCATTAAAGATTTTAATGTAATTACTAACGACTGTTTCCGATTTCCATGGTTGCAGTTAAAATAATGTCCGATGCATTTTCTCACATTTTTATGTGTTTTTAAATAATTAACATTTACTCGAATCATAATTAAATACATATTTATATATAAATAACAGTACTCATTTCTCATATTTTAGAAACTAATTGTTGAGTACTGTTCCGTATTTGTTATGTATAATCTGAGCACCCTCCTTGGCGAATTCACGCCATTTTCGGCCAACTTTTTCTTGTCAGTCTTAATGTTGTACTCCGCGCTGCGAAAACACGGAGAAGAATAAACACTTTATTTAGAATTCTTTTGTATTTAATTAACGCAACCTCCGCACAAGTAGAATTCCATGTGATTTTTAAACATTATCAAGTGACAAAGCCCTTAGTAGAATCTACTTTTTCATAATATTCAATACCAATTGAGAAATATTATTTTGTGTGACTACATAACGAGAGCAGACTATGATTTTGTTAAAGAAAATCTCAAAATAAATTCACGCAATTAGACTTTTTTTAAACATCTTTCAAACACCACAGTAAAGTAATAGGTGATCAAAATTATGATTCTGACAACCATTAACGTTTGACATTGGTGATATAATTGGGACCATTTCCAGAATCTTATAAACCTAGATTGAGCAAGTCAAAACCCTGTTCGTTATCAGTCCATTTCAATAAACAAAATCACATATAACTGTTTAGATAAAAGTTTCAGAAGCTTAATTGAAATGAACTAATAGGATAGCTAAAAATTCTTAGTGTAATCTATTCTTAATTGAGTTCCCTTTATAAAAATGCTTACACATCTCAATTTTCAAAAGAATTTTTTTCCTTTTTTTATTTATCTACACTCCTTTTTTTCACGCTGAGGATAGTTCGATTTTGAGCTATAACTTAAAATGGTTCTGGAACTATTACAGATATACGACCGAAATGGATATCAAGATTACGCATTGTGGAACTGAAGCTCTAAGCTTTCAGTTTCTATTCTGGCGTCAAACAGCTGCAGTTTTTGCGATAAAAATATTAAATATTTTCAGAGCTTTGCTTCATAATATTGTTTTTTTTTATTTGAAATAAAAAGTTTAGGGAGATTCTATCGCCATATACGATGTAAATGTTTTAAACATTTGCTCTTTCATTAAAGTTTATAACACAATGCTTTCATATTTATTAGTCAGAATCTGCCTCTCTCATTAAACTTTGATTTTATCTTTTGTTCAATATATTTAAAATTAACGTCGTTGTCGTTTTACTCCTAAAATGTTAAAACTAAATGAGTAATGTGACTAATGTCTGTTTATTTTATTGCTTTTTTTATAAAGCGTTGGCATTTATTTCAAAGAATTTTTTTTTAAATCAAGGCATGATTTTAACTGCTCATTTTCTGATGACTTTTAAATATTTGCATATTGACTGGCAATTATTCTCTTTTGTTCCGACTATCATAGCTTTCCGTCTCAGAAACGCACAAAATAGTAATTAATGCTGAAACACATTCTGACCTTGAGGTGAAGTTCGCTTTCTCTTTTGTTGCGCACGCGAAGGCTGCTCAACCGGTAAACAACGACCTGGAGCAAAACTGCAGACGGAGAAATGAGATACAGTTATAATAAATAATGCCTTACTTATAGAGAACGCCCTTGAATTTGGAAGATGGGGTTATCTCCAAGGAGCGGAAACCCGATTGTCTAGTGGACTCCTTCATGGACATTTAGTGACAGAAGAAGTAAACCTGGGTAATTGAGAAAATATCCGAGTAAACATTTGTTTGCTCGCTCTTGTGTTGTGTGATACCCCTCGGGTTCCTCTGGCTGTGCTTTCAATCCAGTGCTTACTGAACTAGAATTTCGCCATTTTGTAATGTCCTGAATTTTTTTCAAAATTATATGAGAATACTTTGAAGTTTAGAGGAGAAATATTATAGATTTATTTTTCGCTGAATTAATTTTTATTTTGCTTTGAAAATTATTTGTCACTTCAATAATCATTAAATCAAGGCATTATATACGGGGTTATCATTAACCAGAAAATAATTAAGGTTCCTGAAAAATCAAGCTTTTTGACTGTAAAATAATCTCCAATCATTTATTTGTGGCGCGTCACTACTATGTCCTCTTCCGAAACATTATTTGCAGAAAGATTTACGGATGGCAGCTCTTCTGCTATTTGGACTGTGACTGCGTCGATGATGGTGGCTGTGACTGTGGTCCTCTACTACTCCAGCCTCCTCAAGCCCAAAGCTGCGGGGAAGAGAATTCCTGGACCTAAAGTGAATGGAATCATAACGAATGTCATTCCGCTCCTCAGCATCTTCAGGAACAAAGCGGCGAGTAACAGAGTTCGTGAGTCCTTTTTATTTTAAGTTTTCCATGAATTGTATTAAGATTTATTTGCACTGTATAATTCATTCGATAGAAGCATTTGTAATATTTATGAATATACCAAAACCTGATACATTTAAAGGTAGTGGCATTTATCTCGCATAATTCTGGCAAAAAATGCTTTTTATTGAACGTGACATTGATATTAAAGTTATTCATATCATAGCGTTGTATGATAATTCTGCCTTTTGTAATGATTTTACCAGATTAATATTTATTTCAAATTCTGAGTTGATTTTGTTCGAAATAGAATTTCAATGCTCATAAAGGAAATCCAAGGTATAATTCTTTTAACTAAATTTTAAGAACCTGACAAAAAGTAAAAGAAGAAGAGAACCCTGAGTATAGTTAGTCCCTTTACTCATTAAATTCATAACACATTTTTTTTAATTCTCTGTTTTTAGAATGACAGATATAATTGATAGATTGAATTAAAAAGTTTCGGAGCATACTTCTCCCTAAAATATATCTTAAAACTTCTCCGAAGCCAAAATAAGTTCATATGTCATTTTCCATAACATACGTTTTTTAAGTAAAAATGATGTGATTTTTTTCCAGTTTTCCTGCAAATGGCATGTGCGTATTCTTACGTCTTCCAAAAGGAAGGAATGTGGCTGTTTTGGGGAGGTTTAAAGAAGATACTCATTCTTTATAAAGCAGAAACCGTAGAGGTATGCATATTATTTATTCTTTCTCTGTATAAACAACAAGATAAGAAGAAGCAATTAACTATGATGTACAGTTAGTTTGAGTTGGCTGCATCAGTTAGATAGAAGGAACCGAGTGGAGTCTTCGTGGCCCAAGCAGAAGACCCCCGAGCTATCATTTCACGTGGAGGACATGGCGATCACGCTTAGTTTTCACGCGCGTAGGACGGTAAAGCGGGGATTCGAATTCACTATTTTCTGATCGACCAAACTACCGCGCCCCTGCACAGTACTTGTATACTATTGTGTACAGTACCGGTGAAAATACAAAAGTAGGTTGAAAGTCAGTTTAGACAGATACACATTTATTCGTAATTCTCACTTATGTGAACCAACCAAACTACCGCGCCCCTGCACAGTACTTGTATACTATTGTGTACAGTACCGGTGAAAATACAAAAGTAGGTTGAAAGTCAGTTTAGACAGATACACATTTATTCGTAATTCTCACTTATGTGAACCGAGCAGGTAGCCAAGTGGTGGTCTTCGATTCGAGTCCCCCATCGTGCATAAATGATCGTTGTGGTTCAGCATTCATTTTAAGCAGTAAGTTCCGGTGTATTGAGCCCTTGTGTATACAAAAAAGACCGCTGAGCAGCAAAAAAAAATCTTGTTTTCATGCCCTGAAGGCATGCAATACCACTCTAACATGTTGCGAAGACATGCGACTGGCGCGAGAAGAAATTGGTGCTGATTTTGAAGCATTGCTTATTAGCGTATTCAGAAGAAGAATACTCATTACAAAACTTTAATTTATTGGTCATCTGATGTTCATTAATTTTGAATTGTTTCATTTTTGCATTCTGTAACAGTGAGTGATAATTGTTTGTGTAAGCTTTAAATTTCTAGATGGCACAGTGCACGTGTGCACTGCTTTAGGATGAAAATATTTATTAGAATTCTAAATAATTCATCGGAGCTTGAAGTGACAGTAATTTTGTGTTTAGATTTCATAACAGCAAGTAAAGATAACATATTTCTATGAATGACCTTCAGTTGCACTACTTGCTTAGATTTTTAAGATGAAGACATTTACTGAAATTTTAAATGATTGTGCATTTGATGTGGACAAATCAATTCATTGTGAGTTATTTTATACTTAGATTCTACTATGTGTGTGTGGTCACTGAGATTTGTATGTTATTTCTCTGAATGGAGCGGCACTGCTCATCAAAATTTTAATTTATCATTTCTCTGATTGCAAAATAGCACGTGACTTTTTTATTTTAATGTAAAACAAAATGGTTAACTATCTTAATGCCCTCCAAACCAAGTTTTTTTGCATGTATGTTGTAAAAGTATTTGTTTTGCATGAAGTATTGGAATTATTGCTCAGAGGTAAAATAATTTTTGTGCACTTTCATAACATGGAATCATTTTTGAAAATAAATTTGGTGGCAAAATAGTTCAAATAAATTAGATATCTTTGAGTGCAATTACATTTTATTAACAAATATCGTTTCTCAATTGAATTCGAAGCATACGTTTTTAAGAGATCAATTCTGAAAAAATAAAGTAAATGCGCATCATCCCTGGGCATTTCGTGGATAAAACTACTTACCCAGAAAGCATCAGGTCCCATCAGTCACTGAACTGACAGGACACGTAGAATATGCTTATGGAATCCCGACAACCTGTTGAGTCTAAAAAGGAAAAGAGGAGTCACATTAGTTTTTAGCACTGTGACTTTGAATTTGTAGATGATTAACAGTCAATAGAAAAACTAGAAGTCATTATACAAATAAAACATCGTAAGTACCAATTTAAAAAAAAGCAAGCAAATATATTTTTGAGAACATTTGGAAATTTTTTTCCATCGATTGTATCAAAACCAGGCATTCCAAGCGGCATACTTTCTCATTGGAGGAAATAAATAGACAGAAGAATATTTTTAAGCTATTAAATTGTAAATAAAGCTTCAAAATTATTATTGATAATTTTTAAAAATTATTCAACACATGTTTTAACTATTTGTTTTATTCAAAATAATCAAAAATAAATGAAAACCTTAAATAAATAAGTAAACTTTAAAATTCACTTGCTATAAATTGGTGTAGCATTTTGCTCCATTCAATTTTAAATGTTTATATAGTGATAACAAAGCATGATTTTATTTTTATGAACTTTTACAATGACTTTTTACTAATACATCATTCGTGTCCGGGCAGGAATTGTTGTAATATACCAGCAAGAGTATAAAAGCCGATGCAATCTTGCTTTATCAACACAATGTCAGAACTGGTAACCATGTACTTAACGTTCTGACTTTCAGTTCAATTGTTCGTGGGTTCGAATCTCAATCAAACTAGATCCTTTCAGTCTTCTGAATCTACATTAAATTGTAGGTTTCTGTCTAATAAGCCTCTTCATGCAAAATATTGTCATTCAGAGATAAAACTAATAAACCTATCAATGTGTGAAGTCAACATAGGTTTATGCCGCACATTAACGTGAGTGCCTAGTTAGTTAAGGGCTCTTGTTATTGGAAGGTAGTGAATTCGAACTAACCGAAGACCCACGTGTTAGCTTATGGCGGCACGTTCAATAGGTTGTGGTCAAAATGTCCTCCTTGTGAAATAATCCTCTGATGTGGCAGGTTAAATTTAGGGGCCTTCTACTTGATCCCTACTTCTACCCACTCTCTTTGGAGAGCAACGATGGGTGTCCAACTACGTGTAAGTTGCAATTACCCTTGGAGTTCTGAAAGGTGGAAACACTAGTAGTAATCTACTTCTACCCACTCCCTTTGGAGAGCAACGATGGGTGTCCAACTACGTGTAAGTTGCAATTACCCTTGGAGTTTTGAAAGGTGGAAACACTAGTAGTAGTCTACTTCTACCCACTCCCTTTGGAGAACAACGATGGGTGTCCAACTACGTGTAAGTTGCAATTACCCTTGGAGTTCTGAAAGGTGGAAACACTAGTAGTAGTCTACTTCTACCCACTCCCTTTGGAGAGCAACGATGGGTGTCCAAATACGTGTAAGTTGCAATTACCCTTGGAATTTTGAAAGGTGGAAACACTAGTAGTAATCTACTTCTACCCACTCCCTTTGGAGAGCAACGATGGGTGTCCAACTACGTGTAAGTTGCAATTACCCTTGGAGTTCTGAAAGGTGGAAACACTAGTAGTAGTCTCGAGACTTAGAAGTATTTAATTGCTTTGGAAAGCAGGGCTAAAACGCTCTTGTCACGAATTGGGCAGCGCACTGTAGAATCCTTTAGCTCAGAGTGATTGGAAGTAAAAGCGGATTTGTAAGAGCCACACTGGATTGTGAAGACTTCAATGAAAGCATTTGACAAACTTCATGCCAGTAATAGAAAAAGTTTCGCAAAACTTGATAAAAGGTGAATAAATTTCATTTCATCAAATTTTGTGATGAAAAAGGAATAATAGAAGAAATATTACTGGAAATTGTATTCACATTTTTCTTTTAACCCACTAAATATAAAATATTATTTTGACTTTATATGAATGTTAAATATTTGACTTAAAGCCATCAAGGATTTATATGTAAAGTATATAAATTTCTTAATTATACTTAAATTTTTTAAATAAAGAAAATAGTTTTTTATATTTCTTTATCATGCTGTGTTCGAAACGGTTTCTTAAACAATTCCGAGGATCTTTGAATGCAAACACTAATTTAGATACCATTTATTTATTTGACAAAATTAATGTAATTCAAGTGTCTGAAAAGGTATTCGAAAGATTCTTAGGTTATTTTCATTTACAATCAAAGGACAAATTTTCAAATTTATGAACCAAAACAAAATGTTTGCTAAGATGAGTAAAAGTCATTTTATATACAAGTACTGTGCATGTTTCTTATAACAGTTTCCAGAAATCATGATAACTTGTAAATTAAAACGATTCTCGATAATTCATGTTTATAATGATAATTTTCGTTGGTTTTCAGTGAAATTATTGTGGTTAAAGTTAACATTAAAATGTCTTAAAGGCTCTCAAAGTTGATGATTCGGATGCATAATAAATAATCTGATAAGGGATTCGAGTTTTCTAATAAAAAGGTGTTAATTCGAATCGGATAGAATTTTCAACTCTGGAATAAAATCCATTTTCCTTAGTGCTATAAATTATCAATTATAATCTAAATATAGTCTAATGTTCTAATGTGACTTAAAAGCAAATGAAATCAAATATCTATGCATATGTATTTCTAAAATAGAAAAACTCCAAAACCATTATTTTTTATTTATCATTAAATGAAAAAAATGTTTTAAAGCTCTGTATACCCAGTATTAAATCAAATTGTTTTTCAAATTACTTCACTCAAACTGCACTTCGGTTGCATTTCCTATCGAGGCTGCGTGGATTTGAGCATAGATGACAATGAGTTCGAATCCCGACAAAGATCTGTGGTGTTGATTGCATTCAATAGGTTCAGCTCCGAGTAAAATAACTGGCTGAGGCCTCTTCTGCTGGGTTACAAGGAGAGCTGCAGGACGGTGGAAGTCTCGCAAACACTCAAAACTTTTCGTATAATTTTCTCAAAATGATAATTTATGTAATCAAACATCTGATATTTCTTAAAATTTTCCAAATCACTTAACGCTTTAGAAATTGAAATATTTCGATTTAATTGGCTTAGAATTAAATTTTCATTATTTTTCATAATAATATTTAAATGTTGCGTTTAAATAATCTCATGTCCACTTTAAGTGTCTCCAAGAGATTAGAGAGAATCAGAAAAAAAATTATATTTTAAATATAACAATACAATGGTAATCTAATAAGCAATAGCTTTTGATTATCTTCTAATCTATTGAATCCTATTGGGGATAACTTACTTTTGTACTCGATTAAGAAAACTTCGTGTTTTATGATTTTATATTGTTTTTTAAGTGAAGTCTTGTTATAAATTTATTTATATTATTGATACTTTTTCCATTCAGCGCACTCATTTGGAAAATTTATAGTATCTTTTATTAAACATGTGATATTCACGAGCTGGCAGCCGAATGGTTAGCGCTCTTGCCTTCGGTTCAACAGTTCGTGGGTTCGAATCGCATCTTGGGCATGGATATTTGCAGTGGTTCGGAATCCACTTTAAACCGTAAGTCCCGGTCTAATTAGCCCTCGTATGCAAAAAATGACCGCTGAGTGACAAACTAATATTCATGAGTTAATTATAATTTCAAAGTTGTTCCATAGTTCTCATCACCCATCAAAATGTTCTCTCACTCCCAACATTAACGATTTGAAAGGTGAGTTTTGATTATTACTCAGATGTTTTCGATCATCGCTTCAATTTTTTATTTGTTTTCAGTAATGTTATTTTTTAAAATTAATTTCTATAATCATATTCATAAATTAGTTTATAAACCACAGTTATTTTATTTTTGCTCATATATCAGCAAATTATTTAACTTTAAACGAATATCCCAATAAATCAAAACTAAAATCTCAAAAATTATGCTCCTTTGTATCATCTACTTCAGGAAGTGGATGCTTCCAAAGTGACGGTAACTGACTTTAAATACCTTTTTATTTTGGCGCACATTTTTATAATTTTTTTTTTCTTTGCATGAAAAGCCAATTTTGAGCAGCAACGAGATCCTGAGCAAGGGATTTGAATATGAATTCCTGACACCCATGCTGAAGGAAGGATTGCTCACCAGGTATATTTTGTTTTCAATAGCAATTGTCTGACTACGATTGGCTGATGTTAAGAAATATGAAAATAATTAAATCCGAAAAAAAAGTTTACTCTTGCAGCTTCTCATATTTGGAAGAAGTTTTTACAGCTTCTACCAATTGGTAATTTTTTTTAATTCCATTAAATTAATACCGACAATTTTTGGAAATATATCACAGGTAGGAAATATTTGATGAATTAAATATTTACGACATTTTCAAATTATTTTGAAACAAATTCTATATGTATATTTTAGAAGAAAAATCATTAATTATTTCGGTATGAAGCAAAAATGTTATTTATTTTGTGAAAGAAAATCATAAAAATAAAATAAATTATTGAAAAAATAATATTCTTAATTGGGAAAAGGAGTAATAGTTTTTTAATTTTTCTAACTGTGCAATACTTAGTAAAAATGAAATGAAGTAAGAAGGAAATGGTAACAAAAATCAAGCCCGGTTTTAAATGATATGTATCTATATATTTAATAATGGCCACAGTTTATAGAAAGTTATTAATTAAAATTTTTAAATACGAATTGCGGTATAAACTTTAGTGGACAACAATTTAATGAGACGTGAAAGATGATGAAGAAATTAATTTTGAATTGAATACTTCTAAATAAACTCTTTTCTACCCAAATGCCAAGAATTTTCACTTGAATACTATGAAAAGCAAATAGTGATATCCAAAACTAATTTCTTTGATGGTTCCCGCATTATTTTTGTCTGCGTGCAGATTAATGGTGCATTGAAATAATAAACTTTATGTTCCAAATTAAAAAAAACAAATTAATTAAAATAAATCACAACCACACAAATCTCGACATCCAAAATTCTATTTATGTTGTGTTGTTGTTAGTAATGACACTTGGACAAGCGAACTCGCTATGCCTTGGCTATGCGAATTTATGTCAGTAGGGCGCGTATTTCGTTTAATCAGAGTACAATGAATGTGAAATTATTATTTTACATTGTCTATTTATTATTTTACTCGGTAACACTTAAACATAACTTTCTTTTTCTGATAACAATATTCAAAAAATAAACTGGTTGCCATTCACCTAAACATAAGAATCCTTTTACCGTTACAGAAATAGATTTCAATCGTCACGATAATGCTATTCAATATAAACGTGTTAGTGATTTAAGTAAATTTTATCATCTGAAGTACTTACACGGAGGTGCACAGTTAATAAAATCTGCTATGAAACAAAACTATTGTATTAAAGGATAAAAATATGTTATTTGCAAAGAATTTAGAAATAGTTTGCTATTTCATTGTGAATTTTCAAAACAAATGATAGCGCATTTACTACCAGAGTAAATCCAGTCAAACTATTTCTGAAATGGGGTACTGACTTTTGTGGACCATTCTTAATTAGTTTTCGACGAGGAAGAGGAGTGAAAGCTTAGAAAATATATGCGCATTTTAGTGTTTTTAACAAAATTGTTCACTTTGAATGTGTTTGTGATTTAAGTTTCTATACATGAATTGCAGCAATAAAAAGGTTTACGTCACGGCGAAGAAATTTAATTTTACAAAATAAATACAAAAAAAGTACAAAAAATGTAATTTTAAATTAAATTGAAAATTTATATTGTTAAATTTTTGTAATAATTATACACTTGTAAGTTTTGATCTCGGTAGCTAGTTCGGTGGAAACTAAAAAGTATTAATGTGTGTGCAGAGCTATTTAATAACATTAGCATAAATGTCTGAAATACATGTTTACATGTTAATATGTGAACCATAGCCCACAAAGCGTGTTTTGTTTCTAGATATTTAAAGCTTATTAGTTAAAATTTTCGATTCTGGAGATAAAAGGTAAAGCTTCATAGCTTCATATGTAAAAAATAAAATTTCATATGGAAAAAAAAAACCGTAAACGTAAAAAACGATGCATGAAAACAATGAACAAATGTTTTACTTTTTATAGATATTTATAACGCAGTTCAACTTATTAAATGAGCAGAAACTTTATAATTGAAATTTTTTGTTTAAGCCCACCGATGGCAAAGAAGTCCTCGTTTCGAATATTGGTTCGGGTATGAACGTTTCTTTCTCTCTTTGTGTTTGTCATTTCACTTTCGGAGCGAAGATGGCGAACCCCTTGGGTGTCCCACTGCATGAAATGCCATCACTTCACCTATTATAGAGGGTCTAAGAACATCAGAAAAAAAGTTGTTTGTTTAATTATATATTCTTTAAAACAGAATTTTTTTTAACGTCTTTCAGTAAACGAAAGAAATGGCGATCGAGGAGGAAACTGTTGACTCCGTCCTTCCACTTCAGAATCCTTGATGAGTTCATTCCCGTGTTCAATGAGCAGGCCAAATTGTTCACCACGAAAATAGAAGAGGAAATGAGCAAAAGCGACTTTGTGGACATCGCGCCCCTCACGTCCCTCTGCACTCTGGACATCATCTGCGGTGAGTCCTTCGAAACATTACTAGATTTTTTAAAAACCAGTTTCGCATCCGCCAGATTGCTGACAGTCGTTGTATAAGCAAACCATTTCAAATAGAAGTTAAGGCATTGGCGGTATGTTTAAAACATAAATATCGTTAAAAATACACGTTATTCTACTTGAATTTTGAAATCCAAAGTGTTCTACGTGTATTTTTATTATTACTAATGAACACTTGCTATTTTATTTTTCATTTTGTTTTAATTTTTAATAAATATTTTCATTCATACTTTTAAAAATATATTTTCTATTATAAAGCACTTTATACCCTGCAAATTAATTAAAAATTCATACTGAATATCATAATAATCACTGAAATGTGGTCACTATGCTATAATTTAATTAGCAGCTGAAAGGTTTTAAAAATATTTGAATTAAAAAAATTAAATTAAATAACTTCATATTCTTTGTTTATTAATTTTTCAATTTAAATCAATTTTAAACTTATATTTAATTTGTAAAATTAAATATTTTACAAATTAAATATAAGTTTACAAATTAAATATTAATTTGTAAAATTAAATATTATGTAATTAATTTATTAAACAGCCTTTTTTAAAAAGAAATGACAAACAAAAAGTGCCAAAATTGGCGTCTTTCTTCTAAATCCCCTTGGTGAAATGGAATGAGGTTTTCCCATGCCAAAACTGACAAGCAGGCGATTTGAGGCATTGTTATGATCGACGGATAGTACAAATGTGTAAAATCTCGTCAATCATGGACAAATGATAATAAAAATGAATAAAAATTAGCAAATTAAATAAGTATTTAATACTGTTTGAAGTATTTAAATTGAACATTTATTCTTTTCCACAGAGCCACATTATTAGTAGCAGGGATTTAATGTTGAATCAGAGTGACTACAAAAATAAATTAATAAGAGGAAAATTTTTGTTGTTAGCAAGGCATTAGCTTTAAGATTCTAATGAGACTTCTTACAAATATTGCAATTATTAATTTAGAATTCTATTAATTAAGGTTATTAAAATCGTCCTTTCCGATTTAAACTAACCATAAAGTGGATATTTTGTCGTGTCTTTTTCATTTTGCTTCTTCTGCTGTTCTATTGTCAGTCTGTTAAGGGCTTGAATCAATGGTAAACACCTTCTCAAACCGATGCTTTATTACTTATATTAGAAATCCTTTTATTGACAAAAAGAATTCTGACACTATTCTCAGACAATCGATTGTTAACTTCGCCTTGCTTGCTGCCGCTCAAAGAATGCGATTTGAAGGCAGGCAGCAAATTCATCGACAAGTCGGGTTTACGACACCGTCTCAAGACGATGTGACGTAGATGAAACGTTACATGACGTCATGAATATTTTAAACTATTGAGAATTGTAATAAAGTGATGGAGCCATAATTACAATTGGAACGAAAAAGAAAGCACTTGATGCTTATAAAAAATCGCTAAACGCTGCCACTTTTTGCAAACAATAGAAAACACTATGCCAAATGCATAGTTGTTATTTTGATAATTCATTTGTGTTTCTTGAGATAAGAGTTCAGTTTTATAAGCTCTGTTTTTACATCAGACAGTGATGAAAATTTATGATCTATGTGTTAGAGAACAGATTGTGTTGCCAGCCTATATAGCATTCTCTTCAAATTTTGGATTTAAATAGCTATTTATTATTGTTAAAATAATGAACTTAAGTACATTTATATTTGCAAATATACTCTCTATTTTTTATTCGTTTATTTAAACGTTGATAAACTTTTTTTATTCGTTATTAAATTTGAATTATTTGTAAGAATGGAATGAAACGAGTGATGTTGAATAGAAGGAATTTGCGTAACTTTCTTCTTGAGTGGAATACCTTACAAAAATTAAGTTCTAAATTGCTATATTGGTATGTTCCTTGTTACGAAAACTCATTAGATCGCAATTATTATTCATTAACAGTAATGTGCTAACAATACTCGAGTAGTCTGATCAGGAAATATGGGAAATTTATTTGCAAAAATGCAGATCAAATATTGAATTCTAAATCGATTGTTGCTGATTAATTTGAATCATTTATGAGAAATGTTTTTATTTTATTTATTTTTATGAGACCAGCATACAACAGCTAAGAATTTTTAGCAAGTTTTTGTACTACTGCTAAGAAACTTTAAAAGAATATTTTGCTTTCTAGATGTATTCTTAAAATGGTAAGTAGATAAAATATATTAACGAAAAAAACATGTTAAGAATGCATTTCATGAAATAAAAATGTGGGAAAAAAACTAATTATTAAATACATAAATGCACAAACAATAATCATTTAAAAGAAATATATTCACTGTGATATGAATAAATTAAAAATCGAAAACTCACAAAGAACACTCACTCTCTTACATTTCTCATAATGATAAAATCCTTTTCTTTCAATGGAACACAAAAAGATTTCGCTTCTATTTATAGTAGTGTGTTTCTCTCACACACATACACAACAAGTAATGGAAATGTGTCTTTGAGTTGTGATTTTAATTTCATAATCACATGCATCTTGTACCACATGAAGAACTGCTATTCGATTTCTTGGAATGGGTATTTTTAGCATGTTTATGTATTTGTACTTTTAATCATCAAATATTTTTGTGTAAAAAATTTCAAAAACCAAATCATATTAGAGAAAAAATACATCAGTTGTAAATACAATATTTAAAAAAAAAATGCAATAATTATAAATATATGTATACATAATATGTACATGACATCCACATCAATGATTATGTGGAAACCAATCTAAAGTTTAAACAAACAACTAAGTATCTATTTACATGTAGCAAAATAAGTTTTGCATTATTATACTTTTAACCAGTTATATAATTTCAGAAATATTTATTGAAACAAAAATAGCTAATAGTAGTAGGAAAGTTTAAAAGTAATTTTTATACTGTCATTATACAATTATGATACACTTTAATTGAGAGTAAATGATAAAAGAAATAATAATTTTGCTACGGTACTTTAAATGGAAGGAATCCCACCTACAAATTCTCAAAAAGCCTTTGATAAAAACTTATTGCATCTTTTAAATCGATATATTTCCCTAATATTAATAACTCATAAAACGATTTATAATGAAGCAAATGAACAAATTTTATTAATACGTCACCTTTATTCTTATATGGATATGATAACAATGAACAGGTGGTTCAATCTATAGGTACTCTCAAAATTCCTGCTTATGCTATTTCTAAGCTTCAATGCACCTGTGCGAGTCAAGAGCGAGGCCAGTTCATTCCCGGGAAAGCAGAAAAGCGAACTTTACGAAAATAGCGCAAGTATTTGAAATGAAAGTTAATAAAATAGAGTTGATCAGAAAAGTTGTTGATCAATCCTAAACAAAAAACTTGGGAAAGTACTGAATACATAAATCTGGCTTGTAATAATGCATGTGGAATGCAATTGATTTACACATTGCATTTGTCATGTGATGACATAAAAAGTCGCTCTAACCATTTGATTTCTCATTGATATTTTCAAAAATTATGATCCCATTTCAATGTAAAAATCATCTATCGCACAAATAAAAGTTTTATCTTTCACCGTATTTAACGAAATGATTGTCTCCCCAATGAGCTTGTGGTAGGGCAGAGTGTTCGATGCTGCTTATGGGGTCTCCTTGCAAACCACAGTCTCTCGGAAAGAAATTTAGTGGTAAAATAACTTTCAACAGCGTGTCCATTATGTAATGTCAAAGGAAACCCTTAAAATCAGTATGTGCATAAATCAGCGAAAAATATTCAATACTTCCCAAAAAATAATCTTTCTATAAAGAAAGTACATCTTTTTTATATGGGTAGTTTAATATTCACATAAATACGTAATCAAAGCAGAGTCTGTCTGAAAATATCGGTTTTACATAAATTTTCAACTAATAAGGATGCACATTTCTGCGTTAAAATAGGTATTTCAATAACAGGCGTTATAATTAATAAACATATAAACATTTTAAATAGACCTAACAATAAAGAAATTTTTGTTCATCCACATTTTGAGATCTCCCCTTCAATATTTTACTATAAAATGTAATGAACTGGATAGTTAAATAAAAATAATAAATAACGAATACTATTTCTAGCAAACAAATCTCCGAGATACATGCTGCTGAAATGCGTCTTCTAAAATAATGGCCCTCCGTAAGAAATCTACTTAATAAAAAAGTTTTAAAAACCAACAGTAAATCCATAACGATAACAAAGCAAGGATTATAAACTTTTGAAATAAGTTATAAGAATTTTATTGAAATAAAATAATAGATATTTGTCTCTTTCAGGGATGACTCTAATTAAAATAGAAACCTTCTTATACCTAGAAAAATTGTTTTATCGTGCTGCCATCTATTTTGCAATCATTAAACCATAATGAAATCTTTAAACTTACTCTCAACTCCGCAGTGAAAAGAAAGGAAATAAAATATAGTCAAGGAAATATTCAAATTTTATTGCTAACATCTCTAAATTATTAATATCTTAAGTCTATTTTATATATTATCATAGTTAGAAATTTTTTAGTAATGTGAGAATATGAAAATTTTAGTATATTAAAAATATATGAGGCATTAAAAGTACTTTAAAAATTTAAGTTACTTTAAAATTTTCTTCCATATTAATACGAACACGAGAATGCTACTTAATAAGTAGCTTTTATCTTATAAGCAGCTTTTTTAACTGAAAAATGATTATTGCATGGGAAGAAAGCATGACAAATTTTAAGAATTTGGCGACACAAATATTAATGTTAAAAAGATAAAGATATGAAAATTTAGCCTTTGAATCTACAGATCTTTTCCAGTCAAGAGAACTTGGGAAAAATATTAATATTGCAATGAAAATTACATAACTCTGATTTCATTTGATTGAGAACAGGATTCAGGCAATTTTATTATGAAAAAATTTCTTTTTAAAAAATTTTAAGATATTTCAACTGGAAAAAATATGCTACATCAATTTTACTTTTCAAATTTATTGAAATAAACTTTTCATTTACAGTGAATCTTTGGTCGTATAATAAATACAAATCGTTCAGAAATAATAATCTGTTACAGTTGCCGTAAAATCCTTTTGGTGCCATTTTGAATTTGGAGAAATATTTTGGCGGAGTTTACTGTTTTTCTGAAAATCTAGACTTCTTATTGTGTCAAAAAGACTAAATTCTGTTTTAGAAATCCTAGATTATAAGTAAGAATTAAACTAGCAAGGGAATATTTTTTAACAGCTAAAATATTTTAAAATACATCAAAAGGATTATACAACAAGATTTCCATTGATGTTTCAATTCAAATAAAAAAAATTTACAGTTTTTTAATTGAAGTTAAACAGCAACAAAAGCAATAAATAAATGAAACGATTGGTTATACTATCAAAGAATGTTACAAATAGCGCCTTAGGAAAAGAGATCCTTTCAAAAACATTTTATGAAAAATATTTTTAATAATTCATATTTCAAGTAACACAAATTAAATATTGCATTTACTAGATGATATTTTAAAATATTGTTAATCTTTAGTAATATTTAAATAAACTGACTAAAGATTATTGTTAAATATTATTTGTTAAAATTTTCTGTTTAATGAATAATGAATTTGAATAATTATACAACAAATAAATTTTCAAATTTAGGCTATGTAATTTAACAAACATTTTCTTTCGAAATTGTAAATTCTGGATAATTTTCAAGTTATTTCATTTTATTAACAAAATACACTTTAAATTTTTTACAAAAATATTCATCGAAGCATTCTAAATATATCCTCATCCAAAATTCTACAAACCAATATTTTCCAGCTATAATTTTGTCACCAGGTTTCACAAAACTCAATATTTTAATGTTCTATACAACTTTGTTGCTTATTGAGTAAAGTTTTTATGTTGATTATAATCACATATTTAATTAAAATAATGCATACATTATCATAAACTATGATTTTAAATTGGATGAGTTGCATGTTTTTAGAAATGTCTTTGAAAAAATTCAAATATTCAAATGAAGAAGGGCACCAATATTTCATTGGCGTTTAATACTGCCAATTAATATGAAGTAACTCGGATCATTCTTATTTACATAATTTGTGTGTGACACTGAACAGATATTTTCAAATTATACTATAACTTATGGTTTTAACATAAATAGATATTTTCAACTTATGGTAAATTACTGCAACAATCTTTAGTTTTAAAGTGTTTAAGTTAGTATATTTTACTAGTTTTTAAAAATAATGTTATATTTATTTCAGAAACTGCAATGGGAAAGAAAATAAATGCTCAGAATAACTGTACATCTCCGTATGTTCAATCATTGCATAAGTAAGTTTTACACTTATAGTAGCTGATATAACATGTATAAGGTACTAATTCCCACACATATTTGAAAAATTATTTGTAAATGATATATATATATATATATATATATATATATATATATATATATATATATATATATATATATATATATATATATATATATATATATTATCATTAAGTGTGTATTTCAGTTATTTCATTGAATAACTAGTTACGCTACGAAATAACTAAAGAAGCCAGTTAAAGTATGTAATGGAGGAATTATTTTACACTTTACCAAGTTATTCTATGAATAAATAATGAGATAGAGAGACCGTTCAAGTGAATAGTAAACAATTTAAAATTTATTAACTTTGGCCTAATAAACATGGTATATTTGTCGCATAATTGTTATTTTCTGCATAAGAAAACTAATTAAATTAGGACTGCAGTTTAAAGGGGATTCTGAACTAACACGAACATATAAGTTCGATGCTTCATTCGAACTCACAAGGTGCTGAATTAACATCCAAAGCGCTAATCGTTCATCTTCTAGCTCAGTTGTACTTTAATAGTTATGCAATTCATTTTATTAAGGTTTATTTTAAAATTCTTACTCTTAATTTTTTACGGTTTTGTTATTCCAATATGTTTTATGCACAAATATTTTTGCTAATATGAATTACCTCCATTTTTTTAAAAAATTCTAATTTGAAGAGTGCAATCAGTAAATGGTCCCATATGCATTTAAGTGACTTGGCCTGCTTCATTGCTAGCTTATTTTCATTCTGGATTTTTAAGAAATACATGGATATTTTAAAATCAAGTATATAAATTATTTCGTTGCACTTAACAGTAATCCAGCATCTTCAGTTTAATCTTATTTTTTGTTAAAGGAATTATTTCAATAAAGTATTAAGAGCTCATGTTAAAACCTAAATCTTTTTAATTGAATGACATTTTTGTGTTGATGAGAATTTTCGCTGCAATACTGTAGGAATCGTGGTTTACTGAGGAGTAATGCTTTTCATTTATAAATTTAAGCAATATTTTATATTAAGAAAAGAAATTTATTCGATTCATGGGCTGGCCAACTTATATTTTAAATGTCCATCGTTGTTTTCTCTCTCTTTTCATTCCATTTACTGATGCATCTAATCCTGATAACAAGACGCAAAAAATGAACTCGCTTCTCATCAAGTAGCAATGTAGTTTTTCTCTTCTTTTTTTCATGACTTTAATTTGAATTTTTATATTTTATTTGCTCTTATAGACTGAATTTTCACTGTATACGAATTTTATCATTTATTGCAATAAAAACGAATTGTTTTTGCTTTTTATAAAAGTAATTTGAATTTTCTTCTTATATTTTTTCACGATTTCTTGCAAAAATGTTTACTTTTTTTTATACGATTTTTTAAAATTGTAGAACATATTTCCAAATTTATAATGTGTCGCAAGTATTGTGACATGGTTTTCTAAGGAGCATGTCTGCCATGTTAAATTATAGTTGAGTGTATAAATATTTGTGCATGCCGTTTATGCACAGTTTAACCATGAATACTGAACACGAGCTGCTAATATTTTTAATATAAGGGACAAAAATTGATGTGAGCTCGAATCTTCTTGAAGCATTGAGTTTTACAAAAGAAGAAACACTTATTTACAGAATAAAAATTGTCGTTTACCATTCTACGTATATATTTATTCCTTAAAATTGTAGCTTTCTCGCATGAGCCCCATTGAATGAGACATGGCATTTACTGCAGCACACGCAAGAATGAAGCTTCAATCGGATGCAAAATTATTTTAACTACTCATCAACACACTCCACTTTGTTCTTGTTTATCCTTCAAAAATTCATAAAATTGTTATCGCAGGTAACTTAAAGAATCACAAAATTCGTGAAGAAATCCGTGTAATCACATAAATCTTTTTCTTCCAATAGGCAAAACACGGAATTTGCAACATTGAGATTTTAAAATATGTACGTTTACTAAGTGCAAAAAACTTTAAACGAAATTATGATCATTTTTTTTATTTCAAATTTATTGCATTTTTTTTAATTATGACTGAAAAGATCTGCATACCAGGTTGCCTGGTAGGCAGAACTCTTTGAATTTATTAAACTTTTTCATATTGAAGTATGTTTATTACGGTTCGAGCAAATTCTGTCAATAATGAAAAATTATAATTAATAATGAAACTATATATTTCTGTTTGAAAAAAAGTGATTAGACATAATGTCTTCTTATGTATTGCGACAGAAAATAGCAAAAACCGTTGCGACAGTCTAACAAATAGTTTTGTTATTTTTATCGTCTCATTGTACTTTAAAATGATCCAGCGATGGGTTTTTAAAACTTGACATGCACACTTGATATGCGTGGGGAGGAAGAGCATGTTTTTATTTAAAGTATTTTTTCATTTATATTTTTTACTCGATATTTTAAATATGATAACTTTTACTCTTGGATTTAGGAGCATTTTAAAATGATTTTAATCGAAAGAATATACAGTGGCTTTCACTTCAAATAGTATAAGCGATTTCTCCAACCAACTCGACACAACTCTCTTCTCGTAAATCCCACTAAACACACAGCTTCCCATTCAATTATTTTTAAAATTTTTTACAATTATTCTGTTTGGAGCATTTTCCTATGCGAAATTATTAATGAAATTCCTCAAGGGGGACGACAATGTGGTTCGGTGGTCTCCATTATTCACTTGAAGATTTTCTGTTATAAATATGTTAATTAGAATACTACAAAATAAAATTATCGCGAAAATCAACTTTTTTTTATAAGAATAGGTAAAAAAAAATTCAACAATTATTCCTTTTTTTTGCAAAAATTAATAAATATTCTGTACATATATAATATTTATAACGGGATTTCGATCAAACATTTTGCAGAAAATTATTTTTCATTTTGTAAGCACTTAAATTCTTCATTGATATTGAAAGGTAATTAATTTCTATTTCAAATCTAAAATTTAAATCGGAGTCTTCATATTTTTTAAATATTTTATAAAATAAAATGCATTAGGATTTTTTAAATGTATATATTTATGTGATACACATTTCATTGTTATTATAGGCTGAATTTTTTATTATTATTTCTGCAGATTCTGTAAAATAGCTATAGACAGACTTTTGCAACCGTGGTTATGGCCAGATTTTATTTTTTACCTGACAAAGAAAGGAATCGAATTCAAGAAATGTCTAGAAATCATGGACAAATTCACAAGACAGGTAAACGTCTTCACTAATAAACGCCAGTTTCTCCCCCTTCCTTACCTTGAATAAACCTTTCTGGGGATTTTTTGGATTAAAGATATAACTTGTTTCCGTACCAAATCTGATAGTATGAAGAAATCATTCATTTATCGGATGAAATGCCACAAAAATGATCAAGGAGGACAGGAAATGTTTGCGCAGAGAGCTTCTTGGAAATACTGGTTTATTGAACAATATAATTATGTTTAAGTATTGTCGGGCTCACATAAAACTGCGGAGAAAAATATTTAAGAAAATGAATGTTATCAAAACAAAAGCAATTAATCATAGTAAAAAAATATTGCCACGCTATACATTTTTATCGAAACGGTTTTGTAATTTTAATTCTTATTAATAAATAAGAAATCATAAGTTATTTTAAGCAGTTAATAATTAAAATTAATTAAAAAATATGAATAAAAGGGATAATAATTTGTATAATGGCAAAATATTTAGAGAATAACGATAGAAACTGAGTTTTGGGAGCTGTCAGTTTTAAACACAAATTAAATCAAAAAAATATTCAAAGAGGGAAAGATCCTTGTATTCCGCAAATATCACTCATTTCATTAAAGTTATTTTTTTCATAAAATTTATATTTAATTAGTAACCATTGTTTAATTATTGTTTATAAAAATCACTGGTTGTTTTATAAAACCGGCGTAAAACAATGCAAATATCAAGTGATGAAAAAATATTGAATATTTTAGAACATTAATAAACTTTATAAAAGGATTCGATTACTAAACGGAGATATAACTCATATTTGATGTTTAAGCAAAATGATCGTATTTTAGCCCGCCGCTTAACGGATGTACGGAAGCATTTTCTCGCCAACAAAAATCAATGGATTTACATGACTCACGAATTTGAATTTTTTTTACTATCTCATTGCCACTTTGCTTTAAGACAAAATGCTAGAATGTTAATTTTAATTATTTTATGCCAATATATATTATAAAATGTAAAAAAAAACACTATACATTTATAAAAATGTAAAAAAAAACACTATATATATTTATAAAAATGTAAAACTTGTATAAACAATACTCATGTTTTTAAAGATATTCAGATATATAAGATCGTTTTTTATATTTCATTTCAATTAATTGAGTCATATCGCTACAACAGTGATCTAAATAGCATCATTTTTGATTTCAATACTAGAAATTCATTTCTTTTTCAATAATACTTACTTGCAGCTTACTGACACTTTAGTTTCAGCTTAATTTCAACTTCAGAATTAATCATTTGCATAAAAATACATTTATTTCATTCGAATCCATTTATGAAGTCTTTTGCTTCACTTAACTCATATTTTTAAAAAGAACACAGCTGTTCTTAATTTTAAAAAAAAACCATAACGTGATGTTAAAGCATTGGATTTATTTCTGTTCTAAGAAATCACTTGGAATGAAAATCGTTGCTTGTTATACATTATGTTTAAAAAGAAAATGTTTCTTATATCTCATAATTCTAACTGATTAGTTATTTTTGAAATATTTGACTCATAAATGCAAGAACACTATCATTTTTTATTGAAATTTTTAAAAAAATGTATGATTTTCAACAAACTTAATTTTTTTTCTTTAAAAATATTAATTTATTTCGTTTAGACTAAACATTCCGGTCATCCCGCATTCATTTTAAAAATGCTTCCTGGTATTATTTAACATGGTACACGCACTTCGGAATTTGTGTTATATTAAGAAATCCAGATTGGTACAAATTGGCTCCATAACTCACTTTTGGCGATGAGGTAGGTCCAAAAAGGGTTCAATCAGCAAAATCTGCAAGAAGCTTATGATTTTCGGCTAAGGAATTCTAATGTCAATATTTTATTTTTAGTTATGAGGGAAATGAGCTTTTCATGAAAGTAAAAATACAAATGGGACACCTTTATAGAGCTTGCTAGTGGAAAAAATTTTAAAACACACTTTATATTGTTTGCAACACTTAAGTAGAATATATTTCCCATTAAAACTTTAAGTATTGTTTTGGATTCCAAGTTATCGTACATATTTGTATGAATTGATTCTTATTTAATAAATAGTTTTTGATATTTTTTTTCATGCAATAAGCTTGATCTGAAATTCCAAAGGTGGCATTTAAAATTACTGAAATATGTGCTAAGCATATTGTCCTACAGAAATTTAATTTTTTGTTTGGATTAAATTATAATATAATAGTCAGAGAGTTGGATGTGTAGAGTTTTGTTTGTTTGCTTTCATCAAAGTCACGAGTTCTGATTGTTAAAGTTCTTACACAGAAAATTTCTTTTTACTGAAATTTGAGATCAAGTGAATCAAATAAGACAAACTAGTTTGCTCTCTGCATTCAAAAGTACTTAATGATACCTTAAAACGCAAACTGTACGGACATAACGCAAGTATTTTGAATGAAAGATTAATACAGCTATAGGAAAATTAAATAGACCGGTACTAAATGAAAAACTTGAAAACACTAGATATATATAAATATACTGGGGTAACAATACATGTGTAATGTAATTGGCAGACATAATACTTCAAATTGAAAAACTATATGACCGAGCAAACAATTCAATATTTTATCCATCATTTCATCAATTATGTACCAATTGGATAGAAATTTTATACACTGTTTAAAAAAGCAGCACAGAAAAAAGATTAAACAAAAACAGGTTTTAGTGTAATGTTATTTATGATCACAGGTGACACAAAGACCAATAAACATACTAGTTATGCAAGGATTTCAAAAATTATTATTCAAAAAGGATAAAAACAGAAAAGTTTTCAAAAAAAATTGATGAAGAAAGCCTTTTACTTTACAAAGTGAGTGTTTTCTAAACATTTACTGGAATAATTTTATATTTCAATAAAAAATTGAATTCACAAAGGAAATTCTTTTCAGATAAATTTTGTTGCAGATTTTATTTACATTCTGAGCTATCCATAAAAAAGATGAAATTATGAATAAAATTTCGATGTGCACAGTTTTTACAGAAAGATATCACTGTTCTTGGTTATATATTTTTGCTGGACTTGTAGAATTAGTTTTCAACATTTTCAAAGTCTGTTTATTGTAATGGGAAATATTCTTATTTTATGTATATTCCTGTCAAGAAGTTAACGAATCCTGACAAATATTGTAACAGTTATCGTTTATTTGGAATTTTTCTACAAATTTCACCAGTATTGAAGATAAAAGAATATTAGTTTATCGAAAAAATCTTAAAAGTTAAACAGGCTCGTGAAGTTATAAATAAATAAATGACATGCTAAGAAAGTCAAAATCAATTCTATATTTAATTTTTGGAAAATATTTAAAAAAATGTCTATCTATTGCTGCTTATTATTTTTGTTTATGCCAATTCTTATCAACAAAACGTCGTATTTTGTTACGTTTCCAAGCATTAATGCCTCCTTTCCACAGCATTTCTGTCAACCGCACCAAATGTGTTTTTTATCTTTCTTTTGTACAATACATCTTTCTGTTATTCCAACTTCAATAAATGAATTATAATTACTAAAATTGCATGATTTCGTACCTCTAAGGTTATCACTGAGAGGAAAGCAGGCATCCTGAAAGACCGAGAAGATGTCGCAGAAGACGAAATGCCAGAATCCGATGTTCTCGGGAGGAAAGGTAGAAGACGGTTGGCCTTGCTGGACACGCTTCTAGACGTTCATCTGAAAGATCCGTCCTTCACGCTAAAAGATGTTGCAGAGGAAGTGGACAACTTCATGTTCGCTGTCAGTAAATATTTATTTCGTGATGCACAGTTTAAATTAATTATTTATTGATCTTATAGATATATTTACAAAGGATGTCTTTACTGTATGTCTCAGTATAGTGTTAAACATATTCAAGTAAGCAGTGTATTCTGGATAATGTGTATAAAAGTAACCTTAAATTTTGGGTACGTAGTCCGTTAACAATAGTGGGTCAGTTCATTCTGGGTAACGTAGTAGAATAATAGTGCATTTCGAGTATCATTGAAGGATAACAGTAGATGTTGGTTAACATTGTAAGGTAGTAATATGTACATAGTGGTGCGGGCGAACCTTGAGGTTAACGGGTTTGATAAGATAGCAGTGTAGTAGGATAGTAATTCATTCAGGATAACGTAATAAAATAAAA
Organism: Latrodectus hesperus; assembly: GCA_037975125.1. Taxonomy (NCBI): domain Eukaryota; kingdom Metazoa; phylum Arthropoda; class Arachnida; order Araneae; family Theridiidae; genus Latrodectus; species Latrodectus hesperus. The sequence continues at coordinate 101,171,855 of CM075855.1, forward strand.
TCTTATTTTGGGCAACATAGTAAGATAACAGTATATTCTGGGTAGCGTAGTAAAATATCAGTACATTCTAGGTGACGATGAGTGCTTTTGAGAAATCACTAGGAAGTGTCCATTAAGTGCGGTTTCTCGATAAATCTGATGAGTCATTGAGTTGAAGTGGCTGCAAAAAGGTTGGTGCTCTGGCTTTCGGTTCAGCAGATCAAAGGTTTGAATCCTATTGTAGGGTATCAACGTTCCAAGTAGTTGAGAATCCTCTTTAAGATGTAGGATCTCATGTGTAAAAGATAACCATTGAGTGTCAACCGCAGCATTCCAAATCAGATCTTTAAAATTTGATTCGACCACGGAATAAGAAATAACGTATCTTAGATCTTTTTTATTAAAAGCAGAGCCTTGTGTACATTATCCAACGTTCAAATGTTAAAAAAGCTAGCATTTAATTTGAGCTTTACATAAAAGTTTCATATTTTTATCACCTCACATTTTTAAAAAGTGCTCTTGGCATGGAATTAGCTGTACTGAAATTATGATTTTCCTTACTATGAAATTACTTAAGCATCCTTTTCAGTTCTCAAAACTTCTCAACTCTTCAAATCAAAAAGAGGCCAGTCATTGTCTCAATTGAAATCCACTTTCAAAAATTAGTTTTAATATAACAGAACTATAATAATATAAATAAATAATATAACAGAACTCTTTCTTTCTGTTATAATATTTATTTATTCCAACATTCTACAACTGAATAAAAAAATCATAGGATGAAATATATCATCAAAAAGACTTTTACCAATTTTTCTTTGTTTATAGTAGCTTAAAAGTGTATTTAAATTAATTTTAACTCTCTCTGTTTAAAATCTGTTTAAAAACTGTTTAAAACTCTGTTTAAATTCAAGTGCACTGTACTGAAGTGCTGTTACGATTCTACATATTTGTTATCTAATGAAAATTCTGTACTTGAAAAGCGGTGACAATTCGCAGAACTTATTGTTTTATTGATATTAAATAATGAACTAATTTTTTAAGTTTAAAGTGGTAAAATGTTTCAGTTATAAAATGTAGTACCTACCAAATAATGTGTATAAAATGAGGTGGTGTGAATGCAAAACTATATAAAATAAATTACCAAATATAGAAAACATCGAAAACAATTCGTTTGTAGCTATAATAATTGAATTTGTAATTGAAAGATTCGACATTTTCAAATACAGTAAAACCTGTTTTTCAGCAGTGAATGGAACAGCATAAAAGAAAACGCATAAATAATCTCACAAAACTTTATGAAAACAGTTGTAAAAATGGTTTTTGAAACACAATTAAAAAGCATTTTTTCATATGGTGAATTGGGACCACATAAATAAATATTTCACTTAACGATTCCAATTAGCTAGGCATTGTTTCTTGAAAGGACACAAGAGAAATCTATTCAGGGAAGGCAAAGTAGAAAAACGAACTCAGCGCAAATACCGCAAGTATCTGAATGAAAGATAAATACAGTGATAAAAAAAATTATATAGAGCAGTACAAAACAAAGAACTTGAGAAACCACGGGATATATAAATCTAGTTTGTAATGGAATAATAATGCATATGAGATGAAATCCCATCTCACATGACGTAAAAATTATGCTTACGTAATTGGAGGAAATATGTAGGAAAAATCGAGGAAAACTTAGTGGCAGTTGAAACCATTTCATCTTTATTGATAATATTGTGCGTTATGTTTTAAAGTTGAACTGTGGTTAAAATATGAGTCGAATAGTTGCACTAACTACTTTAGTCTTATATTTTTCTCAACAAAAATTCATTTTTATATATGTTTAACTCTTTTCTAAGTCATTCATTTTTGTATGTAAAACAAATTTAACACGTAAAGCATTGTATGTAAAAAAAATCAAAAATAATTGTTTATTAAAGTGAATGAAAGAGATAATAAAAGCAGACATTATATATCCTACATAGTCTATTATATTCTTTCTAAGTATCATATCTCCCGAAATATATAAAAGTTGTCTTTAACGAACATCTCAAGGTTTCATGAGTTGGTATCGCCAGGAGGAGCAATTTGAAATGAACGTTGCATTACTTAAAAAGTATTACTTTCTGTCTCTTTTATTAAATCAGATAAAGGAGCCGCACTTTCATGTACCATGTTAAAACACGCATTATGCCAGAAGACATGCACGACAGCTCACATGCCACCATGAAATTCATGCATAGTTATTACACAACGCAAAACTGATAATCTCCTTAACGAACGATACTTCACTACGAAAGGTGGACATCAGCAGCAGGAATTTGCTGATATCTCAATATTTCATTAAGTCAGCTGCTGTGACTAAAATGCTGAGATAGCTGAAGATACGAATTCCGTTTCTAACAAATGGTGTGAGGCCAATAGAATGTCGAATTCATACATCATAAAAATTTATTCATTTCAAAAATGTCTATAAACATGTAAATTAATGAATGGTGCTGATCAAAATTGAGCTTAATCATAATATACATAACATGGTGGGTATGGTAAACTTTAAGAGGGTGATAAAGTTTGCGATTTGTAGTTATTGATATGGCGAGATTCAGTAGATTATTGCTTTTTAGCCATTTTGCAATTGCCGCTATTATTATTTTTGCACTTTTAATTTTCGTACTTTTTTAGGATATGTTTATGTATTTACTATTTTGAATACGCCCTTTTCTTTATTTTTACTTATACCATAAAAAGTCATTTTCTTGTTTGCAGCAGCATCAATTCCTCATTTCATTTTTGGCAATATTTTTGAAAATAGCATTAAACGTCTGCTTATATGGGCATATTTTGTAATATAGCATATTTTGTAGAATAACCAATAAAATAATAAAGAACTGTAGATCCTTGTTTGGTTTATTAATCTTAATTAAAAAAATATTAAAAATTTCAAAACATAAAGAAGACATTTTAATTAACATTCTTTCTTTCATTTTTCTCAAAAAACTTAAAATATTCTCTATCAGAACATTGGATTGCATAAGAAATTATTGTTCAGAAAATTTCATGCATCCCTACAAGGCAAAATTGAAATAATAAATATCGGAAAAAGATACTACAGAAAACAGCGTGTTTTTTTTAAAACATTTTCTAGGGGAACATTATTTAACAGCGCGACAATATATGTTCCGTAGCAGTAGTATATGACAAATCACACTTTTGTAGTTGAGTGGTGAAAATGCTTCCCATTGAAGCTGTGCACGTAATTTTAAGTCGCGGTAATGAGGTCAGCAACTGAGATGGCCCTGCCACTCCGACAGAAGGAACGTCACAGGTGAACCTACGCATGAACTTCCCGACCTGTCACAAACACTATGGTTGCTATAAAACTTCGGATGACGCAACATTCTTACTTTCGTTAATTTACATTTGATACGTTTGTTTTCTTTCAACCATTGAACATTTTGCTTCATTTTTTATAAAAATGGGTGGTTGTGCTGCTCCGAATTGTACGAATTCCTCTCATTCTAAAAATCCTTCCAAAATACTTTTCTTAATTATTTAATAATTTAATAAAATTGTGATTTACCAAATAATAATATCAGAAATAAATATTTTTTGTACATTTTAAGTAATTCATGATAGTAAATATATTATAGTATTTTATTACTCTGACAAGCAATAATACATACTTACTATATATAAACCTATGTTATAAATCACATAGATAATATATATTTGCATACAGTATTATAAAGAAAATGGCAGTAGGGAAGTAATTTTTTATTAAACTATGTTAAACTATGAGAGTAATTATAACAACAGTTTTCACACATACATAATAACTAACAAAAATGATAAAAATAACAATTCTTACATATTGTAAATATATATCATTACTAACTAGTAAGTAATCTATACTTACAACACATAATATTTGAGAATAATGCTTACTTAGCATAAAATATCTAAAATAAATTTTAAAGTAGCAATAAAAATAACACAATAAAAATATTTTCTACATTTTTTTTCAATTTAAGAATAATAAACTTAAGGGAATAACTTTCTAAATAATTCTTACTAAAAGTAATGTTTCCTCCTGTTATAATTTTTAAAAAAGATGGCAATGTACAGAAATTCTTACTAATGTTTTAAGAATTGAATAAAATTGTGTTGTACTAATGCAAAAAAAAAAAAAAAAAAACACATTTTTTCGTACATTGTAAATAATTTATTATATTAATATTATAATTTACAATATAATATCCTATGTTAAAACTAAGATAGTGTTATAAAGAAAAGGACTAGTAAAGAAACTTTTTTATAATTAAATTATGTTAAACTGAATAAGTATAATAAATATATAACAACAGTTTTCATACACATAACTAACAAAAATATTATATGTAAAAAAGTTTACTTTTTTTAAGTATATTAAAATTAACTAGTAAGTTACAACATATAATTTGAGAAAAATACAAACTTAACACATATAAGATAATTTAAAATAAATTTTAAAGATTTGCATTTTACTGAGCCATTTATTTCATTTTATTATTTTTTGTTATTAAATTATTTGGTGACGAAAAAATACAAAATTTTAAAAACATTACAAAATTAGTGCACAAACTCTAATTCAGATTTAAATAAAATGATAGACAGTTCGAACAAGATACCAAGTAATAAAATGTTAATTTTAAACTTAATTACATTTTATATGTAAATAAGCTTTTCCAGTACTTAAAAAACATTATTTATCCTCAGAATAGTGATATTACTTTTTCACGTAAGTTTCTTTATCAAAATAAGCAAACACAAACTACGCCAAAAGGGCGATTTTAAAGCGAAAATAGCAAACCTTAATCATCATAAAATAGTTTCGACTATTAATGGTTTATATCTTGCCGTTTTCATTATTTAATGGCACACAAAATAATCTTATGGCCCATGTCTAATGTTTAGTAGCAAAAAATTCTGAAAAATTTACTTTATATTCCTTTATTTCACAAGGCAAATAGCAATAATCTCCATAGAAATACATTACGGTCGCCAAGATTTGGACAGCGGAAATCTCATGCGTCGGCCTGGGTAATTAAGGGGCTCTAGGTGAACCCATCCCGGGGAGCAATGGCAGTGACCGTCGCAAATATATTTCTCTCACCGGGCCTCTCACCAAACTGGTTCTGACGAGATCGATGTATTTTGGAAGACTCTCGTAGAAAACGTGTTGTTTGTATACGTGTTTACATCTGAATGAGAAATTTAATTGTTATATTAAATTAATTTTGATTGATTTCAGCAAGAAAATATCATCAGAAACTTTGTGGACATCCTAAAAGGTAAGTTATTATTTTAATTCAATTTAATTAACAAATTTTGAACCTTTTCTTGAAAGGAGCTTTATGAATGAAACGTGGTATACCAAAAATAATGTTTCATAAAATGTTTCTTTTGTTTGTCTTTTAATTTTACTTTCCCATATTGAACTTTATTTTAATATAAATAGAAGTTTACTTGCAATTAATTTAGAAGTAATCACTGAAGCATTTGAAAGCTTAATCAAAACTGCTTATATTGTTTGTTGTTACAATCTAACTTTATTCTAAGCAAAATATTAAGCAGTTTGGATTGCATAAATTTTTTCTACAATTATGTTTTATTTATGTGTAGAAACTTTAAAAGGAAATAAGGTACTTTTCCATTTCGCCGGCGCAAATATCGCCAAGCGAAAATTAAGTCGCCAATTGGTGACAACACACACAGTATATACATAAAAAATTTTTAAATAATGTTGTTTTACATAAAAATTTTTAAATTTATTTATATAATTGTTGTTCTCGTGTTCATGCTATGCGTGGAATGATGGATGCCAGAGCCTCCATTTATTTACTTATTATATTAGATAACAATTTATTGGGTGATGTATATTTCAAAATCTTTTTTTTTTTTAAATATTTTTTTTGTGAATTTGTTACGATTATTATTTTTCAAGCTATATTTTTAAAATCCTATTTTTCCTAGAGAGATTTTATGAAATTATTAAATTTGTATATATATTAACACAGCATAAAATTATAAAATGGGGAAAAATTATTTATAGAATATGAATGGGGAAACTCGTGGATTATTTTTTAAGGCTGTGTGCTATTGTTTTGAATGAGAGTCATGTTAATTTTGATAGCAGTTTACTTTTCAGTAACTCTCATTAATATTTTACTTAGTTTCTATTTTGAGAAATATAGATAATTATATTTTAAAATGAATTTTTTAACTTTAAGTATTTAAGAATGTGGCATTCAAACAAAACATTGCTTAAGTTTTAAATCTAAATTTTTTGTGTAAGCTTGTATTGAATAATTTTACGTGATCAATTTTGTTATAAATAATTTAACTGTCTAACTATAATTGAACTTGTTATGTGAATCTTTCAAATTCTTCTGAATTTTGTTAGACATTGGCTTATAATTTTTTAATCATATCGAACCATAAACTTAAGATCATTAATCAAATATTTGTTCTCCAAATGTTAAGTCAAGTATTTTTCTATAAATGTAATATCCCTATAAAACTTTTCACTATATTTTGTGAGTAAATTAAAAACTTATGTTTTAAATACTTATTTTAATTTGCTCCAGTACACTATTATTATAGATATTTTTTTTAAATTTCAGATCAATATGGGACGGAAATGTTGCTTATGTCGTTCAAATTATGAATCCGAAGGTTCAACAGTTTCCTTCAGATCCCCATAGGAGGGAGCACAGTGGATTAAAAACATAAACCGTGTAGATTATTTACCAAGCTCTTCTGCTGTGGTATGTATCAAATATTTTGAAGAAAGATTTATAATTCGGGAAGACTCTGCTGTCCGTGATGATGGTACAATTTTAACAGTGCAACGAAAAAAACTTGCACTTACAGGTGATGCATTGCCTACAAAATTTGAAAACCAGCCATCATATTTATCGAAAAATCTGCCTGTTGAGAGAAAATCACCATCTTCAAGACGACAAGAAATGAAAAAATATGATGAAGGAAATTTTTCCCAATGGTGTAAAGATGATGAAATTCCCTCATTTTCAAATTTTTTAAGTAATTGCGACAGCAAGATCAATAAAAAATGGATAGTGTCAAAGAAAAGTAATTTTGTTGGATTTTATTAAATTGAAGATAGTGATAATCCAAAAATTATTGTGGCCTTTAAAATATTAGCAGATCTTTCTGTTAAAATATGGTATAAAAATGCAGCTATTAACATGCAAGCATTTGAATGGCTTTTAGGTTCCGAACATAAATGTGACAGGTGGACAAAATTTGATTCACTTGTTAGTCACTTATCCTCATATGAAGAATGTTCAACCTTTGAAATAAATTTAGCTTGTGCATTTTATTTTTTAGAAATTTCTTTAAAGTTTGTCAGTGAAGAAATAATCAAAATGAAGATAAAATTCATAATGGAACAAATTTCATTAATAACACAGAAACAGATAAGATATTCCACATTTATTATTTTATGGTCTGCTAAAATGTATTATACTTATCCAGCAAGGTATTGTTTACTTAGGAATTCGCAAATCATGACACTGCCTCATCCATGTCATCTTAAGAAATTGTCATCAGTCTCCGTTTCGAATTATACAAAAAACTGCAATATTGAGTATCTTTTGAAGAAATCAATCTTGTTAGAAGACCATGAAAAAACAGTAAACTTACTATTAGATGAAATTTACGTGAATCCCTTGGTGTCATATAAATCTGGAAAACTTATTGGTGCTTCAAATAACTCTATGTCTGAAGCAACAACTATTTTAGCTTTTATGCTGTCTTCAGTTTTGTCAAAAAACAAGGATCTTGTAGCTCTTTTTGCAGTGCGGAATCTCACTGCTGAAGATTTGCTAAAATATACGCACCAAGTGTTGGAATGTGTTCACAAATTTGATTTTACGGTGTTAGCGGTAATTTCTGATAACAACCGTATAAATCGAAATATGTTTACACAGTTCTGTGGAGGTGAATTAAAATCATCCATTTCGTCCAGAGAAAAAACTTTTTTTCATGTTTGATAGTGTACATATAGTAAAATCAGTTAGAAATAACTGACTAAATCAAACTGTCACAAAACAAGTTATATTTTTCCCAAGCCCTACAGAGGAAAAGTTGTGTCGTGGAAATTTAGCTTACTTGAAGGAACTGCACGAGTTAGAAAAGAATTCTTTTGTTAAAAAAACTCCAAAACTATCGCGTAAAGTACTATATCCCAGTAATATAGAAAGACAAAATGTATAATGACAAAATGTAAGTAATGCTTTAAATTTGTTTCAGGAAACAAACTGTGTTGTGTTAACGTTAAATAAGGAAAAATTGAGCCCAGATGCAATGGACACTAAACTGTTTATTCAACATATTTCTACATGATAGGAAATTATGAATCCTTTCAGCAGTCACCGTTGTTTGCATGCACCCATTAAAAGAGTAAATTATAAAAAAATTTTATTTTTAAAGGAATTTAACATTTGGTTGGCAAAATGGATTGAACTTAGCACTTTAAATGCAGAAGATAAAAAAGCTCTTGGTATTCCGGGCAAAGGAGGTATATTGTCAAAAGAAACATTTTGTGCTTTTAAATTTACAATAGAAATTATGCATTTGAAACGCTTGGTCTTCTTATGTTTTACTTGGTAAATTTCAAACTGATAATTTAGAAGCTCGTTTTGGTCAATAGCGCCAAATGAGTGGCGGGAATTATAATGTATCTTGCATGCAGATTTTTGAATCTGAAAAAAAAAATTAAAAGTGCTTAACCTGATTACTTTATATTCCCAAAGAGAAGGTAAGTTTCATTTAAAAGATTTAAATTTTGTATGCCAAGATTTAGAAAATTGTGAAATACCTGAGCAATTCTATGATGCTTTAAATACTTCAGATGCTAATATCACAGAAGAAGTTATGCCAGTTCTCATTTATATTGCAGGCTATGTTGCTTATAAGGTATCTCTCAAACTAAGTTGTACAGCATGCATTTCAAAGCTTGTAATAGATAAAACATTAATTCTTGAATGTTCAAATGAGATTTTTAAATATTTAAGTTATATTGACAAGGGTGCACTTAAATGGCTCCAAGAATATTTAATATTTATTACTATTAATGCCTTTCAAATATTTCAAAATTTAATAGATGAACTTTACGAAAATTCTTTTATTTGTTATCCTAATCAAAAAGCATTGTTTATTCAACAGAAAAACTAGAATTAATTGGTGTTCCACTCAAAACTAAATTCATTTGTGAAGTTGAGCAAATTAATATTGTAAAAAAGTGCTTATCTGGTTTAGCTAATATTTTTCACAATAATTATGCTAAGCTAAGGAATGATAAACGTACCACTAAAAGTCTAACACGAAAAATTTCTACATTAATAAATAGTTGATCAAAAAATAAAGAGATTTTTAATATCGATAATTTTTAATTTTGCTGTTTTTTCCTTGTATTTCACTGTAAAATAAATTTTTTTATTTTATTTTAATTTTTTTATAAAAAATACATTTAATTGGATATTTGATGTATCACTCCTGCAAAACTAATGGTTCATATTTTATCAATATTTTTAAATTTTATTTATTGTTATGAAATGTAATTACATGGAATTTTAAAATGTGCTTGTAACAATTGTTGACTATTCCAACAGTGTTATTTTAAGTGCATAAAGTTAAAGAATCAATTTCGATATATATTTTGAATTCAAAATATTTTATATCTTTTGCAAAATGTGTAGTAAATTTATAAAATATTGTAAATACATAAAACTGCAAATTTTAATTTTGCTGTTAACAGAATTCTTCTCATAAATTTAAAACATTTCTTTGTGTTTAGAATTGTATTTTAACTTATTTAGTTTATGTTAAAAGTGTCTGATTCATATAAATTGTATTATTAAAAATTTGTAAGGATATATTGAGTTTTATATCTCATATCTGTGTTTTAGTATTAGATATGCATAATTATAATATGAGACATGCAAAATAAATTTTCTAATAATTGATGAATTACATTTTTTTAATTTATGTCTCATGAAAATTTGTTTTAGAAGATTTTTAATTTTATAAAATTTTTACATATTTGTGTTTATATATGTATCACATTAATTATCACCAAATATTTTTTAAATAAAAATTAATTTTGAAAGTTGTGATATAAATAAAATATGTAAAAAGTATCATTAGATATAAATATAGAAAATGTTACAAGATATCAGAAAATATGACAAAATTATTTTATAAAATGTACATGTTTTTGTACCAATTGTATTTATGTAAATAAAATCATGGCTCTTTCTTTCAATGTGTATGCTTAGTTAAATGAAAAATAATTTACTTTTCAATTTTTTGAATAATCACCTTTTACAATTTCCACAGTAAAAATAAGTACTTTTTGTATAATGTAAATTAAAATAAGTACTTTTTGTATAATTGCTTTTATAAAATTAATAATACTTTTACTCAATATTTACAATGATTGTTTTGATAATTATTTTATGAATCATCAAATTAATTTTCTTAAGTATAATTTTGTATTAATTTTTAAAATAATGGCTATCAATAAGAGGTTAATGTTTTTTGAAATTTGTTAAATAATAAACACATCATAGACAATTATAAAGCGTATGCTGCAGATATGATTTATGTGAAGATAATTATGTCGAGTTTTAACTGGTTTAAAAATGTTAATAATAGTTTTAATGAGTTAAATAATAATGTGTAAGTTTATATGCATATATATATTTCGAAAATAATTCTATCATCTGACGAGAAATATTTTGCGTGAAATTCTTAATTATTGTTTATTTATACACTGTTATAATAACATTACAAAATCATAGAAATGACATTGTTTATTGTGTTAAAGTTCAATGATTATTTTTTTTTTAATTTTCAACAGTTATAAGGTTAATAATTGTAACACAATTTCATATTAAATGACAAACGTGCATAAAAATCAAACTAAGCAATAGTTTGAAAATGAGTCGAAACGAAGCTTCAGCTCTCGTCTGTGACGTCGCAGAAGCTTGTATCAGGCCCAGTGAGAAACAAGTTCGCCCCGCAGTGACGCCCCCAGTTCCTCCCGTGGCCAGCAATGGAGGCGACACTACCTCCAAACTCTATCTGGCGTTCGAACATCTTCCTATTGCCACAATCTACAGAAAATCGCAGGAAAATTAAATTAAAAATAAACTCCATAAGGTTGCAGGTCAATTCTACTTTCAAGAGTACATTTGAAGCCTGGAAGTGTCTCACAAAAGTTTTCAATAGATTTTAATTTGTATTGAGTATCAAAAGCTTTTAAAGCATTTGAAAACGAAGCGACTGAAAAAAAAAATTAAAGGTATATAGATGAAACAAAATGATTATTTCGATTAATTTTGTTGTCACATTTTTAATTTAATGTCATCGGAACATTTTTCTAAATTTTCTCATTAATTAGTTCTGAAAAGTACTTAATCATCTCAAATAAGAAAAAATCGAATGAAGGTTAATAATTTCCGAATATAAGGGCACACGTCAGAAGAGCCGAATCAGTTATTTTTAGAAGCTTCCACAAGTGAATTTTGGCGATTTCCCAGTTTATTTTTCGTGCTTCGATAAAAGCTACAATTTTGTAGCCATGAAAGTTTGATAAATAGTTCCATTAAATGTATAATTGTAGCGTACTGTATAATTTAACACAATCTTCTCTTAAAGATTATAGCAGTAATGCAAACTTATTTTAATTTGTAAATACATTATTCTACCAAATAAGAGAAAGCTCGTGGGTTTCAGGGCCACGACACAACGTCTTCTGGATTGAGCTGGGCGCTCTACATGCTGGGCCTCCATCCCGAGGTCCTGAAGAAAGCACAGCAGGAGATCGATGACGTCTTGGGAGATGACGAAGACATCACACTAGATGACATCAAAGAGCTGAAATATCTCGACTGTATCTTAAAGGTACGTAAGAAGCTATAAAAATATTCTTGAAAAACTGCAGATAATTCAATAATTTAAATATTATCAGATTAATCAAATTGGAATTAAAATCCTGTAATAAATTTCTTACAAATGACTTGGTTGGTACTTTAGTTTTTTTTAAATGGTAATATCTTTGCAAATAAGTAACTGTTCATCATTTATTAAAGTATTATCAATAAAAATTGTTCCTTGTTTGAATTTATGCGAATTCCAAATAATATAACGTTCCCCTTGTAAATTTGTTTTAATTTCAAAGATTTTAAATGTTTAATTAAATTAATTAAGGAAACTAAATTTAAAATTAAATATTATTTATTTTAAACAACATTTTCTTACTTTACTATAGTATTCGTTCATCCTAATATTTTACTGAAACCCAATACAGTAATTAGATAAAACCATATGAAATTTATTTACACATATTTTTATAAAATATAAACATTATGTTAGGAAAATTAATCCATTATTTTTTCAATAGATATATAGAGTGATCAATATCTAATAAAAATATTAATCAAATGATTTCAGATTTGTTTTCCATTCCCTTGAGGGTGCTTAAAATAAAAATTAGCAAGAAAACAATTCATAAGATTTGATAGTTTTTGTTTTACAAAGACGATACTGCACGCCTAGTGGCGGAAATAGTAGAGGATGCTAATGGTCAGGATACAATAATAATCAATGCGTTGCAGCTTTGATTTCCGTTCAGGTATTTTTGATCTTAACGATTTAGAAAAAGAGACTCATCATTCAAAATATCAATAAAATCACCGAAACTCTCAAATGTTATCAGTCGTAGCTTCATCCACGAAATAAAGATCGCCTATAAAAGCTTAAACCAGTTGTACAGTTCAAATCTGATAAATAAAGTCTTGAATATCACGCAAAAATAATAAATTTCATTTCTATAAAACGTAATATGTAATTTATGTAAAATATTTGCACAAACACTATAAGATTAATTTTAAACGAAATTCTAGCGTGAACTATAGTTTTTTTAAAATTAGAAAATACAATTTCATCACCACGATTTCTCATATTCACCAAAAATATTTTTTTCAATGATAGGTCTTCACAAATATTAAGAAGCATATCACTTGGTTTTCTCAGTTTGAAACGTATTTTATTTTTGAATTTTATCCATTGAAAATTGTAATTTATTTAATAAATTTGGTTTTTGTACAGATAAGACTGTAATTTATATGTTCATATAAAAAGTGCATACGTAATTTTATTTTAATACATAAAAGAACCAAAATTAAGTTAGGGAATAATTTTACTTTTATACTGTTAATTTTAAGTTTTTTTATAATTCGAGAGATAAATTTCTCAGTGATTAATATATAATAAATTTTATTTCTTCAATTTATAAATTGGTGAAAGAACTTTTTCAATAATATTCAATGAAAAGAAAGCAGTTTCCTTTCACTTTCATTAGGGATTTCTATTGATATATTCCAAAATATATTTTAGTTTAAATAAAAAAAATGAAGAATTTGTTTTGAGAATATGCATCTGAAAATGATGATACTCTTGTGAACTTTAATAAATAGTTGGATATTTAATGAAAAAATTTATAGATATTTTTCAGCATTTGCTCAGTTTAAAAACAATTGACTGTTAATCAAACAATGCAAAATGATTGTTTTAATTTGACGTCCGCTTAGAACTGACTCGGATTTTCGTTCCATTGAAAATAAGCCGGAAGGAACCCAATCCATTGTTGCACTCTACTTTTTCAAATATTTAAACATAAATTTCTGTTCATTGTTGACTTTCGCAATCTCAGAAGATTATTTTTCTGTGAATACGTTTTTTGTGATATTTTTGAAATTATATGGATCATTTTTCGTTGCATTTATTTTGCTTACAGAAGAAACCAAAGGAAATCAATGGCTTCATAATCCAATATTTTAGCAGGGACTTCAGATTTCTTACACAGAGTGGCATGGTATTTGAGAGGGTGATGCAAATTATACATTCACACGATTCAATTGGTATTTTAAGAAAAGTCGTAAAAGTTTTTTTAAAAAAGAGAATTTTAGCACTTCTAATATTCATTATTTAATAGATGCATAATTTTGGAGCTTTGTAATGAGGATCATCCAAATACGGGTATTTCGTTTTAAAATTTAGGTAGAGCAACTAGAATTTTCTGCTCTTCAACTATTTGGAAAGCTTAAGGTAACTGAAAATCATTGATTGTCATTGAGCCTAAGTGAGACAGCAGATTTATTGAATTCTTGTCAATGCTTGCATGAGATTGTAAGAAGCATTGGAATCAAAAATGGTGCAACAAAATTTAAATAAATTATATTTTAAGATGCTAAATATTTTATAAGATTGCAGATAAATAAAAATATTGTGTTGAACATTACAATTTTTCTTGAGATATTCATTACGAAAGAAAATGAGGAAAAAAATGTGAAAGATAACTATGAAAAGAAAACCATCTTTTTAGTGAGCTGGTAATTTCCGAACAGGAAAATTTGAAAGTGCTTTACTTTGCAACTTATATTTTGAATCATTAATTGAAAATTAAAGCATGTATTTCTCACTTCATGTATTTTTGATGAAAGCTTTGAGAATATTTTTGTTCCAGTTACATTAGTTACTTTTACTAATCAAAAGTTTTAAATAGAAAAACTTGATTTTTCCGCTTTATTTTGTCGTGGCAATATATAATTTTTTCAGCAATTCAAACTCTTCATTTTTGACATGCAACAGATAATTTCTTTGATTTTCAAGTGTTTTGAAGAAGCAGATTTAATTTTCATAAAATATTTTTGATGCCTTTAATTTAAATTAAAGGTGAATTACTCAATAAATATTTAATGGAATTTCTTCTTATTCTCATCTACTGAAAGAAATTTATTTTCCATTTAAAGTTAACATTTGCTATTTATGATTAGTTTCAGATCAAGTCATAAAAATAATCATAAATAGCAAATAATTAGTTGAAAAAAGAGGACATTTTTCAAGTTAATTATTAAGTCAATCGCTTAGAAATTTTAATATTATTATAAGTTATTTTTAAGTAATTACACTATATTACCATTATTTTATCATGCCAATATTATACCAATAATTTATTTCGTTCAATTCTCATTAATATTTCTCATTGACAAAAAAATATGGGTACTAAATATATTCATAAGAAAGAACACTCTCTGCTGAATTCAATCAACTTGCTGAGAATACTGATTTATTTTAGTTTACTTTCAGAAAGCAGCAATTATTAAACCCCGTGTTTAGTTTGAGTCACTCTTTAAATGCACCAGTTATAATTTATTTTCTTATAACCCACAGGAAACGCGAAGGCTGTGGCCACCCACTCCTTTCATCGCTCGAGACCTTGAAGGAGACACACTCATAGGTAAGTTTACGAAGTGTATTTTAAAAATCCCTTGCATTGAAATATCCTAAATAATAAAAATTCCATTGAAACGGCAATTTTTTACTTGTGTGGAGTGATGCTTACATACAAAGTGTCAGTGACGCTTACATACATAGGGCAGCAAAATTAAAATGCGATTTTTCAGGAAAATTAATAATTCATGCGTAATTGTTTTACATAAACTAGTAAAATAAATTTCGTTTCAAAAATTATTTTTGCGAAACAATCGATATCTCCTTACAATGCATTGCAATAATTTATCAGCTAAAGATTAATGTGTCGTAGCCTTCCTGGAACGCAGATGTGTCTTGATGGATTTTTGTTCTTCATGCTGGCTGGATCGCCGCGAAACGAAGATCGAGAGAAGACTGTCTCTTCTGAAATGCGGCAGACACAATTCGTCCCCCCCTTTCCAAACCAGACAGACGAATTTTTTCCCTGCAGTTTCTGAAGATATTGTTGACAGCATTGAGGAGATTTCGAATTGTTACCGGCATTGAAAAAATAAAGAGATTTAAAATGAATAAATTGTCTTTTTTTTATAATGATAGCTCTAAAATAAGAATTTTTAACATGCGGAAAATGCATCTCTGGTGTAGTGTAAACAAATTTGTTTGAGGAAATAAAATGAAAATTTTCAAAAGGAGTTTTAATTTAAGGAGAATATATTGTTAAGCGTAAATAGCAAAATAAATACAATTACAATATAGGAATAAATTGAATTTAAAGAGATTCACACACACACTAAGAAATGATGCTTACTTCTTAGAAGTGGAAATAATAGTATGAGTTACAAGAGCGAAAGGCTGATAAAAAGGCTGTTGATAATGGCTGATAAATACTATTATGCTAAAACAACTTGTAGATCAATCTGGTAAAAAAAATATTTATTCGAGCAAGTAATAGTTTTCTTCTTTATTTTATAGTAGTTTAGTCTTTGAGTCTTTTCATTCCTGATTAAGAGTAGAAGGGAAAAGTATTTATTTTTAGTACAATGTGAAAAAAAATGTAATTTTCTTAATTATTTAATCATTTTATAAAAAATAATAAAAGTTGTAATCTATACACCAAAAAATAAATGAATCAAAATAAATATATATTTGAAACGAATTTTTAAAATACGATTTTTAGTAAAATAATAAATGAACAGTTTTTAAATAGGTTATTTGTGTAGAAAAGCAATTGAAAGCATTCTTTCAATGAGTTAAGCCACGGAGAAAAGTCAGCCCCAGATCCTCTTTGATGGAGGAGCGCCCACAGAAATAAATTAGCCTCGACATCAGATCCCTCCAAAAAGCGGAAAAGGGACCGAAAATGCGATCTGGTGAAATGAATTATATGCAATATTAGATGTTTAATTTAGATTTTGACCAACAGTTTGTCCACTGAATTGTGACATTTGCAGTATTCAGGATTTATCGCTCTTACTTCATTGCCTTTGTCTAAGCAAAGAAATGGGAATAAAAGTTCAGCGATTCCTGATAATTTATCGAATTCTGGAACTGAGATTTTAGTTTTGATAGCGATATATTTTTATTTCTGTGCAATATGTTTCCTTAAATTTTATATTTTTTTATATTATGTAATAAATAAAAGTTTATTGTAATTTAAGTGAAATTTATTAAAAATGTTTTGATAAATTGGTTTTTCTTATAACTTGATCTCCATGACAAAAATCAATATAAAATCTTTTCTAGAAAAAAACATGCCTTATTCAATATATATATATATATATATATATATATATATATATATATATATATATATATATATATACATATATATGTATGTAGTGTCGGTCCATATGTGCAGGGTGTGCAGTGCAAACCCTGACAAAATTATGAGAGACAATAATTTTCTGCAATTATGTCTACCTATCTTTATATGGTATATAATAAATATTATTTATAACATATTCAAATATTATGTTGATTTGCTTGCTTGTATTCCCACAGTGTGTGGGGTACTAGGTACTGCACCATGTAGCGCGTTCAAAAACAAACGAACATAGGAAGTTTTGATGTGTACGCACTGCGCACTAAAAGAAAAGCACGCTTTATATGCATGGGCTACCGGAGAAGCTCAGCGTACTATAGGACTGAGGCAAGTGCAGGTATTTTTCCTGCATTTAGCATTCAGAATCATCCGAAGGTACGGTTTATTATGCGTTGTATTAGATCGGGGTGCTGAAGCGCTTTTTTGGTTTTGTAACTGATTAACTGGCCATACGATTTTGTAGACGGTTAAATTGATATATTGTAAGATTTTGTTCTTCTGGAAATATAAAAGAATCAATATAAAGGGGGAAATGTTTTAGTGTGGTAAAGTAATTTCGGTGATGCGTTGTATTTATAGAAACAAATCGCTGAAAAAGATTTTTGTTTTGTTAGACATAAAAGAAACGAATTTTAACAGTCCGAATTTCACCATCCATTGTGTCTTACACACAGTATATAAGCTATATCTGTAACACCATATCTCTGGTTTTGTTTTTAAAAATTATCAAGATGTTTTTCGCAGAAGTTATGATTTGTAAGTTAAAAACAATTAATATTAATTATGGATGTGGATTAAGTTACATTTATTAATTTAATAAATAATTTAATCCACTGACCGAACAAGAAACAGTTCGTTCTATTGTGCCAGCGTGCAGTGAAATCCTCTGCACCTGGAATAGACGTTCAGTTTGTCGGCACGAATGAGCATCCGGATGAGGCAACGCAGCGGCGGGCGCCCTCTGGTGCTGAGTTTGATGAAAATATAAGTTTTTCGTGGAAACCCGAAGCTTTGCTTTATCGCCGCTGATATGACACCACAAGACATGAATTTTGCTTCAGTGCTAGTAGTATTCTCATAAGTTAAGCGGTTTTTATAGTTACTTGTAGGTAAATATTTTATTTATTGTATTCTTTAAATTTATATTCATAATAAATTATCCATTTCAGAATGGAGATTTCAGATGTCTCAATAATTAAAGATTTATTGGAAAATCCATGAGGCGTAACTACAAAAAACGAAATAGTTAAATTAAGTAGACCAATGCCCGATATTATTCTATCGCAAAACGTTAAGATTAAAGGACAACAGTGTGTACGATAGTTTCAAAAATCAATGTATGAAAAATTTCAATGGTTAAACAGTTATAGTGAATTGAATAAGTTGTACTCTTGGTCATGTTTACTTTTTGTTGTAATTGAAAGGGATAAGAATATTTGGACAAAACGAGGTTACAGTAATCTAAATAATCTCTACGAAGCTGCAAAAAATCATGAAAAAACACAATCTCACATAAATGCCGTAATACTATTAAAGACATTTGGTACCTTCAGGATATTTTAATGTTAGATCAACAAAAAGCTTCATCGATTGTTCAACACAATGAAAAAGTAACAAGAAATAGAAATATTCTCAAAAGATTAATAGATGTAGTTTGTTACTCAGCAAAACAAGATGCTTTCGTGGACACAATGAGAATATAATTTCCCTTAATCACAAGGAAAGTATATAGAATTGATAACTTCAAATTGTAAATATGATGACCTTTTAGCAACCCATTTAAGAAATGCTACTTGTAACTGCTACAAATGCGATTGGTCGATCGCTCGAATGGCAGTCACCCGAAGCCTTGTCTATTGGTTTGTAAATAATTGGTTCATAAAAAAAGAGATACCTCTGAGTAATATCAGTAACTGCAGATGGTGCTCCAATGATAATCAGGCGCTAAGAGGTTTATTTAAAGAAGGTGCCGATGAATTAACAGCGCACTGTATCATTCATCATAAACAATTAGTTGCCAAAAATTTAAATCCACACGCCTGCCTAATTCATTACAATATTTAATGAAAGCTATCAACACAGTCAGAAACAAATCGTGGACTGACAGATTCTTTAAGCAGCTTTGCATTGTAAACGATGAAGAATTTAATCGTTCGATGCTTTATACAGAAGTTCGTTGGATGTCGAAAGATACCCTTTTAGATAGGTGTTATGAACTGCTTAATTTGGTGCAGGATTTTTTGAAAGATAATAATGATGCTTTACGATCCAATTGAATTCAACTCAAAAGCGCTTATTTGAAAGAGTTGTTTGAAAAAATTAATGAAAGCAGTCTTCAGATTCAAGATGATGAAGTGAATTTGATAAAAATAAATATCTGTTATTTTATTTGTGAAAAAGTTCTTCTGTACAAACGAAACTTTGTATGAAGAGAATTCAGTCAGTTCCCAAATTAATCAAGAGCAGAAAATAAAGATTAAGACATGCTTCCTTATTATGAGCACTTGTAGGTCTCCATTCTGAATTTAATCAACGATTTGATGGTATTTTGAAAATGAGCATACCTGATTGGATTTTGTGGATTCTTTTTCAAGTGTGTGTGTAAATACAGAAGAATTGCCTCAGTTAGAAGAAAAACTGATGGAAGTGATTTCAAATGAGATGAATTGAAATTTAAATTCAAAAAACAGCAACTAACAATGCTATCTGCAAAAGGAGACCTTTTCGGTTTATCATATTATGTGGGCTATGATTCAAAATTTCTTAATTGTCTTATTTCATCCTATTTACTGGCAGGTGGTTTCAGTGCAAGAACTAATTTATTAACAAAAAGTAACCATTTGCAAATAGTCAATCGCATTGATTAAGGATTACTGGTGATGAAAATAGAACCAAGGATTACTAAATTGGTTGTAGTATACCAGGTCGACTCTTACCATTAAGATGATTTCGAATGTTTTAATTATTTTTTTTGTATTACATTCTATTCTGAGTTCACAATAAATGGTTTTCTCATCGCAAAGTTCAATATTTACTTTTTATATACTTTTTTTACTATATTTTACAAAAATTAGAAGCATTAATCTATCTATCTATCTATCTCTCTCTCTCTCTCTCTCTCTCTCTCTCTATATATATATATATATATATATATATATATATATATATATATATATATATATATATCCTATTTAAAAATAATTTCCAGGGGGCGCTAAATAATGTTTTTTCTGTAAAGGGGGCAGTAGGATAAAAAGCTTGAAAAATATGTCATTATAGATCCTTAAATGTGAGGTTTATGAACTATAAACTTAGAATAGTAAGCAGTATTTATGTTTTATCTTTTATTAAAAAGATAATTTTTTAATATCATTAAAAATGAGCCGACACTGAAATAAAAAAATTGAATTTTGCTAAAATAATTTTGTTCTGTATTTCGAACAAAGTATTATTCTTTGGAATGTAATCTTCCTAATAAACTGAATCTTGTTTCTTAGTGTGGTGGGGTACTTTCCTTCCTGTTCTATTCAAGCAGAAGCCTGAGCCGACTCAACAGCTCATCCATTCTATTGATCTGAGATGTTTGTAGTTGCTCAGAATTCCTTTTAAATTATAACTGTTGAACTAATTAGCCAAACAACGACTGCTGAGCAGCCAACAGAATGCTTCAATCAAGTTTTAATGAGAACTTTCAAGTATCAAAGGTTGTCTGCGCTTGTCTGTCGGAGAGGGTCGTCTATGAAAGGCTCCCCGGGAAGGTTCTACTACTTAAGCCGTTGTCTGATGAGATGTTACTAAAGGAAATTACATTGAAGAATGTTCACGTTTGTGATATAAGGAACGAAAATATATAAATTTTCAAATCAATCCAAGTTTTTTTCTTAATTTGCTGATGTTCACAGAATCTCTAATAATATTGAATAAATAATTGGTTTGTTATAAATATATTATGTGATAATTTATAATAAATAAAAATTCTTGAAAGTTAAGAATATATATATTTTACATATACATTTTTTATAACATTTTGAAAAAATAAGTTCATTTTGACTTATTTATCTAAGTGATTTTGTTCATCGGTCATTTTCTGCACATAAGGAATGGAAACACAGAATAATGTGGATTCTGAGTCATTAAAATCACCTAAGCTAGAATTCGAACCAGTGAACTGTAGAACCCGTGGCCAGACGGCTGCATTTTTTCAGCGTGAGAAATTATAAACAAATTATCTTGTAAGCAACATATTTATAAATTTTCCATTTTGAAAAATAAAATTGGTCATTTTTTTATACATTAAAATATTTTTGAAATTATGAATAGAGTAAAGTAAAGTTGATGGTGTGGATTTTACTCTTGGTAGATGGTTACCTGATTCCGAAAGGAACGAGCTGCGGCATTCTGATTTACATGCTTCACAGGGATCCAAGCATTTTTCCAAATCCTGAAGTGTTTGATCCAGAGCGGTTCTCCTTCACCAACTCGACTGGAAGGCACCCTTTCGCTTACGTCCCTTTCTCGGCCGGACCCAGGAACTGCATCGGTAATTCAATTACTTTTATTAATCAATTATGCTACTGTAAATTTATAAGATAAAACATTTAGTCCTTTTGACTAATAATTTTGTCTTTTTCAGTAACGAAGTATCCATTAAATTTTTTTAACTAATACAAATATTTCATACAGAGAAGAAAATTGTACATTTTCCTACATTTATCATTCTTACAAATAAAACGGATTGTTGATCACATGGCATAGAGCAAAAATCAAAAGCTGAATACTTACTGCAATCGGACAGTGGTCTTATCCAGTTATTAAACAGCCATTTAACTTTTACTTCGCTGGACTTAATTTTCTCCATCAGTAGTAAGATTTGAAATGTGGGATTCACTGTTCTTCATGCGAATTTCTGAGTATGCATTTTTTAAAATATTGAATCGTATACGACTGGTCATGATTTTCGTGCTTCTTCTGTATTATTATTTAATATTTCTCAAATGTGTCGTTAGTACTTTCTGTATTCAATAATTTTAACATAAGCATTATCGATATTTAGAGCTAAAAATCTTTGTTTTGAAGGCTTAAATAATTAACGCTTGAGTAATTTAGTGATATAAATGGTAAATGAAACTAAGGATTTCATTTAGACAAATGTTAATATTTTAAATGAAATCAATTATTCATCACTTTATAATTTATTTCATAGTATATTATGTACCTCGAAATAACTCTCACACATAAATTGGTCACGCCCAACTACACTTTACCCACGCTCTCAAATCTTAGAACTAAATTACGCAGGGAATATTTATAATTTTTTCTTTTCATGGTAATGAGGATGTGATTATGCAGAATAAGGAAAATGTCTTCTAAACCGGCAGAAGAAAACACACTTCTAAATAGACAAAACAGACACACTTAATTACAGTCCCATTGACAATTGCTTTAACTTGAAATAATTACATAGACAAGAAAAATCTGCTCAGTTTCTGAAACACAACAGATAAATAGCGATTAATTTCACTTGTTGGAATTCTTTTCACGTAATTTCTTTAGCTCTGATTGGTATCGCTGAATCTGTAAGAAGTGAATAAAAAATTTACACGGATAGAGACTTTAAGGACACGCTTATGGAGATGGTTAGAGGACTTCTCACTCCGTTTCAATGTAACGTTGCGACTTGTGAGGTTACCTTATAGCATAAAGATGAGCATAAACTGAATGAATCGGTAACCATTCAGTAAACCGCAGATGTCTGCCTTTATTGTGTGCTATGCATTTTTAACTACGCTTTTTTTTCAAGCAGAAGAATGATTTTGCAGCGATAACTCAAATGCTTTGAAATATTTTTCTTTTTAGTAAGAGAATATTTCGTCTAATTTCATTAAAAGAGCAACCAAAGTAACAATATATAAATGTTTTATACTCTTTATATGGATAACTTAGCTGAAACATGAGCGCCAACAGGAAAATACAAGGAAACCTTGACAGTTTTTAAGTGAAAAATCTTTTGAGAAGCATTTTTGTAGGTATCAAAGTAAATGGTGTATGAGGTAGAAGAACAAATACTGAGTTATACAGAATATACAAAAACCCAGATATAATTAATTTTATTGCTATGGAAAAATTAAGTTGGATCGGGCACTTTATTAGATTAGATGACCCACAAAAAATCTTCATGTCCATACCCAGGAAAGACGATGATTGGACTGCATTGAAAGTGACATAAAATTATACATTCCGGTGCAGGTGAGCCCCGGACAGTACCTTTTAGGTTTGGAATATTATCCTATCAACAAGTGCCTCGAAATTTTGAACCACGGTCAGATAACGAGTTCACACCTGAGCTGGCACCTTCCCCTTTACATCCACGCCACTCCAGCGGAAGGACTTTGGGCATCACATATTTACGGGAAACATTAAAATTATAGAATGAAAGTCTAAAGCTGAAGATAAGCTGTCTTGTGTAGATGTCTGGAGAATGCAAGTGCTCATCCTGGGCAATCATGACATTGACGAAGAAGAATCAGAATTAATTGCCAGATATTAATTATAAGTTGTATAGAGAAATTATCAAGCAAAGGCAGTATGATTAACTGCTATATCACTGTATTGTGAAGATCTTTCGAAACAAAAGTAAATATGTGGTCATTATTAAAACTGAATTTCATGCTACTCTTTTGTTATAAACAGCTGATTAAGATATTCATTGTATTTTTGTTTGGAAATTGTCGATACAGGGTGTAACAGACTGCTGAAGCTATGATTTTCAAATATAAGAGCGTCATTCGTTAGTTCTAATGAAGTTGTGTGTTAAAACATGTTGGAAAATGTTTCTTTCAGATGTTTTGAATTTATTGCTTTTTTTTAAATCTAATGGATTAAAAAAGTTTTAAATCTGACATAAATAAAATTTTAAAATGTTATTAAATTAATCAAGATATTACTGTGTACTGTAATTAGTGTCTTAATGAAGTGTTTCTCAATACTGAAAACTCTCTATTGTCAGGTATTTTTTGGAAGCCATAATTTCATCAAATAAACCAAATACTTCAATGTGAGATGAACCATTAGAGTAAAAAAAAGAAATTCCACTCAATTCCTGATGAATGCGTTCTAAAAAGAATACTTTGTAATTACCATGTCAGTTGTGGTCACAAAATGTCCTTTCTAATCCTGAAACATTTCTTACATATAAATGTAGTACAAATTACATGAAGTATAACATTCTCTTTACGCATTAAGTCAATGTTATTTCCTTTGCCAAATTATGTTGAAATGTAACTTTGTAAGAAAAACGTCCCTCATATTACACACATATCTATAAGTTAAGGATAATGCGGAAACCCATGGAAATCGAACTCGAAAGAAAAAAACGCCACCAGTAAAAATATCATACACAAACATTATATACAAATTGAAGAAAAACACTTGATGAAGCCGAACGTACGCCAAATGACGAGATTGTAAAAGGGGGATAACTAAGGATCTTTGGCGAAAAAGAAGCCGTGTTCACAACCAATCCATATGGCGTTCATTCACACGACCACATAAGTATGACACTTGTGGATGATGATGCTTTTGGTAGAATTATCGGACACCTTGAAAGCAGGTGTACGCCAACCTCAGTAGCCGAAGAATTCGGAATCACCCAAAATATCATCTATTGTCTGTGGCAACGATTCCAAGCCGATAGAAATGTCAGTAGACGTTATAGCACAGGACGTGTCCCAGTGACAACGCCAAATGACGATCAATAATTGGAAACAACCTCCAAAAGAAATTGACAGAGCACAACAGCGGACCTGTCGCATTATTTATCGTCACCTACAGTTACAACCAAACCGTATACAGACATTTGGGACAGTATGGTCTGTACGATCGCAAGTCTGTCAGATGTGTTCCCCTAACAGTAATTTACTGACGCCAGTGGTTAGCCTTGAGTACAGGGCATACAACGTGGACACGATCACAGTGGATTTGGTGATGTTTTACGACTAGTTGAGGTTTTGCTTACGGTCCGATTCATGTGAGACGTTCATATGGAGAGCACCAGGTACCTAGTACCACCAAGACAAAATAATTGAAAGCAAATGTTACAGTGATGCAAGAATTCTCGTTTAGGAGGGGGTCAAATCGAAAAAATGACAGGCCAAATTTATCGTGACATGTTTCTGGACCAACATGTCTATTTGCTTAGAGGTAATGTGGGGGCAGAGTTTGTGTTTATGTATGGCAAAACCATCTAATGCTTGAAATTTAGTGTTTATGTATTTATGTGTTCAAAGCCTTCTATTATTTAAAAAATACCTCTGTATACTATATATATTACAATATTTTTATGCAATACACTTTCAAGATTCCTTGTTTAAAAATTAAATCAAGTTTAGAAAGTTTCTCTATTATGATTCTCCATACGATAGATACGCTCAATATGATTATTTCCAATAAAACCAGTCTTCAGTTTTTTTTAGTTGTTATGGTATTTTACTATGCTTGGATGTAGGTAGTTTCTAATATATTTATCCTGGTATATTCTTTATATGAAAAACTCTCTTCAGATCATTTTTTTAAAATTAAGAGCTTTTCCATAAGAACCATTAGATTTTTGGTTACATTATTTTATGATGGTTGATATAATAGTGTTTGTTACATTTCACTTATATTCATGATTTTTTATATCCTTCCATGTATATGAAACTGGTAAATATTTAATTACACAGTATTTATTCGCTGATTAACGATTATTATTTCAGGTCAAAGATTTGCTACATTTGAAGCTATAACCGTACTTGCAACTATCATCAGAAAATTCAATCTGAAATCTGTGGAACCTTTAGATAGAATTCATATTGTGGATGAACTTGTATTGCGAGCGGAGAATGGTTTGAAGATGATATTTGAAAGGAGAAAGAAGTGATAACAGCCCTCTCTGCTCGCTTGCATTTTGATTGTTTTTTTACTTAAATGCATTATTTTTTAACACACACAGTCATTCATAACCAAAATTAACTTTGATTTTTATTGTCTTTTATAATGCATCATTATCAATAAATTTAAGTTTTCATTTAGTTTAGTTCATTTCTTTTTACCACAAGTATTAGTCTCTTTTTCAAATCCATTACAATAACTTCATTTTAGAACATAACTGATAGTCCAAATTATCGCATATAAATACTTTTAAATATAAAGATTTCAAATTGAAAAAAAATTAATAAAACTTAATTCTAAATGCATTGTTCATTTTTTAAAATGCAAATGTTTTCGATCAGTTTTCAGGTTTATGTAATGACAAGAAAAGAAGACAGATACTCAATCTAGTTTCTCAGTTTATTGTTTAGCATTAAATTATATTTGACGATTACTGAAACTGAAAAAAAAATAAAAGCTTTTTAGTAAATATTCAGGAGTGTAAGTAAAATGAATTAAAGTACAGGGTTAGCAGAAATGATTCATTCGTTTTTCAAAAATACTCTATGTATGCACATGGAACTATGTAAAAGGAACCACAGCTTCTACAACCTCTCGAAACGTTTCTTATGCATCGGTTTAGTGACATGACCGAATGCACTCCATGCATTTTATACCAAGCACCTGGTGTCCTTGAATTACCGATTGATGATTTGTCTACCGAAGGGATGGGCAAAGTTTCTCGGCCAAAATTTGAAAAAAATAAAGTTGACGAGCATTAATAAATTCTTCTAAAATTTTAAAAGCAATATACAATTTAAATATGTTAATGAGATGAGTGGATTTGCGATTACTCTTGTAAAAGTTCCTTATATTGAACTAAGAACCTTGAATCCGAAGTGAGATGTATTGATTCTAAGGGAGAAGCTTATCTGTCAGTCTGCTTCTGAAATGATTCCTTCTGAGATTCATAGTAGAAAACACTTTTTCACATGTATAAGATAAAGCAAACATAGCACTCAGTTTCTGGGCGTGAGATATTAAATTTGGGAAACTTAATTTCGATAGTGATTTGTAAGATTCTAACTTTGGCATAGTTAGAAATAGCTGCTTGTGAGATGATTGTTAGATGGCGAATAAGCCGCCATACTTTCGTGTAATACTGTAAGCACATCAGAGTAATCAAATTGCACGGACTGAAGAAACTCTTGCAATTGCCGGTGAGTAAACCCACGAGATTGAATAATATTTACAAGCTTCACGACTGCAATAAGCCATTCAATAATAACGCAATAAGCACGGATTTCATATTCAATGCAGCTTAACACAAAGCATTTTGATGTATAACACAATGCAAAAAAACAACATTGTTTCTGGGATAATTTTGATTAAAGAGTCCAAGAAATCCAGATTTATTTCCTGTCATATTAGGTGATCCATCGGTCATAATATTACATATATTTCTTATAGGCACTCTCATATTTATAGGCCCTTCCTGAAATTCACGAAAAATATCATATTTCATTGTAGTTCCCTTTATAGAAAGCATGCACGCCAGTTCCTTAGTGATTTCAAAGTTCTCATCAACACCTTTTATGAATAATACTAATTGAGCAGTATCATATATATCAGTGCTTTTATCCATAGCTATAGAGCAAAATTTAAACTGGTCAATCTCTGACTAATTGTGATGCCAAATTTTTATCGATGGCTTCGATTTTAGAAGTCTCTGATACCCGAGATAAGCTTACACTCTCAAAATAATTTTTCTCTAGTCTGGACATAAAACATCACAAACTTGGAACATACATTGCTTAAGAACTACCTATCTTGTAAGCTTTATTATTTTTAGCAATATCATATCCTACAATATAACTTGCATGTGTAGCGCTTATTGGATAATGTTTACTTTCTTAAAAAAATTTTGTGGTCTTCATAATTTTTTCAAAGACGTTTTACATTTTATCTTCTTTGGTATTCGGACATTGCTTCTTAATTGGCATTCTTGAGCTTAGATGTAAAATTACGGGAAATGTTATGTTTCTTAAGGACTGCTACAACTTCATTGCAGATAAGACTCACTGGTTTATTTTTAACAGCTGTAAAAATATTTCCGGATCCATTCACCAATTAAAAACAAGGTACTCTGAATTAACTTTGTTTTTTATTTGTAGCCATTTTGAGGTTATAATATTTTATGAATAACCAAACAAGTAAGCTATATTTCTTGTACTTACACCACTATTTACAATGACGTTATAACCGAGAAATATTAAAATTCTATCCGCGGGCCGCATACCTTCCGACGGCCGGAGTTTGCCCACCCCTGATCTACGCTGTGGTATAAGCAAAATCCACTAGCTATCTTCTGAAAGCGGGTTGCACAACTGTAACTCGAAAAACTTGCATATTCAACACTTTTCGGGCTCATCCCCTATTTCAACCAATACTCACTTCCTATTTCCTTCGGAACGCAATGGATTCGTTCTGCGAATATACAATACAATACAAACTTAATGAATTTGTGTTACTTTTCCATATTTCTTATATATGTAGAAGCAATATATTGAAAAATATACCCTTTTTATACTAATGAGTCATTCATTATATAATCTTATATTTTAAAATTCAAAAATTTTTTTAATATTGAAAATCTTAATAAAAAATAAAAATAAACAGTACATATATTATTGGATTTGAAATGATATCGGGAAAGAAGTATTTGCAAACAAATCATTTACAAATATAACACGTTGAAAATATAACGGCATAATAGACACACGTTTTTTGTTTGGTATTAAAATTAGGATAAAGCATGTAATGTTATGTGAAAGCAGTTTAGATGCATAGTATAAACTGAAAACAAAAATCACTCGAAAGATTTTGTTGATAAATTTTGATAAGTATATGAGTCAAGTTTTAGAACTGCATTCTAATTTTTATAATGCAATACATAAATTATTCATTTTATGCAATACAGTTGAATAAGAATTTTCAAAATATAATTAACAAGAACAAGAATTTATTATTACAGTGGCAATTACTTTCATCTGAGTTTAACTTATTCAACTTTTATTAACTAAAAACTATTGGAATCAATTTATTAGCAACTCATATAAAAATGTATATTATTCATTATAAATTTGAGAAAAAAACAAATAATTAGAATATAATTACGGAAACATAAAATGAATATTTTTAATGCTTTCAAATCTTGCAGTTTCTTGAAAGCATTACATAAAAAAATGAATTCTTATAAAATCTGATGTGGTGCGAAAATTTCTATCATTTCAAGTAAACTCACAAAGATTATTGTGTGGCTACTCACAGCATTGCATACAAGCGCGCTTATGTGAAATCATATCATCTGCATTTAACAAAATATGTCTTTCATTATTAATGTAAAAAAGTTCTGAATCATGTCTGTAAGAATCATTTATATATAAAACAAAACAAATTCATAATTTATGCTTTTTTCATAGTTTTAAAATAAAATATCTTTGTTAAATTTCCTTTAATCTTGACTTTTTTGTTAACTACGCGTAGCAAAACTAGAAGGAGATAGATTGTTTTAAAAACAACATTCTTGTTTGAGACAGAATCAATCCACTCTTATTCAGCTACGTAAGAATGTGAAATGTTGGAAAGATTATCTGGTTAAGAAATGGGAATATTGAGAAAAACCTTTTTTTTTCCAACGTTGAATTCTATTAACGTTCAGAACTCGAATTTTGATAGGAAGACAAAAAGGTTGAGATACTTGAATTCTCTCCTAAAAAGTTGTTATATTTATAAATATTTTGAAATTTGATTACAGGAAAACACACAAATTAAGATTTTGAACATCAAATTATGAAAAATATTGAAAGTTTTGATTCTTGAATTAGTTTTAAGTATGGAAACTTGAGCGCTAAAAAAATATATCCGAAAGAAATCATTTTATTTCTACATCTCATGTATTTTAAGTTTTTCAATTTTATTAAATAAAAAGTTTAACAATAGCTTTATTAAAAATTGAAAAACATATTTTAATGTTGGGTAATAAGGTTAACTCTAGTAATCATAAATTTGTTCAACCATCATGTATAAATGATCATTTTTATAGAGGATCCTCGTGTATATAATATGATGAAATAGAGATTTGTGATTAGTAGAAGAAAAAGTTTATTTTCTATTTGATTAATAGGGGAAAAAAGAAGATTTGATTAATAGAAGAAATTGAGATTTGATTAATAGAAAAACAGGAGTTCGAAAATGTTGATCAAGATTCAATTCATATTTAGTTTCAATTGATTTGTACAATAAACGTAACTCGTCAACCGGATTTCAAGATTAATGACACTTTAAGATTCCCCCATTATTCTGATAAATATTTTCTTTTAAGAAGAAAAGAAAAAAATACCTCTCCTGACGACTTTATCAGTAGAGGTGTATTTGAAGAGCAAATAAAACCGTCTGAATGTAGGCTAAACCCATGTTTCGACATGTCAGCAGTCAAGACTTGCACTTGCTTAACCTAAAAGAAGGTGGTGAGAAAAATTCCTCAGAAAAAAAAGACGCTGAGTCATTAGGGATGATAAATGTCATTAATTGTGTATTTCTAGGGTACACGTATGCAATTCAAAGGGTTAGAATAACTGATTTATTTCCTTGAGTTGAATTAATTCGAATGCCTACGCAAAAACTTTCGAAAGCAATTGTTTTATGACTCCGAATATTTAAAGCAAAAGAATAAACAGGAGATCAACTAAAATTTTATTTGTTTGAATAGATTTTCATTTGCAGTACAAGCTGAACATATGAAATTTACTATCAGCACCCAGAAGTGATTTTACCATGCCTTCATCCAAAATTTCAAATGGCTAATCCTTAAATTTTTTATAGAACGGACGTGCATCTAATATTAGTGTAATTTTGACTTAAATGATGAACTATCATTCATCAATTATTTTTATACTAATTAATTTTGTATAAATTCCTCCTAAAATAAAAAGCAAAATCATTTTTATATACAAAATAGTTCCTTCGCCGAAATTAACAAGTAGCTAATTTTTTTTTCAATAAACGAGTAATTTTGTAGAATATTGAGAAATTTTTTTCATAAATGCACTAGTGGATCAACTAATTTATTTTGAAATAAGTCTTGCTTTTTCTTTCAGTTTATGTATGACAACTTACAAAGAATTGAGATAAAAGTTAAATATAAAAGAAAGAATTGTTTCCAATGTTTAAATGGAGTTTTAAACAACTTTTTAGAAAACAACAATTTAATGCATTTTTAAATGAAAGTATAAACATTGAATGTTCAAGAAAATTATTTATTTTTGCAATAGAATTTCCTCAAATAAAAAAAATAATACGAGATGATAAACGTGAAGATTTCATGCAAAGAAGCTAAATTGTAATATTTAGCTTCTTTGCATGAAAACATCACGTTACCTTCTTCGAATGTGGATCGTTATAATAGAAGAAAATACATTTTAAGCTGAAAATCTTAATTGAGTTATCATTCGCAGGCAAAAGTGATCTGAAAGAGACAACAAAGATATTACATCGCTAGGTGGAGAACCTAAGATGGATATGTTTAACATTTGAAGTTAATTTTCACAATCGTAGAAACCTTTACATTTTTAGAAGGAATTGCATTCATTAATTTTGTTTTAATTAAAAATTTCTGAAAACAGATGTTCGTTTAAGCACTTATGTTGCCTTATTGTGGTTTTGAGGTAGAACAACGCTCTTGAGAGCAAAACGTCCCGATCTGAACAGTGGGAAACGAGTTTTTACCCTCTGCATCCGTCAAAGTAGACGAATGAGAGTGTTTTCCTCTCTTGCGACACAAGATCTGCGGAAATCTTTTCTTCAGGACATTCACCCAGGCCTTTAAAAGTTTCGAAGCACTCACGTGCATAAGGGCTCGCCCCATAGTCTTAGCACGGGAGAGTTTTCGCTCTGGTGACAAAAAATTTAGCCCTCATGGGGATGACTTAAATGGTTAGACGAACTTTTTTTTGAACCAAATCAAATATTTGACTTAGATCAACAGCCAAATGTAAGCAAAAATTAAGTAACAAAAGCTGTTTCTTTTTGGTGAAAAAATATTTGTTGAACGTGTGAGAGCATGTTATAAATAAAATAAAGAAAATCCCTTGATAAAGAGATAATCTTGCCTCACCCTTGACAATGAGTGGAGTTGCGGAAGATTGAACCATGCGAAGTTTTGAAGAATTCTTCGCACAGCTGAATAGAAAATTTGATTAGGATTAGTTTTGAATTTTTTGTAACTTTTTTTTCGACTTAGAGTTTTCAAAAAAGATTATGAGAAAAACATTAATTTATGTATCATAAAAAAAGATTATAAAAAGATATATATATATTTAACAATACTAGTATGGAATTTTTACCAAGATAATTACTTGTAAACGAAATTTCTCAGTTCATTTTACGAAATGTTAAAGTTCAGTAAAACATCTTAGCATTTTTAGAATTCTGTATATCATGATATAACATCCAAATAGGTATATTACTACTACTATTTTTTATATATTAGAAAGTTTGTAGCATATATTATTAAAAAGATGCTTTAAGTAGGAACCCGAAGTTTTTGTAATAAAGTGTAAAGATTTATAAATGTGTAAATATTTAAAATTGAACTCTGAATATGAAATTTGCATGAAGTAAAATTTACATTCTAAAACCTACTTAAAAAATAAGCCCTTCACGCACACAAATCCTATAAAACAAATTCAAAGTGCAAAACAAAAAATCTTTGGATTATGTTTAAATTTAGGAATATTTTTCTTAACGGAATAAATTTAGATGAGCTCATTTTCTACAAATTTTGGATGAAAATGAAGCTTTTCAGGTTAATCTGAATAGCTTTCTTTAATACATGTTCAACGCGAAAGAAGAATACAAGCGTATAATTTAGAAACCATTCATCGTAAATTGCGCTTTGTTGAAAACTATTTTTTATTATTTGATGTGTACAAGGTTGTTTGTCACTATTATTGATCTTTTGCACACGATTCAGCCAATCAGATATGAATATACAGCTCAAATTAAAAGCCAAACTCGATGTAAGTTTTAAATCCACGAACCGTTAAAACGAAATCCAGAGGGCTTCCTGTCACTTTGTTGTAAGAGTAAGGACAATGTATTTTGAGGTGGACTTCTTTTATTTGCGTGTATAAATTAATGAGTTCTACATAAAATGAGAAAATAGTACCCTTGCTTTGTGTATTAATCTTTTATGAGAAAACCAACTGAAATGCATGATTTCAAGTAAGAACTCTTTTAATTTGTTGTATTTTAGCAGTGGACAGTTTTATATCATAAGAATTTTATCATGATAGAAAATGATATCACTATGATCTTTTTTCTCTTATCATACGATTGTACAGTCATAAAATTATATTCATGACAGACAAAAATTTCGAATGGCTATTTCTACTACAAAGAGATTAGTTTCGCACTAAGTGGAACATTTGTAAAAAATTTTCATCTGTGCTCTATTACATATACGACAGACGTGCCTTTATAATATGTACCAAAGTTTGAAATCTTATATGATGAGGGTGATTATACAAGGTAAACAAGAAAATTCTTGCAGTTTTTAATGACCCAAATGATGATTTTTAATGAACGTACAGAAAGTGTCGCCTGTTGTTAGCCCTCGTAGGGCAATCTTATTAACTCGGGTGCTTTGGACGCAAAGAAGTCCGTGAGTGCTCATTGGTGAAAGATTTTTCCTCGAAGATGGAAGAGAGGGTAATCAGATGGTGCAAGGTCAGGTTTACTGACCTGGATGTCATGAAGTTGCCAACTAAGTCACTGTATGGTATTTCTGTTCAACCGTGGGGCATACAGTTTCGCGGTATCACCCAAGAACAGTACACCCTTACCATGAACCAGTGCTGTCTCCCTCTTTTGCACACGTTCCAACTGCAGCGAATGCAGGTTCGAAGTGATCGTTTGGCCCGTGGGTAGCTGTCCACAGTGAATCATTTGACAACTAGTTCACCGCGCGGACAACAGCTTCATCACAGAAGTCTCCAGACCTCAATTTCTAGATTCACAGCATTATCCCCAAATGCTTGATGCACCACGAATGATGAGCCTGGTCGCAAAGTCAACAACACCTAACTAGCTCCTTCGACAAGTCCCTTTTTCTTCGCTGCTATGCATCATGGTTGGACCTGCTTTTATAACGATTCTTTCTCTCGACTGACCGGTGTCTGAACCACGACACACATGCGTACTTATTCTCAGATCATTTAATGACAATGCGAAAACGGCTAGAATTTTCTTGTCTACCTTATCAATATAGATAATTCAATTTTTAATCTTATGTATAATAGTTCTTTATCCGAATAGAGTTATATTGCACACAAAATAATTTTGATTTACTTTAGTCAATAAAGTTAGCGTTTTTATATTCTTTTAATGACTAAGCAAACAAAACTTTTTATTTATTTTAGCAAAATTTAGCATTCTTAATATCATTAGTAATTCCTAATCACTGAAATTTATTTTTGTTTTTTCCTGTGTGAGACTATTTATGCAGTAAAACTGAGAATCATTCGGAAAGCATGTTTTTGATATTTTTGTTTTGTTTTCCTATAAAAATTTTTTTGCCTAATCATGCCTTCTTTCTATCATCACTCAGAATACTCATCTAATTCTGAAAAAATGTTTGACTGACATTGCTTAAAAAAGCTTCTGTGATTTTATCTCATAGCATAATTTAAAATCATGATCCCTATGAAACATCATCATACACAGATCATTTTTTCTGAATTTTTTGATTGTTACATTTTGTGTGATGACACGGCGAATCTTTAAACAAAGAAAAAATTCAACTATGTATCAAAATATTTGATATATTTCCTTTCGTTACTAATTAATAAAAGTAACACAGATATCCTTTAAAGTTCAGAAATCACGTTACTCTAATTTATGATAAACTATTGAGTCCATTAAACAGGAATCATTCGCGTTAGATTTAATTGAAAGTTCAACAGAGATAAAACATAATCAAGAGATATGAAGAAGATATAAAATTGGGAATTTTATCAAATTCGATACATGATTTGTAAAAATTACAGAATTTATTTCCTTATTTTAATAAAAATTAAGTATTAAAAATATATAAAAAAAATTCATAAAAAATGAGTATAAAGAACAGGGTTTCAAAAAATTTTTTCTAAATTTTCAGGAAAATATAAATGAAACTTCGTAACAAAACTAGATACTTTACTTTATCTTATAGAGATTTTACTGTAGTAAAGGAAATATAATGAATATGTGAATTTTTGAAAAAAGTTTATTAATAATAAAATAATTAGTTTCTCTGAAAAATTAATACAAACAATTTTGGATGAAGTTCCAGTACAGATTGTCAGCAAATTTTAATGATTTCATAGACATGTACCGTCACTGTTATGAAGAAGTAATATTATGAATGACATTTTATTTTCTTCCTTGGAACATAAAATCGAAATCTGAGATTTCATTGTGATGAGTGATTTAATTTTACAACAAATTAGGCGTCTTCATTACCTCGGCAACAACTGTAGAAAGTTTTACTGAGTTTCTTTGCTTCTTATATCATTCATAGAGAGTGTTTTGTTTGGAAAATTAGAATTGGATCTGAAATAAGCATCTATAATTACCATTAAAGTAATTTCAAAATTATTTGAATTTGCGAAACGCAACGAATAGAAATGTCCCTGGCGGAACATTCAGTTTCGAACATTCAATTTTCGATTGAAAATAAATTAATCTTACTTATACTTCACTCCTTATTTATGTTTCTTTATACATGTTTAAAAAATGTAAAAAAGAATATACATAATTTATTATACTTTATGAAAATTTTTCTAAGATAAAAGAGTTTATTTTATACATATATATATTTGTAGAGAAATATTTTATTTCTATTTTAGCGCAATTGTCACACAATTATAATTCAAAATATGAAGAAACTATGTAATTGGTCTCATATGAAGAAAAAGATTTCTGCTCATGAAATATTCAAATTAGAAAATATTTACTGAACAATTTGCTGGATTTATAAATTCATGTCTTTAAAGAATTCACGTAATATCTATTGTGCAAAGCTTATCTGTAACATAGAAAAGTATGAAGCTTTAAAGCAGGGTTGTTTTTAAATCGGAACGTATAGACAGAAGAGGAAACGAGATCATCCCGATTCGCAGATTTAGAAGGTCACCCATTGGATACTCGCAGGAGCTGCCTAACCACCTGATGCTGAATATTTTAATAGGAGCATTTCTTTTCGATACCATCAGAAGGGTGAAAATTTCCCAAGCAGCTACACCGAGGCAACGCAGAAAGCTATGTTGTGAACTACCACAAGTGTTGCAAGCATTTTGTTAATCCCGGTGATTCTGTTTCCACATTTCAAAATGTGTATTTAAAAATTTAACAGATTTATGTGAACCTTTTTTAAAAAATGCACGCAATCTTTATTCTATCCTACAAAATTTCGTTTTATTTTCTAGAACGTAACTAGTATTATATTATGCTGAGTGATTTACTTCTTTTTAATATTCTACATGCTTTAGGAATAAAACAAGGTTATTGCTTAAAAAAAGGTAATCAAACATGACATTTACTATTTAAAGGATGTATATATCAATACATCATCTTATTAAAGAAGTGATATGAAACTAATGTTTAATGTTTTGGAATTTATATTCAGAATATTTCGGTTTTTCATACAGGTGCATAATACGCTATTAGCATAATTTGCAGATATTCTTATGTGCAAAAAATCTGGTTCTAAGAAGGCAGTTTTTCGAATTCATTTTGAATTTTTGAGTACACCTGATATAAAAGTTGAAAGGAAGATTTTTCGAAATAACTAATGGGAGCGCGCGTGCATGCGGAGATGTAAAATCTATTATTTAAAGGAACTCTTTGAGTCATTTTTAGTTTGATGTTCAATAACTCATGCATCTATAATGTAGCACAAGAAACATTTAGTAAAATATAACTTGCCAAAATTATTTTCCAAGAAATATTCTAAGTAAAACCTTTTGCAAAAAATATTCTCTTGTATATTGCGTCCTATACAAACTAACTGAGGAATTATTCTCTACTGTGTAAGATTATTTTGCACTTATTCAACAGAAGGACTAGCTTATCAGCTATGTCTTATCAATTAATAGTAAACTACTATAAATTACTGCATTAAATAAAAATTTTGTAACCCTCAAGTCATTAATATTGTAAATCAATATCTTATTAAAATAATTATTGAAATCTATCCCTCGGACGAAAGATCTTTCCTTGGTCTTAAAAATATGAACATATTTTATTTGAATCAAATGAAAATTCCTCACATTTCCTTCAATTACAAAAAAGAAAATACTAAAATAAATTCCTACAGAATGATGGGTAATTGTATACAACACTTTACCTCCAATACATAATACTCACTGTAAATACACATATGTAATTAACTTTTAGCAAGAGATTCTCCTCTAACTTTTTTACATTCAAACTTCATTACACTGTCTTGCTTAAAAACGTCTTATAATAATCGAAAACCAATTTCAATGATTTCCTTTAGTAATTCAAGAATAATCTTTTGTTTATAAAGATAATGTCACTTCTGACGGAAGTAGGGAAAATGCCAGGAAGAAGTATAGGAGAAAATAATCATGAATGAATGCTACTCATCATAGTAATAATGACGCACAAATTTCCTGTGATGAAATAGCAGAAAGCTTTTTCAGAGAGTCTACGAAGAAAGGCAATAAATAAATCGGAAAAGTTTATATAGGTCAACTTTTCAATAAACGTAAAAAACTAAATTAGTTATGTTTTTGATTGGATGAATAATTTTCGAAATATGATTTTCAGTGAAATTTAACTTTTCTCGAAAAAAATATCCCCTTAAAATCTTTGTTTGAAAAGTATAAAAAAATATTCAACAAAAAAACTTCCTTCTAAAGCGAAAATGATATTCCTTTCTTTTGCGAACGAAATTAAGAAGCACGCTTTTGGATGAAATATAATTCCTTCCCTTATCACCGAATGAAGTTAAACTCCAATCTCTAATTGATAATTGCCGCAAGTGCATTATAGTCTTTATTTCTGTTGTACGTAAGTTTGATTCCTACCACGAATATTTAAGATAATTTGAAATTTTTTTAACTTTGGTTTGGTGATTATAGTCACTTTGAAATGCTTCACAATAAGCGTATTGTAATATAATGAGAATTTAGTACTAGGAATAATGAAGCATTTTTGGCGAACTGGGCTGATATTTCCATCAATGAACAGTAAATTATCAGGATGGCTCAGAGCTGTAACGATGAAATCTTCATATCAGTTCTTTAAGCTGTCACGCCCAATCTCTAATGGATCGGCGAGTAAATAATTTTTATTTGACGAAAGAATTATTGGGAAAGCATTTTCTCTAGATATGAATTCAATATATGTTTGAGATATTCTAAGTAAGAGGACTGCTATTCCCCACAGAAAGAACTCATTGAATTCATTTTAGTAAAGTGTTATTTTACCCCTTTCACAGTTAATAAAATTCCAACGTTTGATTCAACTTTTTGTAATTTAAATCTTATTTTTATTCATTATATAGGTGGTACAAAGTATATCTAATAGATATTTTCTGTTTACAAATAAAGCATAGTCAATAAATTTTCATTATTCCTTATTCATTGCTTTTTTAAGTTCGGCAGATACTGAAATACCTATATATCATATTATCAACTATACATTATGTATAATCAATTACCATATTATTTCCAAAATTGCAGTTTACAAGCAAAATCCTAATATTCCTTATTTGTTTTGCGTTCCAACTGCTAAATTCTAATTACCTAATAGCAGTGCGGTTGAATTGGATGTAAACTGTGTGTAGAATTATTTTTATTAGATGTATCTCATTCAAATAACTTTTTATTAATTCATTTGAAAGATGGGAAATATCCTTGATTACGCTTGCTATGTCTCGAGGCAAAAAAAATGAAGTAAATTTAATTATTATATTTCTCATCGATTGTTTGAAAGTTTGCTTATAGTAGACGGAGAGCTATATGCCAACATTTTTTCATGTAAAGTGTTCAATCCTGGAATTAGGTTTGTATGTGCTCAGAACTCTGTGCGCAATGGTTTGGCTTTGCTGTTTCAGCGTAAATAAAGCACCTTTACACGCATGAACGTCTCTATAATCCCGTTGAGTGAGATCCACTGCAGAACGAGGAGGCGAGGGCACTTTCTGGTTCGCTGCTCGAATAATGCAAGTTGTGGATAGACCATGCAGTCACCATTATGACTCGGCTTTAGGAAGTGCCTTAATTATCAATGGAAGACAAAATTTGTGGGGGAAAAAACGAATAAAATATCCATGACAGAGCAAAAAAATTGTGAAACAATTCAACGTAATTTTTTTTTTTTTTACTTTAAACAAAAAAAGTTTATTTATATTAAAATAACTTTTTTTGGAGGGATTCCTTACTTCTTAAAATCTAAACATTAAATATCACTTCCATTGTAAAGAAATGATTGTAATAGTTATAACAACTAATTAACCAATCCAATTAATACTACGTTACACTCATTTGTTTGTGACCAATATATGTACTATTAAATAAAGTTCCGTTAACATTAATAATTGAGTATTTTATTTCAATATGTTATTTCAGATAGTTTTTAAATAATTTGCAAAACAATCATTGATTTATTAATTATATTGCTATATCTTTTTTTTTTGAACAAGCAATTAATTAATTCTGCCATTCATTGATGCAGATAGTATTTTTCTTTAATTAACAAAACAAAAGGTAACTTTATAAAGCATGCGTTACAAAAGACAGGGATTTCTTGAGATGAAAAGATTCGATAATATAAATTGCTTATATTTTAACCCACTGATAGGCTTCTGTTGTGCCACGGGTTGACTTTCCGATGGTTTCATCATTTGGAGTTTCTGATAAGTGTCATCAACAACAACAAGGATTCAAAGTGAAGCAACTGAAATGCTTCCGTGTTTGATTTTAACATCTCAATAATTACCATTAATACTGTATTAACTTATTTCAAATTACAAAATCTCGTTGCATCTTTAATACTTCTAAAGTACTAATACAGTACGCGCTAGTTTCTGCGAACCTCTATTTGGCAAATACTCACATTTTACGAGCAAATGGCTCGTCACTAACAGAGTCCCATGGACGCAATAATGATTTCGATTACCATTAAAAAATACATTTTTAAAAATCTCATGCATACAAATTCGCCTCCATACATATTTCTTTTGCATTTACTTTTTATCATCTGATGTTTTATTAATCCTCTTTCATTATGGTTGAGAAACTTGGATTAACATTATTATTAACGAATCTTTGAATGGTGTGGATAACTAACATTAAATATTAATTAATCAGTGAAATGAACAAAAAGTAGTTTCGATTCTAAAACTGAAATTATTTAAAATTAAAAGTAAAGGAAAGTATATTATATAAATCCGTGTGTGATTTACATTAGCTATTTGGGATATTAATAGGCACATGTCGTAAGCATCATTCATCCCAGATTTTTTGAAGCAATCAGTGTCCTCTTAATCAACCTCCGATTCCACATGTGTCTTAGGAAATTGATTTTCTTGGATCTTGGGAACAATGTTACAGAAGAAACGATATCTAAGAAATTTTGACCTGATGGCGATTTTAAATAACCCACTGTAACTGAAGAAAGATAAAAAAATGTATCTTGGATGAAGATAAGTTATTCATCTATGAGCTTCGACAAAGAAACTTCCCCGATATTTCCTTTCAGGACTTTTTGAGCCCGAATTCCGATGTAATTTCTTCGTAAAAATTATTACATGATTAAATTATTGCGGACATAAAGAACAATGAAAAAAAAAACTTTTAAATGATTATGTAAGAAATACGATTTATTGCTTTGACCATCTAAGAAATAAGTAGATGAATGGTTAACAAATTTATGGCACTTTTTGAGAAAAACAGTAGCGAAATGCATTTCTACATATATAGTTTTCAAATAGAAAAAGTAATCCATTACTTCAACTGACTTTTCTTCAATAAAATGAAACTAAGAGTTGATTTTGATTATGAATTTTGTTTTGCATGTTTTTTTTATATAATGCATATACTAAGTAAATTTTCCTAATAATACTTTGTTTATTAATTGAAAAAATGGGGTAAAAAACAGTTTTAAGATCTAACAGTTATATTCTTATTTTACAAACTTTCCATTGTAAGAATTTTTTTACCAGTCCTTTCGTGTTCGTAATAACGAGGGACTACTCTATTTTTCCTTATAATACTAAATTTCAATGGAATTCAAACTGTTTAGCTGTTGTGTTTAAAATTAGAGAGTTCCAGGGAATAAACTATCATTAAAAAGTTCCCGTTTGTTTTTGAGATATCGATATTTACATTTAGCAAGGTGTTCAGTATCCTCATTTATTTAAAGTGCCTATGTTTAAACTGCCATTTTTTTTTTTTTACTTTCAAAATGTGTAAACTCGTTTTCTAAACATAAATTTATGTCAACACCATTAGTAATTTTTAATAAGACTCTGCGCAAATGATTTGAGTAAATCACCTTTTAACATCTTTATGTTTAAAAACTCCTTTATAAGATTATGAATGGCTAAGATCAATTTTTTCCACCCAAATCATCAATTTTGAGACATAATTGATGCCTTCTTACAAGACAGTTACTGCAGATTTCAGCAAGGCCACTTCATCAAACCTAACAATGGAAGTGATTAAGTAATGCCATTTAACTTCAACAGTTTCTAACCACCAAGGTCACCAGGCTCACCCCATTAGGTTTTTTTTAATCCTCTCAGGTTTTTCCAGTGAAGCTCTGCAAACATTGAAGAATTAAAACAAATCATAATTCCGTCAATATTTCCAGCAATGTTGCGAGTCTGGACAGTATAGCCCCACCTGAAGGTGTACGGTAATGTTGCGAGATGTGTCTCAAAGATCAAAAGGTTATGTTAGCATTTAATAGAGGCACGCATATTTTCACCATTTTACGTATGGAAAGATGTTGTAAGAAATTTTGATTAAATTGTTTATCGAAAGTAAAATTAACGTATGATTATGCTTCCCCATTTCTGTTCTATCTTACGAATAAAATTATCCAGAAATAATGGAAATTTTTTCCACCAATAAACAGGGCTCATACCATTATATTTCAGTGTTAAAATAGTTGCCATTCAACTGTCAGTTTGAAAAGTAATAAGAACTGGTTATCTTTTAGCTTCATTATCATATACTTTATAAAGTATTTTCTGATAGATTTAAATTTCATTTTCATCGAATAATTAATTAGTTTTAAAAATATTCCAATAAAAACTGACTGAAAAATATCTTTATTTATTTCCAGGTACTGAAGGCAACAAATTTCTCTTTACTGACATATGGAAGCACATTTTAATCAGGCATATATGAAGAGAATTCTTCTTCTGGTATATTTCCGAGATCGAGGCAGGAATTGCATGAGCTCACACATAAATTTATCAGAAATAACATTGACGTAGAACAATTATTATTAAACATGTAAATTTATGTTACGATGTAAAAAGATGTGAATTTATTTAAAGATTGGAGTGAAAAAGTATTATAATTTATTGCTTGCGTGTTAATTGTAAGATGCTAATTATAATGATGAATTTTTATAATTTAGCTGTCTGTCATACTATTTGATGTACTTTTACGCTATTTGTTGGAATAAGATGATTATTCTGTAAAGCTCAATTTTGCTTCATTAAAAATATGTTAAAACATTTTTAAATAATACAGCATATTTTAATCAAAAATCAAATGAAATATCATGTTATTTTAACTAAAACTTTCTCTTCATCAATTTGATTTTAAGCTTTCCGATGCAACATGTGTTGTTTCACCCACCTGTACAAAGCCTTGAGTTTATCAGTGAGCAACCGGTGGGAGCAATTTAGAAGCACGGATTAAGCAAAAGGGGACATCCATTCACTCCAAGGACGTTACGACCCATTTAACATGCCTTTGATGAACCCGACGGATCTTTGATTAAGCTCTACTCTGCTTCACCTACCACTGCTTCACCCGGAAAATGCTCTAAAATCTTTTGTTCCATTATTATTACTTTCTATTTAACTCATGCTTACCCTAATTTATTTCTGCAATTCATTCGATTTAGATTTGAATGCCATCGTTAATTTTATATATTAATCTACATGGGCCGATTTCACCAGATTTTGCGATCAATTTTTTTCAGAGGAAATCATGTTTCTAGATCTTGTGAATTACTGCGATTTGAAAAAAATACGATATTTGTTATTTTATGAGCTTTTCAAAAAGCTTTTACGTAAGGAAAATTGGTCTCATGTGTAAATGAGCAAAAACAAATGGAAAGAGGTGAGGAACACGTGAAATTTCCTTTTAGTTAGAAGTTATTAGATATTGGAATCAGAATTCCTTTCATCTGTTTTCCAACACAGTTACGATCGGCGGAGTACTGGGAGAAAAGAAAACATGTTTTTGCAGTAGTCAAAAACGACTTTTTTCAAAAGTCAATCAGAATAACGGGTGTTGTTTTATTTCTTAGAAAATTTGGATTGTGGAAATACATTAGTAAATAAGGATCCGATACAATGTCAGTTGTTTCGTATCCTCAAGGATTACGCAAGAGGACAACTTTAAAATGAACAAATGATCTACGAGCCTTCTTTCTTGAAGCGAGTTGAGTTCCGGAATGCTGGATACAGTGACGTAAGAAACTTTAGAGCGAATCCAAATTAACATCAATAAGGGCTTAAATAATATTCAACACTGTTTTTAAGCGGTGATATGGACTACATGAAAGAAACTGTTCGAAAAAAATCACACTAAATTTCAAGTACAATCATAAAAGTAGTTTTCTGACAAAAATTAAAAATTATTTTTGTGAATGTGGTAACTAGGGACCTCGTAAAAAATTATCAAGTTGAAAATAACTCAAAACCTTATGAAATACCCAAGCAGTAAAGGGAACTTAACGAAAGTAACGTAAATATTTTTAATGAAAGATAAATTACAGTGATAAGAAAGATTATTTCGAACAATTTTAAGCTAGAAATTTGAAAACACTGGACATATAAATGGAGTTTGTTCTGATGTAACAATACATATGCAATGTCATTAACTGATGTAATACATAAGAAATAAATAAGAAAAATCGAAAAAAAAAAAAAAACTAAAGGACCAATCAAACCTATTCATTTTCTGATGACATCATCAATCATGCTCCTACTGGATTGAAATTTTCCAATTCCGCACAAAATAAATCGTAGCGAAAGGATCGTGCAAAAACGAGTGCAATTTTAAATGCTGCAAATTGAGACTATTTTTCGAAGTGGCGAAAGACCAACATCTGGATATCCATGAAACTGCTATCAAACACTGACAAGGAAACTTTTTATTTTTTATATTTGCTTTGAAATAATTTTCTTTGCTTTTGTAAACTTTGAGCTTGCTATTGAGTCTATGAACTGTTGAAACGAAAGCAGTAAGATTCAAGGAATGAGGGCAAAGCTTTAATAACTTTTCAATTTAAAATGCTAAATTTTGAAATAAACACATTTTAAAATGGCCTTTCTAAAAGCAATGAGGATTTTAAGCATTTAGGAAATGTTTTTACTTTCAGCATCTTACAGGAAAAAGTAAATAAGCAACAA
Source organism: Latrodectus hesperus (assembly GCA_037975125.1). NCBI lineage: Eukaryota > Metazoa > Arthropoda > Arachnida > Araneae > Theridiidae > Latrodectus > Latrodectus hesperus. The sequence goes on from CM075855.1 coordinate 101,216,629, forward strand.
CTGTCTAATTTTGTATAATCTATTTGTTTTTTCAATCACAAACATGCATTAAACCCTTATGAATAAAAATAGAAAAGGAGAAATTTAATATAAAATTATACGTGTGAGTTCTTTAATTCTTGAAAAATTAAAATTTAATGACACAATTTTTGAGGTAGTATTATTTTCATGTAAGTTGTTAAATACTAAATAAGTATCAATCATGTCATTCAAAAATCAATAAATAATAAGATTTTTTAGATATGAAGGTTAACATAAAATTGCATACAAATGGAATTCCTTATTTAATAATTTGGCACAAGAGTTTTAATTCATATATATAATTCTACAAAATTAAGAGAGAACAATGAAAATTTATCAATCATTCGGTGAAGTCTTATGCTAATGCCTTATACACATAACATTACCCTTAATTAAAACATTTAATTCATTTAACGGCAATACTTAATATACGAGATATGCATAGATGATATACACTAAAAACTGTGCTTTTATGCTATTTTAATAGTGGTATATAAGAATCAATACAGTTGGAACATAATTCACGAAATCATCAATAAAAATGAAATTATTTGATCAGTTTCTTCAATTTACCAAATGTATTTCATGACATTCCATTGCTGCAACTATGTATTGAAATCCAAGAAGGAAGACAAGATGTACTTTCATACCTCCAGTTTAGAACTGGTCTCGTTTAAAATATCCGCGTTATTTTCCTTACCTTCTATCCCTTATCCTGAATGCCGCTCCAAGAAGCAATTCCAAGCCATTTCGGTGGGCGACAATTTCTTTGTACGCTCATCAAATAACTTTTCTTCCCCACAAAAGTAGCTTTTCATGGAACTAAAAATGTTCTTACACCTTATAAGCCACTTTAAACATTTTTCATGATTGAGTTCTTAAATCATTTATCGATAATCATATATTTGCAGATGATTATAAATGAGCAAGTGCATGCATTTTAAAATCCCCGAGAGTCCGTACGATTTTTTAGGACGATCTTATTCCACCGTGACGTCACGCGAAAACATTTCAAGGCAAGCATTTCTGAAACATCCAATTAGTCTCTTGCATTGCTAAGCATTTGAATGTTATCCGCTTTAATTCGTAAGATCTCAAAATAATCTCATTAATTATCATGAAAAATAAGCTGCCATTGGAAATGTGATCAGAAAGTTGTCCTGATAGAAATTTGTCCTTTTTTGAGAGTATATACTTTTGTATTTTGTTTCGGTTCATTAATTCATAAAACGCGCCATTTTAGAGTTATTTCCTTTTCAAATAATGGTTTTTCTGAAATCACTTAACGGAACGTGCAGGTGCTACCGAAAAAAGTGAGACTTAAATGGAAAACTATGAAAATACACTCATAACTGTGTGCTATTGTGCGGGATTTTTTTGCGAATTTTTAATTATACAATTATTTTTGACCGGTAAATGAAAATTACAATCAAATTAGAACATACTAATAATGTTATCAGTACCAAAATGAAAATTATAACCTCAATCACCTATATTACACATGTACCTACTACAATCTATACATATCCAGTGCTTTTTTGTTTAGTACTGTTCTACATAATTTTTTGTTATTTATCGTTCATTTAAAATACTTGCATTATATTCGTGAAGTTTGCTTTCGCCTTATCGCAGTATAGATATCCTGAGTGAGTGTGTTTCGTTTAAAGGAGCATTTTCAATATTTTCTCACATAGAAATACATTTAAGTTATTTTCTATGGGATATTTTGTATACGGCCCCTATTTATAATTTAAAAATTACTTTTTAATTGCGTTGGGAAAAATATTTGCTATAGCCATATAGCTGTGAGCGATTTTTTTTATCTGCCTTTATTTATGGTGTCCACCGGGCAAAATTAGCTTTGAGTGTATTGAAATCTTTTCTTCACACATAAATTCATAAGTTTTCTATTTCTTTTAACAATGTATATAATTTTTTTAAATTCTATTGTCACTTCAATTTCAAAACACAGAAAACACCAGATAATATATTTCATTAAATAAAACAGGATCTTCTGAAGCTTTTGAGAACAGGGCCTTCAATACACGGATAAAAATACTATAAGGAGCGTAATTGTGTAAAAAATTTTAAAAATGTAACAAAATCTCTGAAATGCTACGTTGAAAATTTAAACAGGCCTTGAATCAAACATATTTTTCCGTTTTAATATACAATATTAAAATAATTTTCCCGCAATTATTAGAATGTATGTTGATTTCAAATCGTGCATAATTAATATAACTATTGCAACACTTTTTGAATCCATTTCTCCTTCATTATGTTTGAACATCTTAGTGACTTGCTTATCAAATTCATTTTAAAATCCAGATGTACAACTATGGAAAACATTTTTAGATGTAAACATAAACCTTTCTTTGTACAATTTGCCTGAAAATTATTCTTCTAGTCTGAGAGATGTAAAACAGATTTGTTCCATATTTTTAAGAGTTTTTAAATTTTCCGTTGAAATCGTGAGATTTAATGTGTGCAGTAAGTAAAAAATAAAATGTCCTCACTAAACTCTTACAGACAGCAAATAGAATGTCACGAGGGTAAGACACAAAACAATTTAATAAGATTTTAAAAAAAATTAAAGACTCTGAAATTAGTTATATTACCAATGCATAATGTATCATAAAAAACACATACCAATGGATTATATATATTTATGCTCTGCCCTAACGGCTATTCAGGGAAAAGATGATTTTCTCGTCTACCTCTCCAAACAGTTCTTTTTTTTGGGCTTCTGCGGAACGTACAATTTAATCTTAGCGTTGGAATGGCTTTCATATGTAAAAGGAAAAAAACGTAATGATTAATTTTAAAATATTTTTCAAAATTCTGAAGCAATTATCGGAATTAATGCTAATTACGAGACAGGAGAAACAAGTTTTCTTGCAATGAACGAAATTAATTTATTACTTTTATTGATATTGTGATGATTTTTTGTTGAAAAATACATAATTTTAGGTGGAAAATAAATATTAAATAATTCAAGAATAAGAAAATAAGTTATTTTTATTGTCACTGCATTTTAGTGACCAGCTATTTTTATAGCCAGAAATTTACAGACATATATTTATATGTGTTATAAACGAAAGTTATCAATATAACTACTATTTACTTTCACGCGAATCAAGCACAATGAATTACTTTAACTTAAATTGTAAGATCATATCCTTTCTAAAATAAAAACATGTATGTATATTATAATAATGTATTTTTTTCTTTCTGATCTCGAGGTATAGAAACGCACACCTGCTTTCTATACCTCGAGTACACTTTTATCCTTACAAACTGAAAATAAATTCTTAATAACCCTCAATCATAATTCATTTTATGACGATCTTAAGTAAATTTTACATTTTTTTTAACAGTAAAGCACTTTAAGTTCATTTTGTAAAATTTGACTTTTAATTAACTTAATTTCTCGCGGATTTAGGATTTTTGTCTACCAAGTATAAAATTTTTCTCACGAAAGCTAATTCGACAGGATCTTACATCTTACAGTGAAATATGAAGTTCTACACGGAGATCGAATCCTGAACTGTTGAACAGAAATCAAGCGCATTTAATTTTTTACCATCAAATTCAGCTGCCAACTCAGTTTAATTTTAAGGGAAACAATTGTATGTCGTTATAAATTATCCTTGGGAAATACACCCAATGAGCTTATTGCCAAACAGAAATCATTCTAACATTTACTAAAAGCGATAAGAAACACTTAATTTCAATGAACAAGTGACTTCATTCTATTCTAAAAGCAGCACTTTCTTTTGCAATGTGTAAGTTGCGGACATTTCAACATCCAGTATTTCCTGCTCTGTTTTTATATCATAAAAATTTATTCGTTACAGTTCAAATACCATTAACTCCTCTGACCCTCATGAAGGTCACTCTTCCTCACTGCAATCTGAAGAAGCTTTTTCGTTTGTACAAGTGATTGTAATGTGTGACATCGAAATAAAAGCTCTTTTAAGATTAAGTGAATATTTGAAGCTTTGAGATTGGGAGGAGGATGAGTTTTACCTCATTCATTAATACCTGAAGATGCTATTACAAAAAATTATGGCACACAAAAAAGAATCTCTCATAATTCTTTTTTGTGGTGCCATAATTTTATATATATAAATCATGATTAGAAGCATCATAAGCGAAAATTGAAGGATACAAGAATAGATATGACACTTATGTTTAGCAATACATTCAGCACATAAAAGCAGCTGAAATAGAATTACTAAAACATAATTAATAGTACATTTTTATAAAATTAATAATCAAATATTAGATTAAGAATAATAATAAAATACTAGATGGAGAATAATACATTGAAAATACCAAATTTTGTATTTCAATGTATTATTAGACCACATAAAAAAAATTGAAACTTATTCAATTATATTGCCAGAGAAAAATTTTAGAAACTAAAAACATTAATATGGGCAACTTTCAGGGAAAAAAAATTTAGTTCAATAACTAATCCTATTTGAGAAAGTAAAGTTATTTACCAAAATAAGTCAGTTCAATATTTAATTAATCGATTTATTGCTACATTTATAACTTATTTTTATCATCGGCTCCAGGTATATGATAACCATGCAAAAATGCAAAGACATTTGATAATCATGTATTAATTAACTTTTAAAAATTCTCGCAAACCAAAATTAAAATTGTCAATCATTATTGAATTGTGGAAAAATAGCTCCAGAAAACAATGAATGTAAGCATTTCTCAATTTTAACAATATTTTATGCAACCAGCTGATCATAACTAAAATTTAAAAAATCAAATTTAACTGAAATTTAAAACATAAAAATGTTTCTAGAAAAAAGTCTACCAATGAGTATTAAAACATAAAAATGTTTTTCAGAAGAGTAGTTCAGTGGAAAATTAGCAAATGTATGCAACATGCTATTGACTTTCAGATTTGCTGATTTCTACTAAACACATGATTTTCTGAAGTTGCAGAAAACTACGTACGGTAGGAAAGAATTGAAAAAACCAAATTACTGAAGTTAAAGAGTCCTCTTAAGATTAAACAAATATATGTCCATATGTTTTCATTATTTACTTTACATTTTATTAAACATCTGAATTCCTTTTCTTAAACATAATTCTCGTTGGGGATAACCTATGAAAATTCATTTTTATTGACATTATATATATGTAATTTTTGCATACACAGTGGCACAAACAATTGAGAATATACCTTACTTTTACTTGATAAATCAAACTTTCAATCGGAATAACACATTAACTAGAAGAGCATACGTAATTTTCTTCTTAGACATAACAAAAGTTTAATAAACAGTAAAAATAAAGAAAAATCAATGACAAAATTCTAAATGAAAAATTTTCAGAGGCAAACATAAGTAGATTTTTACCTCAAAAAATTGAGGATACACCAATGAAATTTTTGTTTAACTACTATTAAATTTTTATTCTGCTTGCTACTATAATAATATCAGTTTGGGCTATGTTATCGTAAATCTTTTCGACTGTTATTTTTGGCTTTTGAAGTTGGTTTTGTGAATTTAAAGTCGCAAATTTAAATGGAAAATAGCTTCTTGGAGAAAGAACAATTTTGATGAAAGAAAATTTATATAAAGTTTATTTAAGAAAGGAAAATCTTATCGTGAAATATCTGAAATTGTCGGTAGAAGCCACTCGTGTGTCCAGAAAATCATTGGAAGATTTAAAAGCGATCGATTAATTGAAAATAAAAGTGGAAGAGGAAGGAAAAGTATTCTGAGTGATTTAGCCAAAAGGAAAATTTTGAAAGATATCAAGATTGATCCTAAACTATGTGCAGTCAAACTAGCTGCAGAAACTTCTCGAATAATGGGCAGAAATTTAAGTGCTGAAACTGTGAGAAATGTAACTAGATATGCTGTATATAACACTTGAGTAGCTCGAAAAAAACATTTTAAAAGCTTACAAAATCAGAAAAAGCGTTTTGAGTTTGCAAAAACTCATCAATTGAAGACAGATAACTTTTGGAAGAAAGTTATATTTAGTGATGAAAGTAAATTTAACATTTTTGGAAGCCATGGTCTCCGGAGCGTTTGGAGAAAGACAAACACCGCTTTGGATCCAAAACAATTTACGTCCTACTGTTAAATACGGTGGTGGCTCCGTCATGGTTTGGGGTTGTATGGCTAACAATGGCGTAGGAAATTTAGTTTTTATAAATGGCATAATGGATCATAAGCTTTATATAGATATACTATGCAACAATCGTACAGAAAGTGCAAAAAAATTGGGTTTAGATGGAAATTTTATATTCATGGACGACCCCAAAAATACGGCACGTAATGTTAAAATGTGGTGTTTTTTCATTGTACACAGCAATTGTACACACCACATTCCCCTGACATCAACGTCATAGAAAACTTGTGGGCCACCCTGGAAACAGTGGTCCAAAAACAGCAAATTAGGAACAAAGCCCTTTAAAGCAAGTATTACAAGAAGAATGGAATAAGATATCTCGAGAAACCATCAAAAAATTGGTCAATTCGGTACCAAGACGTTTGGTTGATTGATTTGTGGCTCAACGGTCATTTTTTGCACACGAGGGCTAGTTAGACCGGTTTAAAGTGGATTCCGAACTACTACAAACATCCATGCCCAAGGTAGGATTCGAACCCACGAACTGTTGAACCGAAGGCGCTAACTATTCGGCTGCCACCTCGGCTCCAAGACGTTTGGAGGACATTATAAAAGCCAGATATTGACACCGTCTTTGTATTTGATACATCAAAAAAATTTCATTGATGTATTCTCAATTTTTTGAGGTAAAAATCTACTTATTTTTATTTGAAACGCCTCTGAAAATTTTTCTTTCACAATTTTGTCATTGATTTTTCTTTATTTTTATTGTTAATTAAACCTTTTGTTATGTCTAAGAATAAAATTACGTTTGCACTTCTAGTTAATGTGTTATTTCAATTGAAAGTTGAATTTATCAAGTAAAAGTAAGGTGTATCCTCAATTGTTTGTGCCACTGTATAATATATCTTATAATTTTAGAATTTAACTTGAATTTGGTTTCCTAAATTTGAAGCAATTTCAAGTGCAAAAACTTGCACATCAAAATTTCTTCGATATCCATTATTTCTCTGTAAAAAACTGAAGTTTATTTAAAAACAAAATTTTTTCGAAGAAATTCAAAATATTGCGAATATATTCATGTATTTGTATAATTCAAATGTTAGTTCAATTAATTTATCAATTATAGTGATTAATAGCAGGATTTACTAGTGTATGTTTTTTGTTGAGTTTTAAAAATTAAATCAATAAATTTATATATATATTCTTTTTTTTAATTATAACAAATAATTATATGGAAAGTATTTAAAGTTGCAAAATTTTTGAGAATAAAATTTATCCATGAAACTGATATTTTCGTTATGGATTGAAGCTCCTATTAGAAAACATTATTTCAATGCCTGTAGTAATTTATTGCTTTTAAAATCTCTAATTTGGAATTTGGACTATTGCACTTATATTAGTTTAGATGCAAACACTACTTCACAAACCAGAAAAACGTTTGTAAAATATGCATGCTGTTACCAATATCTAGATTTGTTTTATTAAACTTTATTTATGTGGATCTGATTTTTGCAACACGAGATTTATTAAATTCAGTCTAAAAATGTTTCAGATCTGTAGGATTACTTTCTTATTTATGAATGTATTGACGCATAATTTGATGGAGCTCGCTTCGTTTGGTTGTCTTTCGTTTCAATTCATCTTTTCCATGAAATAATTTAATTTTTTTGGTTCCTATATTTGAAAATGGACTCTACTCCACTGCCTCCATATCTGAAAATGGAATCAAACCCACAACTGTTGAACGAAAATCCAGAGTGATAAACATTCAACAGACAGTTTGGTCAGACTGCTCGAATAATAATGGATTTGAACAATAATATGATTTATAAAATTGTAAAATTCTTATGTTTGGATTTAGAAATAAAGAAGAATAATTCTAAAGTAAGAAGATAAAAAGTCTAGTCTAATTCTTATAAAACTTAAAAAAATGTTCTTCATGTATAAATTTATGATTCAGATTATGACGATTCAATATGTAAATTCTAGAGTTAAAAATTATAAGAAAAGTAGTTTTATAAATCATTTGTTTTACGGGCTTGTTTTCAGATGTCCACTTCTGTTGGCTGAATCTAAAGTTATCTCATAATTTTAAGTGAGGTGGCAAATTTTATCACTAGACGATGATAATTCTCAAAATATCTTCTCACCCACAAGTGACAGAAAACGAAACCGATAAAAATTCCGACATGAATATAGATATTGGAGTCTATTTTTATCCTGAATGAATTTGCATTATATGACTTTTCGGTCATCTGAGGATTGGAAACAAGTCACGTGATCGGATAAATCCCTTTACACATTATTTTGCACTGATGGAAGACGTCAATATTGGCAACCACCCTATGAATCCATGAATCTATCCTACCTCACACTTCAAAGGGCGTCATTCATATCAAATGCTGAATTCCTTTAGATGAAATGCTAAGAAATTACACAGTTTGTGACTGTTGTAATGCTGCGAAGATGTCGTAAATGTGACGTAATGTAATCGTTCCTGAAAAAATTTACGTATCTAAATAATAAATTTAAGGACTGATATATATATATATATATATATATATATATATATATATATATATATATATATATATATATATATATATATATATATATATATATATATATATTTGAAATTATAAAATTTTAAAAAGGAAAAAGAGCATTAACTTCGTAAAGGAATGCAAGTAAGGAAAAAATATTATCCTTAATACGAACAATAATTTCGAAAATGTAAATAAGAATTCTAGAAAAACCAAAACAAGAATTCTTATTAAAATTATAAAAAATCGGAACACGAATTTTAATAAAATATAGGAACATTCACAAATAAATAAATATAAATTATAAAATATAATTTAAATTTTAACTAATTTTAAAAAAGAAATATGGGAACAATAGTTTTGCAAATGTAAATACAAATTATAATAAAATAAAATTTTATTTTCATAAAATAAATAATAAAATATTCCATACATAAACTAAAGAAAGGGTAAGTCGATACTATTTTAAACAGTAATTTCAATCCTTCCAATTAACTTTTCCAACGATTTCATTAAAAAAAATTTTAAAAAATATCAAATTCAATTTCCAATTATTGTCCAATTTTTTCCCTCGCTATGAAAGAAATAAAAGGCAAATAAAATCAATTAGATGATTATGAGTCAGTAATTCACTTTTAATTTATTCCCATGTGCTTGTTTGAATCGTTTCTGTATCTGAATCTACAAAAGTGACACCATAATTAACAGTCAAATGTCGTTTCTTACGAGTCATATGCCTTCAAAGAATCGGAATGAATGTCTGTTCCTGGCTCAATACACTCTTCAATAACATCAACTGAAGTTTCTGTAGTCCTATCGCACCTAAAATAAACTTCTGCTACCTTTCTTGAGACCATCCTTCACCAACTTATGATCTGTTGTATGTCCTTTATGATATTCTGTACTTTGATTCATCTACTTCAACTTTACCCGCTATCTTCTTCGATGATGACTCAACAGAGTGAAGTATTTTTTCATTAACTAACTGACTCCAAACTGCTAAAACATGGCTGCTTAAAGAGTATTCTCTTTGAATATCAGCTGTTTTACTATAGCGAGCAATTTCATGTGTCAAAAGAAAAATCCCTTCGGTCTTCAATTTGCTTCATATCTGATCGATCACAAAGCTTTCCATCAAATTTCTGAGGCAGAAAAGAACACCCGAAAGGTTTTTCTTAGCCTTCCGCAGCACACACCAACTCTGACTTCAGTATACTCCAATTTCACGGAAAAACTCCTACAAGATTTCCTTTATCTCACACAATGTAAAACAAAAAATAATTACTTGATTCTCCATCTTGATCTAAAATCTACTTGTCACGGCTAAATTATACGTTAGAACTCAACATAACTTGGTATTTCAAAACAATATTTTGAACTATAGACATAAAATATTGGAAAATACTGAAAAATCAATACAGAATAAAAGGATAATTATTTAAAACAATGAAAAAGAGCAATATTCGGGTGCCTTGGTTAACTAGAGCGTTTGATCTCGTTGTCAAAAGGTAATGGATTCGAATCCTGATCCAACCAAAGATCCGTCTGTTCATTAATGGTGGCTGGTGCATGTAAATTACCAAGAATTTACCGATGTCTTCCACGTGAAATGATATCTCTGGGAGTGGCAGGACAAATCTGAAGGTCTTCCTGATCCCTGCTTTTAAATTAAGGAGACCCGCCCGCTTACAGAGCAGTGATGGCACACTCACTGTATAAGATACCATTCCCCCCTTGTAGGGATAAATAGATGTTTTATCCTACATAGTAGCTTAACAAAAAAAATTTTATCCTTTCAGTAGTAGTTGCATTAGAATTTTTTTAAAAAAAATGCAACCTGAAATTTAAGCATTCAAAAGGTCAGGAACAAGAAACCTTCAGAACACACTATAAAAATTCACACGAAGTATCCTTGCAAAAATTATTAATAAAAAGTGAAAATGGAACAAAATATTCTAAATTTACTCGCGATAACGTAAATACTAAAGTCGCGAAAAATAAAATTTCCTGCACAATTCTTATTAGTCTCCATCTCTAACACGTAAAAAAAATCAGGTTGCCAGAAAAACAAGGAAACCCGCCAAAAAAAAAAATCACCAAATTCAGAATTTGACATGATAGAATATATGGCAACTGTGTTTTCCCAAAGTCTGGAGCAAATATAATGATAAGAGGCAGCGATGCCCCAGTGTTCTTCGCTAAAACAAACAACCATGGGTTACATATATATATATATATATATATACCAAGCTATACTGAAATATTAAATGTACTCTGCAACTGTATGCATCATTCCAGAAGAATTTGGCTTAATCGTACTAGCAATACTTTTCCAGGTCACGGCAGAGCAGCCCTACAGAAAATTTGTGAGATAGGGTGGGAAGAGAGAAATCTCCTCTGCCATCTAGTTTACAATATGTCCTACTTATATAAAGAACTGCATAACTCTATTCTCTTGGGATGAATACCCTCCAAACGGATGTAGAGATTCAATCCCCTAACGCACCTTAAATAAATTCTCTTGCTTTGATGATTGTATAGTGCAAATGGCATTATATAGCATAACAATCATTGCATAGTGTAAATATCTATTTATAAATTATATCAATGAAGGAATGCAAGGGAGAAAGGATGTGAGAAACTTCCATTTGTAAGTCATTTTTTCTATATATATATGTATATTGCTCCATTGAATTCTCCGGATCTTATAGAACGACACGCACTGTAGTTATTCTCTTTTTAAAATACAACAAATCTTTAAAATTTTCTATAGTAACTTTGTGCTTATGCAATTATTGTCTAATTAGTGCTTGCGACAAAGTTTTCCTTTTAACATACTAATGACATCCTCAAAAAAGTCTTCAATTTCTACATTTTTTTCATGCATTTTTCTCTTTTTCTAAACTATCTCATTTTTAATCTGGTTGCCTCAGTTTCTCGTTTTTGCAAAAAATCATCGGATTCAATATGATTTAATAGAGCATAATTTTAATTAGAAAAAAATTCGGTTACATTGTATGCAAAAGAAATATATCATTTCATAAATACTTTTCTTCAAACCTGTTTTTGTCCCTTATTTTTTGTGAGTTTTTTGTATGGTAAATGAAAATTTCAATTTCAAATTGGACTATAATTGCAAAGAATATCAATAAAATATTAAGGGGTTTAATCGGCCATTTAGTTTTTAATGTTTCCTCCAATTTCATAGCATTCTGTTAACCAATTACATACATATATTGTTAATTCAATAAAAACTACATTTATATAAAGTGATTTCATTTGTTTTTAGTTTAGTACTTTTCTATACAATTTGTTTTACCGCTGTATTTTATCTTTCTTTTAAAATAGTTGCATTATTTTCGCTAATTTCGCTTTTCTACTCTACCTCTTACTAGTTTATCACTATTCTGAATGTAATAAAATCATTTCTTTATTTTGCTTAAAAACCCATTTATTTCGTAAAGCTTTAAGTTATATTCTATGTGAGAATTTTTATACCGAAAATACTCACAACATAAAAATTACTTTTTAATTGTGTTGTTAAAACTATTTTTAGAAGGCTTACTTAAGAAGTTTTATTCAATTTCATTTATGCGTTTTCTTGAATTCGAATTTGATTTGCTAACATTGGTTGAACTTGAACATTCAAAAGCACAATACTATTTACAAAGATTTTGCGCGCATGGAAAATTAATTTTTTTATGTAAAGCATAAACATTATCATATAAAAGACAAAATTTTATTTTATTTATAATTTATAACTTAAAATTATTTAAAAAGTATAAATTAAAAAAAAGTAACAGAAAATTAGATAAATGTTAATGATGTAATATTTTGAACTGTTATTACAGCAATTAAATTATTAGATAAATTTTATTTCAGCATGTTTTGTAAATATATCTCCTTCTTAATTACGACACAAAAAAACTGAGAAATTTCTTTGCCGAATCTCAACATTTAATAAATTTTTCAACACAGATTAAATAATTCTCTCTTATATCCGTTCTGCATCTTTCAAATTAAAGTCATGCATGTGTTAAGTAGAATAACTATTATTTACTTAAATCAATTTGAATCAATTTGAATGAACCGATGATTCATTCAAACTACAATTTACAATATTCATATTTTGGTTGAATCGTATTTGAACATGATCCACTGTTTAATGCGATCAGCAGATCTTTATGCAAAAAATTTCGATCTGCGTGTTTATTGGTTGCAATTCTATAACAGGAAGCATTCTTAAAATAAGGCGTCAAGGTAAATTAAAATGATGTTTATAGAGAAAAATTCAGATCTGTTGAAAATAACTTTCTTTTAAAAAAATTCTAATAAATTAATAATTATTGTATACTAATTAGTAATTTTTTGGAAATTTCAATATAAACAAGAGTATTCTTGTATTTATGGGCCAAATATTTAGAGTTAAATAATTAATTAGAATTATGAAGCATAAGAAACCTTTTCTTTCTAAACATGCTAGAATAAGCAAGCGATTTTTATTCGAAGATAGGAATTAAAATCCATGCAAGGATTCAGCTACGGTTAAAGTAAAATCAGTTGTGTTCTTTTTAAAAGTATGAGTGTCAGAGAGAAGACTGGTTCTTGGATTCCAATGCATTGAGTAAGCACTTTTATTACTTGAATTATATTAATTCTAATTTGATTGTAAAATTAAGAATAATGTGTGTTGTAAGAAGCTGTTAGAAAACATTTTTTTTCAAATGTTAAATTCGAAATTATTTACGTTATTGATATAGCTCAATTAATTATAAAAATTAGTCATATCGATTGAATGATCAGGCAAAAATAAGCGGTACTGTTATTTTACGCTTTACATTTTATATATTATAATATAATTCAAATTTCTTAATTTGAGCAAAATAAAAATTCCAGCATTTTGTCTTAAATCACATCTATAATATGTTAATCAAAAATATTCGAAATCACAAATTTTGGTTGCCGAGAAAATGTTTCACAACTTTTTTTTCTCTAAGTTCACCAACAATGTTTTAACATAAGTTTTTACCTTGTTTCTCATAGTATAAAATTGAAATCTTTGCATATCTCGTCGTGTGAGATCACTGCTCACATTCCACCATTTTTTTAACAGATATTTCATCGTTTATGTTAATTTCATGGTTCTGGGGATTTTTTTGTTTCTTTAATTTATTACATAATCTTTTTTTATTCAAAGCTCCTACCCTTATATTAATTTCTGAAAAATTCCATAAAATAAATTCATGAGGAATTTCTTTCATTTGATTAGGCGATGAAATTGTGCCAGACAGGTAGACATTATGGGGTCCGCTGCTCCACTTCAAGGGTTCTTCGTCCATTGCCAGATTTTCTGTGCATTTAATTACCATTATTATATAGCTATTACAAATATCATTTTTAATTTAAATAATATATTATTTTTTTTAACATTGCATTGTGTATTTATTATTTTTTCTACCCAGATTCAAACCTGAAAATATAAGCAGAAACTGGCTTTGTGTGTGTTTTTGTAGTTAAAAATTTCTTTTAATTCAATCATAAAATTACAAATCTGTTTACACACTTGCAAACTCAGTTAATAATATTATTTCAAATATTTAAACTGTACTAATATAGTTTAGCACTCACGTGGAATTCATAATTTACACTAGATATCATAATCATTATCCAAAGTTATGAAATAGGTAGTGCCACTCTAAAAAAAACTACTGGCTGGTAAAATAAATTTTAAGAAAAACATGAACTTACATAAGACAAGTTTGCGTACAAAGCCAGCCTATTTTGAGGGCTTCGAAACCTGTCGATTTATTGATTCAGCGTGGTTTTCTTCGTCTGGACTTGTATTATAGAAGTATAATTCTTCCGTCTAAAAGCTCATAGGATTTTATTATTTCAAATTTGTAATTTTTCGGTTTATAGATTCCAATAGAACGTCAGATTTGAATAAACAACAGGATCCTTTTTAGTAGCGTGTTTTTCAACCTTTTTCTTGCCACTTTTGCCTCTAACGTGCGTGTTATCAACCTCCTTCCCTCGCTCTCTCGCTGAAAAATCGGTTTCCTACGTTAGGGCATTCCACTTGTCAAAAAGGGGATGGAGAATTGAATTAAATGAAACAGGCATTTCCAGCCAGGGAAAAAAATTGGTAATTTAATTAATTAATAAAAATTATCTAGCCAGTGAATACAACAGATTGAATTGCTTCTCTGGCCGGCTCGCTCACCGGATCTTCCACCGATAGAAAAGAGTGGTCCATGGTTGCTCAATGATTGATTCAGATTACATCCCCACCTGCCACACCAGATCAACTTTAGCAACGTGGGGAAGCTCTGCAGTAACAACACTCCTAGTATTCCAGGGGGTGTTATCCCAAGAACACATTCAAAGTCACTTTGAATCAATGCAGCGTAACATCCAACAATGGCGGCGGCTACCGACTTTGGCAGGAACCACAATTTATAGAAGTCTATGAATTTGATTCTTAGTAACATTTTATCCACAAAATAAGTTTTGTTGTGATATCTCTTGTCTTTCTTGGTGTTGTAATTTGGGTGGCCAGCAGTGGAGTTTGTCTCCAGGCTTCTGATAGGTCTTATCTGCATAAACCGAATTTTAGATAAATTCTTGGTGGATTAAGCTTTTTCGGCTTTTGTTCTATGTAAATAGAAGTTATCTAGAGCTTATTTATTGGAAGAACGAGTTATGAACTGAGATATTTCTAGCAAAAAGAATCAAAATTACCTAATATAATTTATTTTACAATTTCACGCCTAGGAATCTGTCGCTCAAAATTTATTTTCTAAATGTTTTGATATTGCAACTATCTAATTAAAATATTATAAATTCTAGTAAAACATTACTACTTATTGTTGGAATAATAACTAAATTTTTGCGCCGTTCGTTTATAAACTATAATCGATTTTTTTTTAAATTTGACACTTTTTTCTTATAATTTAATTAATATCTTATTTAAACACTTTATTTAATATTTTTATTTTAGTAAAGAACCTAATAAAGTATCCGTATCTACAATATAGCTTTCAAAATAAGATACTTGATTTGTTAATTTGAGTTATTTGGGAACTTTGAAAAATATCAATTAAATTTGCGTATTAAATATAATAATCATATTTTTCTACTTTTTCTGTGAATAAGTCATAGTATATAAATTTAATCAAGCTTTTTAACGAATGATTGAATGAAAAATAAGATACAAAAATGTCTTTCTTAGTAAATGATGGTTTTCAGAATGAGCATCAATGAAATACCATGACGCACTTACCATCCACTACATTCTTTTACACAAACAAAGCTGAAATGTAAATAGATTATATATTAAATGAAATACAAATGTATATTTTGAAATCATATATCATCTTCATTTTATTCTTATATATTCTTATGTATCATAGTCAGCGATATCACATAATCATAATGTGAAATATATAAGTACAAATATTATGAGTTCGGTAATACATTCAGTGTGAAATCAACTTAAATAGATTACCAAAATACAAATAATCGAATATTTGAAACAAATGTTAAACTGATAATAATGCAAATAGACAAGACTATTTGACTATAGCAAACAGATGAACATATAACTAATAGATAAAGCGAAATTTAAAATGAGAAAATTAAAATTTGAATCATAAATAAAACTAAAAAAATAACAATAAAGCAAATGAACAAGACCATTTAAATATAGAAAGCAGATAGAACAAACAACAATAAATAAAAAACTGAAATTAAAATTTAAATCATTTAATAAACAAAAATAATAAAAGGAAATTGGAAAAAACAAAATAATCGAATGGAGTTCCAGCATGGCCAGCTTCATCAGAGAATGTTGACCACATTCGCACAAAGTCTAAATAAAAGTCTGAAGATTAAAGTCTAAATCAAGTTATTACATTCCAAAGCTATTCTAATTTTTTTTACATTGTGAAGATAATAAAACAAGAAATAAATATATAAATATAATATAAGAATTCCCACATATAATTGCCAAGATATAATACCAAATTCATAGTTACCAAGATAAAATACAAAATTTCAAACCAGCAAAACTGCAAATAAATTCAGAACGAAAAGAGTAAAATAAATGTAAAATAGTAATTTTGCTCCCATTGATTTTATCAACTAGAAACTTCGAAAGTGTTGGAGCAGAAAATTTATCCAAGATCGCCAAGTTGCCAAAAATATCGCCAAATCTTGATAGGTGGTCTTTGATTTTCGACCTTCTATTTCTCCGCTATGAAAATCACTATTTTTCCAGAATAAGCTTTGTTTAGACAATAATTTCACAAATTAAACTATAATAACTCTCTGAAACAAGCAAAAACATGTAAGACATTCATACCAATATTTGCTCGTTATATTTTTCGTAAAATATATTGAAAATCTAGAGTTTTAAGAATATAACTAATAACAAAGTTTTTGTTATACAATTAAAAATAAAAAAAACAGAAAGGGATTTAATTAATTAAAAAATTGAATTTTATTATTTAAAAATTTAAATAAAATAATCTTTAAGGATCTAACAAGAAACCTGGTTATTCGATAATTTTTTACAAATATAAATCGAATAAAATATTTTGATATCTAAAATATCTGCTTGAGAGAAAATTGACAATTCATTTTCATCTTATTATAGAACCCTTTTTTCCAAATTCTATAATATTAAGAAATGTAACTTTATGAGTGATTAAAATTCGTCACAAGGACTAGCCTACTGGACAAAAATAAATTCTATAACAGTTTTAGATGTTAAGAAACTCTTGAGTAAAGCATTATTGGGATCTCAGGTAGCCTTCAGAAAGCTATTGAAGGATCATCATTCCATAACTCAACAGGAAGGAGCAAAACGGAGAAGTGATCGAGTCTTTTCTTTGCATAAGAAATTAATCAAGCAGTAATTTTGAACACGATTCAGAAGCATGTGGGCAAATAATTGAAAACAGAGCTAATAAATATCCAAGATTGTTTTCTTTGATCAAATATAAAATAGTATCGAGTTAGTAGTGTTGTTACCTGCCCTTGTTTGTCAAGAAATCTAAACATAAGTCCATGATTCTAGAAACTATGAGCATATCAAAGTAGGTAACTATGAGCATATCAAGGTAGAACAGATAGTCATAGAAATCTTATCTGGTAAAGTAAGGTAATCGAATTTATAGTCTGGCGTAGCCTGACAAGTAGGTACACTTAGATGTAAAGAAAAAACCCTTACTTTATCTTTGAATGTCTTGGACCTCAGATGAACCACTACGAAGAGGATAAATGGTAGTCTTCTGTACTGGAGGGACAGTGCGATACCAATGAGCAATAGAAACAGTGGGACCATCAAATCGAGAAAGCAGGAATACAGTTCTGAAAAATGAGAGATGCTCCACTTTCAGCAAGGTATCTGAAACCTCATTAACAACAATGTGAAGTAATCCCTTGCAAGAGGATGTTACGAAAAATGGAAAAACTTTTAAGCTTGTTCAAAACTGCCACACTGACATTGTCAATTCGTCGTGCCAATTTGAAATATATTGAATGGCACGCCAGCTATCATTCAAAATAGATGCTTGGAATTACCGTAACATCGATCAGCTAGTGAAACAGCATAACGTGGCATTTTATGGTTGAAAAAGCTCATAGAATTTTAATATTGCCCACTGCAAAAAACTGTAGGGGTAGAAAAATTTCTTCAAAAGAATGAGAGGCAATAGTCACTACAGAGCAGCAAATCTGGTTCATAATGCCGTACTACAATAAAGTCCTTTGAACTGGAAATTCATTTAAAAATAATGCTGTCTTATTTTCCATTAATTTTGAAATGTTAGTAAAAACTCTTAAAAGGGTTTCCCTGTAAGAAAGATGAGCTACCAATAATTTATTTAATTAGTAAGCATTTGTTTGATCAATTTTATAAATGAAAAACTTTATCCAGTTTCATATTGACATCAACGCAAAAAATTGTTTTGCTCATTGCAAATAAGATTCCTGAATCACATTTGTTCTTAAACTTAATTTTAGTTGCAAACATTCATTTCTTCATCTGCATTCAACTCAAATACCTTCATCTATCTAGTAACGCCGAAGGTATTTATCTACTATTTATCAAAAAAATAATATTTCTAAGAAAAAAGTAAAAATAAAGTTTGATCAGAGAGGCATTGTAAATAACTCTAAATATCCTAGGCTGAAATTATTTTGCATATATTTTTAATGTGTATAGAAATCAAGTCAACTAAAAACTGTTTTATGTTAAAACTTTGGAAAGCTGAAATTAATGTTAAAATCTAAAAGGTACAGACAATGGAATTCTTAGAAGAACGAAGCAAGGAAATCTGAAAATAATTAGTACTTAAACTAACGAGAAAGCCTCATTAAATTACTATGAATATTTATGGATTCATGTTGTTTATAATGTCTCTTCAGTCAATTTGAATCATTGTTTAAATTATGTTTAACATTCTATAAACCATAATTTGTTTCGTTCTTATTTCGTTAATATATTTGCATCTATTGTGAACAAACATTATCTGGATTTAGATATTAATTTTATGCCCATTTTTGTAATACTTTCTGCAATTTAGTTACTAATCTTGCAATAAAATCTGCAGTACCATCTATTCTAATTTACAAATATTTCAAGAAAATATAGCATTACTACAGACACAATACAATCTGAGTTGGTTGATAGTATTATGAATGAATTAAAAATACATCTGTATCTACTCTCTCTCTCTGTATATATATATATATATATATATATATATATATATATATATATATATATATATATATATATATATATATATATATATATATATATACAAGTATACAAGCTGACCCAGCCACGCGTTGCAGTGGCTGAGTTTTTAAGATACATTGAATCAATTTTTTTACTAATTCTTGGGTACAATCAAATTAATATTTTCTAAAAAAATTTAAAATAGGTTCATTCATATGAGATTAAAAATAAAACGTTTCGCAAAAATTTAAAAGTAATAGGTTAAGTATCGAAATTTTGAAATTAAGCACAAATCAACATATACTTTCTGAATTTACATTTTATTCATCTTATATTAAATTATAGTTAGTAATCAGTGACTTACTTATAAAATATACTATATAAATTAAAAACATCTAAAAATAAATTGTTATAAATGAGGTAGATAACATTGACATCGAACTATTATTTTTTCAATTTTTAATTATGAAAACTAAAAAATTTTTCCGCGGTATTATACTGAAATAAAAAAAATTAAAAGAATTTATCATTTGAATAAATAAATTAGATCAAAATGTTCTACTGAATAAATTAATAATTATCAAATTATAAAATAAAAATAAAAAAAATAAAAGGCTGTCAAGAAATGCTTACATGTTTTGGAGGTGGTATGAAAATTAGTAGAAAAAAGCAGCAATAAATAAAATTTTATTTTACTATTTATAATATTAAAAATATTCAAACTGAACACGCACAATAATAACACAATACAAAGTATAATTATGAAAGTGATTCACAAAAAATTGTTATAGTATGATTATACATCATGAAAATATATGTACATCATGAAAATATAATAATAAAAATATATGTAAATTCTATATTTAACCACGCGATTGCGCGCGCACGTTAATTTTCTCTAAGATGTATAATCTAGAAAAATAAACACGTCGCCATCTGCCGAATAACTGTGCAACTTAGATGCTAAACCGCCATCTATTAGGAACTTACAGAACTAAACAATAAATAAACATTAATGTCGTATAATAATTATTGAAAATAATAATTAAGAGATAAAAACTATTCTATCTTTTAAGTTGGACTATATTATAAATGGTTACAACATTTTATCAAAATCCGTTCAGTAGTTTCGGAGTTTATCGGGAACATACATCGTGACACGAAATTTATATATATATATATATATATATATATATATATATATATATATATATATATATATATATATATATATATATATATATATATATATATATATATATATATATATATATATATATATATATATATATATATATATATGTATATGTATATATATATATATATATATATATATATATATATATATATATATATATATATAATCACTGCTTTATACAACTTTAATAAGGCCAGTAGCCCCATATGCTGCTAAAACGTGGGCAGTGACCGAAGGTGATAAAGAAATTTTATCAGTTTTTGAATGAAAGATACTGCAAAGTATTTTAAGAGGGGTAAAATACAATGATACATTGTGAAAAAGAACAAATTTGGAACTTTATATACTGTATAAAAAGCCAGACATAATAAAATTTATTTCAATCCAAAGGTTAAAAGAAAGGCGAGACGCTTGCTCAAAATTCGCTATCGAACCATTATAAAATTTTCACTGCTAAACCAAAAGGAGCTCAAAAAAGGGACAGACCGAGGATCTGGTGCATCGACCGTCTCCAAAAAGATCTGAAGATTCTCATAATAAAAAATTGGGAAAATCTGTTAAATCAAAGGACAGTCTGGAAATTTACTCTGCGGAAGTCCATGGCCCATCCTGGAGTAACACGCCGTTGAGGAAGGAAAAATTTATTTAGAAAGAAACATCTTTTTTAAAAAAAATTAATTTTAGTCCTATTATAAAGGAAAATTTTCATGACTTGTTCAAAATACTTTATAAAGATACATATTTTATTGCTGCTTTTATTTTATTTTATGACGTTGTTTATAAATATTTTAGAAAAAAAATATTATATTTCAGGAAACGTAATTTTAATATGAAAATAAAAATAAGAATTGCCTTATTAATCCATGTGCAATGTAAGAAAACAAAAGTCGCGTAGTTTTCTGAATTATATTTCTATAGAACACTGATTATGAGCATGCTTTAGATATTAAAAAAAGAAATGAACACCTGGAAAATTAGTTTTATAGATTTCAGTAGTAATAATTTATGTAATTTTTACTATATTGTGACAAATTAAATCTGCTTGTTCAGTCTCATCTTATATACGTTGACATTTATATTGAAAATATTACCTGATATTTAACATATAAGTTCTTTCATTTGAACAAAGGTAGTTAAATCGGACTGTTAACATTTGAGGTTGGCGATAGTATTGAAATTGCGTTATCTCCAAGATTTAACGTATTTTTAATCCATCTATCTGTTTATCTATCTATATCTATATCCATCTATCTATCTATCTATCTATCTCTATCTCTATATATATATATATATATATATATATATATATATATATATATATATATATATATAGATAGATAGATAGATAGATAGATAGATATAGATATAGATATATATATATACTTGAACACACTTCCTATATATTTTCACAATTCTTTTGAAACATATTTTTTAATATTATTTCTTGAATTCATTCTAATACTTTATCTAAATAATTTTAAGGTATATATTTGGTGAATTTAAAAATTTATAGCCAAGGAATATGAAGCTTAATGAATATTTTTATTTAAAAACTAAAATTTCACAGAAAAATTTATGATAAAACATTCCAACGTAAAAATAATTAAAAGTAATCCTAAAATGAACAAAAATGATTTTAAACAACTAGCCATTATTTCCTATATACATATACATACACACACATATATAAATAGATAGGTATAGATATATGCTTGTGTTTATATATATATATCTATATATCGTGCCTCAAATTTGACTATCGATTAATTAAAATTTTAAAATTTCTACAGTAACTAATTAAAAGACTTTTAGGCTAGGAAATTCGAAATCTCTGTGAAATGTTCCTAAGATCCTATCAGGGACAGTTTATTTTGGGTGTTAGCCCATTTTCATAAAACCTAATAATTATAAAAATCTTATTAGTTTAGTTTTTAATATTGTTATGTTTTTTTTCTATTTGGTCTATAGGTTTAGTTATTCTATAACTATTCTGCTCAGCTGATTGACGAATAATTAGCTCTCTTTTGTCCAGTTCAATAGTTTGTGGATTTGAGTCCCACTGATAACTCTGGGGTTAGTATGTCAAGTATTAAAAAGTTTTCTGCTTGATCCCTATTTCTAAATTATGAAAATTTCCTATCAACTGCTTTCACAATTGATAAAGCCCGACTCAGGTATAGTTACTGGTATGTAGGCTGGTGCAACAGCAGCAAAAGATCCTGGGTTTGAGACTAACTATTATTCAACAAGGGAAGAAAAATTTTGAGCTTCTTTCTGTACGTATTTTTATTGTAGAGGGCTATAGGAATTTCTGAGTTTTCTCCCTTGCGACTCGAAAATACGGATACGGTCTTTGAAAAATCCTCTTGTATGGCGTAAGGTGGGTATTAAAATCTCCCTTGGGACCTTATAAAATCTACCTCGCAAAGTTTATTGAAACATCAAGAAATGTTAATTTCCTAAATAATTTATTGTTCTGAATTTCTTTTTAATGATATTAAAAAAACTTTATTATTACTTCCTTGATCCAATCAATGAACGTCATTCAAGAAATTTTAGCGATGTTAAGCACACGTATTATTACATGCCGCTTTTTTGGTTTAGTACAAGTAGATCTATCTCAGTTATGGACTTAGTTTTCCGAAATTTATTCATAATTGCAGTTTATATTCTAATATCTTTAAATTTATAGTTTTAAGATTATTAAATGTTTTTTTTTTCAAATTTCTAAGCAACATTTGAATAACTTTCGATTTATTGTTAATTTTTTTTCTTCTTAATTTTAAGATTTGTATTTATTTTAAGAATCAGAATCAAATTAATATTGATCTAAATACTATCATGATATTTTTCTACTCTTAAGCAGAAAGGAAAGCAGAGACACATGTTTTAAAAGATTTATGAAGAATTTGATTGTAGTCTTATGATTTGATGCTTTCATTATATATATATATATATATATATATATATATAAATATTTATATATATATATATATATATATATTTAGCAGAAAAGTATTTGTACGAGAATATTTACTTTCCTATTCAAGTGAATTCATATTACATATTACATCTAATAATAGTTCCTGCAAAAAAGTGAGAACCGCCATTATAGCAGTCAAAATTATCCGCATACAGCTCTCACTTACCCTTTCAAGTTGGTCTCTGTTGGCACAAATTCTCCAACAAAAGATTATGAGGGAAATCTCAGCAGAGAAAAAGGTAAATCGAGCTTGAATTCATTATACTTCCTACATTTAGTGAAATGAAGGAAAATAATTTCCTGTTAGAGATTTCATTTATTAGCCTGCATGATTCTCGTTGATGTCGTTTCATTTCACAAACAGAAAAAATCTCAGATCATCAAATGTTTTACATTAAATTTTACTCTAAGTACTCTTTTTTCAGTAAAATATTTCTCTTTAATATTTTTATTTTGTGGTTCAAAAACATAATTAAATGCGAGTACCTATTACCGACAGAGCTTCTGGATTATCTATTTAAGAAAGAAATTATTAACTCTTGCAATTACTATTCCCTCTTTTTAAGCCTGTGTTATAAAAGTTAGAAATAGGTTCTTTTTGTTATAAGCACTTTTCAGTGTTTATGTTTGAAATAATTTCAATTTGATAGTTTTATAATGCGGTCTAAAAGAAATACAAATTTTAAAAATCTCTCATGTACTGATGTATATGCAAAATTTAAAATAAGATAGCATTGCTTAATATATATCCTTAGTTGCTCTGGAAACTGCGAGGGGAGGTATTTTGTCCAGGGGGGCAGTCCTGTCCCCTTCAGCGCAGCGATTGTGTCATTTCCCAATGAAACGAAAAATAACATCGTAGTCAATCATGGACATTAATGAATATAAACATATTCTAACTTTAATTTGTAGTAATTTAAAAAAATCGAGCAATACAATAAAGGATCTTTATTGTATTGAAGGTATGCTTATACGATTTCATGAAACTAATATTTTATAAGTTGTAAATTTCTGTTTTAGAAAATAAAATTTTTAACCCAAGATAAGAATTGAAAATCAGTTAATATGAAAAATAGAAATAAATAAGTTAAAAAAGTACTTTTAAAATATATATTCAGTGCAGCATTTAAAAATGACTAAAAAATCAAATTTTAAGAAAATCACAAAAATGTATAAAAAGAACGAGAGAGAACTTTATTATTTAAACACATATGCAAATAAACTTATTTTTATCTATTATAAGCATATTGAAACCTGTCGTAAGCACACAAGTTTTAGGAAACTTGTATATTTATAGAAAAACGCTAATTAAGCAATACATTACATTTTCTACAGGTATATACAAATATAAATATTTCTAAAAGTAAAAATATTTTTCACGTCCTATTTCATTGTAATTCAGCACGTTATTAATGTTTTTTTTTACATATTTGTGAGCTTTACAGTACTTATTACTTCCTTACAATAGTATTACTAATATTGTAAATCATTGAAACTGCAGTAGATTTAGACATTTTAGGAAATGCTCACCTAAATAGAAAATGCAATTATTAAACCTACGCGAATAACAAGAATGCAAAATATTGCTTGACATGTTTGAGAAAATGTTTTGTCGAATATCAGTCATTATAAAAGCAAGTCCACCGTGCACATTCATCAATCGTAACTCGTATCGCAGCGAAGAGAAATGGGCGCGTCGAAAGAGCTCCTTCAGTGTTATTTGCTTGACGACTTCAAAGTGTACCCCATCAGCTGCTGCATCAAGTCGCCGAATGTGTCGAGCGTTTGGCGCTGAGAATGAACTTACATGCAGTGGTTTCACAAATTCAGGTCTGTGATGAAGCGGGTATCTAGTGGACTCTGAGTTGCTACTAACGGGACAAATGGTCGTTGTGGACCTGTTCTCGTATCAACTGGAACGTGTGTGAGACAATATCTGCAAATCAAGCCGTTGTGATTAAAAGAATTATAACTTTTTAATTATTCTGTTTTTTCCTTAATACGAGTAAACGTAATTTAAAATCCAACTCCAAAATAATATACAAGTTTAAAATCCAACTCTAAAATAATATGCACAGTAAATGTAATTCGAATGTAAACTTGTATCAAACAAATAATGATTTTTCTCTGAAAAATTGAAGATACTTATAAAATATTTTTAAGTTGTGTTTGTGCTTCTGAGTGTAAATTTTATACTTTTTAAATTTATAAAATTTTTCTCAAAAATGCAATTTTTTTATTTGACGCATTTTATATTTGAAAACTTTTAAATATCTTATTTTGTTTCTTGTACAGTTTTGTATGCCAGGAAATTCAACAGTAGACTAGAAAAATAAATTATAAATAAAGCTCTTGGTTGAGTATTTAATTGGA
Organism: Latrodectus hesperus; assembly: GCA_037975125.1. Taxonomy (NCBI): domain Eukaryota; kingdom Metazoa; phylum Arthropoda; class Arachnida; order Araneae; family Theridiidae; genus Latrodectus; species Latrodectus hesperus. Next base: position 101,242,605 of record CM075855.1, read on the forward strand.
ATTTCCATTTTTTAGTCTGCAGACTAATAAGAGTTTAAGCACTGAACAGCTCTTTTGTATTCATTGACTTAAATAATTTTTAACACAAATCTGCATATTAACATACGGCTAGCTTCATATTCAAATGAATCGAAACTCAGCAAACTCAATATAGTTCTCATTTTTAGTAACCCAAACGCTGACATCCAATTCATCGAGAAAGGAGATTCATTTGAAGTTTATGTATTGTTTCATTTTCTTACAAAATCTGCTTAAGAATTTACAAACAATTTTTAATATATTTAGTGCAATATCTTAAAATAAAAACATCACCTTGGGATGTCTGTATGGTGCTCAGATCCAGAATAAGACTTGGATGTTTAATTAGGGGAAATATCGAACGCCTGTAATGGATTTCCGCTTCAAAGCAGCACTTGCCTGTTCCAACAATAAATCTTCTCCTCTTCTGCCTATTTGTCCTGCGCACCAGATGAAAAAAAATCCCCTTGTGATAGCAGGTTAACACCGCTTTTTTGTATTTGGAGTGGAATTTCAGTTTAGAGGCATCTCGATAGTCATAATAGTTGAGAAAAATATTGTGTATATAAGTCGTTTTACATGGACCAAAAAGGTGAGTAACGGACTATGTAAGAGGTGTTCGGAATGCTGCTGCTGCTGATGAAATTATTGTTGTTGTGCATGCACACCATTCATTGTTTCGTATCTCGAGATCCATGAAAAGCCCTGTAGCAGTTTACATGATGAATATTAAAATGGCTCAGCCTGCGAAGTGTCAAAATAAACATCGCATTCCAATAAGAAAATAAAAACTCACACATGCAAAGAGAGAATTCTAAAAATGGTAAAAAAAAAAAAAAAAAAGATGTCCTAAAAACCTTGAATGTTTTGGTATATTTTAATGTGGGGTTAGAGCTTGTAAGCATTTAAAATATATGTGAAAACGATTCAACCCTTTCAAAGCTTTAATTTTTAGGTACTTCATGGCAAACTTCACAATGTCTACAAATATTTATAATTTTTCACAAATTTCGATCCGCGTATAAAAATAACAGTAAAAATATTCAAAACTCATTAAAATTTTATGTTTTTCATGAGTTTAAAGTCTTATTGCATCTTTTGAAAGAAAATAATATCTTCAAGTAAATTATTTTTAAAATGCTACTACGATTCTTTTTCAACCTTTTCAGCACTAGAAGAAACGGAAGCACTTTGTTTACTCGGGCACACAGTCGGTATGTGGCCCGGGTGCATCTTTGTGCTTTAAAAGCAAAGACTCATGCCCGTAGTTGACCTGAAGAAGTATTATTTTACATGGAAGACCATGACTTATTTAATGTTTCTCTACAGCCATAAGCGAGCATGATGGATTTGTGGTAGGCCCTAACCAACCAGATAAACGAGGTAGCTTAACATAATGAGGAGTCCCTGATAGATGTGAAAAGGTTTTCTTTGAGGAAAATGTAATGATTTTAAATTTTCAATTACAACAATTTACTCTAAAATCATTTTTAAGGCAAGAAAAAAAATTAAATTTCAACTGTAAAATAAAAAGTGTTTTTTGCATGATATAGATTGATTATTCAAACATGTACAGCACGCAATTTTTATGTGAGCAAATGTTTCCATAAATAAAAAAAAAGATTTATCAAATTATTCCTATTATTTAACTTTTTTCAAAACTAAGTTATAATTTGTAAAATACGTTTAATTGGTTAAGAAATTAATTATATACAGAACAATTACGCTATAATTAAATTCTTTTGTGAGAATAATGAATAATTTCATATCGTTCTATATATATATATATATATATATATATATATATATATATATATATATATATATATATATATATATATATATATATATATATATATACATATATATATATATATATAATTACATAATTTAAATTTAAAAAGTATAAATGAATTATTGTCCAAAATTACTGATTAAATAAAAATTACAATTAACAGCACATTTTTGAAAAATTAAATCACATATAATTTATTGATTATTTTCATTTATTTTTGGATTAAGTCTAATCATTAAAACAATAAATTTGTTACTATAAAAAATGTTTATCAACATTATCATTTTTTTTTTTTACTATTTGATACTTAATTTCTAAGGATCGATACAATCTTAAAAAACATTTTGAGGCTCAGAGAGCGCGCTCCTATGTGAAAGGTCCGATATTTAACCTAGTCAAATACCATCATACTGAGTTGGCATAAACATAGATTGGGAAAGACTATCCTTCGATTTCATTTTCAACTATATTATTTGATGCGCACTCTCCTCAACTATTCGTCAGTGAATTTTTCAAATAAATTATTACGTTCTCTGTTTAACAGGTTTATATAGTTACAAGATTTAATTGCTTTTGTGGTTTCGAATAATCACGTTATTAATAAAACTTTTAAACTGATATAATGGTTTAGTATAAAATTGATGGATTAATTTGATAATTTTTTTATTTCATGAAATATTCCAAATATTTCCTTCATTGTTTCACAACAGTTAAACCATTTATCTTTGAACTCGCTTGCGTGTTTAATTTTTGTATAGAAAAAATGCTATACTGCATTCCTTTAGTTTCAAGATTAATCTCGAAAAATATGACTTATACATTTTATTATTTCCGATGATATGAATTAATTGAATTACAAGAAAAGCAAGCCATTCCAATCCAATATTTGGAAACAAAGCGAAACACCCTGAATGTGGACCAATTGAAAAGCAGTGGGTGGGGGAAATTCCTACCTTCACTCGATGTCGATTTCGTAATGGACATTAAGTACTGCAAATGTAGGTTATTAGTCTCCTGCAAATATATCTCGTCTACGAGTAAATGCCGATGAGAATGACTTCATTTAATAAGCGACTCTTCTTACAAAAGTTATAAAATTTAATGAAAGAAAAAAAGGAATTTCACATCTACTTAGCTGAAATGGACCATGTCTTGGTATTGCTTAACATTAAAAAATTCCCCATGTTTGTCAATTTCCTCAATAAATTTAAGAAATGTTATCTTTTTAAAAGAGATTTACTTCAAGAAATTCCCCCTCCTTAGGGAAAATGTTATCGATCACAGAGGCGGAAAAAGATTGAAAACTTTTCTGCTAAAATAATATCGGTGGAATATATCTTTTTTATAGATAAGTTTCGCTTATTATATTGGATGTGAACCCATATGAAGCCCCGGTTTTCCTTAATAATTCTTTCGTTTGAGTACAAGGTAATATTTTATCATGACTGTGCGAAATAATTTTTTTATATGGGTATCAGCACTCAGTTTTTATGGCACCCTACTTTGAAATTATTTTGTGAACTAGTGTTGATTTATTTATTTGTCACTTTGGAAATTTTTGTAATCTATACATACTTTAATTTTCCACACTCTACAAGGAGGGAGATATTTTTGGACATTACTAGGCATAGGAAAAATAAGTTGAGCATTTTTTATTTTTTAACATGTTGCTTCAATATTTTAATCATAATTAATTATTATTTGTTGATATCTGTACTGTAAACATAACTGACCATCTTTTGACATTATATGTAAATATAGATTGAAACGCTATTTTCGAAAATATGGTCATTTTTAAGCATTCATTAACCATAAAGTGTTTTTTTCTTCCGTCTCAGTTAAGATCATGGGTAATCACTTTATTACACAATTCTCAGTGATTTAAAATATCCAGGATAACGTTTCATCGAATTGAGACAACGTTACATAGAACGTCGTAAGTCTGGTTGGTTTATCGACGAATTTACTGTCGGCTTTCAAATCGCACTCTTTGAGCGCCAGAAAACACCATTGAATGTCTGAGAATATTGTCGATTAAGTGAATAAAATGATTTCTTATTTAGGGACCAAAGCATCGATTTGATAAGACCTTTTTCATTCATTCAATCCATTAACACGTTGACAATAGAATAGAAGAAAAAGCAAAGAGAAAAGTCTATAAATCTTTACCATACGGTCACCCTTGGCGAAATTTTAAAAAAGTCGCCATGGGTGACTGTATTAAGTATTTCCGATCGGTAAAAACGGCGGGAGGAAAATAGCTGAAATAGTGACAAATATTTCATACATTGTTTGGTATCTAACAATATGCTCAACTAATTTTGCAAAATTAAACGCAGATTTATAGATTTCAAAAATCAATTGTAAAATAATAAAGTTGATGTGTTAAATTACCATAAAATTTTTTGATTAAATTTTTCATGAATTTAAATCGGTAAATATTCATAAGAAATTAATGACAAATAGGGTTGCCAAAATACTAGTCTGCGCCAGATTTTCAGTAAAAATGTTCGCCAAATTTGGAGCCAAAAAATGCGCTAAGGGTGATCGTACAATAAATCTGATCCGACAAGTCAAAACATCCCCTTTATGGTTATGGTTAATTCAAATCGAAAAAGATGATTTAAGTTTTTAAAAATATCATTAATTAAAAGAATTCTAAATAGATAATTTGAATATTTGTAAGCAATATTTTCTGTCATTAAGATTAATGCCTTGCTTACGCTAACAATAAAATTTTAATTATTATTATTGTTATATTTAAATGAAGACATATTTTCTCATTTCTAGTATATGTCGATAAGTTAAACACCTAGAAGAAAAGATTAAGTTTATATATATATATATATATATATATATATATATATATATATATATATATATATATATATATATATATATATATATATATATATATATATATATATATATAGTATGTATGTATGTATGTGTATATAAGTATATATGTATCCAAACATATGATTGTTGATGCAGTATTGTATAAATTTATATAAGTATATATTGAAATTTATACAAACGGAAAAAACAAAAGACAATATCAAATATTTTATCTTTTTTTATTACATCTCTGTATTCTTATGTTTTACAAAATAATGTTTGAGAAATCTTAAGACGCGAGGAAAATTCATTCAAAAGAAATCAATTCTTACAATGAATGAGAAGGAAGATCCTTTCAAAAAAAACTAACGCAATCAGTCTGTTAAGTGAAAAGGAATTTATAATTATAACTCAGAAACTGCTTTCACTCTAGTATTATGCCGAAGGCTGCTACACGAGCTGCTGACGTCATGACTAAAATGCGGAACAAAACCAACGGCGGGGGAAACAAAAACGAGCGGATCCAAAATTCTACGGAATATTTTTCTTCTTCCAGCTCACCTGACGTGTGGTTTGGCAGAAATCATCAACGTGATGGAAGCTGTATTAGAACTGGAGACCATCTTCCCGAGTAAAAGAATCTATCATTTATGGCTGATAATAACTCCTCTCGCAGTTATCGTCACCGTGGCCCAGTGGGTTTGGTGGAAGTACAATGTGTACAATTTGAATACTTTGCCTACATCGAAATGCAACATGCATGTACTGATGACATCACGAATACTGTCGTCCGTTTTCAAGAACACAGCAACTGATTCAAATGTCTGTAAGTACAGCTAAAACTACTTTTAGAGTTAATTTTACTCAATTAAATATTTTATTCTCGGAATTTATCGAAGACAAATTTTGGATATCCTAACGACTTGTAATCAGTTGCCGTAACACTAAAATGGTAGACACTGCATTGTTTTCATGATTCATTCATTATTCTTTATGATATTCATAATTTGTAAGAGCTAAAAAAAGCTTCCTTTCGCGATGTTCTTTTGACAATACCTACCAAAAATAATTAATGCATCCCCTTATGATATCTTTTTTCACGTAGTATTTAGAGTACAAGTATTTACCAAAAAAAGTATTTTTACAGCAGATCATGCAAAATCTTTCCATCCGAGTTGTTACTGGAGCAATTAGTTGTAGTTTATTTGTTTTGGTAATTGAATTAAAATATTCTTATCTTTCATATTTTGATGTTAAAAATATTTTAAAAGTGATGATGATCTGCTATTGACCATAAAATATTTTTTAATTCCCTTTGAATAATAACTGAAATATTCATGTTTTTCCCGGAGATATGAATTTATCTTTTTTTTTTTTTTTTTTAACTCGTTTATGTTTACATTATCTAACTTTTTGTTCTATATATAAATTTTGTTTATTAATACGAATAAATTTAACGTCTACATATCAAGTCAATATAACTCTCATATTATTTAAAATTAAAGTTCTGTTTCTTTCACTATGATTAAGTAATTAAAAGAATATATTTTGCATAGAAAATAAATCGACACATTACAACATCTATTTTTTCTCTTCAGACATTTTTTCAAGTTTTATCTCATACTACAAATATATTTAAATAAAATGCAATAGTTTTTAGATTTAATATTTATAAATAATGAAAAATATTTCCAAAATTCCAATTTAATATGAATGGAGGAAAACAGAAATTGATTCAAATTAACTGAAAGGGCAATATTTTACTATTGTTCTTTAGACTAATTAAGTTTGCCATTAAATTAAATAATTAATATAATATAAACGAAGTCAATATTTATAAATGCAACAAAATTGTAATATGATTTTTCGATTCAATATTTCATGCATACGCTGTGATGTCATTCCAAAGAAAAGAAGGCTTAACTAGATGTAAGAATCTTGCGTGCCTTGTTATCCTGGAAGAAAATAAAATACATATAATTTTCAATCAATTAGAGACGATTATCTTTAAGATAACTTTCTGCAATAAACTTAATTAAAATATCGTTTATAGTCATATATAATGTTCTGATTTGGATGTATTTGCGTAACATAAGAGGGTAATAAAAATATAAAACTGTTGTAATGGCAAAATAATTCAATAAATTTATTTTGATGTATCTACTAAAACTACTTTGAAACCAAATAATATAAAAAATTCAAAATTATAATAATTTTCTTACATTAAGGAGATACTGATACATTATAATCATATATATTTTAATGATAATCCGACTTTAAATACAGATTCTGTTTTTTTTCAGAGGAAAGCTAAAAAACAAACAGAAAAATTATACATTCTTTCATGTGTATGTAATATTAGTATACATTAATAATCTTACATTTAAATTATAATTAAAAATAATAAATAAAAATTTAAGTTATAAAATAGGATAAAATATTTTATTCCGATAATAATAATTCATTCACAATCAATTCATATTTGAAATTACATGTGATATTATGCTCACTTCAAATACAGTTTTTCAAGCATTCAATTAGTTATTCCTGTCTTTTATTTATGTGCTGGTTTCTAGACTATGTGTGTGATGACTGTCACTGGAGAATATTATTTTTATTATAAGCTTTAGCTTAAGTAAATTGAAAAATTATCTGAAAAATTGCTGATAAATCATCAGATATTGCACAAAATCCTGTGTTATGAGATCCGGGGTTTTTGAATGAACAGGAATCTGTCATCGTTACCGCGTGTAGAACATGAATACGTAAAGTTATGGTAATTATGTTTTTCGAAATTTTATGAAATTAAACAACTTGCGTATTACTTTATTTAGAATTAGGTTTCATACCTTAGTTAAAGTTAATGAAGAACATTTCGTAAAGTTAATAACCAACTTTTTATGCATTGAAGTTTGCATTCTTTTTTTTTAATATAGCCTTTATAAATTGGAATACACTTTCTGCTGCAAGTATCATGTGTGTGTGTGTGTGTGTGTGTGTGTGTGTGTGTGTGTGTGTGTGTGTGTGTGTGTGTGTGTGTGTGTGTGTGTGTGTGTGTGTGCGTGTGTGTGCGTGTGTGTGTGTGTGTGTGTGTGTGTGTGCGTGTGTGTGTGTGTGTGTGTGCACGCTTAACAAACAAGTCTCACAAATTGTTAGTTTTCTAACATTCACAAATTGTTGGTAAGTTTTAATATAATATTTATAAAAATTTCTGAAATATTTTTCTTAACCTGCAAAAGGCACATATTGTCCTTATAATCAATTAATTTTAAAATATGTTTTAAAAAATATGTACAAGTATATTTATGTTTCAATCATATTTGCTAAGCTAAATGTTTTTTCTTATGATCCACAAAACGAAGAATTAAGAGTTAGATGCAGTAGTTTATTCTCTCTGTAAGAAATTTAATCTCTATAATTAGAAATTCATATCAGTTTACTGTATGAATAAAAATTATAAATTTTATAATATCTATAATTAAAAGAATATTAATGAGAAATCTGATTAAATTTTTGTTTTTTTTTCATTTAATGATGATGATCTCTATGAATATATTAAGAGTGATTTTAAATTACCAATTAAGAGCATAAGGAGAATGTTAATTACATAAATGCACAAATTATTTAATATATTTGCTCAAATGTTTGAGATAATCAAGTTACTCAAAAAATTAATTGTATTGTCAATTCATACTATCAAAAAAAGCAGAAATCATCTCATTCTCAATAAGTTTAAAAACAAATATGCAAACTCCTTTAAATTCTTAAGGTTATTTTTTTCGAAAGATAATATATTCTCTGTTATGCCACTGAATGTGCGTGCATGTGTGTAAAATATTATATATTTCTTAAATACATAAATTTAAAAAAGTGTCCATTTTAGGTCTAACTAAAACTGAGCATTGATATTGGCTTGTGTAATAAGATAATAAAATGTACAAGAATAAATATAAAAAAAGTTAAACTTTCGTCTTAAATTTTTCACTTAATTATAAATTTTGATATTAAGAATAAAAATATAGTTTTAAACAAGGTTTACAAAATTAAACGCATAATTTCTCGAAATCTCATTTCAAAATTTCTGGAATACCTTATACCAATTTCAATTAAAAAGACCTCTATTCTTGAAAATGTGACTGCATTTGCATTAAATTATTCAGATGAGATTTAAAAAATTTATGTTGTGTAAAAAATACTGTATTGTAAATAAAAAAACTGCATTTTTGGCCAATAATAAACAATTCAGCTCAGGATTATTTTCTAAAGAAAAAAGTAAGAGGTGATTCAAGTGAATTTTTGCAATTTGAAATAATTAAAAATAATAGATATGGAATCTTTCATCTAAGAATCTTCTATCATTTAAATTATTCAAATCTCAATTTAGAAATAGTCAATCCTGAAAACTTCCTGCGTTATTGTCGAATTCAAGGTTGATAACTATTCCGAAAAATGATAAACCTCACTAAGCTTTAAATGATTCTCACGCGAATATTGTTTCATGAATATTTGTTACGCTTGTGAAAATGTAAGAACACCGATGAAATTTATTGGAATAATTATCGTTTCTAAGCTTATTACTACTTGCTATCTCTTCTCATTCCATAAGAATAATTGATATTACTTCCAATTCAATACGCTTAACGTTAATATGTGTGTGTATTTTTATTTAATCCACATAAATTTGTTAATGCATTACATAAGGTCATCATAAACTTGTAACTTCAATTAAAAATTGACGAATGAGAACTGATAATTTATGTTTATTTCCATTTAATATTTAAGTTTATTATTTTTCATATGAAAGGTAAAATCTGTAAAAATTCATATCCTGTAAAAACAAAGGCGCATATTATATATACCTTAAAAAGCTGGACGTTAAATGAATCATTTATGCACTATTGAGCATAAAATAAATTTGATTTTCATAAAATAATTTAAATGTGGACGATACTTCAAAGTTTGTTTTAAAAGTTTTGATGTTATTAATAAATAATTTGATCCCAAAATCCTAATAGCATTAAGCATAAAAGCGGCACTTGCATCCACCTTGTTAGTATTTATTTTCTTTCAGTGCATGTCTTTAATATAAACAATGTGGATTCTTTTGCGAATTATTTTAATAAAGCGGAAGATCCAAAAACTGGCTTTTAACAACTTTTCTTTATTGAATATTTTTTCAAATAAATTTTTTGAATATATAAATAAACATATAAAATTTTTAAGCTTAAAATTTTAACAAGAATAGTGTATTAGATTTTCTTTTAACAAAACTATTATTTAATATGGAGCTCTCAATTTAAAAGTGAACATTTAAGCTATTTATTAAATATGTAATCCTTTATTTCCAGTGCCTCGTTTCAAAATACTGATTTAATTTAACGTCATGACATCAGGGCATGCAGGTAATATTTCACAGTGTTTGCACAGGAATCTGTTAAGGAGCACAGAGAGTGGAAAATATAAATTTTAATTTTCATGGAAAAGACATATTTTTTTATTTTCTAGTGAAGAAATAATAATTTCTCATTTTAAATACTTTAGCTACAAAAATCTTATAATATTTTAGAAATATTTTTTAAAAATATCTATAATTTTACATCTTATCGTGATTTATAAAATTTTTCTCGCAAATCGACCTTTCTTAAGATCGGTTGAAAATAATTTATCATAACATTTAAAACATGATATATATCAATCTAAATATTCATTACTTTTTCATTTATTTTAACTTCTGTAAAAAGAAGATTTCTTTTCCCACTTTTCAACTGTCTTATGAAAATTCTGTCCAGCTTTCGTACTAAATGCACCGTAAGAATAAAATCATAATATGTAATTTAAAAAAACTTTAGGATAAAAAATCTTGCTTAAAAATCGAATTTTATTGCATAAAAACTTATAAAAGACTTCAAAGCAATGAATTAAAGGAAGTAAGACCCAAGGAATAATCAAAACTTGTTAAAGTTATTAAATATTTGAAACATAGATTTTCTAATGATTATTTTTTTAACTTTAAACTAGTGATTTCATAACTTAATCATTTTGTATCATACTTATGATTATAAATTACTTTTTGGAACATACTTGGGAAAAATATAAATTGGTAAATTCATAAAATTGTTTCATCGACTTTGCTAAATTCAATTTTCTGTGCGTTTCCCTTCAAATTTTGCTTACGTCTCAGAAACTGTACCAGATAAGAAGCTTCTTGTATGAGAACTATGGTGTTGCTCATGGAAGTTGAAAAATCAGTGAGATTCAATAAAATGTTTATACATAAAAGTTTCGGATACTTTGATGTTTCCATAATAAATTTTGGCTTACCTTTCATTTATAATAAATATCCATAATATTTCTTATTGTTTTGTATATACATTTGACTCATTTTATGAAGATATATATATATTAAGAAGTGAACATCTAGAAATGGAATTGTAAAAATCAAGAACAATGTAGTTAATTCCCCATTCTTACTTTAAAGAATTTAAAATATTTGGAAACTCTTAGGCTTTGTTCGATGCCTTCTTTACATATAAATTTCGATAGTGGTTGTTTAAAAGGAATAGTTTTATCAATCTTAACGATGCATATTTCTGACCATATGAAGATATTAAAACGCTTAAAGAAATACAAAACATATTACTTAAAGTTTATTCTAACTTTAAAATACATCAAAATTAATCGAATGTTTGAATTTTTCTCTCCATAAAAACTTATAACATATTTTAATAATAATTTTCCATAATAATTTATAAGATACTTCTTTTAAAATTCAACTTTGATTTTTAAAATTAAAAAAAATTCAACATATATTTTCATTTATATATTTCTGTAATCCAATTTTCATAAATTTTTTTATTTGATACTGTTTTATCAAGATATAATAACATATTATATTAAGTCATTCACTCCTTAAGCATTTTTGCATATAAAAAATATGATTCACAGTTTTATTCTTACTTTAGAGGATTTAAGAAATTCGAAAGATGTGAGATTCGAGAACTTCCTAAAATTTTGGATGCAGATTTGAAAGAATTTCGAAATCTATCATCCAAAAATAAAATACTGAACCGTGAAAGCGGGGGAAAATGTGATTTCCTCCTCCTTTCAATGTCCTTGGTGTCAGTTCATTTAAAGCCCAGATTAACAATTTCCTTTTTTACGTTCGTTATGGATCACGAAATGTTTGCTTAAAAGCTTCAGGTCGGAAGAGTGTCTGTACTAGTAAAGCATCCTCGTTCAAGGACAACCTGAATACATCGACTTGTAGTACACAATTTTGAATTTAATGGCTTCTCCAGCTTTACAATTCTAGGGGGTACTTCCCCTATTATATCTCCTATTACTTTCATTATTCAGAGTATTTTCGCTCTTCTCCCACAGATTTCACTTACCAAGCTCTTCATTTTCTTTTTCTCCAGCTTTTCTTCACAATTAATAGTCCAGTTATATTCTCTTCGGTCATCTTCTTTTCCCATCAATATGTAATTTCTCTTTCATGATGTTCTTTGGCATTTCTGTTTTCTCCGTTCCCTCTGCATGCCCTATTGAATGCGTTATTTAGTTTTGATAAATTTTATAGGGATTTTCCTTTTATTAATTTTTTAACTCATGATTACATCTTCCTTTCCATGTTTTACGGCACCATGAATTCTTCTGATGCCCAAAATTGCTCAATAATATTCCTCTTCGTAGGTAATTCCTAAGCTGTTTCCTACAGATTAATTTATTTTTAAGTATCCTATTACTTGTATAAACTGTTTATTGTACCTGTTTACTATTGTAACAAGTAATTTCACATTTATTATTAATCTCATTTTTTTAAATAAGTAAAGGTACCTTTAACGTTTTATTATTAATATTTATGAATCATGTATTTACCCTCTTCACCCAGATTTCTAAGTATTCATGAGTTTAATCTTACTACTAATCACTAAACCTATTTCCAATCTATGTACATGGAATCCTTAAAATAGGAATATTAGTATATGATTTAATATATTTTAAAGCTTCTTTTTTATTAAATGGAAGGAACATATAATTTGGTTTTTGGATACGCAACTATAATCAATAGAATAAAAGTATATTCTTATACATATTACATGTAAATTAATTTAGTTAGGCATAGTACAGTGCACGAAAGCTACTGAAAAATGAGAAACATGATGATCGTTATCTATTGATGGAAATTTAGTTTATGAATAGATGATGATGAAGATAATGTATATGAAATGTGTTTTTCTTGAAAAACAAGTTCATTTTTCATTAATAGTTTTGAATGAATATTATAATTAACATACTATATTTGACCAAAAGCTTTAATATTGACAGACATTATTAATTTATTGAATAATTAAAATGATACTTAATTATAATGAGTTTTAAAAAGACTGGAAAATTTTAAAACAAAAATAAATTTTACTCAAATATAATTTATTTAATGCTGAATAAATATTTATATGATATTTTTCTTAGTTACTTAAAGTGCCCAATTTACAACATTTTTCATGCAAAGTCTTCTAGTTTTAAAGTTTGATGTTTATTCTTGTTTTTGTCATGATTTATAAATTTGTCGCAGCATAAAATCTCCCTCTCTCTTATTTCGTATTTTCCGTTTCTCTGCAGTTTTTAAGCTAGTAACAAAGAAGAGTATTTTTAGAAAAATACTGTTTAACGTTACATTCTTATGTTTAGATAAAATTCTTTAAATTGTGATATCAGTAAATTGTTTTCAGTACTATTCCATTATATCAACGCAATCGAAGAAAGTAAACAAACTTCTTTGGTGTTTAAATTATTTTTGTCCACAAATGATGATTAGTTTATAAAATGTGAATAAAAGTATTATTAATTTCTAGAAATGCACTTTTTGAAGATGGGAATATTTACGACAGTAATTGCGATTCCCGTGACGATGATTATTCTTCAATAGAATTGTACCATAGAGTTCTACTTAAATCATCTTTGATAGTTCAATTGAATCATTAACAATACAAATTTGTATCGCTATAAATTGTTCTCTCCTGCATTCATTAGTTTCATCTTAAGTAAAATAATTCTCTAAGCAACGAAATTCATTTTTATTTGAATATTAATTCCTCTCGTAAAGTACAATTTTAAATATTACTAGAATTTTAAATACTCTAAATAAGTAATATGGAATTAATTTACACATTATATTCGAATTTTTGGAGCCAGGTTGGCCACTTGTTGTAGAGACTGTAGTTGCCATATACTCTTCTCTTTCACTTTTTCGAAATTTTGAATAGCCTTTTAAATTTTGGACATGAAATCAAATGGTTAAATTGATCAAAGAAATAGGAAAACACAGCATTTTTTGTATTTCATCAATCGTAGTCATCCCTTGATTTCATATTTAAAATTATTCTGAAATTCCTATATTTATATATTAACTGTCAAAAGTAATTTTTATCCCACAGCAAAACAGTTTTGATCTTTCATTTTTCATTCCTTTTATAGTGTTATAACTGGTTATTCAAATTAAAAAAATATTAAAGTATTATATGAAGGTATTTAGTATAAAAAATTTAATTGGGTATTTAAAAAAAACATTAAGGTTTTTAATTAAAAAACAAAGTCGCAGTTTTTAACTTTATGATTGAAAATAACCGTAATTGTTTTTTTTAAGTAGTTATGTATCCAACAATATATAATCAAGTGAAGGAAATATAATAGGTAGTGAAATTTACATTTTAATAAGCTTATGTGAGATGGCTCGTATAAAAAACCTTACAAAATTATACGTGTACAGCTATAAAAATTGTTTTCGAACTGCAATCCAAAAGTATATGGTGAATGGGAACCGCATCGAAAAGAACATGATTTAAAAACATACGAAATAACTAAGAATTTAATTTTTAATCAAGCAAAATCATGACATTCAGGACACCTTGATCTATCTTTAGAGGTAAGATAAATCAGAAAAGCGAATTAAAAAATAAAGCGAGCATTTTGAATGAAAAAATTACAAGGAATAGAACTAAACTAGGAATTCGAAAAAACTTTGTCTATATAATGTAGTTTGTACTGATGTGACAATACGTGTGCACATAATTGGCTATCGTAGAGTAATTTTCATTTTTTATTAGCTTCGTCACAGTTATGTTCCAATTTGATTGAAATTCTCATATGCCACTCAAATAACTCGAACAAATGAAAAAATCGCACAATAACACATTTGAGTGTTAATAATAACTAATAATATTAAAAATCTAATTAATTTTTTTTTAGTTTGAAAAATATTGAATTACGTTTTATTATGAAAATTGTTTTCAATTATGGAGAGGAGACACTTAAGAAAAATTCTCACACGTGTTTTATCTCCAGTGTAAAAATTGAAAGTATTCAACGCTTCGATGACTTTCATTCTTTGGTTATTGATGGAAAAGTATTTATTTGAGAATGGATAAATCTAGCAACACAAACGAGAAAGTTTCCTCATCGCGTTGCCTCCTTTGCCTTAATGACAGCTTTCACTCCTTGGTCAGCGGATTCTATGTACCTCTTATCCTTAATAACGTCCATCAACTCAAAACTTTCAATCAACTTTAATGACACCTTTTGAAGAATTGGTGAGGAAAAAATATCTTGTTCTTCAGGTTCCTACTGTCTAAGAACCAGGAGTAAGTTCTTCACTTTAGAATAAACCTCACATACTGAAAGCACTTGTAATAATGTGAGCACTGTTTTTATAAATGCTAAATAGATTTATTGCATATTGGGTAGACAATAATTTAATATTGGTTTTTTAAGCACTGCATTCCTTATATTCTTATGAATCCATTCTCCGTACAATTCTGTTCTGCTATTATTTAAGAAAGAGACTCAAGAAAACTGTTACAATAGATATTCTCAAGATCTTAAAGTACAAGAAAATTTTATTGCATGCTAATCAATTTATTATTAAAAATTTTCTTTAAAAATTAGTTCTTAAAAATAAATGACACATTATTTTTATTAAATCAGGAAGAATTGAAAATTTAGAGCATAAAGTATTTTTGAAGTGCAAACAATGGTTTCTAATAGATTAATGCAAATCAATTTTTATAATTTAATAAAACGCCCATCATTTTTACATAACGTTAAATTATTATTGAAAACATAATTTCCCAAATAATAAAAATGCGTTAATATAATAACCAATCCGAGTAGCCTTGAAAAAAAAATCCCAAGTAAAATTTCCAAAAGCCCTAGTTAGTCAACCATCAGAATGATAATGAAGCAACAGCTCGTTAACTTATTGTGTAGATGCCGTGTGGTTGGGAGGCAGCAACTGGACGGGAGGCTATAATTTAGAAGCAGGAACCAAATAGGAAACATACCAATATGCTGCATTAAAGCTATTAATTCATTTTGAGGAGACTATGTATTTAACGGCCGCCTTGAGTGAATATGCATCTAATCGACACCTATCACTTTCCGAGATGAAGGACGTCCTAACCTGTCAGGCCACCACCACCTGAATTGCTACACAACTACAAAAACGTGTTGAACTTCAAATTAATTTCCTTCAAAATATAACAGTATATAAATTATTATTTCAAATTTAATACACAAAATTATAAAAGATACACATGAAACAGAATAAGAACTTCTGTTGTCACTTTTAAAGGAATTATCACCTAGAGATTTCCACTAATACAGTAAAATCGTGAAGCTAAAATTCTTCTGATAAATATTTTGTAAATTATAACCTAACGAAACTAGCAACTTAGGACATAAAAAATGTGATGGAATTTTCAAGGAAATTAAAGGAATAGAAAAAGTAAAACTACAGAAGTGGGAATGTATGTATCTGTGTTTGTTTATGTACTATAGAATAAATTTAAACTATAGCAATGGAATAATTTCTTTGTTAAATACAAAACAAGTTTATTACAGCATTCAAGTTCCCTTCTTTTTACCTGTAGACTGAAGCCAATTGCTCTCTCTCTCTGGCCTGAAAACTAAACTCACAACTAAAGGGATTTTTCAAGGTTTTTTAATACTTCCATATAGGTACTAAAATCAAATCTTCGAAAAATAGATTAACTCGCTAACATACGAAATGAAATTAGTGGAAGTTATTGATTTAAGTATATTACAAATGACTTTTAAATACTCCTCGGTCAACAAATGCAAATCAGAGTATACAAAGAATTATAATTCATTTTTCTATAATTATAGGATAAAAGAATAAATTAAGGGAAGGAAACGTTTCTAACTTTTGAACTTAACATAAATATTTCCTAATCATGCTTTTACACACCTACTTCCATAAAACTGTTCAAAAGCGCCGACTTCATAGGATTTATAGTTGTATAATCCTAGTCAATTGTTTCATTTGCGTGAAGTGGTTTTTTCTTTTCGACTGTTTAAGTAAATATGTTAATTATATCTCGACTATCTAAAATGCAGTATTATATGTAAGATTTGTAACTAAATAAATTTGAAATGTAAGTGAGACGAAAGAGACATTATCATAATTTATTTTCTATATATAACTATGCTTATTCATTATTATTGTTATTATTATTTTCTGAAAATTTTAAGTCTAAATCACCGTAGAGGAAAACAAGTTCCACCATTTTCAGTAAAACGATTTATTTTTTCACCCTGGGATAAAATATTTAGAAAACATTTATGGGGTGTGATATTAAAATACTTTAAGTTAGTATGACTTTTGTAAATAAAAGTTGGGAGGAGAACTTAGAGGGTAAAAGGGCTGTTTTCTCCAATGTTGATCAGATGAAATAAAAAAGGGCCAGACGTTGTTGTTGCTTATGACACTTGGACAAGCCAAGCTCGCTATGCCTTTGGCTGTGAGAAATTAAGACAATAGAGAGCGTCTTTCGCTTGGATCAGAGCACCACGAAGGTGAGAGTACAACTTTGTTCTTTTTAAGGTGCCTCGTCATTTTGAACCACGGTCAGGTGACGAGGCCCACACCTGAGCTGGCACCCTCCTCTCCACATCCACGCCACACCAGCGGAAGGACTTTGGACGTCACATATTTACGTGGATACGTCCCAAACCCACGGAGTTCCAGCAACCCAGTGAAGGAGTGTACACCGTGGTCACCCTCCCAACCACTGCCCGCGGCAAATGATGCTTCACTTTGCTGAGCTTACGGGAAGCGGCGTGAAGCTACTGAGCCACTGGAGCTCTGGCCAGACGTAAATATTTCTATAAATTAAATATCACTAATGTTGCTCAATATCCAGGAATATTGAAAATGATGAATTTTTTAATCTATAAATTATTTATTAAATGTATTGGTAAATGAGCAATTTTTAACAAAAATTCCTTTATACGCAGCCATGAAAAACCAAAGCAATTCTTATTTTATGCAATCAATATTCATCAATTTATGAAACGTTATATTGCATTACTCGTTACTTTTTCATTCAGAAACCTCAAGCAATTCTTCTGGTCTCGTGGATTTACGTGTTGCTTGGAATTCGTATTAAATTGTTGAAGTAACCTCTTGAGCAGCTGGTGATCACTTAGCGATGAAAAACCACTCATCGAAAGTATGGGAGGCGTTTTGATATGTCAGAAAAAATAAATTTATGCCAGAATTAAATTTATACATCATTTTTATTTCTTGATTCTATTCAATAAGGGCTCATAGGTTTGTGATGGGATGGTTCGATTTTTCAATACCCAGTATTGAGCAACGGAAGATAAATCTGTTGTTTACATGCTCTTATATAAGGATAGATGCTTAAGTGACTTCTGTACTTTGTAATACTTGTGAATACCATGTTATCTATAAAAATTCCTTCACAAAAAATAAGATAAATACATTCAAAAGTCTTCTTCGATTATTAAGCTTTTCCATTACGTAATGTCAAACTCTTAAATAGAAATGTTTATGTGCTAAAGACAATTATAAATTACATTTTTATGGTAAAGAAATTGATGTACTAAAATATTTTTTTGTTAGATAAATCATTAAACAGAGTCCAATGCAAAATAAGTAAATAAATTCATTAATAGAAAGGTCATCTTTCTATACATTCGATTGTAGCGCGCATACAAACCATAGCCAAAATCGCAACTACAGCTGCTTTAAAAAATAAGCTAAGAGTAAGAACTACATCAAATCAATTAATCAATCAGGTTTCAAAGTTTTGTGTATTTACTTTTTAGATAATCGTCATCTTTCAGCTAAAAATAACTGCATATTGCGGTACTCATAAATCAGTCAAGAAGTCTAGAATTTATCATCTTTACGACATTCCCCACCATTCTCTTTTGACATTTAATAGATAAAACTATAACATCTATTAGATAGTTTCACCACACTTGAATGCAACATTTCCTGATCAAGATCTCCTGTTAAGGTAGAAAAATTTTCTTTTTATATGAAAAAAGCAAAAATTAAAATGAATACCTATTGATATGCAGACAGAAATCCTTACATCAAATAATGCTGGAAAATATATACTGTTGGTGACATTAATTAACTCAGAAGAAAAGAAAAATGAATTGACAAATATTTGGCAAACAATATTTTCTTTTGAAGAAAATTTCAAACATGAGATTTGTGACTTTGATATCTATAAAAGCCAAATTTTTGTTTCGTTTGTATTCATTTTTATTCTAATATGTCCCTCATCTGTATGTATGTATATATATATATATATATATATATATATATATATATATATATATATATATATATATATATATATATATATATATATATATATATATATATATATATATATATATATATATATATATATATATATATATATATATATATATATATATATATATATATATATATATATATATATATATATATATATATATATATATATATATATATGTATATGTATATATATGTATATATATATATATAGGATTTATCAAACTTTTTTATTTTATTAGCAAATATCATTTAAAGTAAGTCTTATAATTATTCTATTGAATTGAAATAACATGTAGCTCTGAGGACCAAATAAGGTTAATGTCACTAACTATGTAGTTAAAAAATTGTTCACTTATATGCAACTCATGAATCAAAACAAAGACGAAAATTCATTTTAATAGATTTTTATTTTTATTAAGAGGTGTTTGTTTGTAATTTAATATTATTTTTTCTACAAGTCTACTTTATATTATTTATTTTGTTCTAAGTTGCATCTAACTTAGGAATATTGTATTAATAAATATTATTTATTAAATTCAAATTATATTAACTTTTAACTGTTAAATATTTATTAAATTATGTATTACCTTCGTCGTAACTTGTAGTTTTAAAGCATATAGTATTTTAAAAGGCGTATACCTTTTAAAAGGAATATTCCAAAACATATGCAATTTTTAAGCATATACCTTTTGAAATTTAAGGACTTTTCTTTAAGGAAAATAATTTTCATTGAGTAAACTCTATCGTTTTTATATATTTAATTATTGAGTCATATAATTGTTTAGCAATAAATAATATTAATCACCATTAGTTAATGAAAATAATTATTAAATAATATTTTACTTGTGGTATTATATATGTAGAATAGTTAACAAGAAACCCCTTTTAGAAATGAATGCACAAGTGAAAAATCCAGAAAGATGTATTTAAAATGGGTCAATGCAAGTGCTTATCAGATATTTAATATGTTGGAATCTTATAAATTTGATTCCGACGCCACAGGTGTGCAGCATAGCGAGCGTAAGTCTAATCGTAAGTTTGATTTATAGCATTGTAGAATGATTTATATATGAACGACGGCTGATAAAATCATTTGAGTATCCACGCTTTTCCGCATCCAGTAAAATGCTAATAATTCATCAGGGCCACATCGTCAGTCTAGAAATATAAGTCTTTCTGAGGAACAAAAAAGAATATTATGGAATTCTCATAAAAATTCTACACTCGAAATCAGAAGCTGCCTACAATCCCTCATTAATGCACCGTTTTGAGTGCAATGTTGTGCAACAGTCTGCGCAGACGTGAGTGCATAAAAAACGTTGAATCGAAAAGAGATGTCATTCTGATTGATTTAATAGCTCTTGTGTCCGTTAAGTTGAGAAGATTTCGTTTCAGGAGGCTGAACATTTCCCAAGATGATAAGGCCAGAGTCAAATGTGACCTCAGTTCCGGCACTTCGTGTGGCACAGTCCTGAAATGCCGCTCTTCTCCAATCGCTTTATCACGCACTCTGAATAAATTTTCGTTTTCTCGGTATTTTAATTATTAATCTTTTCTATTCTAATTTGTGAAACCAAAAGTGGTTGAAAGCGTTCACATCGGAAGCTGATGTCTTCTATTGAAATTTGGAAATACTTTCTACTGATTAATCTGGTTATTTTCAAGAAGGAATACATTTAATTGAATGTTATATATGTTTAAGTAAGAATATGCACGAGTATATTTTTCATACTAGCTTTGAATTAGACTCTACCATTTGAAACAGCAGTGTGGGAGTCTTGGCCTTTATATGGAGAGACAAAGCAGAAGATGCCTCTTACTACTTGTCAATTCCAGAAAAATATCATTTCTTTAGGAGGACATTGCGATCACGACCTATTGAGAGTGTTCAAGCCATCTTGAGAAAATGCGGTGGATTTTGGATTAATTCAATATGAAATCATTACCTTCCGACAACGAGGCAGACGCCCTCAATAACTAGGCGGCCGTGGTCTCAGATATATTTTAGTAAAATGGTATTCATAAATTCCGACACAGATAAACATAATTGAATAATGTGAGAATCAATCTATGCATGTTCATTAAGCAAACAATTTAGAGTGAAGTGAAAAATCAAATTTCAGGATTGCTATTTTTCTTTAATCAGATGACGTTTAAAATATTCTTGTGCTTGATGCTGTTTATTGACTCATTTTGAAACATGAATTTGACTTTTTCATGTTAATATTGCCATGCTGAAATGTGCAGGCAGTGCTCTAAGATAACATTGCTCATGCTTCCATGATTCTCACAGAAAATCGAACCTGGATCTATGAAAACAACTCCTCAAAGAAATAAAATTGACGGCAACCCACACTGAGCGTGACTCTATTATCTGAAAACATTATCCAAAGTAATGCGAAAACAACAATGGTAAGTTGCAAAAACAGTATCATCAGAAATATATTTAGAAATTCTTTTGATTATTTTCGTGATCTTAACAGATATTTTGGACCACATACCTACCTGTGTGAAGTGCACATTTTTAACACTAAAAATATCAGAATGAAATGCAGTTAGCTATTATGGTAGCAGGAACGTAGTTCAATCATCCATAATTTCTGACGCCTGGCTTCCATTTTTCCTTTCCTCTTAAAAAAGAAAACTGAAAAATATACCAAATTAACTGACTTCTATTTTAATACCCCGAGAGTCACAACTAGGACAACATTTACCAAACCTGTTTTTGATTATTATTTGGCATATTTCTATTGTTTGTTGGTCGTCATACATAAAAGGAAAGCAGCCCATGTTCACACTTGATCCCATGTTCACACGAAATTACATCCATCAAATTACGAGGAGGAACTGATGGTTATACCTGCTTCTCAATATGTTTGTGTCCTTTTCTCAAGAGGATGACACTCGAAGCTGAATAAAATAGAAGTAAATTAAAAAATCACACAATTTTCCAAATTAAATGTACTTTTACTGCAATGTAAATTCATAAGGAACAGAAAAATTTTGCTTATGATGCTGGAATGTTATTCTTGCTTAAACATGATAATCAAAATTAATAGTAAGTGATGCGTTTAATGAATGTCTACTTTAGTTTAGATAGCTTATGGAATCACATCCTTATGACAAAAACAAAATTATACACTTTGTTTTAAATTGTAGTAATAGTTTCTGAATACTTTCCGCGTGCTTTACAGTTTGAGAAACGTTGAGATTATTCCGGATTTTTTTGAATAAAAATAAGTTTCTTCAGCAAAAGGATATTTCCTGCATTTCGATCTCCTAAGCCTAAACAAGTCATTGAAGCATTTTAAAGCTCTTTGTTTTACAAAGAAAATCACACAATTTAGACACTGCTTACTATTATAATATATTTCTTTTCTAGGGCAAATTAATAAAAATGATATACTATATTTAAATTTATTTTAATAAAATAGTTTTATTGACTGTGCAAATCATTTTATTCACTATTTTCAACTTCTGTGGAATGTTTGATATAATTTTAGCAGCTCGCATTTTTCTTGGAAACACTAGTAACAATTCATTAAAAATATACAATATGCTTATTTTAAAAAAAATATTATTTAGTTCTTTCTTTGGTATTAATGAAACTAAAACGTAAAAATTATAATAAAATATAAATTAAGTAGGAAAACTGTATTCATATTTACAGAATAATATAAGCTGAGAGCAATATTTATTTAAATAATTCTTCACTGGACTATCATAAAAAAAGAGTATTTTCCTAAAGGTCATGATAAATTTTTAATCTTTTGATGAAATTAAATTCTATTGCCAGGAATATTTCTTTCAATATTCTCCCGAAAAAGTTAGTCTGCAATGTTTCAGGTATTGTGTGTGATTGTACGTTCATTTTTTAAAATTTCGGAAAAGATATAACAAAAAATGAAATTACCAGTTATAACATCTAAATCAGAAATACTTTACTACATAATATTCTTTTCTCTAAAATCTTCATTTATACAATAATTTTTCTATTTTAAAGCATTTATTTTTAAACATTAGATTATTTTAAATTACTTTCGCACAACTTGTTTTCTCCACCATTAAATAATTGTGAATAGGATAAAAAAAAAAAAAAGAATCGTATTATCTCTTCTTAACAGCAAATTTTATATTCTAGGCAAAATATTAATCAAATGAATTAAGAATTGCAACCTTATATATATACATATATATATATATATATATATATATATATATATATATATATATATATATATATATATATATATATATATATATATATATATATACTAAAATAAAAAATGTATTTAAAGCCTTATGCGATGATGAGGAGTAAACTGAAACTTTTCCTCCCCCGCAGTGTTCTTCCAGTGCCTGCGCGGCATGTGCAGCATTCAGCAGCAGCTGAAAACTGGCGTCTTTTACTTCTGGACGGGGCTAAGACCGGTGGTATTTTGCTTCTCACCGGAGTTTTTCGAGGTAAGGGCAGGATTGGATGATTTATTGAAATTTCTTAAAGAGAATAGATGTAATGCAAGTCGAAGAAAAAATTCGCCCCTGCATATAATATAAACATATTCCAAAACTTTTACGGGCAATAATGATTGTATTCTTAGAATAAATGTATTTCTTAGATTAATAAAATGAATGAAATTGTAAAATTAACAGGCCAATTTAAAACTTATAGGTAGGATTATATTTATTGCTATGTATATAATAATAGGGCGACTGAAAATGATTTTCTAGATCTCAAAAATCTATGAAGAGAAGCATTTGCTTTCTTACTTCAATTATCAATGGGATAAGCAGTTAATAATGATTAACCCCAATTTCATGCTTATTATTACAACATAAATAAAAAATTCTGACGGTTGCTATGGATTAATAAAGTATAAATTGTATTAATGAAGTATGAAAAGTAGGTATTGATGAAACATAAATATACATTTTCCTACTTATTGTACGTTAACTTTAAAAAATATTTAAAAACTACTCAAGAAAAAGGATGAAGAAAGAAAATGAAATTGTTTATATTTCACTTACATGGATAAGAAGTATACTTTTAATGTGACATGGAGTATCTCTGAGTAAAGCTTACTGATGTTTATTCTTGAGGCATAGGATCGTAAGAAATTCAATATATTATACAATCTTTCAATATAATTTTGATTAAAAAGGAATTTTTAATGAATAATACTTTTAAATGAAAGACATGCATTATGGATGGTAGCTAACACAAGCTAATGAATAACTACTTTTCAAAACTTTCTCCTTCTAAAGTATAACGTAATGAATTACAATAAAATGTCATATAAAAAATTATTGATCTTTGCTAATCTTAAGGAAAAGAATAAAAATATGTAGCATGAATATACACATAGACTCGGTTTTTTTTCAGCACTTGAAGTATGCGTTAGAAAAATAAACCTTAAATGGAGAACAAAAAAAGGTCAAAAGTACAAAAGAAATTGAAATTCAATTTAATGAACAAAATAAAATGAAAAAAATGGAATAAAAAGTACCAATGTAGTCAGAGATACAAAGAACTAATAAACTTATTATGTATTGTTACTTTATTTCATTTTTCAATTTGTTTCATTAAACGAAATTTCTTTTGTAATTTTGTGTGCTTTCTTCTTAAGGTTTGTTTTACTAACGTATATTTCAAGTGCAGAAAATCTCATACATATATATTAACTAACTCTACTCTGAGCAGTTTTTTTTTGCACTGAGTGAGTTACTAATATTGAGTGAATTACTCTTTTACTCAATTTGTCAATTTATTACTCTTCATCCCAATTTATATGTTATAACACCTCTCCAAAAGTGAAACAGAAACGCCAAGAAATAATGCAATTTTCAGCAGCTCTAAGAATGAGGTAAGTACACAAATATTAAAAAATACATATAGAAATGCTTAAAATAGTCATTAAAAACCAATTTATTCAATATCTAATGTGATCTTCTCGATCAGCTTTACTGGCCTCAATTTGGTGAGACATTCTATCAATTAAAACATTTGATGCTTGCGTGAGGTAATTATCGTCAAACCACTTCCAGTGCTGTATGCAGATTATCCACAAATTGCACTAATGGTCCTCGATTCAGGTCCAGTCCAACGAGATCTCACAGATGTATGATGGGATTTAAATCTAGAGGGTGACTCTCCCCGGGAAAGAATTCCAAACTATTAGACTGTTAAGAGTTCCCCTTACAACCTACGATCTGGAATTGATTGTTGGAATACTATGTTGAGTGTGTTGTGCAACAAGGGAAAATCAACAGGCTCCTCAAATTGTGTGACGCAGTGGTCTGCTGTTAAACTGCCATCAATATACACCAGAGGCTCCATGTAATAAAGCATCATAGCTCTCCAAACCATGGTGTCAGGTGTAGGGCCGGTTTGATGTTCCATGAAATGGGTTGGTTAACAATGTTCTCCAGCTTGGTTTTGTACCTGTCGACGGCTGTCATTCTGTGGATTCCAAGAAACCGAATTCAATCGTCAACAATACACGGTGCCCTTTACAGGTCCAGGTATGAGCACGATGACTCATGCCAGTCGTCTACCTGTGTTGAGTGGTCAAGGGCACCTCGTCGTAAATGTACTTCATACTATCTATTACATAGGGTTTTGTTGGAAGCAGATCCACCTGCTCATGGAGACAATCGGCTTTTTATGTCTCGAATAATAAATTGGTAAATAGGCTTAATTGTGAGCCCTGGCATGTACCTCTGTGAATTACTTCTTCTTTGGCGCGTGTGAAAACCTTTCTAAATCCATCGTGTTACACAACGTTGGATGGTGCACACTCTGGGTCCAAAACGACTCGACAATGTGCACAGCAATAAATACAGTTCTCGGAATTCGGTGATGCAGCTGTGTTTTTTCGTAGTTAATTGATGGTGCTGAGCTCTCAAAGGCATTTTTTCCTTCTTCGAAAGTAATATTCAAAACTTCAGATGCTATTTATGAGAAGATTAATTTGCTGTCCCACATAACCCGAATAGTAGTATCATGTGATCATTTGCGTGTGCAAATTGTCATGACGCATTATTACTTGGTGTTGCAACTTCACCTTTGAGAAGTTTAAATTAACGCAGAATTTAAGCATGTGATCTAAGCAAAAATAGTGTGTGTAGCACAAATAATATATAAAAGCAATTTGAAATTAATAACATTTACAATGAAAATAACTTAAGAGAATCTGTCGAACGTTATTAGTTCAATTTTGCATAGCTACATTAAGACTAATCACAAATATAGAAATGAATATAAATGTGTTCAAGTTTCTTTAAATTCATTCCTAGAGAAAAGATTATCCTTTCTAAATTTTTTCATTTTCCTTTAGTGTTTGAATGAGCAAATCTAAAATGGTTAACATTGATGCAAAATTTCTCTCTGCAAATGCGTGTTCTGTGTTTCCACAATAATTAAACCGAAAAATCTTTTGGGGTATATTTCTTTATTTTTTGAATTTTTCATGATTTTATTTATTTTAGAAATCTGTAAATCATCTAACTTTTTTTTTTCATTTCTTAAAACCTGTATTTTCATATTAATTTAATAAAAAAGTAAACGTTTTTATGGGTATCACAAAATATTAAATTATATGAAAGAAAAAATAAAGAATCAAATACGTGTTACGTGATTAATTTAAATATGTTCTTTCATTATAGGGAATACAAACAAAATATTTGTGTGGCTAACACACACTGTATACTCAACAAAATACAAATGTATATTATTAAATGTGTATTCTATGATGAAAACAAAGGGATAATTAGGGTTTTTAGCTATTTTTTCCTAAATTTCTATCATTTACTTCTTTATTAATGGGATGACAAATCAGGATGAGCTGCAGCCTTTTCCACAATTTGACACGCCCTATCCGAATCTATAATTTTCAATGCAGTCCAACCATTTTTAACCTGTTCAAAGTGCCTTTTTGGGAAATCTTCTAACAAGATGTCCGAAATATCTTAGCTTTTTTATATAAATAAAATTAATTACCCACATCAAGGTTTTTATATTTATTCTTATAATTCATTATTTGTTCTTCTTCATAAAATGTTTGCCTGAGCAACCCTTAAAATGGCTCTCAGAATTCTCCTCTCAAAACTTTCAGGATTTCCCTGTCCTTTCTTGTCAGTTGAGTAATTTAAAACAGGACTTATTAAAATTTATAAGTTATTAATTTGTGTTGTTATTTTAAAAAATTAGTATTTCTTTAAGCCAAAAAACATCGATGAGCAACCGCAAATCTGATACAATTTTCAAAAGATATATTAATTTGTGTATTAATTTCAGAACCTTGATAAATAAATCCCTTTGCTGTTATCAAGGCCTATTTCTGTGAAAGTTATATATGAATGTATTTGGTTTGTTTAATGCTTAGAGTTACTATTTAGTAGACAAATTGCATTGAAATCACATTACCTGTGATCAAACAAAATAGTTTATAATAATTTTCTTAGTTTCTTTCTCTGAAAAATGCTTCATATTTTCCCCATTATAAAATAATATTGTAAAAAATATTAGACTCATTCATTGGATATTAAAATTTATATTATAATATTCACAGAAAGACGCCAGTGTATTTATTTCAATATTTGTTTTTACTATGTAGGCTATATTAAAAAGCCCGAACAATCTTCAAAAATCTTTTGATTACACCTTTCTCTCACTATGGTTAAAAGAAGGTTTGGTGACAAGGTAAGCAATCATTTCTTAAATTTTAGAAATAATAATTTTAGGAGGGAAATAACTTAAAAATATAATAAATTTTGCTATCCTGAAAACTAAAAGAACATAAAATATTGTAAACTAGTCAATACATAAAATAGAATAAATTTATAAACACTTTTGTAATTACATGAAATATTTTGAAAATTATAAGTTTTGAGAAATTTGGAAGTATAAATAAAAATCTAGGATTATCAAATTCTTACATTAACACCACATTGTGTACACAATTTTTATATTTTGCAAGTTAGTTTGCTGTTATATATGTCCAATGTCTAATGTGTATCTTTATATATATATATATATATATATATATATATATATATATATATATATATATATATATATATATATATATATATATATATATATATATATATATATATATATATATACATATATATATTACTTAATGATTGATGAGCAAATGTTATATATAACAGGTTTATAAAAAATTAATTGAAAGCAATCAATATATTTAAATTAATAATTCTAAAAGTAAAAATTTCAATATTATGGCAAATTTTTTAAACCTATTAAAATGAATAAGGCATTTATATCATAATTATGAAACTTAGGTTCTTACAAATAATTTGATTTAAGAAAAAGGAACTGCGATCAAACGAATAAAAAGGAAATAAATAATAAGAATGTTAAAATATTTATCTTTATATGCTAAAAAATTATTAAGTTTTTATAAATTTTTTAATTGTATTATATTATCAATAAAATAAGCAGAAAATACATTATATGAGAAAATAATCTCAAAATACTTCTAAATATAAAAAACAAAAATACATTATGCAAAATAAAAAAAGTTATATTTTTATAAATTAAAAGCATTGTAAAATATTGTATTGATGCAAATCATTTCAAAAACAATTTACATTGTAAAAACCTTTTAATTTGATTAAATCTAAAATGTTTTATTCTCGGTATAAATTTTTTTTTATAAAATTTAAACATGATACATTTTCTTGATAAACATTTGAATAAAAAACAAGAAGTAAGCATGGGATTCATGTAACTCCAATAAAAATATTGTAATTCATACCTTTATATTTCTATTTTTAAAAGTGATGACATTTTTTTTACATTTATTGCTGGCATCTTAAGAATGTTATTTTCTTAATATCTACCGTACAGCAGCATGATCCTTAAAGAATGATTAAACTTTAGCAATCATATAAAGAATACAAGAACATATTTGATTGAATAAAATTATGAGTGTCATTTAATATACAAAATGTGCTGTAGATTTGCAGTCAGCGGTCGTGTATTGATGAGCCCCATCCTGTATGAAGCAGCACAGGGGCGCGATTTGAAGCAGATCACCTTAGGCCAAAGTAAAAATCTAGCAGCTCTCGATACCTGTAGCGCCAATAAAAAGGGCAACCCTTTACAGGGCATTTCGTTTCTTTCCAAACTCTGAACAACATGCCGGGCAGATCTTGGCAGTGTTTCAGTTATTCGCATAAAATTTTCCTATGATTTTTGATCGTTCTCCCGAGGTCTGAATACCTATACTGCATATTATACCCGATACTCACTTCAAATATCAATCTCTAAGCTACTACACAATATGAAAGAATTATATACATTTAAAATCACCGAAACTTTCGATCATGGTTTTGGATGTTTCTCAAGTCTGATTTCAACTACTACAGGCATTTCTGTCTTTTCAGATCTGAGTGGGCAATGTTAATCGATGTGTATACACTAAAAAGGTCAGCGTTATAATCATGCAAAATGAAAACGTGAAATTTTCTTAGGACTTCCTCACTTTAAATTTAAAAAATTGCTTTCCCGGCATATTTAGATATAACGAGTTGGCCTTTTGAGCAATCGACCTTTCTGACTTCAAATTCATGTAGACTGGAAAATCTACAATTCTTGAGGAAGCTGAAGGAATGTCATAATCATTTGCTTTTTTAAATGACGTAAGTTAGCCGTGAAGAGTTTTAAAAAGATCCGGAAATGGACCTGCTTAAGACAAATTACGCGACTCAAATGAGCTTACAAATGAAATGAAACTTTCCCACGCACGATACAAATAAGAATAATGAAAAAAAATATCCATTCAATCTTTGAAGGCAATAAATTGTGAGAATCTAACCGGATGTAATTACCGACAAATTACTCACAATGTATGTACTGACACAAAACGCAAGTAGCCGTTTTTTATGTAATCGGATTTATTTTTGCTTAAGCTGCTTAAATTATGTGATTTGCGGTTACGGCTATGTTGGGTAACGATATTAAAGACACACATTCATTAATAAATATGAATGACGTAAGCAAAGCACCAAATTACCATTTATTGCTGTTGTTGTCGTGTCCATAAAGGTGCAAAGTGCAAATGAATTTTATATTCCTCCAAAAGTCCTGGTGACGAGGTCGTCGATTGCACTATTCATAGAAGAGAGGGGTGCCTCTTGGAAGGTTGGACTTCTGCCTGTTTGGACCGCGGGATTTCACTCCTTCCACCCACAGGAAAACCTGTGGAGAGGAACCCCCTATCCGCCACCCGCGCTCAGTGTGGGCCATTTATTGTTAAAATTTATTACTGATGTTGAGGTAAGTAGTGGTAGTTGATGGAATTTTGTAGTGTGCTAAAGCTTAGAAAGAATTTATTCCTATCCATTATATTTATGAAAGCTCAGAGAGCAATTTCTGATATATATTCATATTTGATAATAATTTCATATTTGATAATAAAAACGTAACAGAATATATTTATACGAAACTATTTCCCATTATGCTACATGTATTAAAATATTTTTAATCACTTTTTTTAGAAAAAGAGCTTTAACCATTCTTAAATACTAATTATAAATAGCTTCATTTCAATATTATTATAAAGAATTTTATCAGACATATTATTTTATTATTAGTATTAGCAATTGTATTAGTATTATAATAATTTGTATAGTGTAATATGTTTCTAAGTTATAAAACCATTTCTGAAATGCTAAGAGTGCATTTATAATGTTACATATTGTTGCACCAGCATCCTTCCTTTTAACCTAGCCCAGAATTGTTTTAGTGCTAACCCTTAAATACTATATGGAAAAATCTACAAGATGATTAACACACAGGAAGATTGTTGTCTGTTATAATGTTTCACACGTGCTTATTTCCCTATATCTAGCCCAGATTTGTGTTCTTCCAGTTAGGTGTCGGATAAGAGCATTCCTACATTCTAAATGTCTTCATAGATTTAGAAACAGGAACTAAAAAAAGACCACCAAAACTTGTCTTCTCACCACCAGCAGGGATATTATTCCACTCAAAGGGCATTGTGATTATGATTTATTGAACGTGCCCAGCCACATTTGGTGAACACGAAGGATTTTCGGTTCAGTCGGGATTCGAACACACTCGATAATAAGAATGATTTACTAATCCACCAGCCACCAAGACTCATAATGTTACATGCACTTATTAACAACTGATACAGGCTACATCATAGCCAAAAATTTAATGTGCTGTTTACAGAAAAGGAAAGCTTAAATCTTCATCATGCAATAAATATAATTTAAATTATTATAATTTCGTTGTTTGTGTGCTAGTACCAAGCCATTTCTGGTATTTTTAAAACCGTTCGACACTACAAACAGTGGATTTGATCTCTTCTTATAAAAGGGGAACTAATCAAAAATTATGGAATATTTACTGCCTTAACTTTTTTTAATCAACTTTTGTAAAAATTCCCTTAAAGAGTAAAGAAATATTGGAGGAATCATCGATATTGTAAAAGAGTACCAAACAAAAGATGACCTGATGGTCAAGCATCATCAGATTCATATAATCTCACATAAATGACTTACGTTATCTTACGAGTTTGGACAGTCTCTATTCAGGTACCTTAAAAAGTACTTGGACAGATATGCATTCAAGGCTAGCAAGAATTCAAAAAGTGCGATTCTTTATATCATTTTTGTGAGCTTCAGTAAAAGTCTGCCTTATATTTTGTTATTTTCTTATATTTAGGATTTGTTTAACTATGTTTAATTCAGTTCTATTAGTTTCTTTTAGAGTTTACTATTTATATCATATCGAAGAAATTTGCTACACGTAGCATGGTCATCAATTATGCCCAAAGCTTAAATTTAATTCAGTAGAATTGGATTCATCTTGGGTGTACTACTTGCATACAGAACTGCTTACAAAGAACATGCGCTGTCAGATTGGGGGAGTTTTTTGAGGAAATAAGTTTACTGGTGGCACCAGGAAGAGACTGGTGATGAGGACTCCGCCGAACGGTCATCCATGACATCATGGCTGACAGTGAGGCATGAGGAAGGAAATGTTGAACTTGAAACAGCGATTAAGCTTTCGTTTCATGGCAGACATGTTAAGCAATTCGAAAACTTAAAGTGGTTTATTTACTGAAAGTGAAGTATTTACTCGTGAAGTATTTACTGAAATTGCTCTCAAGGCAAACCTTATTTACAGAAAAATCCCTCTGATTCGAGATATTTCTTCATAGAACATTTGATGTTTCATCACTATAATAATTATGTTTGTTCTAAAATATATTGATTAGCCAAAATTAACACTTTATTTTATAATTTTGCCCATTATCTTCAAAATTACATCAAATTTTAAGGAAACTTGGTTCGAGCAAAAATTTGCGAATAAGCAATAAAATAATATGGATGGTTATTTTGACCATAATCAGAGTAACAAATTAAGAAATAATTCTTGCAGATTAAAACAAAAAAGGATGATTCCCATTTACAGATACTTGTAGATTTCTTCACATGATTTCCTAAAAAATTTAATACAATTTATGTGTTCTTAGAGAAATGGTTTCTTCTTATTCATCAATGTAGTTTTTAAGCTTTCGGTGGTGCTAGAAAGAATACTACGAGTTACAAATGAACTTCCAAGTGTTATCCCAAGCAATCTCTGAAAAATTGAGTTCTAGAAAGCCAGTTGACAAATCCATCCAGTGAATATTCTCAATCTTGGAAATTATCGATGAAATGAGCTCAGTGCAAGATGTATTAAGAAACAGTAGCAATTTTAAATAATTTCATTATGATAAACAAACAAATCACAGAGAATTATCCTCGCCTTTTCCCACAAATATAATAAAACTTGAAAAATATAAATAATGCCAGATAAAATAATTTATGATTTTAATTTGTCAGTTGGGAATCGAGAATATTTGTAAAAGTTATTCTGTTATTGCTATAATGTTACTTTACTTTATCTTTATTAAATTAATTTTATTAAAGACACTTGGTCAGGTTTCTTCTCATAGTGGCAACTTTACACTTTTCATGATTTTGTGAAAAAAATGACAAAACTCCTACTGGTATTTTTCAAGTAAATTCAAAAATAAAAATTGAGTAAATGAATTATTCCACTTTGAAAATCTTGACTGAGCTAGAAAAATATTTGTGATGTGTTGCGTTATGAAATTTTATATGTATAGCTTGTAGCCCTTTTGGTGTATTTCTTTTGATGACTACACCAAAAGGACAACAAGCTACTCATGTAATCTTTACCCAATAAAAAGAAAATATTGTTATATGCAAATTATTAGCTTTACAATGCATTTATATAAAGTGGGTAATAACAGCGATACTTACATTATACTTAAACTCATAAATTTTATTTCAAGTCCCCCACGTCGTTTTTAAACATAATATACTTGAATGTTGTTGTCTGGATTAGCTTGTGTAAGAAGCAGTTGGTTGTAAGTACATCGCTGATTTTGATAAAAATCAAATTCGACATTGAGGTTTTTCTCATGTAGGGTTTTATATTATTCTAGAATTGTGATATCATAATATTGGAGCTGGTGTAGATTGAGATCTCATGAGTGCTTACAGAATATGATATCGATGGTTTCATGCCGACAAAGTGCTGAATCTCAATGACGCACTGTCTTAATAGCTGAGAAGACAAAAGTGTTATCCATGTGTTTTTAACGTATCCTACAAATATTTTAGGACTTGTGCATCAAGAAATGTTACGCTCGACCAGTTCGACAATGTTTGCAACAACATAGACAGTATATTTGTTCACCATTATTTTGGTTTCACTAAAATTATGGTCACCTAATATACACCGCAAACCTCTTTACTTGTAAGAGAAAACTGGATGCAAGTCTGACATTAAGTCTTATTTTCATATATAAATCGTGGTTCTGGTTACATCGTCATGATGATTTCTTCCATGTTTGGCAGTCTATCTAGTGAAAAATATTAAATCGACATCGTTATATACAACTGACGTAACTTACAGTGGCGCTATATTTTTCTATGTTATGGCTCGTGATTCTATGTTAATTCGAGCTTTGCAAAATATTTTGGTTTCAAAGTTCATGACCTCATGCTGCCGAAATTATAGTAGCTTTTCTATGATAATGCTCAGATGCTGTACATTCTCCAAATTTCTCTCACAGCTAGACGACGTCTTGTCGATGGGATTTACAACATGTCACACTGTGGTCCATAAACTGTGCCACAATATTGAACTTGCATCTCTTTACATCCCTCAATTTCTCTCTGACTCAGTAACCAAGAATGTTGTCATTGCTGCCAGAAGTGATTGTTCTCGATATTGATTTCATACGGTTTCTTGAATTATTTTTTCCGCACTTATGGTGCGTTTAATTTTCAACTGTTGCATGAATATTATAAGGTAAGTTGAATTCATAACATCCTAAATTCTAACTAAACATATATTTAAAAATTGTATAAGGGTCTATTTTTTAATTATTATTACTCCAACCTAACAGTCAATATTTATAGAAATTAGAGGGAAAAGCGCAAGAAGAAAAACTTTATTTTCTAAAAACATTTTTCAATATAAAATAACCTCAGATGTCACAGATAATCTTTATCTCATGTGAAATATAATAGGACTTATTTTAAACATTTTTTTAGAATTGCAAAAGTTTTGATTCCAAGAAGCATTAATTTAACAACACAAAATACAATTTAATTAACTGCATATTCAAATCTAATTTTGAATATTTTCCTTTCCAGTAAGGGAAGTAAATGGAAGCAAAGAAGAAGGACCCTCACCTCGGCATTCCACTTCCGGATTCTTGCAGATTTCGTAGGAGTATTCGACGATCAATCCAAGTATATGGTAGAAAAAATAAAATTAGCCACTGAAAAACAGCATTGTATAAATGTTGTCCCTTACATTACTATGTGTACTCTAGATATAATTTGTGGTAAGTTACTCTGAAGTAAATGAAAAACAATTTAAACAATTGAATGTAAAGTTGAAAATATCAACCAAGCTATAATTTATTCTTGCATCATAATTCCGAACCAATTTTCCCATTCGTAAATTTATAATAATTTGAAATTGATTCGTCCTTTGTCCTCAAATACAGTTGTCAAAAGGAGTGTGACCTAAATGATTATTTATTAACTGAAGAAGTAAAATGCGTGATAAGTTCTGCATATGCATATAAATTCATAAATACAAATACCAAGAAAGAAATTGGCCTTAGCTTTTGTGTACACCAGTTAAAAGATATTTACACCAAACATCTTTTAAAATTATTTCATGCGAATTAGCTCACTAGTGACATTATATTAATAGCAAATCAGAATAATTTTCTTGCTTTTAGTTGCTCCTCATAAAACATTAAGTTTCTGATTATAATTCTCTCCTTACAATATCTCTATTCTCATTAACACGTTTTCTAATTCAAAACCTGTGAAAAAATGCATTAAAAAAGAAAAATCCAAGAATTCTCTTGGAATAACAAACAAAACTTGCAATAAGATGTTTTTTCCTTAAAAAAATCCTCTTATATTACGCATTATATTATGTTAAGTAGTTTTATTTAAAAAAAATAGATGACAATAGGTAATTGAAATAACATGCTATTTGCAAACAGAAATAACAGATTAGTTTGATAAATTATAAAAGTTCTGTAAAAATGTTTATCTAACATTTTAATTCTATTATCTCTACGGTACAATATTCCCCTTATTATATCTGATTTATATATAAGCAAAATCAACAATTCACACGCTAATGATTTAGTACTTCTTTGTTTTGTTTTTTATGGCAAATTCTTTAGAGAATCGTCTTATCTGTTCACGTTTAGGAGATATACAAGCTGATAAAATAAATCATTTGTTTTCCACTGAAAATTAAAATTTTTTGTTTCAAAATTTCACTAAACTATACTAGATATTAGATTTACAATAAATTTTTTTAAAAAAAATAATCGCCCAAGTAGAGAATACGTTAGTTAAAAATTTGCTCAAATTAAAGACGGAAAATTCCAATCAGATGCCACTTTAAACATGTAAATTTTTCAGCAAAAGGTCTAGTATGGATTTGTTGGGATATATGCGATATTTATTCTGTTCCTAAAATTAGAAAGTTATATTTAGCATAATACATGTGTTTTTAATTTTGTCTAAACAGAAAATAGAATTATATGAAAAGAAATGTGCAAATACGTTCTATGTTCGTTGTCATACTATCGATTATATGATATAATGTTTCAGGTACTCAGGAAGAAAACATATAAGGCCAAAATTTTAATTCGAAACCAGCTTACACACACAATATCTTAAGCAAGTCAATTTAATAATATGACGGGTTTTGTAATTATTCCTCCATTTAAATTAATGATTATTTTTCTTAACTTTCCTTCACTTATTAAAGGTGCAAAATATGTGTTATAGAAAGCTTTTAGTAGTATATTTCAAGGAGGCTTCTGTCTTGCGCACGAAAGGTTGTGAGCTCTATACTAGGGGTGGCAAAGCTCCTTAATAGTCAGAGCCATTTTTCAAAATTTGAAATTTTTCGAGAGCCACAATTAAATACATATTTAAAATTTACACTAAAAAGGTATTAAAATTTTTTACGGAAATTATATTAAGGAGGTCCTGGGTTCGAATCCCGGTTCGGACATGGAAGTACTTTCTCTCTCCTGTGCTTGTCCTTTCCTTGTAAAAATGAAGTGTGAATGGTTGCCTACCCTATAAACGGATACCTATGGCATGTGTGTACTTAGGAAGTCGAACTCCACATCAAAATATGGTTCAGTTGGAAAAGTGGAGCAGCCCACCCCATGTTGCCAGACTAGCTGGCACACGACAATGAATGAATGAACAGAAATTATATTTATTGAAAGCATATGAATAAAAGTACAAAATATGAGTATTGTATTTAAATATATTAACAACATTTATTTTTCTTCTCTGATAATTCTTTGAAATTTGAAGACTAATTGTTGACCGTATTTTTTAGTAATTTTTTGAGATGCAGGTTAGAGCTGCTTCTGATCGGTATTTGGATTTTACGAATTTTAAAGAGAAATAAAATGATTCACATTAGTACGTTGTTCTGAATATTGAAATAATTCAGCAAGCAGCTTTTTTTTTTTAATTCAAGATGCTTTGATTCTGGTACAAATTTCCAAAATTCAGTAACCGGCGTTGACTTATATTTTAATTGTTGAGCTTGATCTTCTTGCATTCCTATTAATTCTAATTCTTCAGATGCTTTTTGGATCATAATTATATTGGAAATGGAAAACTCACCTTGAATTATGTTCATTTCAAATGAATTCAGAAAAAAATCAAGAGATGATTTAAAATATTTCAAGTCTTGAAATTTGTTTTGGAATTTCGTCAATATTCTTTCTGGATTTTTTTATATACTCGTTGAGTGTTTCTTGTTTAATATTAAAACATTTTTTTTAATTCAAGGAAAATGACAAAATGTTTTATTTGTAATGCCTTTTTGAAAAAATTGTAATTTAGTTTTCAAACTAAATATACACTGTGAGAGAAGTCAAACATTATTTATCTTTCTCCAGTAAATTCATGTTCCATGACATGAGTCAAAACATTTATGTCTTGTAACCACTCGTCATCGTCTAATAGGTTATTCCCTTTTCTTTTAGAAATGCAGTTATCGGATCAAACAAATCTACAAACTGATTTCATGCGTTGTAGCTAGATAACCATCTACCAATACAAACGACATTACTGTCATTTGAAAGCTCTTCGTCGTGTGATTTTTCAAAGAAATTTCAGAATTGTCGAGGATATTTTGCATTGAGGATTTTTTGCATCGATGATTTTTTTGCATTGATGAGTTACATATTAAAAAGTAATTTTTAATGTGTAACGCTATTTTCATAACATCATGAGCCGTCTACCCTGTCTTGTGGTCAGCGTGCCTGACTGCGGATAGGGAGGTCCTGCGTTCGAATCCCAGTTCGGGCGTGGAGGTACTTTCTTTCTCTGACTATCCTGTCTTTGGCCTTTCCTTGTATAAGGGGTTGTGAATGATTGCCTACCCTATAAACAGGTAACTATGGCATGTGTGTACTGAGGAATTCGAACTTTACACAAAAATCTTATTTGATACTGTGAAAGAAATAGTTTTGGAGCTTTATGCTCGTAGGCTTATTGCTCGCATTAAGTAAGATTGACTTTTTTCACAAAACTTCTCAAAAATTTAGAACACCATTTTTAAAAAAAAATCTTATTTACACCAAAATATGGTTCAGTTTTAAAGGTGGAGTAGCGCAACACATGATGCCAGCCTATCTGGCACAAGACAGCAATAACATCAGGATATTTTAAATATCTTGTAATGAGATGATCTCAGTGGATTATGCATTGAATCATTATGAATTATGGAA
Source organism: Latrodectus hesperus (assembly GCA_037975125.1). Lineage (NCBI taxonomy): Eukaryota > Metazoa > Arthropoda > Arachnida > Araneae > Theridiidae > Latrodectus > Latrodectus hesperus. The sequence continues at coordinate 101,281,300 of CM075855.1, forward strand.
TTTGAGAATAATCTCTTAAAAGCCCAAAAAGACCGATTTTTTTATTCAGCATTGCCGGAGCAACACCAATTGCATTGCTTACAAGTTTATTAAGAAGCACATTAAAAATTTTTATTATGGAGTCTAATGCACTTTTAATATCGAGGTCACGGGTTGACTCTTTTCTTCTTTAACAACGAAGTTAGGTGAAAGAAAATGTATAAAAACTGCCAATTGCGGAAGATCTGTCGGTTCGACAAGCTGAATGCGTTCTTCTAATACTTTTTTAATTTAAACGAAGTATTAATTGCAGTTCGGTTGAGTCTCGAGATGAGGGTATGCGAAACAACTTTGTGCATTATTTGGGTTTAAGTACATCTTCCAAGTTTTTAACTTTTTTTTAAAATTTTTATTTTTTTCATAAACTTTCCCTTGTTATATGGGTGTTTTACACGAGTTAAATTCCAGACAAATAACAAAACTAGCATCAGCCACAATATTAGCTTGATTGCTATGGGTCATCGATATTAAATGTTGCTTATTTAAATCTGATTTTAGAAAATCAAGTTTATCGGTAAATATAGAAAATATAAGTTTTATTTTATTAAAACAATTACAACTCGTGTTACATACTACAAAACAAATTACAGTTAATTTACCAAAACCTCCAGATTAAAAATTATATTCGTAGCAAGAGTGATACAAATTGCTTCCCCCAGAGCACAATGTCAACTGTCCATTACAATAAAAGTTTACATATTGAAAATAGGTCTGGAGTCGGTCGATTACATCACTGTTTATGTTCGATCGCGCAGTTTTCGACGAGTCATATCATTCTTAACTTGTACGAAAATGAAATTTGTTACACTGTTGCACTTGGTCTTTCATGTTTGTTGTCAGTAATTTAAAAGACATTTTGAAACACATAAGGAACAATAATAAGTTTTTAAAATATAATAACACTAAAATGAAAAGTGAACTAGGGTACATATCGATACTCATAAATAATCCTTCAAAGAGCCGCAGGTGGCTCGCGAGACTCAGGTTGGCCACCCCTGCTGCATACCGACTAAGCTAAAATTCCGTTGAACATTTCAGCGGCGGATTGGGAATGACAGCTCTAGTCTTGGCTTCTTCCGATTCATATTTGCTTCTCACTTTTGTGTGGTCCCATCATTTTCGCCCCTTAGGCCCAAATGTAGTACCTTTATATGGCCATTTGAATTAAATGAATAGAATAATATATTGCAGTTGAAATTTCTTTAAAAACATAATTTTACCGATACTCCTGAATGACACAAGTGTCTGGAAAGGACGGAGGCTTCATGATTTATTTTTGGAAACAAAATGAAATTAGAATTCCCACCGTGCTAATTTTAGATTCAGTGAACACTGAAAAAATTGAAAAAGATCGAAACACCATTTTGATATGAAAGACCTGCCTCGCATTATTCCTAATTCAGAGAGATGGATTGCATTTTGAAATTGATTTATAATTTTAGTCTTTGGCTTTGGACCCTGCAAACAATTTAAAAACTACAAATATGATAACAGTTCACTGGAATTTTCCTGAGTGCTACTGAACTCACTGGAAATAAATCTACGGCATTCATATAGAAATTGAAATAAAATAAAAATACTAGAAAAGGACAGATGTCTGCAACTTGAAGATACAGTTTTCATATCTATTAATACGAATGATTGCAGTACCTGAAGAAATTATGGTAAATTAATATAATTGATAAAGTGCAATTTTTTTCTCGAATCTTTTTTCCAGCCATATTTTTCAATATGTATGAATTTATATAATAAGAAAAATATAAAGGAAGGCGTAAAATATATATATAATTGAAAACGAAGCATATGTTCATTTTTTGAATCCTCCTTACACGCACAAGGAGGATAATAGGTAGCCATAATACGAGTTTACATAGTGCTTGAAAGATCTCAAAAAAGAAAAAGTAGGATTTCTTTATTTATAAGTATTATATCTTTATTTGTTGTCTTATTTTAAAAATGCTACATTTAATTTTTGACATTTTTTTTGTAATTAATGGATGATTTAAAAAAATTTCCTCTCTTGTACATTAAATAATTGATGACCTTATTTTTCTTAATGTATACTGCTGACCACCCAAATTATAACACCAATAAAGACAAGAGTATTACAAAAAAACTTTATTTGTAGATAACATGTTGACCAAGTACAAAATAATTAAATTTATAGACTTCTATTAATTAAATTTATAGACATTGTTGGAGATCACCGCTGCCACAAGCCTCGGCATTGATTCAAAGAGAATTTGGATGTGATCTTAGGATACAGCAGACCAAGCATCTTCTACATGTTACCAAAATTGATCTGGTTTGGCAGCTGGGGATGGAATCTGGGTCAATCGTTGAGAAACCATGGACCACATCTTTTCTATTGGCGAAAAATTCGGAGAGCGAGCCGGACAGGGAAGCAATTCAATATGACTATTGATGAAGAACCCTGGACCATGCCTGGCACGTGTGGTCGCACATTATCCTGTTGAAATATGGCTGTGGGCAAGCCATGAATGTAAGGAAGGTCCAACACATCGGAGATGTAGCGCTGACTGTTTAAAGTATCGGCAATGCTTATTAGAGGAGTGTGAGAGTGAATATCCAATACCGCTTCATATCATTTTACCGGGTGCAGGACCAGTGTGGCAGTGATAACGCAGCTGTTCAGAAACTTCTTTCCAGGGTGTCTCCAGACTCGAATGGGACCATCTAGGTATAGCATTCAGAAGCGTGACTCGTCAGTAAAGACAATTTCTTTCCATTCTGCCATCAACATACTTCTTTCATTTCACCATTGGTGGTGGAGATGTCTGTGATTCTGCGTCAAGATTAGACGAAGCAATGGACGTCTTGCGGACAGACCACTTTGCTGTAAACGGCGTCGAATGACTCAGGATGATGCGTTACAGACTGAATGCGCTGTGCTATGCTTCGTGATATGCTATCCATCACTATTAAGCGCACAATTCGCCTGTCATTACTTGAAGTGGTGTACAATGGCTTATGCGATCGAACAGGTCCATCCACCGTACCCTCCTGCATCCAAATATCATATATCCATATTTCAGTTGTTTGGTATTGTCCAACACGACTACCGATTTCCCTGAACGATAATCCACAATCTCGGTAGGCCACAATTGTTCCTCTGTCGAACTTGAAATCATACTTGATCTAAAAATGATCACTGTTTTCTACAAGACATAATTGATTTTTAATAATTGAAAAAAAAATAATAATTAAATTAAATAATAATTGAAAACAATAATAATAATTGAAAAAAAATTGAAAAAATAATAATAATTAATTATAACATAATAATTGAAAAAAAAATCACAAGAAAAACACTCGAAATCATTGAAATCGTCGAACTTGAAATCATTGAAATCTCCAAGCTATGAATAACGCTTTGAAGTGGCACCACAGGCACGCATGATGTGCATCTGTGCTGAAATTCTTATCATTTACGTATCTCATCTCCGCTAATTCATGTTGTTAATTTCATGTTATTTGCAAGCTTGCTTCAGGGTGTTGCATTTACGGTGTCCAGTGGTGTATATTCTTTTTATTTTTTTTTACCTTATTATCATAAATTTATATTCATTTTATACTACGTATTTAGCAGTTTTACATTTGACATGCTATATGAAAAAAAGACCAGAAGATTTTTAGTTTTAGGAAAAATTAGTTAAAAATATATTTTTTAAACATTAATTACATTTATTTATATTAATGAAAATATCGAGAGAGAGAGAGAGATAGCATAGAAAAATGATTAGTTCAAATGATTTTGTAACAAAAATTTAAGGATATTGAAATAAAAATCCTTCTGCTATTTCAGAGACGGCGATGGGGTTACGCATCAATGCTCAAGATAACCATGATTCGTTTTACGTTAGAACGATGCACAGGTAAGAAGACTTATTTCGTGTTCCATACAGCAATCATTAAAATAAACATTATGGAAAGCTGTTCAGAACATACTTTATTTGCTTCAAAACTGTAAGGATGCCTTACAGTTGTTTGGAAATAGAGTAGTATATTTACAGTGTCTCTTCAAGCATGCAAAAAATTATTTGTTTTTATTAAAATACATTGAAACAAACTCATGCAAAATTAATTGTGAATTTTTTCATATGCTAAAATAATAAATCATTTATACTTTTAAAACGATGAATTAAACAATATTATTAATAAAAAATTCACAAATAATTAAACTGTCATAATTATAAGCATAAATTTCAGAAGTTGGTTTTGTTATTTGTATTAAAAAAACAAAAACATGTATAGATTTTGGTGATTACACCAATCAAACATTTCTTTTTGTGAAGAAGACTATAATGGGCTATAAAGAACTGAACGGTTTCATTGGAGCACTTTTGTTTACACTTCTTGGTCACCAGTAGACCGAGCCTTAACTATTACTGTTTAGATTGTTAGAGTCCATAGTTCTGGTTTATCTTCGAGTTCTTTAACGTTACGCTGGTCGGAGAGAGTAATTTGTTGCCCCAATATGCCTCTCTGTGCCTAGACTAGAGTTGGGCACTGCCAGTTAGACAGAAGCTACCGGGCAGGAGTTTTCGTCATTTAGAAGCAAGCTATAAGCAGAAAACTACTGGAAACTTAGCCTGTCATCCCCAAAAGTATCATTTTTCTATAATACTTCTATGTGACCACGACTTATTGAACTAGCTTTAACCACCTTCAGTGAACATGGCGGTTCTTTGCTTCAGCCATGATTCGAACTCACAACCATCCTGTGTAAGTGAACGACGCTCGCAACAACAAAGCGGCTTTCAGAGAATAGTTTGTAAAGTTGAACACACACTGAAACTGTAAAGCGATAATATTATAAGGAGGCTACCATAAAACGCATTATTTGTGTGTGCTCAAATATTTATCAATTACAGTGCTCTATAAGTAAAGTGCACCACAGCATTACATGTTAATTTATATATAATTAACTATTATATTTGTTAAAATTCTGACTATTCTTTGTGCCAGAAAAAAGGATGCTAAGAATTCATGTGTTTTTAATTTTTACATATTTATGGGATATAGACTCATTTTATCATGCATTTTATATTAGAGTTATAAGCGACATCACAAGGATTTAAAGCTTGTGAATGTTTCAGCGACAAATGATTTCTTTTATGTAAAGCTTTAAGCAGTTTTATAGTTAATTATGATGCCAACTGACATATTAATTCCCATTTTTCTTTTCATTCTTAATGATATTATGGTTTATATATTGAACAGTATAAATAATGGAGTTATCATTGTTAAAGTTTGTCTTAAATCAGGCATAAGACATAAATTGTAATTGAAATATTATATAAACCATGGTATTTTGAAATAAGTGACTATTTTAAGAATGGAAATCAGGTTAATTGCATGATATCTTGCACAGTACATAATAACAGCTAAAGACTGTTGTAAGGCATTTGGAAAGCCTTTTAAGAAACATTTCATAAATAATGCTCCTTATTTATTCTGATGCAAAAGCGAAAATTTTCCAAGAGCCCTTGACGACACATGGTCATGCAGAAGGCCTTTCACTACTAGGAGATTCAGTCACAGTTTGCTGGATTTTTGTAATAAAAGAATTAAATAGGATCTGGCGCACTAAAATTTCATTCAAGAGGAAATAGGTAGTTAAACCCTCTTTTCCTAATCGTGGAAACAAGGATACAGGAAGAAAGTGTGCTATGAATGAAATTTAAGTTTAGAATTAAGTTTGGTAACACTGATTATAAGGAATAAAATAATTGTTTTAAAAATACGTAACACAATTAATTAAAATAATTTTTTTCACGCAAACTAGTTATAGAATGTTTTTATAAACACAATTAAGTAATGCTTATTTTAAACTTATAATTACGACTGAAATAGTGATACATATTTTAAACATTTCTTCTTAATTTGAATTTTGTTATTTTCAGTATTGTGTCGAGGATAATGTAATAAAAATTATACAGCACTGACGCTTAATTTCAGGGTTGCCGAGGCGTTTGTTGCTCGAATTCTGCGGCCATGGTTATGGTTAGACTGGATATATTTTAAAACCAGCAGGGGTAAGCGATTCAAAGAAGACTCTGCAAATATGGATAAATTTACAAAAAAGGTAGAATATTTATGAAACCTTTCTTTTTTTCACTTTATATCCTATCAAATTCAACTAAGCTGGATATAACATCGAAACATTCTAAAATTATCTTCTTTTCAGGTTATTTTGGACAGGAAGGCCCAATTGCTGAGACAATGGTCTGGCAGGTCGAAGGGTGGCTGCGGAGGAAAAAGAAAAGCCTTCATGGACTTGCTTCTAGACATGCACATGTCTGATCCCGTGAACTTCACCGAAAAGGACATCCAAGAAGAAGTGGATTCTTTCATGTTTGCCGTAAGTTCACTCACAAACCATAAAAATTTATTTATGAATGTAACAAATTACTCTTAACAAGAAAATCTTTTTTTTTCCAAGGATATGAAGCTATATTTAAAACTTCATAATAAAAGAAAGTTATACCAGGTCATTTCAATGCATTTGGTTTTCAGAAAATAGTAGATATTAAGAAACATTTAATGTATTTTTTAAAACATTTCGATGCATGTTGTCAGATACTCCTTGTTCTTAAAATACTCTTAATTATTTCTGATTGTTTTTTTACTATCGAATGTTTTTAACATTTCTTTATTGAAAACATTATACTTATTTTATAAATCACAGCATATGACCTAGATAAGAATTAAACATCAATGTTTCATATACATTCATTTATTTTCTATTGAATACCTTCAAAATTCCACTAATTTACTTAGGAAATCTCATGATTCATAAAAGATATAATCAAATTAATATTAAATATAAATAAGTATATTTAATAATAGTTATCATATTTTATTACTGATGTCCTACACTAGATCTAAAAGACCTGGATGCCTAGTAGATGTTATCCTGCTCAACCGCAGTGACCTTCACGAGCCCGGTTATCATATTACAAGCGTATCTTAACCTAATATATGCTTGTGGGCTATGGATGCACCTAAAGGTTGCCAGCTCCTCCACCCACATAGCTTATGATTACGAATTTTTTTAAATTTATTTTTATCTTCCAATAACATTTTATAAACTAGTATAATACACCCTCAACGCGTAATTCAATAACAAAAAATTCATAATGGTAAACTATTAAAAAAAATTGGAAATCAAAGCAGTGAAGAAAATTTTTTCAGCGAAAGTTATGTGGGGTTATGATGTGCATAGCATAAGAGTAAATCAATATCAAAATGAAGAAAAATAGTTAAAAATATCATAAGAGATTTGTGAAATTATAGAAAAATGATGAAAATATGCAATGGAATTAATTCAGGATAGTGTGCTGGTTACATTAGCTCTTCAAACAATCAAGATTGCTGCATAACTTTTTTTCAAGAGTGCATGAAGTCATCGAAAAACTGTTGAAGATACTCATCTACTTCTGGGTGCTTACAACTCTATAAGTCTTGGACAGAGGAAATGAAGCATGATGTCACATTCAGATGTATTCTGCACGATTGAATTTGGAACATTAGATAATACTAGCTACTCTTGTACTACGTTGTTCAACTTTCAAGATATATTGTATTTTTTGCTAAAGCGTTTTAAGTGCGCACGCTAAATTTTGTGGCTGGCGTTATTAAACAATTAAATACCGTATTTGCTCTATCGTATAGGACGCATTTTTCTTATCTTTGTAAGTAGATCTGAAAATCGGGATGCGTCTTATACCGTGTTTTATATGTCGATACTCAACTTTTGATAGCATTCATTTCTTGAATTTTTCTCCAGTCCGAGTTATGCCATTTACTTGCGGATAAAATTACAGTTACACAGTGAATGTGCTCTCATTGATGATCACTGCTGCGTTTGCTTAAACTTTCCAATTTTTGTGAGCGACTTTCAATTTTACTGTTTAATATTCTTGAGTTTGTTGGCACGTAATGACACAAAACAGTGATCGGCACTGCTATAGAATAGCATACAAGCTATAGGTGATAGCGTCAGGGGACAATGGGTAATAAAGAGGCCTACCCCAAATGAGAAAATTATACGCATTTGATAGAATAAGGCACTGGATCTAAAAAACATTTCACTGCAAACATAACTTACGGGGCCTGTATAAAACAGAGACAGTGGGGCTAAAGAGAACAATGAGGACTCAGATACTGATTCAGAAGTCTTCATTTAGCTAAGGAGGTAAGTGTCTTGGTCTGTGTCTGACCAAGAAGATTAAATGGTGTTCTTTCCCAGATATGATTGGATAGTTGTAAAATTATTTCTTTATATTTATAATATTGTAAATTCGTTATATTAAAAAAATAATAAAGTTTTTTCCTTCATTAATGTATACAAAAAAGAGGATGTGTCTCATAAACTGATGCCATTTTTACATGTGAAAATACAATTAATTAATGAACTAAGGAAAACGTTTCGTTATAAATGTTTTGATTGCTTTGTAATGATATTCATTGTTAATTTATTCTAATCACAAAAAGAAAATAATGAACCATTTATAATAGATAAATTTTTCCATTTATGATCTCACTTTGCTCAAGTTGGTTAATTTAACAAGAATCATTAGTTTAAAAGGTTTCTGGGGGATTACAAACTTCCACACTCAAATCAGCCCACGAACTGCTGACCATTCATTATGGAGCTGCTGACTTGATTGGATCCAATAAACAATTTGAATAATAAAATAAATGTAAGGGTTTGTGTGTCTATTACTGCAATTCTTTGTCCGATTCCACATTTATGTTATGCAGTGAGATATGTTAATTAACTATATAATTAACTTTTATTTATATAATTTCATTAAATTTTTTGGCTTATTCTATAAAATATTATTTGCTCAGGGGCATGACACTACAGCAGTTGGATCAAGCTGGATTTTGTACCTTTTGGGCCTGCATCCTGAGGTGCAGGAAAGAGTCTACGAAGAAATCACAGAAGAATGCGGAGACGATCCTCTGACAGAAGAATGTCTGAGAAAACTGAAATATCTGGAATGCGTTATAAAGGTATATCTTTATTGTTGTTTCTAATGACATTTGGACAATCCAAGCTGGCTATGCCTTTCGCAATGCTAATTTAAGTCGAAGGGGAGCGTCTTTCGATTTTAATTAGAGCACCATGGAGGTGAAAGTACGACTTTGCTCTATACACATGCCATAGGGACCCGTTTATAGGTTAGGCAGCCATTTACACCTCATTCATAAAAGGAAAAGACAAAGACAGGATAGATAAAGAGAGAAAGTACATCCATGCCCGAACCGGGATTCGAACCCAGTACCTCCTTATCCGCAGTCAGGCACGCTGACCACAAGACAAGTTGATCAGCTATATCTTTATATCATTGATTATTACCAATCATGAAATTTCATGGAATATTCCTTTTTCAGTGCAATCATGTAATACATGCGCTTGTAAATAACTGTTACACGAATAATTGCTCTGTAAGTAAACAATAGTACATTCAGGCAATTATACTGCATGGATTTATGCGAAATATTGTTTTTTATTTGATTCTTTGTTAGAGTAGAAAGTTGCTTCATAGTTTCTCTCAGCTTGTGAAAGCTTTTTGTATAAACCCTCACAAAGAGACCATGTATTCACTCGTTGCAAGTGAGAAAACTCCCAAACATACCTACGCGCGCGCGCGCGCACACACACACACACACACACACACACATATATATATATATATATATATATATATATATATATATATATATATTATATATATATATAGATAGATACATACATACATAGATATGTATGTATGTGTATATGTAAGTCCAAAATAGAAATCCAACACTCATTTTCAATTTTACAACAATAGATAAGAGCTACGCGGGATCTTTCATTCATAGTCAGTCGTACTACTGTGCCCACTCAAACCTTTGTTATTAATCATTAGGAAAATCCCTAATCTAAAAATCAATAAATTAAGTATTGGAAATAACGAGCATGGAAAAATCATGTGATTAAACCATGGATATTATCTCGACAAATCAAACACTATAAATGAAGGTAATTAAAAAACAATGTAATTAATAAACTTCAGTAATAAATTAATAAATAGATTTCAAGCAAAGCAAGCTCTTGTGTGCAATAAGCGGCTTGTACTAAATTAAGAGATAAATTAATTATGAAGCTAAATATTTCAAGAAGAAATGTGCATCCTAGGAGTTTAAAAGAATTTATAAAACGAATCTGATTCATTGTAATTTACAATATTATGGACAGTTTTTTGCACTCACCGAGAGAAGTAAATAAGAGTTTACGGTATTTTACTAAAGCTGCACAAAAATTTGTAGGATGATACTATCCTGCGAGTTATTACAGTGATCCATTTCTGAAAAACTGCTAGAACAATTTTTTTTGTCACACAACTGTGGTATTTCATAAAAACTCTTCTTGGAGTCCAACTGAAACAATTATCAGGATAGTAATTTTTTTCTAATTGATTAAAATATAGTGGCAACACACGTGCAATATTTTTCCGAAAATAAATAAAAAGAAATGGATTTATAGCAATTTGGCAAAATAAAAGTATTTAATTAATTAATTAATCGCTGAGATACATAGATTTTTCCTTTAATTAATCTATGAATAATTAATTTGACACGTGTGTTTGATAGAAAACTTTCTGATTGATCGTACAAATGTCAAAACATTTTCCCCAATCGTTGCATAGGCAAATGCTGTAGATATCAAAACTTGACACATTGTCTAATTTCAGATATGATGGCTTCAACGCTGATTATTCCACGCAGTTACTGATTTTGCCGATGTTTATTTTAACATTCACTTTACACTCTTATCAGTAAGCAGAGCAAAGTAAAATTTCGATTGATAAGTTTTTAGTAGATGTTTTATTAAAATGAGAGAAAACTTTACAAAATACACTAAAGTAGATTCATCTTTATTTACGAATTTCTGTTACTGAACACATTCGCTTTCACATATTTTAAATAAGATACCACGCAATCACTAATCTATAAAGCAAATTTATGTTATGGAAGTAAATTATAAACTTTTAACTATAAGTTATAAATACTTAATGAAAATTTTTTATTAAAAATTAATAAATTTTTCAATATGTTGAAAAATGCTTCATTCTCTCTGGTGATTCAAACTAATAAAAGTAAATTATATTAACGAGAATAAATGCTTAGTTTTAACAACTTTCGGATGATGGTCTCAAGCCTTCAGAACAAATTATTGAAAAAACATTTTTAAAATGTGTATATCTGGCCCTTTTTTAATCAATTTAAAATGACGTTTCATACATTAGATGAAGCAGTTTTTCTTTAGTCTTAGGAAATTTCAAGAGATGATCTCTCCTGCATAGAAGGAAAACAAAAATGCAAATGACTTGTGCTCATTTCGCAAATGTATTTTCGATATGAACAAAACGCATAACACCCCAAATGGGACTTCACAATGAAACACTTAAAGAGATTTCTAATGCATCTCTATCTATGCATCCTTGCGTAGAGAAGCCGAAAAAAAAAACTTTCTTTTGCACCTTTTCATTCCTTTTGTATTCCTTTGAATCTTATTTTCGAATTATTATTTCCTTTTTTTCAAACAAAATTATATGTAATAATACTTTTTTTCCATCAATATTGTTTTAAATTCTTTAAGAAATATTATATATCATAAAACTTTAAATATAGCACATAGTTCAAAAAAAAATTTAAAGCAAAAATTCTGTTCTTTTAAATTGTTTTAATTACATGACATTATTTCCGGCCATATAAATATACACAAGAAAATATTATTTTTTATAATGCCTGGCTATTAGGATCCTTTTTCACCTTTACAACACTATTAGGGGTGGAAATGATGTACCTCCATCAAGTGGGTATGCCATCTTGGATCACGAATGTGGGTGGATCTTCGTTCAGCAGAAAACCTCCAGACTCGACCCCTGTAAGCTTTATTTCACAAAGAGAGCATTCCAATCACGACCCAGCCACTGCGATGGATCATTGGTTGGTCGGGTTTCGAGTTGACTACCTTCCGACCGAACACCAAGCAGACCACCGTGCAAATAAGTAGATAAATTTTCAAAAATAGAGATTTCATTAAGAAATATACATTTAGAAATCAATGTTTCATAGAACGATTTGCATGATTTTATGAATGACATTCGGAAATTAAACTCGATTAAAAACTAATCTGTCTGCGAATAAAATAGGAATAATAAATTCGCCATTTGTTTCGTTGCAGGAATCCCAGAGGCTGTACCCGCCGGCGCCCTACATAGCGCGCCAACTCCAGGAGGACGTGGAAGTCAGTGAGTATCCGCAATCATTTATTTTCGAAATTTAATTTAAAATAATTAAAAATGCCGATAACAATCATAGATCCTTCAAAGAATTAGAATTTTTTAGTTCTTTCTATTCTAAATTGATTCACTTTGAGCTTTAAGCGTTTTTAGAACATAATACGGTATTTTCCTGTATATAATCTATATAAACTGCGTATTATGTGTTTAAAAAATTTGAATTTCGTTGTGGGCATTACACGCCGCCTCGGCTAATCAAATAAAAATCATTCTCCATCAGAAAAGCTAAGAATTTTGAAAAAAAATTGAGTTTCATAAAATAAATAACAGATGGCGGCACGACTCGGTTGACTTGTGTCATCTCTAATCAGTTTTGCTCAGTTACGTTCCATAGAGAATTCTTTTCTTCGTGACCATCATTTGCATATTGTATTGACCTGAGTTATTTCACTTGGAAAATATTCAAGTTCATTTATCGTAATGCGGAAGCAAAAACTTTAAAGTTATACAGCAAATTTTAAAATAATAGCTGTAGAGAAGGTAAATAAAAAAAGTATGATAAAGAATGTGTTAAAAGTATGATAAAGAACAAAGCATGCGCGGTTCTTAAGAAAATGTATCCAATGCACAGTTCAAAAATAATCATTTCTTTCATTTAACTATTAACGAAAAAAATTTTATTTTAAAAAATATGTCTAACCACGTTTTCTAAAAAAAAAAAAATCCAGCAAGTTTTACTGACTTTTCGGAATTATCACTCTAGATAGATCTGGTGCTATCATCTTAGTTTATCGCACTTCTTCGATAAGATGGATTCAAACAGATCTTTTTTAACAATAAATGTGCAATTTATTATATTTTCTGTAATACTGTGTGTTTTTCTTTGTTTTATGTGACACCCACATCATCAGCAGAATATATATTTTCGACTATTCGCCGGAAAAATTGCTGCGGATTCGATACAGGAAAATGCGGTAATTGGAAAACAATACTATTGGTTCAATGGCTTATTTTTTTGATAATATACTTAAAAATTTTATAAGCTAATATTTCATACTATATTTCATTTTGACCCTTATTTTTCTCCTATCAATACTATTCCTATTTCCATTTTTATTTAATATGTTTTTCCAAGACTTAAGAATTGACATTATTGTGAAGTAATCATCTCTACTATAGAATAATTTTTCTTCCTCGAATATTCTCAACTATCATTTTGCTAACGCATTGTATGTGTGTGTCCGCCTTTAACTATTAATCACTTTTTACACAGAATAAAAGAATTTGACTAACATAGAAGTCAAATTTTATAAATATTTTTGACGTAAATATTTTAATATTATAAAAAAGTCATTGAACTCTTAGAGTTTTAGTTGTTCATGAGCTTGTTCACTATGTATTTATAAAATGGTGCAGAAAGTTTCCTAATTTAGAAGTTTTTCCAACGGCACAGCCCGACTATCGTACTACACTATCTGGCCAAAAGTATCTGGACACCCCTTAAAAACGTGGTTCTGTGAGTGATGTAATTGTGACGTCTAGGCAGTGAAACGGCAGAAAAACGAACCGGTAGGCCTGGTGAACGCAGCCGCAGAACTCTGAAAAGGGAAATCGCAAATCCTCGTTGGTGGAAATTTCTCAGGAGTTCATCAGGCGCTAGTGTTAGCAGAACTTGGGATTCCATGGTCATGCAGCCGCTCACAACCACAGAATGTGAAGCATCGATTGTAATGACTCACCATCATTGGACTGTGGACATGTGGAAAACTGTTCTTTGGAGTGATTAATCTCGCTTTACAGTCTGTCAGTTGGATGGACGCGTCTGAATTTTGCGGATGCTCGGCGAACGTTTCCATAGTGACTGCATTGTGCCGACTGTTAAGTTTGGTGATGGAAGCATAATGGTTTGGGGTGTTTCTCGTGGTTTGCCCTGGGTCCGTTAGTTCCTATGGTTGGAAACATAAACTCAGAGATGTATGTGGACATTCTGGACAATGCTGCACTCCCCACTCAATGGCAATATTTCGGGGATGGCCCATTTCTCTTCCAGCAGGATAACTGCTCCATTCACACATCGAAGCTTGCACAGACGTGGTTTGACGAAATGGATGTTCCAAAACTGGACTGGCTTTTTCAGATCCCCGATTTAAAACCCATAGAACACCCTTGGGATGAATTAGAGCGCAGATTGCGTAGACAGCCACATCGACCATCCTCACTGCAAGCACTCACATCAGCTGTGATGGAAGGCGAATCCTATGGTCACCTAACAAAAATTGGAGGAATGTCTTCCCAAACGTGTGCAGGCTGTCATCCATGCAAAAGGGGGACAAACATCATATTAATATGTGCCTCATCTAAGTTCATACCACTGAGTGTCCGGATACTTTTGGCCAGATAGTGTATAAAAAAATGTAGATTAAAATAATACAAATATAAAACATATGCTTATAGCAAACCTTGAGAATAAATACCACGTTGAATTAAAAGCATGCCATTGGAAACAGACTGCTGCTCTATCGCAATGCATCAAACTGCTGGCGGGAGCTATTCTTGTTGTTGTTGTCGTGTGTCAGCTAGGCTGGCAATACGGGGTACGCTGCTCCACTTTTCCAACTGAACCCTATTTAGGTGTGGAGTCCGACTTCCTCAGTACACACATGCTATAGGTACCCGTTTATAGGGTAGGTAACCATTCACAATCCTTTCATACAAGGAAAGGACAAAGACAGGATAGATAAAGAGAGAAAGTACATCCATGTCCGAACCGGGATTCAAACCCAGGACCTCCCTATCCGCAGTTAGACACGTTGACCACTAGACAAGTTGGGCGGCAGCTGTTCTTGTGGTTGACAGATTTTACTGAATTGTAAAATATCGATACATTTTGAAATTCTGCTTGAAAAGCAAACTATAACTTTTTATTCAATTTTTAAGTACAGTTGTAGTTAAAAATTGAGAAAAAAGTAGAGCTTTCTAGTCTTGAATACTCCGTTGAATGTGTCATTTTTTGCTTCAAGTAACTCATGTAAACAATTTTTTTAGTTTTATTTTTAAGATCCAGTTGCGTCGACTATATAGTCATTTGTATAACCATTTGTGATTGTATAGTCAATTGTATAATCAGCTATTGTTGATTGTATAGTCAATGTTTCTCTTCATTTTCAGAGGGAATCCGAATTCCGAAAGGTACAACGTGCATGCTGGTCATCTATATGCTGCATCGCAACGAAGAATGGTTTCCAGAACCCGAACTCTTCAATCCCGATCGCTTCCTGCCAGAGAATTGCCTGAATAGGCACCCATTTGCATACTGCCCATTTTCGGCTGGTCCACGCAGCTGCATAGGTAAGATAAAAAAAATTTCTCAGCAGAATACAATTTCTAGTACAAAGGATCACTCGAGGAATTTGGCTGCTCATAAATTGCTAAGAAATTTCATTTTTAAAGTTCAAATTATGATTATCATCTTTTTAAATAGTCTGATATTAAAAGGTAATCTAGTGGTGATACAGGCAAAGCGAAGATCCCAGGTTCGATCTCAGCCTTCGCATTAGAAGAGGAGACGGATGCGTCCTGAATGCACTACTAATGGGTTGGGTGCTTGGGAATATCTCAAACGAAATCCGTATTTTCTCGTCATTTAAATATGGCATGTTATTTATTAATAGACCTACCAGAAAGCAATTTACATGAAAAATTCCTTGTGTTCATTAGGCATCTACACCAACAGACGCAAGCACTCAGCACTAGTCTTCTTTCAACAATAATGGCGTACTTCATTTTGTTGAGAACTTCAAAGGGTTCTTTTCTTATAATTCTTTTTCATTTTAATGGGTTGCATTTAGGCGTCAAGGGTTAATTTGCATTCTGATGGATGCGCAACTGCATAAACATTTGTAACTACATGATTATGAACCATCCACTCCGACGAACGCAATCAGACAATTGCGCATTTTTCGTCGCCAAGCAGAACGGAGAATTTCCCAAAGTCTCCCGAATTGGAACGCTCAACAAAAAATTCAAACGCTATTAAAAAAAAACATAGTTATGACACAAAAATGACCCAAAGCACGAGGAAAACCAAACATGGCAATAAAAAATATCCGAAAATCAACAAAGACTGATAATCAAAACAAAGGACGATAGATTAGTCTCTTGGGTGGATACATCATACCCTTTTACAACCCGTAGGTTCACATGTGAGTAACAATCCATTTTTGAAAGTTCACTGCTATTGGAACTTCGTTGTAATATGTAAATTTTTTTGTAGCATAAAAATGTATACTGCTTTTTGTAATATGAAAACATGCTTTTTTAAAACTGTTTGTACTTGCTTTAAATACTCATCAGATACTTTATATAATATATAAAATATTAGTGCATATTATATAATGCAATTTTAATACTTTATATAATATGTATTAATTTATTATATAAAGTATTAAGAGATTTATATTTACTACTGCGCTAAAATCCCAATAATGGATGTAGAGAAACGTGCAAGAGAAGATATATATATATATGAAAGTCATCTGCGTTGTGTTTGTCCAAGTCATAGTCTATAAATGTTACGTTTTTAGCAGTTAATAAACTAAGATTTGCATAGAAGCAAGTCCCAATAAAACATTATTGGCAGCATTTGCAATTGAGACATTTTTATTCGCTAAGAGGTCCACACTTTGAGGGAATTTACTTTCACTGAATCTCCTTGTTTGTTACGACTTTGGCACCACCTGTTGCACACGCTAATGACTTCACGCTGTTGTGATTAAAAAAAAAAAAACGTGTGCCTTACAATACCTCTTTATATTTTATTGCATCTTCTCTGCATTTTTATGATGCGCTTGAAATGTCCTTCCATTTATTTGGTTCTTAATTTTTCAAATTCCTTTTTTCTGAATTGTTTAATTGTACACACAATTTTTTATTAATCATTCCGCAATTTTTTGAAACTTTCCATGTTATAAATAAATTTATAGCAATTCTTTATATCGAATTATTATCAAAATTATTATAATTGTTAATTATTTAAGTTTTCATTTTAGAAAGATTGATGAAAATTATTTCCGTGGTTGTAAAGAAAGAATTAAGTTTTAATTTATATAGGAGGAATTACATAAAATTATTTATATCTGAGTTAGAGGCAAGAATTTATAATTGATGTATCAAATTAAAACTATAACCATTTTTCGTTACTTAGGAATAAATATATATCGACATTTATTAATGGAAAAGATAGGTGTTATATTAATACTGATTAAAAAATTACGGTATATTATTGATAGTAAGATATATATAGAGAGAGAGAATACCTCTGTAAATATTTACAAATGAGGTCATGTGAATAAATTAAAAGACGAGAGATATTAAAGCAAAAATTGTACGGGAACATGTAAGAGTTCAAATCTTGAAATGCGATTTTTCTTCGATTCTTTGAAACAAAACAAGAAATTTATAAAAGAAATCCCTAATAGTATGCATAACTTCCCAGAGAGTATGTTTGGTGATTCTGCGGTCCATGATGTTTCTTCTCATATTCGGCAAAAGTAGTATATAAATTTGACATTTTTGCCTTTCATGAATTAACGTATTCTTGAATTAAGACATACTATCAGAATGCTCTACTTAATTCGTCAGGAAAATATCTCCCCGAAATGCAGAAATAGTTCTTTTAATTAATATATTATGGGTCACGAAACAATTCAGGGACTATTTCACACTAAAGTCGTTTTATTTGTTCGCCATTTTGTAAGAAAAAGCAGTGCTACCTTTTTTTTATTTTAAAATATAAATATTTAAAAATTAAAATTCTTGCAGTTTAAAATTTTGAGTCATTTTCCTTGTACCTCGTACTTCATCAGTAAAAGTATGCGCAGTGCAAACTAAACTTCTAATTATCCATGACAATCGCTTGTTTATTGTTACTGGGTCTTGAGGAATAAAACAAAATCCTAAAATCGCTGTCTATAATATATATGTAAAAAAAGAAAGGAACTTCAAAGAGAAGATCAAAAAATCACTTTTTGCTCTGGCTCTTAACTTTTTCTGGATAGTTTTGTAAAAACTATTATAAAGAAAGATAAATTAATTCGTTCATCAATAAATATTTCATGAATTAATTCCTTCATAAGAGAAGCACCGTTCAAAAGATACAAAAAAATTTCAAAAAAAAATATCATTGTGATTGTTGAGTGCTGCCCTCTATTGGCAATAAAATTTACTTTCTGACGAGTTCTATTTATTAATATATTGGAAATATACAGCAATATATATATATAATATTAAATATTTATGCATTTTATATGTTCCATTATATGAAATTAAGGAAAATTATATGAGAATTTCTTTAAATCTCAATAAATCATTTGTTTTTTTTTATTTTTTTCCTTTACAGGAAAATAAAAATTTTAATATCAGAGTTATACTTTTGACATGTGTATAAATTAAAAATGACTGCCAATTAATAATTTATGTTTGTAATAACACAGGCATAAAATAATATGAGATAAGATATAAAAACAGAACTTACTTTTAAGAAAAGTGCACAAATATTTTCTTCTATCAATTTCTTTTAATTAAAATTTCCTTTTCAACCTATAAAAGCTTTTCTGGTTTCATGAAAACGTAGACCAAGTAGTACAAATATTTGGAATACATTAATCAAAACATTAACTAGCTACAAACATTTTACTTAAAATGAAAACGATGTTTAACCTATACTACCATTAGAAATTATTAATATATTTTTAAATATAATGAATTCAGTTTTGTGATGATTAGTTTAAGGAAATAGTAAAATAATTTTGTAATGTTCTCTTCAAATGGTTGCATAATAGTGTCTAATTGGAAGAAAGACTAACGTTTGAAATTGTGAAAACATTCATCCCTTTAAAATATACTCTACATTCTAAGCCGTTAATCATAAAATGCGAATTTCTGATGTATTTCTTACATCATGAATTTTTTCGAATGATAACCTATTATTGTAATATAATTAAAGGAAAAAACAAATAATTCTTGATGCACAGATATTTCATTTTATGATAAATGCGATTATAGTAATATAAAATGATCGGCTTACTATCAATGATGCCATTCCATATACTATAATGTTTAGGATTTTATAAAAAATTACATGTCTAACTTAATATTAGCTTTATAGTGAGGAAGTATATTAAATAAATGTTATATACTTCAAACCTATTATGTGGAGGAATTCATAAAAAAAACGCATAAAACAACCGACGGAAACTTCATGAATACATTATAAATATTGTTTTCGCCACACATTTAAAATGTATTTTTTATGCGGGGAATAAATACAACATTAAGAAAAGTATCACGTACAAAATACCTCAAAGTCTTACCTGGAACTGCTTTGTGAAACGAAGTCAAGACACAAAGCATTCAGGATCCTGCTAAGACAAAGCAGAAAAGCAAACTTTACGAAACAAATGCAATTATTTTAAATGAAAGAAAGAGATAGATATAGCAGAAAATTAAGAAGGTACTAATTACATAAATGCAGTTTATACTGAGATGACAATGTACAAACGTGTCCATAAATTAAGGATAATGCAAGCTCAGGCAAAGAAAGAGACCGAAGCAAAACAAATATGACTTATTTGTAAAGTCTATTTATTAAACAAAAGGTAAAAAGTAAAAAAAAAAAAAAAAAAAAAAGACGCTATATGTTTGACATCATTAATAAAAATTGTGATTTTTACTTCCTGGAGCAAATTTTAAAAAAGAATCTGTTTAGAAAAGCCAATATAACACGGTTGGTATGATGGTTAATACATAGTATGCCCCCAAGACGATGTTGTACAAGACAGGTTGTACAAGGCCTAGGCATGATGAGTATCAAATTATCAATCTAATCTATGAGGAATATTACACCACTCATCAAGCAATACTCTCCGAAGTTCTAGTAGACATGTGGGAGGAGGTTGACGGGCTGCAATTCGTCGGTCAAGCATGTCCCTTACATGCTCTATTGGATTCAAGTCCGGTAAGTTTGCTGGCCAATCCATATGGGTGATATTCTCTGATTGAAAGCATTCGTCTACCATGTGTCCACGGTGAGGGTGGGATTGTCATCCATAAACAGAAATTCTGCACCCATGGTGCCCCGAAACAAACGTATATATTGTTCTAGAATGACATCCCGATAGATCCTTGAATGACATCCGATGTCCTGTCATGGTTTTACTTTAAACATGCAGGTTAGTTCTGAAACCCAGAATAATTCCTCACCATACCAGCAATCCTGCACCATCGTAACGGTGTCGTTCAATGGTGTTCTCTTGGTGGTAACGGGTACCTGGCCCTCTCCATATGAAAGTTCGGCGAAAATCAAACTGAAAGTTAAACCTGGACTCGTCGGATTACATCACACGAACACTGTTGCGGTTTCGACAATAGATGCACTCTACTCCAGGCTAACCACAGGCGACAGTGAGTTGCAGTAAGTGGAACACATCTGACAGACCTACGTGCGTATAGGCCAATGTGCTCTAAGCGTCTGTACGCGGTCTGATTTGAAATTGTCATACCGGTAGCTGAAAAGAGCTGACAAGACAATTTTGATGCTGTGATCTGTCTGCTTCTTTTGGCAGTAACTGCTAAATACCGGTCCTCATTCGGCGTTGTAACTCGGAGGACCTGTGCTATAACATCTACTCACCATCATCTTAGAATTGTTGCCAAAGTCTGCAGATAACACTCTGGTCGATTCCAAGTACCTCGGATACAGCCTGCTGGATTCGTCCACATTCCAGACGGCCGATAATTCTACCACGTAAAACACCATCCAAATGCTTCCTTTGTGCCATAACTATGCGGTTATTGCACCGAAAGCTTTTAAAGTGCTTGGGAACAATTTTACTTCTTTGCAACCATTCCTTATGTACCCCTCTCTTACATTCTTGTCATTGTGACATACGTATCTGGTAGTTTCTTGTAATTTGCATATTATTCTTCAAGATGTGCGTGATAATTCTACACATGCGAAATTTTAATGTTCGAGTTCAATTTCTGTGATTCTGAATTATCCTTAATTTATGGACATGAGTGTACATGTAAGAAGCTGACAAAATTCTTATGAAGAAATATCAGCTGCATAAAAATAGAATATTTTATGGACAATTTTACTTAGAACTAAAATGAGCTTTTTAATAGAAATGTCAAATCTGCAACAGTTTGATACATATTTAATTAGACAGAATTATTTGTGTGAAGCAGCAACTAATATCTGTAAAAATTTCATCCCAATTAATTTTAATGGATTTTTTTTCCATCCCACTAATTGTAATAGCTACCTGGTGTTGCAACTATTTGTCTATAGAGGGCGCACTGCCCGAATATCATTGTTGACAAACAGAATAAGATTCTGCGCCCAGAGATGTAGATGTTCTTTTGTTCCATGTCTTGTTCTTTTCCCATGTCTTGTCCAGTTTAAGTATGTTCTATGTTAATAAAGAAATTAAAAACCTGCTCAAGGTAAGCTTAATTAGTATTTGAATTTATTATTAAGATAAATTGATAAACATGATTAGCAATAAGAGAAGTTTTATTAGAAAAATATAACTCCTGGCGTATATATGTATTAATTTACTTTTGCTAAATAAGTTCAAACTATGCTCCAGTAAAACATTGAGAAAATGTTTGATGATGAGAGGCTTTAAAACAATGAAATAATGGCTTTACTTTTTATTAATCGGACTACTGAGAAAATTTGAAATAGCGAAGAGTCGGTATTTAGATCTATTACTGGTCAATTCCTCACCGATTCGCAAAACATTTTAGAGGTTACATTTTCGCGTAAAGTATCATATAACATTACTTTTCCCAAAGTACACAGTTGTCGATTGTAACTGATCTATAAACATTAGACGCGCAAATTGTGTGGTGGTATCCGCGGCGATTAGCGAGGCTGTCGATGAAGGAACATTAATACAACTCCCATTTTGTGTTGCTCATTTTTTGGATTGAAGATACTCTATTAAGAAAAATAGAAAATTACAATTAGTCTAAAAACACATAATAAAATTTATGTAGTAAGTATGATTTGTCTTTAGGCAAGATCAAAGCATCTGCTCTGGTTTATCCTGTAAAAAATTCTAAAGAAAGATGACAGGGATGAGTATAGATGCCTATATAAATATTCAACTAAACATCTTTAAGCATATATTTTTATTTTATTTTATATTTTATTATAAAGTATACTCTTATGCAATGAATCTCTTATACTAGGAGTATACATCGTTAACCGACAGATGTATAAATGTCAAACACATGCCAGTAAAAAATATATATTGCTTTATGTATTGTCAATAGCAAAAAATTTAACTATTCATTATTAATCATAAAATGAAATTTAAATCACAAACTAGTTAGACATTACATAGGATTCAATATTTTTATACCTAAATTTAATGTTTAAATAGCAATACGTTTTAATTAATTATGAATATTCTACTGTGGATGCTTGGGTAACTTTTCAATAGGCTTTTTAAATGTCCATCGATTTTTTCTGTACAAACCTAGCCCTGGTATAGTAGTAATTAATTATGACACTTCCAATAGGTTATTTGTCTTGTCTAACACTTTCTCTCTCTAAATGCAGTTCTAAAATAGTAATAATTAATTCTAAATTACAGGGATACTGGGTTAACTGAAAATGAGACTTGTTCAAACATTTTTTTCTCTATAAATCAATTTTATTTCAATAGTAATTAATGATAACTACTATGGGTAGTGTTTAACTGCTCATTTGTTTCCTGTTAGGCCAAAAATTCGCAGTGTTGGAGGAGAAAACGATGATCGTCAACGTCTTGCGGAACTTCAAGGTCCGGTCAGTGGACGCCAGAGATAAGCTCCACTTGTCTGCGGAGATGGTGCTGAGATCGAGAGGCGGCATTAGACTCGAGCTCCAGTCAAGAAGGCCTCACACCAATCCATGTTCATTTTAAACATGTAGTTACAATCAAAGAAACAAATTATTTTCGTACAGCATTCATCCTATTGAAAACAAAACATTAATTTTTTTTTTAAATTTGTTGTTTTCAACTAAAATAAGTGTGACTCTTAAAGATGATAAGACAATTTTGAATACTTCTTAAAAGAGTGAATTTTTAAATTCAGAACATTAAATTTGTGAAATAGTATGATCAAAATAAAAAAAATAGTAAAATTATATTTTAGAAAGGATTAACATAAAAAATATTCCCTATCTAAAATCTAATTTTTAAACTTACGATATTAAAGCAAACTCTATGTTTGAGTTGTTTGTGTCACTAATAATACAGCAAATTTGAAAGTTTTTTTTTTGTGAAATATTTTTATGTTATAATTTAATTGAAGTATAATGGACAAAGATCAGATTTTTCAGATATATTTTTGAATATTAAATAATTCAACACATCTTTACAAGTAGAAAATATATTAATTTTATATGTAGTATATATAAAATTAAATTTTTTTGTATTTTCAGTATATATATTTAAGAATAATCTAGTTTCAATTAAAAAGTTACAATTAGCACAACCTTTGTTTCAAAAAAATTCTCTAAAAGGATTTTTTTCTCATTTTAAAGAGACAGGTAAATATACCAAAATCTTTTATCGATTTTAATTATCATTTAAGTTTTAATATAAAATGTCATTTAAAACATGGTAATTAATATTATTAGTTAAAAATAAAAAATTAGACAAAAATGTCAAATTCTAAATAGTGATTTATTTTATTAACTATCCGTAATATAAACAATTGACATTCAAATTGTTTTGAAAATGCTAACAAAGATACTTATTGTGGAACTTATCGTGTTTCGTGAATACTATTAGAGCAACATTTTAACTTAGAAATATAGACGTGTGTAATGTTAAAATAAAAGAGGACTATGTGCTTATTATTGATAAATATAACAAAATAATATCTAGGAATGTTTTGTGCCAAAATGTTATAATATTTTCCATCACCGTGATGGTGTCCATCATCAATTTCTGAATAATCAAATCATTAAATTTTATGTATTTTAATATCCCTTTTCGTTATTAATTTATAACTTTATCAATTTATTGTCAATACCCTTAGTACGATAAGAAGTTTAATTTAACTTTGAACTCACGTTTTTTCATTAAATTATGAATATTCTCTTATATTTACTTCTATTTCGCTCATAAGTAATGAATAAAATCCAATTTATAAATTGTTTTAACACCTTTTAATGTAAAATTATTTTGGTGTAATTCAAATATTATAAAATGTGTAATTTTATAATTTTCTGTGTTATCAGCTGCAATTATTCATCTGTACATCAAACATAAATGATGTAATTTTTCACATTCATGTAATACAGACCAGTATTATGTCACACTCCTGATTAACTGGATATGTATTTTTGTAAAACAAAATGTATTGATAATGTCAGTAAAATATTTCAATATTTTATTTTTAATTTGGTTAATTAATAAATTTTAAAAAATATAGCAAGATTATAAATCATTGTCATTCAAGAAATACAGAGAAAACTAATACTCCTTAAAAGGCAAAAAAAGAAATATATGCAAATTATACGTGAAAGTGTTAAAAAAAAGCATGCAGTTTTAAATTTAAGAAGAAAATATAGAAGAAAAAATTAAACATATAACCCTTAAAAAGTAAAGGCATTCAATTCTCCAATCATTATTAGCACTTTTTTTAACAATGCTTATAAAAAGATCAAAGATAACCACTGTTTAAAATATTTTGGCAGTATTTAAATTTAATACAGTTAATTGTCCTTAAATTCATTGTAAATGATACTATTTATTTTTGTTAAAAAATAATTTAAAACTATTTTATTCATAATTTACTTATGTGAAGTTCGAATTTATATTTGAATATTCTTATTATTTATGTTATCTGTTCTCGTAGTTATTATTCAATTTCTGTCCATTCAATCAGTGTTGAAAATATTATTGAAATAACAAAACAATAGATGTCTGCCAACAATGAAATGGTTTTTAAAAGTTAAGAGTGTATAAAAATGTACTAGCCAAAATATTGATGCTATATTAGAGTTGTTTTTTATTTTTCTTGTATTGATGATGAATTTGTATTTTGTATTGTTAATGTATTTTCTCTCTTTTGTCTAACGAAAAGATAATAAGGTTTTTCATAAAATCGATTTTGATGTTTTTTTATATAGATATCTTACATCTGTTAATTATTATTTAACTAATTTTTAATGCACTTTTGAAATCGAATTAACATGTCAAAAATTTGCCAAATAAAAATTGCTATCAAATAATAAGAAATAACTGTGTTGAACAAAGGGCAGTATTACCTTAATATAACTTGTTGATTTTAAAGCTTTTTACTCATAGGAAGTATATATATATATATATATATTTTTAATTCTATATTAATAATACTATATTAAAAATAATAGTGAAAAGGAGAATATTTATATGTACGTTAGTATACGCAATATAAATTAAAAAAATTTCAAAAATAATATTTAAATTTGTTTGCTGATAAATACCTGTTAACATTTATCTAGATGAATTATTTTCGATAAAAATAATACAGAAAACATTATATGAAGTTCTAAGTTTCCTTTTTTTTTCAAATATTGGTGTTCATTAAACATATTTCATGCAACTCACGTGTCGAATATGCTGAATATTTTTATTTCATGAATGATCTATTCTTTATGAGCATTTTTACATGGTTTCATCAGTTCTTGAAAGTGGATTTTGCATATTTGAATGTCCACCAGACATCTTAAACCTTCTTTTCTCAAATTATTAACGATTTTTATTGTCACAGCCGGAAAATATGTCAGTCAATTAAGGTTTCCCCCCACAAAAACGGATGCTCTTTCGGTAGAAGATATGCATCTAATGATAATAATTACTAGAATGCGTTTTTAATAATTTGGCATTTCCTTTTAAGTTTCTGACTGAGAATATATAGAATTAAAGTGTTTTTAAATAAACAATAAATACTGTCGTTTTATTTTGTAACATAAATCTTAGTTTATTTTAAGCAAATATCTAAAAAAGTATAATTGTCCATTAGTGTAATAATTATATAGTAAATTATAAACGAAATTTTTTTAGTGTTTTTATTAAGTTAGTCTATTTATTACGTTAAAATTTATTTTATTTTTAAAGCATTTTGTTTGAAATGTTAATCTTTATTGAATTTTTTTATTTAGTTACATTAAGCAGATAGTTACAAATTTTAGTTCGATTAAATTATAGTGATGTATTTCCGAATTCTGCTGATAGAGGCCGCTAAACATGCATAACTTAATTCAGATCGACTGGCTCGTGATTCGAATTATTTAAAATCTGTGTGTGGTTACAAATTTACCAATTAAATACACATCGTCAATACATTTTATTCATGTTTACCATATATATGGTAAAAGAAATATTTTATTTTTTTACATATGCACTTTTATATTTTGTTATTATATGATTTTTATTGATATCTTAAGAAAATATTTTCTAAAAGTTTCAATCAATCAATGGAATTTTCTCAAATTATTTTCGAATTTTGCTCTCAAGAAGTCAATTTTGTTATTAGTCTTACATTTACAACAATATTCCCATTTCAGTTTCTAAAATTATTTTCTTAACGAAATACAAATTATGTTTCACATAACGTGTTTTCTCCATCAGTTGTAGGTTGAAAATTAGATTATTACTTAAATTGTATGCGCAGTTGGATTAAAACAGGGTTTCTAAATCCAACGTTAAGCTCATTTCACTCAAATAGCCCAATCGAACAGGGAGCCCACAAAGAAGTTTTTGCCAAAGAGGCTATGCACGAGAGTAATTCCCACATATGTACGTATAGTTGGAAAATCATTTTTAAAAACATTTTTTCATTCAGTTTTTAATATCAACTTGCTATAAACATAGGCTAACGAAAATATAATAAAAAATAGTGCTAAATTTGTAATAAATGCTGTAATAGAGGTCATTCTTATTTGCTTTAATTTACGAGAACACTCACGATTGCACAAACTGTCGGCTGTTATCTCACAGGGTCCCATTGATGTAATGATAATTTTAATTCTCATTTGCAAACTAAATTTTTAAAATATCTTTTGTTTACAAACTCGCTTTCATGTATTTTTCGTTTACGTTTATTTTATAGTAATTTGTGGATTGTGACATTATTAGTAGAAGATAACTGAACGCGGTGAACAACGAACTGCAAAATTAAATATTAACTAATCATAGTTTATGAATAAAAAGTAGTTTGGGTTCTAAACATGAAGCTAGGGGAATATATTTTCTTATAAGTGTGATTTATGTCATTAGATATTGGTAAGTGCCAACCTCAAGCATCTTTCACAATGTATCTTTTTTGAAGTAATTCGCATGGAAATTCTTCTCCCTAATCTGATATCCGACCATTTGAGTGTAATCTAGTGAAAACATCGGAGTATACTTTTGCAAGAAGTGATCATATCTTGGGAATGCCTTACAATCTAAGCAATATTCTCTTACGCTTATAATGATGTCGCAGTCATCTTGATCTGCCTAGGTTATTGAATAAAACCCACTATAAATGAAAAAAAAATTGTTCTTTTGACTTGGGTAAAGATAAGTTATCCATAAGTTTCAACAAAGAAGCTTTCCCCAAAACTTCACTACAGAACTATTTATTTGAACCTGGATGCAGATGTAATTTACTCGTTAGAACTATTAGATGTGATTAAATGATTGAGAATGGAATAAATGAAAATGAGAAAGAACTTTCAGAAATCAAACTTGCAAAAATAGATTTAGTACTAAAACCATCTGAAAAACAAGATTTAAGTATTTTTGAGAAAAAACAACAAGGAAATATTTTTCTACATTGAAAAAAATGTGTATTTATAGTCTTGTAAAGACAAGAAATAATTACTTTTTAATATATTCTTCATGAATAGCATAAATCTAAGAATTGTTTTTAATTAGGAATTTTATTTTGGATCTATTGCATAATGTATATTTTTCCTACAGTACTTTTTTTTAGTAATTTATTGTGAGCAATGAGGTAAAAAAATAATTTTAAAATATAACAGCTAATTTTCAGTTTTTTTAAACCATGAAGTGGTTGTTTCTTTCGTTTAAGTTGAAGTAATGACTTTATTAAAATTTTGATAGGTTTAAAATATTCATGACGTCTCATCTTGTCAAAAATAATTAATGACCGCATCGTATTGAGACAGCGCCTTGAATGTTCCTTGAAGGGCAGCACATCATCGAATAACATTGTTGAAATTCACTTTGCTAATAAAACGATTTCTTATATGAAGATCGGTTTGTGATGCCGTTTTCCATTGATTCAAGATATTAACACGTTGACAAAAGAACAGAATATAAAGCAAAATGGAAAAAGAGAAGACAAAACACCCCTTTTATGATCACTTTAAATCAGCTAAGCTGATATACCAGATGTATGCAAATGAAATAAGACGATTGTTTAAAAAAAAAACAATAAATTTGCGAAAACTGTTAATATTACTTTATTCGAAATAATATCCATCGCTAACTAAACATTTTCCCAACCTTTCTTGCAATTTGTGAATACCACGCCAAAAAAAAAAAAATGATCGGTCTTTTGAGGCCAGCCAGTCATCAAGCCAAGATTTGACGTTTTCGCAAGAAGTGAAGCGCTGCTCAGCCAATCCGTGTCCCAATGATGCCAAAAGATGGTAATCGAAAGGAACCAAGTCTGGCGAATAAGCAGCATGCGCTAAGGGCTCCCAGCCAAGCGCCTTAACGATGTCCTTGGTCGGTTTAGTACGGTAGCTAGGTGCGTTGTCATCAAGGAAAATCGCTTTGTGCTGCCGTTTCTTGTACTGCTCGCGTTTTTCGAGTATAGCATCGTTCAAATCAAGTGATTGTTGCTTGTGGCGATCAGTATTAACGGTTTCGCTGGGTTTGAGGAGCTCATAATAGAATGGCCTTTCCTGATCCCAGAAAATACACAACATTGTCTTGCGGCCGAAGCAATTAGGCCTTGCGGTCGATTTGGATGGCTGTCCGGGGTCAACATATGATCCAATACGCTTGGGATTCTCAAAATAAATCCATTTTTAATCGCCAGTTACAATACGATGCTGATTTGATTTGCGTTTGTAACGGATTTCGCACACGATTTTTCAGTTTTCCTGCTGACAGTCGGTTAGCTCGTGAGGTACCGACATTATTATCTTGCCCGTTACCTATGAGACGGCGGGAAACAGTGCTCTGGTCAACATTCAATTGTTCTGCAAGATGTTCTTGTGTTTGGCGCTCATCTTCATCGAGTAATGCTTGCAATTCAGCATCTTCAAATTTTTTGATGGTCTGACACGCTCCTCGATTCTCACATCGAAATCACCAATTTGAAACTTTCCAAACCAGCTGTAGCACTGCGCACGGCTCAGAGCATTGCCATCCTGTGCTTCTACAAGCATTTGATGTGATTCAGCAGCATTTTTCTTCAGATGGTAACAAAAAGTTAATGCTGTCCGCAAATCATGCTCCGAAAGCATAAAATTTGACATTTTCTACACAGTAGTAAAAAAAAAAAATTTAGGCTGAAACTCGTCCAAATGTAAATTAAACGTAAGTATCAAAGCTCAAACTATAAAAAAAATCCCGTGTCATAGTTTCGTAATGTATACTTATGATAGGGGCGAAATCTGTTAGCAATCGTCTCATTTGATATGCATACACCTGGTAAACACATTATAAAATTTTATTAATTATTATAATTTTAAATTAATAATTGCAACATTTGTAAACAATTTCTTTTAAACCTTAAGATTAATGCCTTGCTTACTTAAGCCTTAAAAATTGAAATTTTTATTTATTTTTTGTTCAAACTGTCGGAGCCCAACTGAGAGTAATGAGAAATGCAAACAAGGCAAGATACATGCTTGTGCAACAACTTTTCAGTTTTACGAGTTTTTGATTTTAAGAATTATTGGTTCGCTTCTACTGGTTCGTTAGTCTACAGAAATCTGAAATCGTCTACTGAAATTGATATTGCTCAAATTTTATTGATTCTTCAACAACAATCAGAAAAATTATTGAATTGTGGGAAAACATGAACTAATTGTCATCTATGTCACTGATTGTTAACCAAAAGGTTTATAACATAATGAGGTATTAATTTATTTAAGGTCCCCAAAGTATCGCGAAATATTTAATTAATAATATATTAAAATGGACTATTATAATGCACTTAACTGTTTGTAATCTATTAAAAAGGAGTTTCATAGATGTTAATGAAAATTTTCTGAATGTTTTTAAGATAGCAACAATAAATATATGTTGTAATAGAATACTAAGAATTTTAAATTTGATTTTAGATTTTTTTGTTGAAGGCATTTAAACTGATTTTTATAATAGTTCGTATAATTTAAATTCTATTAAAGTTGAAATGTGACACAGTATTTTTCATTAATTCAAATATATTTTTCTGCTGGATTTTTCTATCAAACTTTTAGGGAAATGCACACATTCATTAGTTTATTTTATGTTGAAGCGTATCTTTCTGGAAATATTAGTCAATATTTCTAAAAATTATATTTGATGTTCAAAAAATATAAGAAGGTTACTTGAAGCCAATCAGTTTTCATCTTAAGTTTTTAAAGAAGTTCGAGAATTCATTTATTTATTTTATACATATATTTAGACTTGTATGCTTGATTCTTGAGATCCGCTTGTAAGTCTTCGTCGATAATAGGACAAATAGCACAATGACAGATGTACAACCACAGAAGAATAATGAAGAAAACACCCAGGGCCATGGTGGGAATCGAACCCACACTCCTACGCTCTCAAGCGATTAGCGGTGATGCTTTAGACCACTCAGCCACGGAGCGCCCTCGAGAACTCATGTGTTGGGTTGTAATATTATTCTTTTGATTATAAATAAGTAGTTTTTGATCGACTCAGAAAAGTCACTAATTTTAGAGACACCAGAATTCCATGTTTAAACAAACAGTTAAGAAAAGTAAAAAAAAAAAATGTATAACCATGTTCGTTGCCGCTAATAGCCGAATAGTTAGTGCTCTTGCCTTTGATTCAACAGTTCATTCGAATCTCACCTGGGTGCTGTATATTTTAAGGCGTTCGGAATCAACTTTAAGCTGAAGGTTCAGGTCTAATTTGTCCCTTAGTGAATAAAATGACGAACGAACCGCATTGTTCGTTATTATGGCAATGGGTTGGAGAAGACTCATGTTGACCAACCAGTTTCCGTTTGGTATTAATATTTGAGGCAGCGTTCTTTCTCGGAAGATGGTAAGTTCGAATCCCCACTCAATTGAAGATCCGGCGTGTTTTTTCATGGCAGAAGGAGTCCATGTACCATTAGGTGTGGCAGACAGAGTTTTCTGTTTGGTCCCCGCTTCTAAATTACAAGGACTTATTTTCGGGGTCATAATGGCAATCCCACTGGGTACCCAACTATAAAATGATCCATCACTTCCGTCGGTGGTCTTCAAGTTAGTGTTCCATATTTAGAGTTTGAGGTGACTGAGACATTCTTTCTCCGAAGGTAGTATGTTGTTGTTGTACGGACATTCTTCCCTGTACAGACCCTCTGAGTTGGTCTCTATCAGTTGGATAGAAGCTGCAGGGGGGAGTGCTAATATTCATGATTTCAAAGCAAATGGAAAACAGAAGACCCTCAATAGTTGGCGTGTCATCTCCAGAAGTATCATTTTACTTGAAAGATATTGCTACTATATTCCCAGTTTTAACGTGCCACAGCCACCTTTAATAAAAACGACTGTTCTTCGGTTAAGCCAGGATTCAAAGCAGGACTACCTTATTGGGAATTATTATTCTTAAAAAAAAAATTGAAAAAAATTATCCAAAAATAAATAAAAGGGAATGTAGTCGATAGCAGTATAGCAAAACGTAAGTTTTTAGTTTATCTATCTGAGAAAAAATTTATTTGGCTTTACTATATGAATATTCAAACTGACACGGGATTGGTAAAAAAAATTTCTTATTTAAAACACAGAAACCTAAGTTTTTACTCAAAAATTATATCGTAATTTTTCTATTACACGCAAATTACCTTACAAATCAAAAACGAACTCATTATTAGCGTTCTCGTCACAGGAGCTCCCATCTGAAACAGTAGCTTTGGGGATATTCCGCTTTTTTTGTCCTGACTTTGACACCCACTTTCCGCAATGTAAGCACCTTTGCACGGAGCT
This sequence comes from Latrodectus hesperus, assembly GCA_037975125.1. NCBI lineage: Eukaryota > Metazoa > Arthropoda > Arachnida > Araneae > Theridiidae > Latrodectus > Latrodectus hesperus. The sequence goes on from CM075855.1 coordinate 101,313,880, forward strand.
CCGAAGATGTAACCAACATACATTAAGTTTTGCATTGCTGAATTTTCTTCGTTGCATTTTTTTTTTTTTTTTTTGGTATCATTTTTAAATGATTTCGTAACCGGGGTAAAATGACAAATAAAGTTAGGTTGTCTTTTTTATATATAGCGAAAGTTTTCTTATACAAGAGTAAATTATGTGATGTATGAAGTAATAGGAATCAGATGCATTTTAAATTATTGCAGCAGAATTCTTTAAATAAGCAAATCCGCAAAAAGATGTATGGTTTTCGTGAGTTTTTATTATCGGTGAATCATTTAATCTAATGGGATTTTTTCCCATTCATATTTGATGGTTTCATTTTAAATCTTCGTCAAACAAGGAATTCTATACAAATACCCTATTCTAAATTAACCCGGTTATGGGCATCAGTTTCACATAAGAAAAGGAGTGGCATCATAATTATAAGGCTGGTACTTTTATCTTTAAAAATAGAAATTATAGAGTCATTTATCGTCCATTCCTGACCATAATTTGGGAAGCACGGCTTTAAGCGGAGCTTATATTATAGTAACAATATAATCAATAGATTTTAAAACAAAGAAAGATAGAATAAGATGATGGCTCTAAAGTTATATCATTTTAATATTGAGTATTGTTACAGTACAGTATACTGTATTTGGTACTTAAGAATGGCAAGAACTTTATTGGTCACCTTGTGTAATTTTTAAAAAACCTAAAATAATGCCTTACATCCTGTTATAACTAATAGCCGCTGGAATTCCAAGGAAAAGTCTAATCCGTGACTATATATTCAAAAGCAAACACCCCAATTCCACAGATTTGAAAGAAATCTTCGAAAAGTGAGTTTGGTTTTAAACTTCAAAGATTTGTTTTAACATATGCTGATGGAGAAGATTAATGTCGCAGGGGAGTACTCCAAAACAGGATTCATCAAATGAAAAGAATACACATTGAACTAGAAAAAAAGTTGAATCCGTTCATTAATCCTTTCAGTTAATATATTATCTATTAAAAAATGGAATTATCCTGATATTATCAAAATCCTACAAGGATTTCAACTAATTAAAAAAATGTTTCGATTAGTCTTAAAAAAATTTGAATTCACTAAATACATTTTCATTCTATTTTGAGCTTATCTTTATGTCGAATACATGTAAAAATTGTCGTATATTTTCAAGCAATTTGTCATAGTTTGAAATTTATCAGTATTTTGTGTGTTAAGCGTTTCAAATTATACAGCATAAAATGCAATTAATCTTGTTAACTTTAATTTAAAATGAGTTGAATTGGAATAATGACAATGTTTATAGAAATTTGTAATTTTAAATCTAGAAAGATCTATTTTTTATATGACATTTGCTTAGATGATTTAGAATCAATCTTTAAATAGATTTGTTTATGAATGCGCTGATACAGTGCATCCTCAAAAAGATTTATGGGAAGGTAGCTTTATTTGTTAGAACATTAACTTCAATAAAATACCTTTTTATTCAGTGTCCAAGTATTTGAAAATTTTTTAGTAAGCCATCATCAACTTAAGTCGATTACAAATCTGACAATTTCACGTAAAATTTGTCGATACTATCATTTGCAAGTAATGCTAGAAACATCTGTCATATCATTTTATAATATTTTACACATTATTTTTGACTATTTTAAATAAGTAAAGCACAGGAAAAATAAATTAGGATAGCGACAAAAACTTCAACTTGTCGAATTTCAAGGTATAATTATAAAAATAAGAGAATCATATAGAAAAAAAATTAAAAATAAAATATATTAAGTAAAATGTCCAAAATCTCAGTTATAAGATCTCATATGGTGGTAATTAAAAGTATTTGTGACATTTCATGCAAAAACTAATGAAAATCAATTCTATGCTTCATAACAGATTCTTGTTTAAAATACACAGTTCACTAATCTCATTCAAGAAATCGAGATGCGTTTCAATTACTCTCAAAAAATCTGACAGATTTCAATAATCCTTTAGAATAGCTTAGAAATGCCTGAGACACATCAAAAATTAAATGACGAAGCAAAATACAAATATTTTCTTTTCTGAGTAATGTCACGGTATTTTTATTATTTAGATCATAAAAAATAACACTTTTATTTATTGAAATGATCAGATAACAAAACTTGTGAAGAGTTTAAATATCAGAAAATATACAAGTTTAAAACGAATATTTGACGCTAAAGCAACGCATTACTTGACATGCTCCGGGGGGAATTCATGCAAATAAATACTGGCTTCAGATCTTCTTTACATTTCATAAATAAAACAGGTGTTTTGTTCATTATATATTTATAGAAATCTAAAAAGTGACTAATTATATCTATAGTTAATAAATAAAACCTGTGTCCACAGAAATTTTAATGCGCCTTTTAAAAAAATTTGAGCAAAATAATTTCTGTGATTTGCCAAGATCCACTTATCATAATTGTGATAATTACATCAAATGAATTTTCGAAGGACCAACTAAAATGTCCTTTATTTTACTTTTGTTATAGTCTTAGTTTTATTCAATATAATTAGAAAAAATATGTTTATTCAAATAATAAATAAAAAATTCTGTAGTTTAAATTTCCTTTGACTTTTTTTCCACAAAAATGTGGACTGCTTTTCAATATTTTGTCATAAAGAGGAATTTATAATTTTTCTCGAATCAACAGAGAAGCTATAAAATTTTATTTCATATTAAAATAAAATAAATATCCCTGGAAAGTTTTATGACCGCTTTTCCTTTATGGATATAAAGAAAAAAAAGATGTTTAGTTTTTTCATTTTCATAGGCCGTACATAATGTTCAGATATAAAATCCGAATAAATATTTTTGAAGGATAAATAACGAAGGCATCGAACAGAAAGGACAATGATCATTTAAAAAACAATATTTTAAAATATGTTGCTGTTTTTTTACATATAAAACACTGTAATGTTCAGTAATAATTTTTTTTTAAATCCCGGTAACCGTTAAGATTTAATCCTATTCGGCGCTATAAAGGACGAAGTAATGGCACCTTATACACCTAGTAAGTGTGCCATTTTCGCCTTGAAAAAGGTAAGGAAATGAAGATAAAAGAACATTGATGTCTAAATCGGGATTCGAGCCCTGAACTAACATCTTCGAAGTTAGGGACGCTAACCATTCCACCATTGGTTGTTGACGTGAGAATTACAAACAAATAATTTAATTGATAAAAGTAAGACAGTTGAATAAATAATTGGAAAGTGATTAAAGATTACTTTATTTATATGCAGGTATAATTCACTCGAATTTATGATCACTACATATTTTTTCCATATAAATGCTGTTCAAATTCATGAAAATTTATAAGTAGGTCTGCTTATATTTTCCAGATTAATTAGCTATACGCAAATTAAATTCACACAAAAATTTATGATGAGCGTGCTTGCGTATGTTTTTTAATTTAGTTATACAAATTTCTAATTCTGGAGACTTTATGATGAGCATGTCTGCGTAAATTTTGCAGAGAGAGAGATTAATATTGATTTATCCAGTAATTTAGCTTTTGGAGGAGGGAGTTCGTGATGTTTATTTTCAAATTTAGATACTTTATCTTTATAGTTACCAAGGTTATTAATAAAGATTTTAAAATTGCGCTTTGCTAAATTGATTCCCTTATAGCATGCTTGTCTGAAGTGCGGCCCAAACGCAAATTATGAAAATATTTAAATTTACACATTTTTCTTAAAAAAATAAATGTTGCAATATTTTTCATATATAATCGATTTGCTGACATTTATTTTGAAATAAAAATTTAACTCTTTAACCCTTTGAATACAGAGGCTTGAATTCTTAGGGGTACTCAAAATACCAAAGCGCCCGAACATGTAGTTTTTCGTTTCCGAAGATTTCCTTTCCACCCCCACCCCCGGTGTAAGAGTAGAAGCAATAAATTTTCCGAGGTTTCGTACAATGCAGTGTTGCACTGCATTGTTCTTCCCTGGTCGAACTTGTATGCAGTATATTTAATTGCATTTTGATTTTTGGCCAAAGGGACCCCTCACAGAAAAAGGAGCCATCAAATGTTCGCCAAATTGACCCGGCCCTCTTCTCGCTGAATCCCGTTCTGCGCGTCATCTTGGCGCATGGCCACGTGCCAGTTCCTACGTCGCGCGTCTGCTTCAGCTGCGGTTGTTCCAGAAAACTTTTAATGCTCTTCGAGTCTATAAAAGGGATTTTTGACCGGTCCACGATCAATTTTCAAGACAACGTTACCAGCCATCAAATTAGCTAGTAGTGGAGTAGAGATATTTTATTTCCTCTGCGAGAGTATATTATCCATCTCACCGTACAAATCTGACTGTTCCGGCACCTTGTTCTACTTTTCCATCCACCATCTGCCTTACTTCCGTTACTGTACCGGTAGGTGCCTTGTGTCCCAATTTCAGTATTCAGTTTTGATTTATAAAATTTACATATTCATTTGAAATTTCAAGATTTATATAATTATTTTTACTATTTTGTTAAAATATCGTGTAAGATAATCTCATAAAAATTTAATATTCTTTGAAGAATTACAATATTTGTATGCAATATATTGCATTGTATTTTGATTTTCTAATTTTTGTATCAAATTATTTAAAAAGATATGAATAAATCATATTCATTATGGATATTTGCTTATAAAATTATAATACGTATATTTTTTTAGATGGTCTCCATGTCATTAAAAAAACAGAGCCTAAAAAAGAAAAAAATTGAAGATGAAAAATAAGTTTTTAATAAAAACTGAACAGAGAAATACTTTTTTATTCAGGAGAATTATAAAGCATTTTGCTTTATATGTAGGGACGTTGTGCCAGTTTTTAAAGACTACAATTTGAAACGACATTATAGTCAAAAGCATTCCACAAAATACGATGTATATCTTGGAGTTTGCCGTAAAGATAAGATCACAGAACTAAAAAAAGGGGCTATCGTCTGAACAATTTTTTTTTAAAAAAAAAGACAGCTACTCAAGATAATGTCATTGTAAAAGCAAGTTATGTCGTAGCAAACTTAAAAGCGAAAAAATCAAAACCTTTTATTGATGGCGAATAAAAGAATGCATGGAAAGCGTAGCCAAACATAATTTGCCCTGAAAAAAAGTTGGATTTTTCTAAAATCATTTTATCTCACCAATCTATAGCCACAAGAATAGATGAGTTATGGAATGCAGTTGAAAAGTCTTTAAAAAGCAATTGTACCAATTTTAAATTTTATTCGTAAGCCATGGACGAAAGCACTGACGCTTCTGATACGGCACAATTGGCAATTTTTATAAGAGGAATCGATGAACATGATAATATCACGGAAGAAATGGTTGCTTTAGTATCGTTAAAAGACACAACCAAGTTTGTAGATTTATTCCATGCATTAAAACTACGATGGAAAGGTTTTCCTTATCTATGAAAAATTTATGAGCTATCATAACCGATGGAGCACCTGCCATGGTTGGTAAAAATAGGGGACTCGTTTAAATGGTTAATAATGAAGCCATCGCTGCCGGCAATACGATCTTGATGGCATATTATTGTATTTATTATACATCAGGGCAATTTGTGTGGAAAATTTTAATAATAGAAAGTGTGTTAAGCGTTGTTATAAAAACCATTAACTTTATAAGAGCAAAAAGACTTAATCATAGACAATTTCAAGAGTTCCTCAAGGTAGTGGGCACTGAATTTACAGATGTTATTTATTATACAGAAGAGTAAGATGGCTCAGTAAGGGGAAAATGCTCAAAAGAGTTTACGATTTAAGAACTGAAATAAAAATATTTATGGAATCAAAAGGGAAACCTGTGACTGAATTCGAAGATTAGGTTTCAGCTTTAGCTTTTTTAGTAGACTTAACAGAGCATTTGAATGACTTATAATTGATACTTCAAGGAAAAAATCAAGTTATTAATAATATGTTCCAAACAATAACAGCGTTTGAAAGAAAGTTGAAAATTTGGCACAATCAAATAAAAGTGAAAGATTTGACGCATTTCAGTACTTTGGCTGTACATAAACCTGTGAGTTGCACAAAATATGCTACATTAATTTTTGATTTAATTCAAAAGTTTGAAAGTAGATATCAAGATTTTCGAAAAAATGAAGATTATTTCAACATATTTTCTATTCCATTTTCTCTAGAAATGAATAAATTACCTTCAAATGGAATGCATTGAACTGCAAAGTGACATTCAACTGAAAGAAAAATTTGGAAATGTTTCTTTATTGGAGTTTTATAAAGATTACCTACCCCGCGATAAATATCCTAATTTTCACAATCGTGCTTTATTAATGTCTTCAGCTTTTGGCAGTACCTATATTTGTGAACAATTATTTTCAAGAATGAATCATACAAAAAACAAAAATAGGACAAAGATTACAGACAAACATCTTGAAAATGCACTAAGAATTGCAACCTCGTCTATTGAACTCGATCTCGATTCGCTTGTTCGACAAAAGCAAATTCATCCATCTCATTAATTTGATTATTTTTTCCATCTTTATGAAATGCAAACTAAATGAAACGAAACTTTTACAAATTTAAAATAAATATGTACCTATACATGTTAAATTAAAAATTATAATAAAATTAAGTTATTTTAATAAAACTACATAATGTTAATTTTTATTTCAATTTTTTGAAAAAAAAATTTTTTGCCATGCGGCCCATGAACGGTCTTAGCTTAGACACCCATGCCTTACAGAGATTAGCTATGCATTTCCTCCGATTTCTTCTAGTATTTTAGAATTTTCACCCTTATGAGTTTGGGCTGATTGTTCGTTTAGCAGCGTAATTTCATCGTTCCAAGATAATTTTTGCGCTTGTACTTTTTAACTCTAGGTATCTAATGTTTGGCCACCGAAAAATCCGTGGTACGAAAATATATGGAAACATCTGAATTTGTTTCCCTATAATTTATAGGACTGCTAAAAAGAACCTCTAAATTATGTTGGTATGTCAATTTGGCTTTTTTAAAATTCCTGAATTTCTTAGGGTTTTCTCCCGAGCATTGAATGTAGTAATAATACACACAGTGCCAATATCATAATTTATCTTCTCTCGCTTCATCTGCAATTTCATATGAAGCCGAGTCAAATTACGCCTTATAGTGTAGACAAGAAAGCTTGTCAGAACTTTCATTGATGAATTATTGGAATCCAAGAGCTCCTCGGCAAGGTCATTTCAAATATTACGTAATCTTGATGTCAATTAAAATACCACTAGAAATCTTGAAAACCATTACAATTTCATATTTTTATCTCAAGCACAGAAAAACTAGCTAAATTTGATAAACTACATTTTATATTTTGAATTAAAGCCATTTTGAATTTAATAATTTTTTATTAATAGTTAATTTATATAATTACTTTAATTTTTTATAATTCAACTTAATTAAAATACTATTTTTAATTAAGCTTTTAGGTGAATGTTTAATGCTTACTAAATTTAAGTTGATTCTTAATTTTCAGTGTTTTGTAAAAAATGTTGGTTGCATTGATTTGAAAGAAAACTACGAATGACATTTGCATAATTTGAAATAAAGTTGAGAATCAGTGATTCTTTCCACTATAAATATATTTTAAAAAATGTATCCACGATTGAAAAATGTTTTAGAAATTTTTACAAACTTAGCATTGAATTTTCTTATTCTTTTAATGTTTTGATTCCTATTCTAACTAATTGTATAATCTATTATTTTAAATTACTAAGTTATGTATAATGATAATTTTAAATGTTTATTTAAAAGAAATTTTTTATATGTGGAATGTAGTATATGTAATTTAATGTAATAAATTATACCATAGTATGGTATAATATATATAATTATTAATTACAATTATCAACATTCTGAAACCCTGAATACTTAGAAAAATAATTGCAAAATTTCCATTTATGTTGCGCAATTTTTCAATAAAAATTACAAATGTGAACTATCAACTTTTCAATTAATCATTCAATCAGAATTTTTCAATCAACTTTTCTATCAGTCAGATTAAAAAAAGTTGATTGATTGGATGAAAAGTTGATTTTTACCTTCAATCAATGAACTCGATACAAACTTCCGGGTTTTATTATTTAGTGGACTTCCAATAAAATAAACGTCGTTCCTCCCGGAATTTTCCGTGTTTGTCTCCTTTCATTCCTACGTGTCGTGTTTTTAAATAAACAGTTTCATAATTTTATTTACAGGTTTTACAGTATTTTTTGCATTTTATAAACGCATTTCTAAATCTTTTAAATGCAAAAATCTCAATTCAAAATTTTTCCATAAATACAAATTTAAATATTATCAACAAAATTCAAGTCGATTTGGTCATTTTTAACCTGTTTTTATGTAATGAATTATATTCAATATTCATATAAATATTCATTAAATGAATAATTATCAATATTATTATCACTAATCTTTAAAAACTCAATTAATTTGGGATCTAAGGAGCTTTAATATTTTAATTTTCATAAAGGTTTTTCTTGACTTTTATAAAAGATTTATTCTATTTGGCACGATTGCTGTTTCTTTTTCACATTAAGATGAAAATCGTATTCATCACATATCCAGTTTTAAGCTTTGAAATAATTTAAACCTAAATCCAAGAATTTAAAGTACTCTTCAAAAATTATGGTACTTCTTGTGAATCATCAGGAATATTTTTCATAACTCACTGTGCAATTATAGTGAAAAGCAATACAGATGAAAGATTATGTAGATACAGTGGTTGATCTGTTACAAAGCGAAAGTTAACTGCACTCACCTCAAGCAAATTTTGATGCGAAAGGTAAAACAATAAATAATGTAAAGGATCCGTAACCTGAGAAAAATGTTGCGAAGAGACGATATTTTGAAAATAATACCTCAACGCTCCATGGAGATGCTGCTTATAATGCTAAAAATAGATCAATCGCACATTTTGCGGATCTGAGCGATGGTGTCGATAAACAATATTTTGAAAATAATGCTTTGATTTTAAACGATGATTGTTACGATGCTAACTATAAAATAGTGTCCAATATGAAAGAACCTGTAAAGGTAAACGATATTACTAAAAAATATCTTGATTATTACTGTATTCTATGGAATAAAATAAAAATTATGCTCACAAAGAATTTCAGGCGTGATAAGACTTCAATATGATACATGTGCTGACCACAAATGAAATTTAATTTTCCTGTGGTTGGCAAAGAGATTTATTTGTGAGGGGGCGCTGGGTATTTTCATGTGGAGAGCGCATGGTGAAGTGAAGTAAGGAGATGACCAGGAACCGGTTTTGGCGCCAGGAAAGGAAGGAGGGAAGAGGAGACTTGGAGAGGGACGGGGACCGAACGCGTGCAGCTGCCGAAAAAAAAGGAGGAGATCAGCGCCGGACACTGGGAGTTGCCGGGTCGTGCAAGGCGAGTTCCTGAGAAAAAAATATAATCAGGAGATTGGCTGCAGGGGCGAACCACGTCGTACGATGCTCCAACAGCTGCTGTGTGACAATCGCAAAAATGCCTCGAGACGAAACGAAAGACGCCGAGTAACGAGGAGTTCCTGGTCACCCCGAACGTGTTAAGCCTGGCCCACGTGGGATACCTGGAGTCTCCAGATGACTTTGTAAGTTCCTTTGTGTAAATCTCTAGTATGTTCCTTCAAATATCTCTAGGAATCATTATTTATCTTGTGTCTAATTTATCTGCAAAAGAGTATACTTACTTTGTCTAAGTTAATCTGAAGATATCATTAATTGTATTATTCTATATATGATTATACTATAATTAGTAATAAACTTAATTAACTAAGTATGAATCTGGAATTTTAGTTAAGTGTCTGTTGATAATATGGTTTAACAAATAATTCACTGCATAAAGGATTACATGAATAACAAGACACTTAGTACATACAGACTGCTAATAAATATTATGTCGATACTAAGAATTTCTGGGCTTCTATAGATCGAGGAGTACAATTCAAGACGGGTAATGGTTTCAAGAAGATTTTATGTACGTTCAATAGATTCAATTTTATGTTTTAAGACTGAAACATGAAATTACCACACGATATGTATAATGAAAGTAACGATTTTCTTAGCCAGTGATAACATGAATGAGAAACTAAAGATACGATTAGTAAAAGGTAATAATGCCCTTCTTTGTAAGGAAATACATGTTAATAAAGAATCAACCATTTTATTTGTGTTTGGGAGACAGAATGTTTTAACCTTATCAGAACTAACAGGAGGACAATGTAAGTTAAAACCCTATTTACATATAGAAATATTAGAATTTTTTAAACTCAATTTATTACGTATTATATAACTTATAACGAACTGGAGCAAGAATATCCGATATTGCAGCCCACATTAATAAAATTTAATTCCCTTATTCACAAATCGCTTGGCATATTATACATAGAGGAGATGGAATCATAAAAAGAGAAACAAATCAAAGTTATGAGTGTGGGTAAGTACATAATTTTTTAGCAATATTAAAAGCATTTAAAGAATGAAATTTTTTTCTCATATAATAAACACAAAATGGAATTGTTAAATAAATTAAACACACTCAGTTCATTTGAGAATGGAGCAAAGAATTCCAAGAAAATGAGGGAACTCAACATCCATATAAATATCCTGTCACTAAAATTAAGTAGATAACAAGATATAGAATAGTTGTAGAGTTGCCCGATTGACTTGGATCTTTACCACAAAGATGTGATAAATGGCGTCAGATTATTTAAAACTAAATGATTTGAAACCTCTATTCTTTGTATATTTGGGAAGTAAAAATGTTTCAATTCGAGCAGTAATATTAGATTTTAAAAATCATTAAAATCAAATCGATTTAAAGAAGTTTGCTCAGTTTCGATGAAATATCACATCCCATTTTCCGAACATTTGTGTTCTTCTCTTCATGCAATATTTGATGCATTTGTATAACAAATTTCTTGATATTTATCAGTTTCTTCTTTAAGATATAAGAATAACTTTTGCCAGACTAGTCATTCTAAAATTCACACTTCCGTAGAGAGCCATCATGTCATTGAATAAGTCGTAAATAATTTCCATTTCTGTTCATTATTATTCACATTTCTTTAAATGAATAAAAAGAGGAAGCAGTTCAAAAAGCTGCGACCTTGAGGAAAAGCGCTTGAGAGAGAAATGGGTTTTTCCTTTTCCTGTCATGTCAATAGTTAAAAAACAACTTAATGACTTAAGATATTTTATTCTAACTATTACTAGATGGCAGCACACGAACTGGTATAGAAAATATTTCATCATAATTTCTTATATATTTTTGACGATAATTTTCAATCAGAGAAATTGTAGTTTTTTAAAGATTTTTCACACTCGAGACTTGTTTCAAGCTTTATTTTGTCTTCGGTGGCATGTATATATTATACATTATCGCTCCGTGGCGAAATTTAAGCTCAGCAACCGTAAAATCACGGTTTGGTAGCAGCTTTCGTGAATAGTGTAATGCTATTTGCGTTAAGCTCACTTATGGAGCGAAACATCAGTGGTGGATTGAGACTCGTAGTCATTATGTCCATTTTATGTTGTATTTGTGTATTGTTCGTAATGCATTTTCATATACTCAGGCTACGTTGCTTGGCCAGTGATACCAGGACTCCGGTTCTAGATTTCGTAAAACAGCTGTTTGAACTGGACTTCTGGTATCACTGACCTGGTGGGCCGTTTTGCTATTTTTATCAAGAAATTTCAGAGCGTTGCATTTTTTTTTAATTTAATTATCACCGCATTGTTTTTTAATCCAGAAAATGGGGAACGCTTACTTCTCATCGACTTTTCGCTTGTTCGTTGCGGATGGGTGAATCATTTCTTTATTAGCTATACCAGGATTGATGCACATGTTATCCTCCCCATAAATCAATTTAAATTATAGGAATATCTTTTAGCACAGAAAAATTTTAAAATCAAGTTTTTCATAAGTGTCATAATTTATAGGTATATTTCAGATTGAGTTGCTTATTATATCAGTTTCTGGGTGAAATAAAGTTATTTTATTTAAATCAACTCATTTTGAGATATTGAACAAGTAAAAATGACGAGTTCAACCCCTCAGTTGGTATTCTTATCCACTTTATATCATTCTACATCAGATTACTACTGACACTGAAGATTTATATTAGCAATATGCAAAGTGTTAAGTTTTAATACTATCAAACCACATGGGCGAGTAATTACCTACGTTTTCAATTTATGTTACAATGATCAAATAGGATTTTAAATTTATTTCGTTACTATAATTTTCTATATAATGAATTACTTTCATCGAGTTTAATTTATGTCTATTTGTATCTTCATTTTTTGAATTGAAAAAAATACTTTTAAAATGAAATATACATATTTTAAAATGAAAAATGTATCGAACTAATATTTAATGAAAATATTATGTTATGTGAGAGAAATAAAGACACCACACAAAAGAAAAGTTTACTAGAAGTAAACAATTATAAGAGTACAATTTCTTTTCGAAGTTCAGATGTACCACCATCTGACATATTCCACTCATAAGATAATTTAGAAATTGAAAGAAAATATAGGTTATTCAATCAAATTTTAAGTATTAACAGTTAACAATTAATATTGCAGTTAACATAAATTAACATTACAATTGGCATAATAAATATTACAGTTAACAATTAAGAAAATATTTGCTCATTTCTTCAAGAAATTTCAGTAAATATAGTTTCAAGAGTTGCTTTGAAGTAAACCTAAAATGACAAACAGTTAATTAACAATGGAATCCTTTAAAATCTAAATGTATAAAAAATATTACAATCATATAATTAAGTAACAATATTTTTAATTAGAAAACGTTTATATTTAACTAACAATAAAAGATTTTTCATTCACACCAATTTGAAGGTGCAAAACTTATTGATTTATATGCATTTGAAGCTGCAGAATTTCTTAAGTTCAATAAAGACGGGTCCTCGTAGAGTTAAAAAAAAAATAATTCTCTTTCAATTCAATTAATTCCAAATTCTTAATTTGAGTTAAATGGAAAAAGTAATATTCTATTAGAACGACAATATTTCAGAATCCTAAATTATTTGATAAATTGTAATGGATATACATTCTTTCTAATTGAAACTAAGTATTTAATTAAGTGGTACACGATATTCTATAAGATGATGAAGACAATAAAGTCTTCCTTAAAGACCAGTAATAATTGTCGCTAAGCGCCGGAGCACTCCATGAGAGCTTTGCACGTTTGTCGGCGAATGATTGCTTATATAGTATCTAAACTTGACAAAAGCAAATTTATATCGCAAGTTTACTATACTAGTCAGTTTCCTATTGGCATATTCCTGGTTGATTAATCCAGAGAATGACTAAGTTACAGAAGTAAAAAATGGTGATTTACTAGGACATTGTATTACATCCAGTGGAACTCTGATTTCAGTCAAGATCCGATTTTTGTTTGTTGCTTAATGGTCTTTTTTTGTACACGAGGGCTAATTAAACTTTGACCTATGGTTTAAAGAGGATTCCGAACCATTGCAAACATCCAAACCCGAGATCAGATTCGAGCCCACGAACTGTTGAACTAAAGGCAACTATTCGGCTACCAATCAATATCAGAAAACAATAAGAAAAATTGCAAAATTTTAGATATAAGGGTGGATAATTAATGCACTTGAAATATTCATTAAAGTCTGGAAATAGAAACTAGAGCCATCTACACTGTCACACCAAGAAAAACGCCATTATAACAATCAATGTAAGGTTATGCAGAATGTTCTTTTCACTGTCCTTGAACTAAAATCTGATCACTGTGTTATTAATGCAGAAGAGAGTTTTGACCAAAAGCATTGTGTCGTAATATTCTGATATTTTTTACTGTTATCCTTGTATATTCTGATATCTTATTCCACCATTTTGTTAATACTATATAATACAGAGTTCTGTAATTAGTGTTTAACATGTCTCGTGTTTAATACTTTTTTTATATTTTTTCTTCGCCCCACTCAGATAAATAAAAAAAATTTACTTTGTACCAAGATCCGAGACGAAGCATTTGTTTTTATTTTCCAATATGAGCATGTGTGAGGGTAAGGAGTCCTTGTGAGAAACAAAAGTATCTACCGCCTGGCAAGCTGATGAAAACATGTAGAATGAAAAACAAATCGTAACATTTTTGGTGAAGCAATCCATGAAATGCGTATTATCGCTTCTTTGATTGATTTGATTAATTGTAACTACATTTTCAAAAGTAAATAAATAAGATTTCAATTTTAGTGACATCATAAATTTATAAAAAAGCGTAAAATGAGGTGTGTTTTAGAAAAAATGAATAAATATATTATTGTTAATTTAGAGGACACAGAAGTGTGTTTACTGTAACGTGAAGTAATATAAATATTTAAAGAATTTTTAATCAAGTTTCATGATAGGTTAAAATCTTGCTGAATAATCCATTTTGTAAGTCGATTTTATTAAGAAATGTATAGAGTGTGCAAACGTATTTATATCCTAATATAAGAAGGAAATGAAAACATTTTACTGTCAAGAGAGATCAGTGTAGTTCAATGAATTTATTAGTGAAGAATTTGCAGAACATAAAGAGACTGTTAGCAAGAACTTTATTTCATTTGATACTGGATGAAGCAGCACAAATAAAAATTCTCTCTCAATAAAGCACCTTCATAAATTAACAGAAGTGTCGCTGTTACAGATGAATTACTTAGCTTCTAATCAAGGAAAGATACAATCACTCGATAAGACTTGCTTGAACGTGCTATAAATTTCATAGAAAGTAGCTTGTTCAAGAACAAAATGGCAAGTTAAAATTGATGGAGCCAGATATTTCAAATAGAAAAATATATGTATGGTTAAATTCTCAAAAACAAATTGCAAAACAAACGCAAGCAAGGATATCACGTCTTTTATCGCATTTTGATTTAGGAGATTCTTTGTGGGCTGAACTGAACTTAAAGCATGCCGTATGTACTGTGAGCCGTATATGCTAGTGTGATGAATACAATAAGAGCAATAATCATATCGTCTACTATTGACAGCTCTGTGGACGAGGAGGCACAGTATGAAAACGTAATGAAATACAGTAGACCTCTCTAGGTTGTGAACCTAGGCAAAGAGATAAAAAGAGTTTAATCACTGAAGAATAAAATCCTTTTATTTTTAGGGACGAAAGAGATATCTCAGGGTTTTGTCACAAATATAGGATACGTAATGCAGCTAATATATTTGAGAAATTAAATGAACTGAGATAGCATACACAAGGATAGGGATTGTCTACTTATCAAATGTGGAAATTTTAAAAAAAATCATTCACAGCATTCATTGCTTACATAACAAGCAGAAGACATTTTTTGAAGATTTTCCTTTATTAGGAAACATAAGGTTCCTAAAATATCTCTGCTGAGATCACTGGAGGACGGAATTACTTGAATATTTCAGGATTTAAAATAAGATCAGAATAAATTTAATTTACCTTATTTATTCTATTAGTGCTGATATTGATACAGCACTTAGCAGTTGCAGATTGACGTAATTAATTTGCAATAAGGTTAGTTTTGTTTGCGTTTCTACGGTCGCATTTTTCACAAACCTAATTATTCTGGAACCGAAAGTTTAAAATAGATTCAGAAACAGTACAAACAAACCAGTAAAAAGTGAAACTTGAGACCTGAAGCAACTGAAATGCAGAATGCTAACTGGTCTCGGTTGACTTAAAATCAGACCGTTAAATTAAAGCAAAAATTTATATATAACATTAACCACTCTTTTTACAAAAATTTATTAGATGAGAATTTTCTACGCATGATGAAATTTGTGTTAGGAATATTATTTATATTTGAGTGAACATATATCTGTGATCAAAGCATTCCTCTCTGAGGATAACAAAAGTAAATATAGAGGAAAGTTAGCCAACATCAACTAACACTCTTGTGATGAGAATTTCAAAAAGTAATCTCATTCCTGATTTAACGTTTTGCAGTTGTAAAGCATTTTATTGACCAGCTCGGCTGGATTTTTTTAAGAATATGAAAACCGTGTCACAAAAGAGAAATATTAAAAACTCTCAAGCTTTTGCCTTGGCGGAAATGCATAAAGAAAACAAAGGTACTATGAATTTCCCGTTGTTCAACAGTGGCTGATATCGAATCGAGCCTAGAACTTTCCTTTCTGGCGAGTGATATTCTACCTCAAGGTTATCGCGAAAACTTATTTTATTCAACTTATATTTATTAATTTTTACAGTAAACTTTAAGCCTTAATTTTACTTTTAATTCAACTCTACATCTTGGCATCCTTTTCAAGATCCAAATTTTTTAATGAATGCAATCATTTTAAAAATGAATATTCCAAAAGAATCCAACAAACAAAATAAATTTTACTAGATTTAATCGGAATATTAGATAATGTTTAGTTTAATATTAGATCATTCCAAAATTATTGGCTGGGACCGACAAAGGCAAATTCAATGGGTTGTTCTTTTCTTACAACAATAGTGATGAATCACCAACATCCCTGGAATGGTGAGTAGAATACTCCACACACTATATAACGGATATCAGGTCACCAGAATCATCGAAGGGTGTCATGGAACAACGTGCAGATCGTGATATAGCACGAGATCCGGATTGGACATTCGGCAGCAGCAACAGTGTCCATCATCAACTGCATAGAGTGCAGGTAACATTCTATAGTTCTCCAAGCTCCATACCAGTAATAAGGTGATTGAGCCTAAACCAGCCTGTGAACGTTGATATTGAATATCTGAAAGAAGAGAGAGCTTCACATAACAACGGTACGACAGATAGGAGACGAACTCTCCGCAGCACCATAGACAATCTCTTCGATATTTAGCTGTAATGAGCGTGGTTGAAAGGATCAATGACCTAACGAAGGAGCCACATCAAAGAAGCTTGGAGACATGTAGTTCTTTACAGAGCACGAGGTTAGAGAGTCATTTTTTTTCGTATCCTGACTGTGGATGAAAAATGGGTCTTCATCCACAGTTGTGGAAATGACAATAGCAAGTGGAAACCATAGCATCTGAATACCAGCAAATCTGAGAAACAAAAAGCCAAAGTAAATCTTCACCCACAGAAGGTTTTCGTCTCCACCTGGCAGATCGCCAAAACTGGGCTCCCTTATGATTTTCTCCGGCGTGGCCGAATCATTAACACGGACGTGTACCGTAACCAATTAAATGTATGCCAACAGAAATTTAACAAGAAACAGTAAGCACTAGGTAATAGTTTAGGTCCCATACTCTTGCAAAACGAAGCGCAACCACATGTCTCCATTTATAGCCGGCAAAAATCCAGGATTAGGGTATGAGCTTCTACTTCACCACTCTTATTCACTAAATTCGGCTCAGAATGATTATATGTTTTGGCAGTTGGACAGGTTTCTTAGGAACAAACAGTTCTTCAACCAAAATGTTTTGCTACGACTTTGGTTCGTAACTTTTTCAACCAGTGTGATTCTGCTTTTTGCAACAGTGGATTGTTTCGCTGGAAACTTGTCGGGCGAAGTACATTTCAGCCAATGTTAGCTACTTCACTGATTAAATTCCATTACTAACTCTGTGACTCCTGTTTTTTTGTGGGTTACTTTTGGCCACATAATTTCGAAACGACCACTAAGAGACAACTAGATTATTATTCACTACATTAAGATTAATATACAAGCCTATAATAATTTAAAGCATAGATCAGTAGTTTATTTAAAGAAGTTAAGAATTAGATTTAAAATATTGATATTCTACTTAAAAGTTCAAATCTTTTGCAAAATTCTATTAAGACCAATAAATGCTTATTAACAAAGCAAGATACATACTCCAATTTCTTAATTGTGAAATAAATAATAAATAACAATCATAGATTAAGAAAAGGGAAATCGTAACATTGATTATAAAATAAATGTAGGATCTAGAATTGTAAATAGATGTTGCTAGTTGACAGCCGGCATCGCGTATGGTTCCAGACAACAGAGAGTGTTACAAGAAGTGAGAAGACGCGAGTAGGTGAATAATTGCTTGATATGGTATTGTTACCAGTGCGAGTAGGCACTTTAGAAAAATAGCTTTGTCCTTTTTAAATGTTATTGTTTGGTTAATATTTTTAGAATTAAAGTGTCCGTTTTTTAAAACTTGTTTATTAACCATTGACACACTCTACAATTTTATGGGTGCTCGGCATCAACTGAAATCATTTGCGATTGAATTAACGGAACCAGTGGATAGAAATAATCTGTGACTGAAGTGATACAAGTTTAATTAAAATCCGAATGCAAAGTCTATCTCAGGTTACCAGCAACAACTGAGATAAAGTACATTTATCTGTTTTTTTGTGATTCGTTGTTCTTTTTTTTTAAAAAAAAAAGATTAATATACTTAATAATATAAAGAAACAAGAGCTAAGAGTTATTGCAAAATAATTGAGTGTGAATGTTCCAGCGGAAGCCAAAGTTATAGAGATTAAAACTATAATTGAAAGTTCTGATATTTTGAAAACTGACCCCAACTTTGTAAGAGAAAGTTCAGTTGATCACAGAAGATCAAAAGAATAAAATATCAGGGGATAAAAAGTGTTGAAACTCTTACCATATCTGTGTCAGAAAGTCTAGAAGCTCTGCATTTATTTCTTCAATCCCTTGAAAAAGCTTACAGAACGAAAAATGTTCCATCTAAATTAAAATTATATTGATTGAAATATTAATCAATTTATTAGGTGATAAATGTAACAATGTTTTGGATTATGCTACCGAAGAGAAAATTATTTTTTAAAACAATTTTAAGTCTTAATGTTAAAACAATTTCAGCCAACACCGCGTGATGATTTTAAAAATGCGCAAAAATATTCAACAGAATCCCATGTACAGTTCGTTTCACGGCGCAACTTTCGATTATTATTGTAAACTAAGGGAGCAGTGGTGTAGCGAGCACAATTGAACTCAGGATACCAATTTTGGCTCCCTATCTCAAAAAATAGTAATATAATGTATAGAATAAACATATAATAGTATAATGCAAAGTATCTACTTTAAAATAATCTTAAATACAGATAATTTTATAAACTCAAGTTGTACTTTGAAATTTGAGGCAAAAAATCTAGCTAAAACATGTGTATCAGTAGAAACCAAACTTACGAAAATTTAGAATTAGTCAATGATTGTGTTAGAAAGTAATTTTTCTGAGATTCAATGATATTAACCATTTGTTTCGAGACAGAGGGCAAATTTGATAGGTCCAAATGTAAAAAATATGGCAAACAGTAATTCTAAGTGTTATAGCAGTCTAATGTATGTCAATAAGAAATTTTATCGCAAATATAAATAAATTCTTTTTTAGAATATAATTTTGTTTTGACATGGAATGTTTTTATAAATTCTAATAATCTAAATTGTTCTCTTTTCCCAGATCTTTTAATTAACAAAATATAAAAGTTATCTATAAGAACTAGTTAATATTCACACAATTTAAAGTTCTGTATTGTTTAAATAAAAATTAATTATTTACTGAAATAACAATCTAGACATAAATTTACTCTAAAATTACTAAAAATCATTTTGTATTTTTGAATACCTTTTAGAGGTCAGATATATAAATTATACAATTATCTAATATATTGGTCTTATAATATCAACTGAAATAAACGTACCAAAATATCGCAATTATTTAAATTCTTAAACTGAGAGATTATTAAATGTTTTAATCTAAGTCATCATGATGTTTTTCAAACTCTTCTGGACGAATTATTTAATATAGTTTAAAAATACTTATTCTTTGAAATTAAAATACCCTTTTTCTACAAAGTAATTGAAATTTATGACATTTCCCATCACGAATTGGGGATTATACATATATTTACAGGATTATTCATATATTTCAATAATTTTTCACATATACCGAGTTTAGTGGGGGATTATATGTAATCATTGGTTATTATACGTAATTGCCGGATTAATCACTTTTACCGTAATAATGTTAGAAAGTGAAAGGAACTGTGCGTGGCCGCTATTATGATGTAACTCAGAAGCTTAAGCGTTCCTTCTATATTGATAATTGTGTGTCGGGTGTATATAATAGCTATGAACAAGAGCAATTTATAAAACATGCTAAATAAATTATGATGAATGGATGTTTTAATTTGCATAATTTTGAAAGCAATGTCGTTGGTGTAATGTTGATAAACATTCTGGAGATATACTTCTGTGTTAGAAGTAATTTGGTATTTGGATAACGATATATTCAAATGTTGCACAGATATGAATGCTTTGACTTCTGATATTAAAATTACAAAAAGAGTAATTTTATCAATTATACAAAAAAATTCTGATCCTATTGGATTATTGCCATGCGGGTATTCAAATGATGCAATGTCTTTTACGAGAAAATTATTGGATCATTAGAGCTAGAAAAGCCATAAGAATGTTTTATATAACTTTGTTGTTTGTAAAAGGTTTAAAACGAAAGTTATGTCAAGCGAACCAAAACCTTTCCCATCAGATAGGGTAACGGATTGCGCGCCATTTAAAATTGTTGGCATTGACTTAGCCGGATCTCTATTTTTGAAAAACGGAGGAAAATTTTGGATAGCACTGTTTACTTGCGCAGTATACCGTGCTATCCACCTCGAGCTTGTTAGTTCTCTCCTCTGATGCATTTTTTCTGGCATTTAGACGGTGTATTTCTATACGCGGCCGGCCACGAATAATTTACTGTTACAATGGAACAAACTTTCGTGTAGCTTTCAATAATCCCATTCTCGAAATTAAATTGGAACAAAATATTGAATGAAACAAATTCTTATAAAATACTTTAGGAATTTATTCCTCCCCTTGGTGGGGAGGCTGGTGGGAAAGGTTGGTTCGCACTGTGAAAGAGCTGTTAAAACGCATTTTGGGTAAATCTGTGTTAACGTATGAAGAATTGTATACCATTATTTGTCATTGTGAATCTAATTAATTGTAGACCACTGACTTATGTATCTGAAAATCCACAGGAATTGGTTCCTTTGACACCTGCAATGTTTCTTATAGAGAATCGGAATTTCGATGTTCAGGATTTTGGCCAAGTAAACAGCAGAGTCTTGTAAAACGAATAAAATATAGAAGTAAACTTTTAATTGATTTGAGACAACGTTTTAGAAAAGAATATTTGAGTCAACTGGTTAAAGAACAATGATTTTGGTTTGGTTTGTCGCTCAACGGTCATTTTTTGCACACGAGGGCTAATTAGACCGGGACTTACGGCTTAAAGTGGATTCCGAACCACTACAAACATCCATGCCCAAGGTGGGATTCGAACACACGAACTGTTGAACCGAAGGCAAGAGCGCTAACCATTCGGCTACCAGCTCGGCTAAAAAACAATGAAAAATGATCTCGCGTTCCTAAAGTAGGAGAAAAAGTATTAATATAGGAGATGATAACAAAAAACGTTTAATTTGGCCAATAACGAAAATTATAGAATTAATTCTCGGTTGCGATAATAAGATTCGTACCGTAAGGCTTAAAATCCAACATGGAACAGTGTTGCGACCGATACAACGTATCTTTCCAATGGAGATACAGACAAATGAAGATAATGTTGATAAGAAACGAATTCATAAGGAACCTATTCCTGTTGATGTAACTTCTTCTGGAGGTCAAATGAGACTCGAAAATGTTACTTTGAAAAAATTTACTTCATGTGGTAAATATGTGAAAATACCAAAGAGACTTGATCGGTTCAATAATGTATGTTATGAGATTGAGAGAGACTCACAGTCCGAGTCTCAAGGGGGGGAAGGATGTTAGAAAGTGAAAGGAACTGTGCCTGACCGCTAAGCGGCGCTGTTTGTCACCTCATTTTTTCAGTTCTTTTGTAGGGTAGTAGAAGAGTAAAAATGCTGTAACAAACTTGTGATTTTGTGTTTGTCGCTGAATTCTTTGTTTTCCGAATGAATCATATCTGAAATTACTTTTATCATCATATCAAAATATCTATAGCATCGGGTAGATGCAAAACTCCATGAAAAAGAACATAGAAAGTATTTGACAAAAATACTTATTTTCGATTTTGAAATCGCTACAACTATCTTATGATTTTAGTTTGAGAACATTTCTCCCTGAAAATTTTCAATTTGTTTTTAATATGATTTTTTTATGATTTTATTATGTATTTCTTAGTTAAAATAAGAGCTAATTTATGTTAAAAAAAGAACTTATTTTTATTCTGAACCAACTTACGAATCATTTTATAACATTCAAAAATATTACTGATCTGTAGCTTTTTACAATGCTTAATAACTTTGCTTTATTTCATTACTTTAAAACGATTTCTAAGCTAAACATGCTTTCATTATATAAACTGAAATATAAAGTTAGTTAACATTAATTATCAAGAAACATGTATACATATAAAAATAGTTAATACATTTGATCTTTTAACTTTCCGAAAAAGAATTTTTCAACATAATGTATTAATATAAAGGCGACAAAATTACAAGTCAGATAAAAATTAATTTCGAAAATTTTTAAATTATAAATATTTTGATTTCAAATAAAAAATTTTAAATAAGCAATTTGATTTTAAATTTTAAAACTATACATGTTTGTTAATAAATATTCGTAATGGCTAAAAAATCTGCTAACTAAGCCAAATGTAAAGAATAAGTTGTAGACAGATATATATATATATATATATATATATATATATATATATATATATATATATATATATATATATATATATATATATATATATATATATATATTTGTGCTGACCACAAATGAATGTAATTTAATTTTCCTGTGGTTGGCAAAGAGATTTATTTGTAAGGGGGCGCCGGGTATATTCATGTGGAGAGCGCATGGCGAAGTGAAGCGAGGAGATGACCAGGAACCGGTTTTGGGCGCGAGGAGAGGAAGGAAGGAAGGAGAGACTTGGAGAGAGACCGGGGCCCGAACGCGTGCAGCTGACGAAAAAAGGAGGAGAGCCTGAATCGGGGTGAGATCAGTGCCGGACACTGGGAGTTTGCCAAAAAAAAGGAAGTGGTCGAGTATATAGCCGTGCAAGGCGAGTTCCTGAGAGAAGAATATACTCAGGAGATTGGCTGCAGGAGGGAACCACATCTTACAATACTCCAACAGCTGCTGTACCACGATTGCAGAAAAATCCCTCGAGAAGGAACGGAATGTGCCGAGTAACGAGGAGTTTCTGGTCTCCCGATAAGTGTTAAGCCTGGCCCACGTGGGATACCTGGCGTCTCCAAATGACTTTGTAAGTTTCTTTAGTGTAAATCTCTACTATGTTTCTTCAAAGAATATATATCTTTATTTATGAGCTATTTTATTATTACATCTATTATTAAATATAATCTTTTATGAAATTAGAAGAAATTAATCTATTTTTGTTTGTGTCTAATTTATCTGTAAAAGTGTATACTTATTTGTCCAAGTTAATCTGAATATATCATTAATTGTATTATTCTAAATATATTTAATCATATCATTAATTGTATTATTCTAATTGTATTATTCTTATAGTAATAAACTTAATTAACTAAGTATGAACCTGGAATTTTGTTAAGTGTCTATTGATAATATGGATTAACAAATAATTCACTGCATAAAGGATTACTGAATAATAAGACACTTAGTACATAAATGGTGCCGTGACCAGTTCTTCTTTCGAAGACTGAATTAAATTGTTTTGTAGTATTAATTATAGTTATATTAAGAAATGTAAATTGCAATTTATTATTTATAATGTTATGTTCGTATAGTTATTTTTTCTAAATATGTATAAAATAGCTCTTGAGTTGTAATTGAAGTTGTTAAATTTAATATTTCCTTTTATATTATATTTTTTTCATATTGTATTGTTCATTGTATAAGATATTGTGTAATATGCCCAATACTCAGAGTAGCGGTGAATCAGGAAGTGCAATTGAGGGAACATTTTATCCCCAAAGAATGTCAATCGTCCATCTGTCCGCCTTACCTATTTATCGCGGTCGAGGGTCAGGGATATCGTTAAGTGAATTTCTCGATCGCTTAGATGACGCGGCGAGTCAGTGGTCGTGGAGCTCGCAGGAAAAATTCTATGCTCTTAAAGACCGACTTTACGACGAAGCTAGGGATTGTTTTGTTGAATTTAAAGAGGAAATTAAAAATTATGAGGATTTAAAAGAGCTATTAATAAAAAATTTCGGCAATAAAATTTCTCCAAACGATGCATTAGTCGACTTTATGTCATTCCGACAGCCGGAAGACATGCCGGTTGAACGTTACATTGCTAGATATACTCAGAAAAGTAAGTTGTTGGAATTCGGTGTATCAAATCCTGAAATCTCTGAAGCTCAAAGGAAAAATGTGTTACTCAATATGCTGATGACAAATCTTCACCCAGAAATTTTACGAGGAGTAATAGTGAAAAAGCCCCAGACTGTAGAAGCGCTTAGGGAATTTGCAAAGTGTGAAGAAATGGCGTGGAAGGCTTGTAGGTATGCGTCGAACACGCGTGCTCAGGAGCAACATGATTCCGAGCAAATTTTCCATTTAAAAGCTAATAACTCAAATGCGGCTAACATGCAGCTTGTGGAAATGTGTTCAAAATTATCGGAACTACAAATTCTGGCAGGCAAAATTACCGCGTTAGAGGAGAAGGATAAATCCCAAAGTGTAACTAACCGAAAAAAACAAATCAAGTGCTACAGATGTGGGAAGGTAGGGCATTTTAAAAGAGATTGCCGAGTCAATTTGAGAAAGAAGGAGTCAGGTCAAAATTTAAACTGAATAAGGGGACCTGGACAGCACGATCACAGGAGACAGAACCCCGAGTGCAGTTAAACGAAATTTTTGTACATGAAACAGGAAGTACTTTGCCCATAATAGAAGCAAAAGTTTGCGCGAGGAAAATTTTTGCGTTATGTGATTCAGGAGCATCTTTAAATTTAATAGAAGAGTCAAGCGTACCCGATAATATAGAGACCCAGGTATGTTCGATTCACATTAAAACAATTTCCCATCAGATAGTAGAGGTAACCAAAAGAATAAGCTTAGATTTAGAATTAGCAGGGAGAACAATAAAAACACAGTTTTTTGTAACACCGATACCAATATCTAACAATTTTCAAATGATTTTGGGTCATAAATTTCTTGAAGATCAAAAATGTATCATAAATTATGCTGAAAAGAAAATCACGTTTGACAATAATTCTGTTGGTTGGTTAAATAGGAGTCAAAACAAAGAAAGAGTATTTTCGATTCAAACTGTTAAAGAAAATAAACCAGTATATGGTTACCTTAATAGAAAAACTGTCCTTAACCCATTTTCGCAATCGATGGTGCAAGTTAATGTGAAAGGCAAAATTGATTCAAAAATTTTTGTGTCTAAACCATGTAACAATGGAAAAGATTATTTTATTGCCCACGCGGTACACAATAATAACGATAATAATGTCATACCTGTTCTTTTGTTAAATCCCACGAGTGAATTTATTCATTTGAATAAATCGACAAAATTGATATCATGTGAAGCTGTCATATCAAGTTCAGAAATTGGGGAGGAAGTTAATTTTGTAGAGTCCGAGGAAAAGTGGGGGGAATGTTGTGAGGCGGACTTAGAATGGGATAAATCGTTTGAATTTGATCATCTAAATGAGGAAGTTAAGGAAGAGTTAAAGAAATTTTTAGAAAAAATAAAGATGTTTTTGCAAGTTCAGTTAAAGAACTTCCTGGATGTGATACAATCCTCCATAAAGTACCTTTGACGGATAATAATCCAGTAAAGAAGAGGCAGTATAGAGTACCCTATAATTTACGTAAGGAAATGGATATGCAGATAGATATTTTATTGGAGTCTGGCATATTAGAACCATCGGTTTCTGCTTACTCTGCACCCGTTTTATTAGTTAAAAAGAGCTCTGGTGAATATAGACTTGTGACTGATTTTAGGGCGTTAAATGCTAAAGTAGTACCGGATTCGTACCCACTGCCAAACATTAATGAAGCAATTGACAAGTTAGCTGTAGGTAAAATCTTTTCAACACTCGATTTAACAAGTGGATTTTTTCAGCAGGTAGTCGCCCCAGAGGATAGACATAAATTGGCAATAACATCTCATAAGGGCTTATTCCAATTTACTCGTACGCCTTTTGGATTGAGAACCAGTGCGAATTCGTTTCAGCGTTTGATGAATGTCGTTTTATCAGGTTTAGAGCCACTTAATATAGGTATTTACATTGATGATATAATCATTGCTAGTAGAACCGTTGAGGAACATTTTCCTAAATTACAAGCAGTTTTTGATCGATTACGTGAGCATAAATTAAAATTAAAGCCTAAAAAATGTAAATTCTTAACTGATACAATTAAATACTTAGGTTTTGTAGTTAGTAAAGGTAAAGTTTTTCCGGACAAGAAAAACGTTGAAATTATTGAATGTTTCCAAATACCTCAATGCAGGAAACAAGTGAGAAGCTTTTTAGGATGCATAAATTATTATAGAAAATTTATTCCAAATATAAGTCAGCGGTCGATAAATTTAACAAATTTAACTAAAGAAAAATTAAAATTCAAATGGAATAAAGAGGCGGAAAAAGAGTTTTTTGAACTGAAATCGGCCCTCGTACAAGAGCCATGCTTGGAGCTCCCAGATATGGAGAAAGATTTTCATATTTACACCGACGCTAGTAATGT
Source organism: Latrodectus hesperus (assembly GCA_037975125.1). Classification (NCBI taxonomy): domain Eukaryota; kingdom Metazoa; phylum Arthropoda; class Arachnida; order Araneae; family Theridiidae; genus Latrodectus; species Latrodectus hesperus. Next base: position 101,340,554 of record CM075855.1, read on the forward strand.
GGCAATTGGCTGCGTGTTGGCCCAGTTAGACAGTTCAGGTTTCCCCAAGCCAGTAGCCTTCGGTAGTAGAAAATTAAATCAAGCAGAAATGAAATATTCAGTAACGGAAAGAGAAGCTTTAGCTATAGTACATTTTACTAATTATTTTAGGCAGTACTTGTTAGGGCGTAAATTTTACATATATACTGATCATGCCCCTTTAGCTAGTTCTATGAAAGTGAAAGATTCATTCTGCCGCATTGCTCGTTGGACTTTGTCAATGTCACAATTTCAGTTTGAAATAAAATATGTCCCAGGTAAGATAAACAGTATTGCAGATTTTATGTCTCGAAATATTTCCCATGTGGAGACCGTAGAGGGGCAGCTATTTTTCCATGACAACCCGCTTGAGATATGTGTAGGTATATCGAATGTCACTCTTGATCAACTAAGAAAAGAGCAAGAAACTGATACCAAGTGTCAACGAATAAGAGAAGCACTGTTAAAGAAAAAACCGGTTCATCCTCTTAAATTGAAATTTTTTGAGAAAAATGGAATATTAATGTGCGCAGAAGGAAATCAACCCAAACCAGAAAAACAGAAGTATGTTATTCCTCAAACGTTAATAAAAAATGTATTTCAAATTTACCATGACTCCCCCTTAGTGTGTCACCCAGGGATTAAGAAAACTTTAATGAAAATAAGAGAACGGTTTTATTGGCCAAAGCTCCTGACACACACGATCAATTGGGTTAAATCATGTACCAGCTGTCTAGAAAGAAGAGCCCATAAGCCAAAAATTGCAGCACCTTTACAGCGCATACCTATTCCTTCCGGTCCGTTCGAAAAGGTTGCAATTGATATTGTTGGTCCTCTGCCGATTACAGAAAGGGGAAACAGATTTTTAATCACTTTCACAGATTATTTTACAAGATGGGTTGATGCATTTCCAGTATCAGCTACTAGTAGTGAAATCGTAGCGGACGTTCTAATGCAGTTCATTTGCCGCTACGGTACTCCAAGTAAACTTGTTTCGGACAGAGGGATAAATTTAATAAGTGAAGGAATGAAAAGGGTCTATAGCGCGTTAGGTATACAGAAAATTGACACGGTGGCGTGGCGACCACAATCTAACGGATGCATAGAGAGAGCTCACGCTACTATAGGTAATGCCCTAAGTCACATAGTAAATAGCGCGCACTCTGACTGGGACAGAAAAGTTCCTTTTGCTCTGTTGGCATATAGAACTGCAGTTCATGAGTCTACCAATTTTTCTCCTGCCTTTTTAGTCTTTGGGAGGGAGTTTTCCTTACCGTACCAGTTTTTAAGAGAAGGAAATCAATTTTCTTACGCTGATAATTATGATTATGCCAATTCACTCTTATCGGAATTATAGTCGTCATACCATCAGGTGAAAGACAATTTAGAGGCAGCGACCAATAAAAGAGAAATGCGTAGAGATAAGGTCAGTAAAGTTAAGAACATAAAGGTTGGTGACTTAGTTTACTGGTTCAATCCAGCAATTAAACCGGGCCGTTGTCGGAAATTCTATAAGCATAATGAAGGCCCCTTCAAAGTTATAAGGTTACACTCACCGGTGGTTGTACAGATCCAACATACAAGAAATGCGAAACATGTACGAGTAGCTCATATCGAAAATTTATCACCAATGACCAGTAGGCAAAATTGTTTAATAGACAATGTAGCCGGAAACGAGGCTGGAGAGCGAGAAACAGTAGAGACACAAGATGAGAAACCAAATTCCAAACCTTACTCTTCTGAGTGTGAATCTCCAAGACAGGTATCCAATATGGAAGGTATCGAAGGTTATTTACGACCAAATAATACTCAAAGGTATAACCTCAGGAGACGTGTTAATGGTGTAGTACCACGCCGCTAAATGAGTATTGGTAGTATGTTGCTGGTGTCTCGATATATATTAAGTGTGAGGAAAATTGAAAAATAGTATTTTCTGGAACTGTATGTACATAGGCATAGTATTTGATCATATTTGTGTGATAAACATGTATAAACGATTCTAATTTGTATATAGCTTTATCTCAGTCTTTTGTGAGTGTGATTTTGAACTCCTCTCCCCTGTGTAGTTTGTCATAAAAGTTAAATAAAAAAAATGTTTTTTCAAAAATTTTTTTCTGAGAGGATGGGAGTATTTGTGCTGACCACAAATGAATGTAATTTAATTTTCCTGTGGTTGGCAAAGAGATTTATTTGTAAGGGGGCGCCGGGTATATTTCATGTGGAGAGCGCATGGCGAAGTGAAGCGAGGAGATGACCAGGAACCGGTTTTGGGCGCGAGGAGAGGAAGGAAGGAAGGAGAGACTTGGAGCGAGACCGGGGCCCGAACGCGTGCAGCTGACGAAAAAAGGAGGAGAGCCTGAATCGGGGTGAGATCAGTGCCGGACACTGGGAGTTTGCCGAAAAAAAGGAAGTGGTCGAGTATATAGCCGTGCAAGGCGAGTTCCTGAGAGAAGAATATACTCAGGAGATTGGCTGCAGGAGGGAACCACATCTTACAATACTCCAACAGCTGCTGTACCACGATTGCAGAAAAATCCCTCGAGAAGGAACGGAATGTGCCGAGTAACGAGGAGTTTCTGGTCTCCCGATAAGTGTTAAGCCTGGCCCACGTGGGATACCTGGCGTCTCCAAATGACTTTGTAAGTTTCTTTAGTGTAAATCTCTACTATGTTTCTTCAAGGAATATATATCTTTATTTATGAGATATTTTATTATTACATCTATTATTAAATATAATCTTTTATGAAATTAGAAGAAATTAATCTATTTTTGTTTGTGTCTAATTTATCTGTAAAAGTGTATACTTATTTGTCCAAGTTAATCTGAATATATCATTAATTGTATTATTCTAAATATATTTAATCATATCATTAATTGTATTATTCTTATAGTAATAAACTTAATTAACTAAGTATGAACCTGGAATTTTGTTAAGTGTCTATTGATAATATGGATTAACAAATAATTCACTGCATAAAGGATTACTGAATAATAAGACACTTAGTACATATATATATATAAAATTTACTCAAAAGTCAACATTTCCAATGAAATTTTTAACGAAATAATACTAAAGACGAAAATTTGTGAGTGCGAAATGATGATATTCTAACCGGGTAAATAGTTAAAATAAGAGGAAATTATTATGAATTTTCCTAGCGTTTGGAGATTACTTTTCTATTTCCAGCGTTGCATCGTATTTCGATTCCAGGAGCACAATTCGTTTTACTAAATGTTGCAGTGCTATTTTGAAAAAAAAAATCTCTTCTGTTGGTGGTCAGTCTGTTGCTGAACACAACAATTTCCGGACAAAGAGGACCGCTAATGAGAAATACATTTCAACACGAATTTTTTCACGAGTATAACGCGACAGTAGACTACGAGGTTACAACAAAGCTTGAGGTAAAAACGGAGTTTTTCTTTTCTCTAGGGCGATGTACGAGAATTTCTCCCAGAAGTCTCAATAACATCTTTCAGTTGCGTTTAACATTCCTTATTTTTCTGATACATAATGATTTTTAGTAAATGAAATGGATATAAAAATCAATATCTAAGTAATTTGATTCTTTTAAAATTTTTAGTTTTTTCATCTTTGTTGGGTACTTTCTTTGTTTGATAAGGACGGGGCTCAAGTGAAGTTAACTTAATCAGCAAGTGAAACAATTTTTAATCAAAATCATTAAAATTTTTTATGCAACATTAATTATCTATAATGAGTATTATTCTAAAATGAAGTTTTCTACAGATTCACTATATCATCCAGATTTAGCTTATGAAGCCATCAGGTATAGAAAATAGGAATTTAGGGAATATGTCAAGGTCAAATGACGTCAGCTCAATCAATTCACTGAATAAGAAGGATTCTTATTTTGAGGAGAATAATTTCTTGTCTTCTATTTCTGCGGCGATTAGTGAGGGAGAAGATGTAAATTTGGCGCATATTGTTGACAAAAAATTACGCGATAGTGTTTCGAATTTAATTAAAAATTACAAAGCACTGAAAGAGACACGTAAAACTGATTTAAAAATGAATATTGTATTAAAAGATGATTTGCCAATTTCACAGCGCTATAGAATTCCTTTTTTTTTTTTTTTTTTTTTTGGAACAAAAAGTTGTCGTTCAGCAAATTGACGAATGGTTACGAGATGGGATAACAAAGCCTTCTTGTTCGAAACATGCTTCACCAATTGTTTTGTGGAAGAAATTGGATGGAACTTGGCGTTTATGTGTCGATTTTAGGGAATTAAATAAGAAGTTGATTAAAGACTCGTTTCCGATGGCTCAAATAGAGGAAGTTTTAGATCATTTAGAGGAAGCGAAGGTTTTCTCAAAGTTAGATTTATAGAACAGATTCTTGCATGTTCCTGTTGAGGAAAAGTGTACTAAACACTTGGCATTTATCAGTCATGCAGGTCTACATGAATTTTTGTTGTTGTTGTCGTGTGCCAGCTAGGCTGGTATTATGGGGTGCGCTGCTCCATTTTTCCAACTGAAACATGTTTTTGGTGTTGAGTCCGATTTCCTCAGTACACACATGCCATAGGGACCCATTTATAGGGTAGGCAACCATTCACAACCCATTCATACAAGGAAAGGACAAAGACAGGATAGATAGAGAGAGAAAGTATATCCATACCCGAACTGGAATTCAAACCCAGGACCTCCATATCCGCAGTCAGGCATGCTGACTACTAGACAAGTAGGGCGGCATATGAATTTTTGAAAACTTCATTTGGTTTGTGTACATTGCCTAGTGTATTTTAAAGATTTATTTACAGAATGTTTAAAGGCTTAATGAGGAATAACACTGCTGTAGTTTATTTAGATGATTTTATTATACCGGCTCGTGATGAAGAGAAAGGTTTAGAAAAATTAAAACGTGTTTCGTGGCAGCAACTAAAGAATATAAATTAGAGATTAATTTTAAAAAATGTCAATTTCTTAAAAGAAAAATATAACTTCTAGGATATATTATTAAGGATGGTGCAATTCGCCCTTTGCCTGAAAAGACAATTGCAGTTCAAAATTTTCCACACAGCCTAAAAATCTTAAGCAGATTCCAAACCATCAAGTGATCTTCTTCGAAATGGAGTAGAATTTAAGTTTGGAGTAGCTCATAAAGTATCTTTCAATAGATTAAAAGAACTTTTGTCAACAACTTCTGTTCTGCATATTTTCAGACAAGGAGTCCCACTAGAGTTACATTGATGCAAGTAGCCTGGCATTTGGTGCTGTTTTGCTAAAGAAATCTGACGATGGACTATTTCATCCTATTCATTATATGAGCAGAAAAACCACCTCCCAGCAAGAAAAGTTATGTAGTTACGAACTTAAAGTCTTAGCTATAGTGGAAGCTCTTAAATAATTTAGAAATTATTTATTGGGATATAAAATCAAAATTGTGGCAGACTGTGATGCTTTTCAAAAGACTGTTTAAAAAAGACATCTCTCTAAAAATAGCTCGGTGGGCATTACTTTTGGAAGAGTATGAATACGAAATCGTTCATAGATCTGGGAAACAAATGTGACATGTAGATGCCTGAAGTAGAAATGCCATTTTGATGGTTACTAGTTTTCAAGGAGAACTTACTGCCAGAATTGCAGCTGCACAAAACATCTCCAGTTGCTGAAATCCTTATTCGAGCAAGGGCAGACGTAAGATTACTTAGTGAAAAATGGAGTATTATACAAGTAGGCAGGTCGGGAATTACTTGTGGTACCAGAAACATTAGAACTTGGTATCATAAGAAAAGCTCACAACAGAGGACATTTTGCTGTGTCTAAGACGGCAGATCTTCTCAAGCAAGATTTTTTCATTCCTAACCTTAGAAAAGGAATTGAACAAGTCATTATGAACTGTATCAAGTGCATTTTATGTGAAAGAAAACGTGGAAAAGTTGAAGGTTTACTCAACTCTAAACCCAAAGAAAACAGTCCCTTAAGTACTCTTCAAGTCGATTTCATAGGTCCATTTTAGTCAACTTATAAGAATTACTACCATATTCTCACAATTGTGAACGCATTCACAAAATTCATCTGGCTTTTCACAGTAAAATCTACATCAACTGAGGATATATTACAAAAACTCAAAGTTCTACAATACATTTCTGGGAATCAGATTAATAACTGATAAAGGAGCAAGCTTTACCTCCCAAACTCTTCGAAGAGTATTGCGAGAAAGTAAAGTATCTGTTTTCAACTACCGGAATTCCAAGAGGAAATGGACAAGTGGAAAGGATTAATCGAATTTTGTTACCAGTTTTATCTTAATTGTCCATAGAAGATCCTAGCAAATCGTACAAATATATTGCTGATGTACAACGGATCCTTAACAGTACTACAAGCAGATGTACTAAATATTTACCTTTTGAACTTCTTATAGGGATAAAGATAAAAAACCCAGAAAGCATGAAAATCGTCAAAATTCTTCAAGAAGAAACTAACCATTTTATGATGAACAGAGAAGATAAGCGAGAAGAGGCAAAGAAAGAAATTCTAAAAATTCAGGAAGAAAATAAAAGAACTTATAGTAAGAAAAGAAAAAAAGGCTCATGTATACAACATCAATGATTTAGTGGCTATACAACGCACGCAGTATGGAAGTGTATTAAAGTTAAAACCCAAGTTCTTTGTATCATATCGAATAACTGGGAAAAAGGGTAAAGATAGTTATCAGGTGGAGAAAGTTGAATATCATGAAGGTCCTGGTTATACCTTTACAGCTGCTGACCCTATGAAGCTCTGGACTGTTCCTGTTCATAACTGGGCACTTCTTACGCATCATTTCTTATGCTTTGTTTTATTTTTAGAGGATGTCAGCTGAATCTGATTTCTGTTTCCGAGGTCAAAAACGTTGGTCAGGATGCCGAGCTTTTGGATCCAAAATTGTAAATAGATGTCGCTAGTTGACAGCCAGCATCGCGTATGGTTCAAGACAACAGAGTGTTACAGGGTTTGGTTTGTTTGTCGCTCAACGGTCATTTTTTGCACACGAGGGATAATTAGACCGGGACTTACGGTTTAACGTGGATTCCGAACCACTACAATTATCCATGCCCAAGGTGGGATTCGAACCCACGAACTGTTGAACCGAAGGCAAGAGCGCTAACCATTCGGCTGCCGGCTCGGCAGAGTGTTACAGGGAGGACGCGAGTAGGTGCTCCGCCAATCATTGCTTGCTATGTTATTGTTACCAGTGCGAGTAGGCACTTTAGAAAAATAGCTTTGTTCTTTTTAAATGTTATTGTTTATCCAATATTTGAAGAATTAAAGTGTGTCAGTTTTCATTAAAACTGAGTTTTGTTTACAAACCATTGACACTCTACATAAATAACCCAAGATATCTGACACAGGACATAAGAAAATCAAAACTAAATCAAAAATGTATTTCAGGAATTAAAATAAATAAGAAATAGATATGAAAATTTATATTTTTGCCGTAATTTAATGAAAATATTGCAGCCATATACAGGATGAATTATATGATTGTCGCAAATATAAAAATGAAGAACGTAGTAATTGTTATAAAATGAAATAATCAGGAGATACATTTTATTAGTGGATACTAATACTAAAGCGTATTAATTTTTCTTTGCAAAAAGAGAATGAATTATTTTAAAATTTTCCAATATGAGCTTCCATATTCTTATTTCAAAACAGGAATTTGAGTGCACATTCTAATTTTATAATTAAAAGTGCACATTCTAATTTTGGAAACCTTTTAGATATCATTTTCTTGATGGATAGTATCAACTCCATTTTTAATAGGGACAGCTAATTCATTTCTATTTAATAATTTTGAAGAAAAAGTTTGAAGTAATTTTAATTTAAATTTTTTACAATTGTAGATAGCCCAGATGAGAAAATTTCGTAATCGTAAAGATGGTTTATTGAAATTTACTGACATACTTGTGTGCTAACTATAAATTAGTTTTTTTTTTTATCATGGAATACTTCACGGATGAAATTTATGACCTATCTTCATAAAAACCACAAAATATGTTATACTTATGTATTTGTAAATTCATGTAATGTGTTTTTTAATAATTCACATATAGTAGAATTTAGGTAATATTATATTGCACTCAATGCATCAATTACATTTATTAATGGACGGAGCTGTCAGCCGAATGGTTTGTGGGGAAGCAGCGTGGCCTGAATGGTTAGAGCGTCATTATCGACAAGTAGAGAGTTCAAAACCCGGTTTCACCGAAGATTCGTCGAGTTCGCCAAAGGCGGCTTGTGCGCGTTAAATAGGTCGTGGCCGCTAAGTGAGATAGCTTTGACGGTGGTAAGACAAGCATTAAGGGGTCTTGATCCCTGCTTTTAATTTAATACAGCTTTCAAGAATTAGTAAGGGAAGTATGCTGATGTAACAGCAGTTTATAGGGTTGATTCCCATCTCGAGTACGGTTGCATTTGCAGTGTGGCTTGCAAAACACAAAAAAAAGATAGTGTTAAAAATAAACTACTGAGAAATTTCTGTCTCAATTTTTTGAAATCTAAGTTGTATCGCCGGATATTTTTATCTTCGCTTACTAGATAAACACACATACAGTTCTTCTTTTTCAAAATAAGATCCTTTTAAATTTTTTAATACAGAAAGTGAGTTGAATGAAGGCACCGCTGAAGAAATTTAAATAAAATAATATACATGTTTATGTGTCGAAACCGATATTTGTAATTCGTATCATGATTATATGAATACTGTAATTGAAAAGCAGATACAAAAAAGGAGAACTATTGCACTAACTAAATATAATAATGCTGGTAATTCATCTGACAGAGCTTCAGTATTTACGCTGAAAATAGAGGCAGCATGTCCATGTTTTCACCTTGCGCCATATAACCCAACCAACCAAATTAGGCTGATAATACTGGGTAGCCATTTAGACTAACACATAATTTATAGTTATGCTTCCGCAAATTCCCTTTAGGAGCGTTACCGTATGAACTACTGATATATTAGTCTAGTACTTCAGGGCATTAAGATTAACATGACTATGCTTTGCACAACTTCCAATAAATCCTACGAAATAATTCGGCTATCTTTTTTCTTATACCACAATAACAATCTCATTTAACCTCCTATAATGATTTTTAGCATCATGCTCGATGTCGTATTGACATCGTTTAACGAATTATCGCAAACTTCATTTTTGAAAGACTTATGGATATACATAGTGAATAACTTAAAAAAAAAATATGAGTAATTCTTGAATGGAAGATAGAAAATATGCACATATCCCAAGAATGCCTCGTGGCCTGAATGTTTTCAAAATCGTTTTCATTATCAAAAGGTATTGAGTTCGAATCCTGAAATAACCTAAGAGCATTCGTGTTCACTAAAAGTGACTGAATCATGTTGAATAGGATGTGTGGTCACAATGATTTCCAACTGAAACGATAGTCTGGTTGTGACAGGTTATTGGAGAGTCTTGTGCTAGATCCCTGCTTCTAAATTGCGAAGACTCCAACTTGATTGTTTCTACCGAATTGGTAAAGCTCAACTCTGGACTGTGTACAGGTAAACGTGTTGGTGCAACAACTTGTCTCAAAAGATATTCACAGACAAATGAGACTTAATTAGTATTTTGGCCTAGTTTTAAAAGCAATAAGATTTTGGAATTAAAGAGACAACTTAGAACTACGTATCTGTGATCAAATTTTCAGTTGCTTAAAGTTGCAGATTAAAGTGACTAGAATGAAGCAGTCATCTGTTTAAGCCAAAAGATCGTATAAAATTTCCTATATCCCTTCTTAAGTATTGGAAAAAACTACATTTGCCAGATCAAATTAATACATGCTATGAAATTATAAAGGCTCCTATAACACAATTACCTTTTTCACTCAAAAAGGTTAAAATAGAAAATATTTCCATTGCGTTTGATTTCCCACAATATGTAAGGATTCATACTTGTACTCAGCAATCAACGATAGTAACTTGAATATATTCCGACCGTTGAGAATATGTTGTTATAATTAAGTATTTGCAATAATTTTATTATAACAAGATAGTTTGGATACAATTACCGCTGACACAATTTATTAGGCAACACTTTTGATTTTTTCTAATATTTTGTGTATGTGGCAAAGCAAAATAAATGCCTATCCTGAGAGAATGCTAACAAAATATAAAAATAATATGAGATGTGGACGTACTAAGCGACAACTTGTGAGCTATGCCTGCCTTGTTACTCAACGCGAGAGATTCCTGGCGTCAGAAAAAAATATCGTATGATGTGGTTTTGCCTCTCACTATATTTTACGAATAACAGAAACAGAAAAACGAAAATGGCAGAGGTCCTTTCTGATATCTTTTTGCAACACAAAGGAAACTATCTTAGCCAACTTCGTTAGAATCGTTTGCGCACGAGTAAAATGCTATCAATGCATATAAAGGGCTTTTTTGATATTGTTGGGGTCATAAAAACTGCTCGAACGATACATATTTAATTGACTTGAACCTCACTTAGAGGAAAAAAAAGTTTTATATCAATAATATATTATTTCGAATGGGGTCAATATAGTTTTCGAACAAATGTATTATATATAACATGTACGAATGAAAGAAAATGCCGGTACTTGTGGGGGACAGCTGAAGGAAGAAATTTAAGGGCAAACTCGACGCTGATGAATTCCGTATCATAAAGCGAAAATTTCTGAAATTTGCTTGAAAACATTTTGTGAAGTTCTACTGAATGATGGATGGGATCTTGTGTTAGGAAAGGCCCGAGGGTTCGAAACAATGCATGCTTCTGTTTATTAAGTAGCTGGTTTCGGAAGGATTAGTCCAAAAAAAGTAGAAGACAGCCAGAGGGCAGCATTTCCTTACGACAATCAAGGAACAATTCTTGGACACTATATTACGCTAATATTTTACTAGATGCATTTATATCTGTCAACGGTACAACTTTTTCTGTTCCTTTCAGCTACATTGACACCTTTACCTGCACCGAGGAGAAATTGTTTTTCAAATTGTATCAATAAAAAAAAAACGATGACTAAAAATAGCATGCCCGTCAAATTATGTTTCAGAAAAGATTTTCATAAAGAGTGTGCTGTAACCATGTCTGCCTCAATAAATGTACTATCTATCGTTTTTCAACGTGATATCGAAGCAGTTGTCTAAGCTCTAGATCCTTAAATATCATTTTTCTCTTGTAATGATCCATTTTTCTACGCATTTCATACACTTGATAAAGTTTTTTTGTAAAATAATGTATTGCTGTAAAATGAGCTTTAAGCCATCATAATCCACCAAAATTGAAGATTTGATACCTTCAATTTTGGATTTATTGTGATTGGTTGGTATTGTGTAATAGCAGTATACTGGGATACCGAATACCAGTATCTTGAGCCCCTGTTACGATACAATATAGGTAACCCCATGTTTAAGTATAATTTTTTCGATATTTATAAGAAATTTCTTAAATTGTCTCCACTATATGTTCAGTGATAGCAAAACAGTGTACGTTTTTGTTTTTATGCCTCCCTAATGGGCAAAATTAATGGGACTGGGAGTACAAAGTTTCATTGTAATTGATGCAATACATGAATCGTTGAATGGGGCGGGTTAACACTGTCCTATGCAGTATCAGAACAATACTGCACACGCTTTGCACTCCTAATCTGATATTCGTATCTATGAAGATAAGGTGATGTCGTGAAAAAAGTGCGTAATACTTTGAAAAACAGTTTTTAAAAATTGATGAGTTCATATTGTCTTTGCATACCATTCTTTAGGGGGTTCAAAATATTTTACAAATCTATTATATACTCATAGTTAATAAATCCATAATAATAAATAACTTTAAAAAAGAGTCTGTTGAGAATATTTCGGCCTAATTTCATTATTTATATGATGAAAAGAATTGATGGCAAAATGCAAAGAAGGTTCTAGAGTTAACCAAGTGAATGACGAAAGTTCGTGCGGACAAATTTATTAGCGATGAAAAATCTAATTGCGATGAAGATATAAATTTCAGCACAGTTTCTAAGCCATTTTAAATTATTTTGCAAAAACGAAAAAAAAAATAAAAAATAAAAAAGACTGGATGATATTATAAGAGAGCATTTCGAGTGTTTTGCACTTCTACTGAGTTAAAACAAATCTATAATCGCGAAAGATTATAAAAATCTACCAACATTGATTAACAATATGAGAAGAATACTATAAACTACACAGTAACGGTGCTCGCAATTATTTTAAATAAAAGAAAAATATAAAGTTAAAAAATATTAAAAATTTTATTGCGAAAAATTTAGTCTAAGATTTGATGAATGGGCAAGCATAAGAAATATACTCTATTTAAATATACATTGAGAAATTAAATGGAATATAAAACTTACACATATTAAAAGTATTTTAGCCGAAAAATTTGTGGAAGTTAGGGAAATGTGGATTATTCCTGAAAGAAGGTATTGCATCTATAAAATATATTCATCAAAAAGTTTGAATGTTGATTGTTTAAATCAGCAATCATACTATAATCATGGAATTGAAATAGGAGTAAAAGATGCAGTATACCAAAAAAATAAATAAATAAATAAAAGAGCAGAAGAGGCCAAATACTGTTGATATAGAAACTTTTGATTCCGACTTTTAAGAAAGTGATTCTGACAATGAAGCTAATGATAATGTAATTGTTGAAGATACTGCTAATGAGGATTAAATATTAACTCATGAAGAATTGCTTTCTATAATTAATAAAGTTTGAATTGTTAAGATATTTAAACGTTCCCCTAGAACAAATGCCCATTAAAATATATATGTTAATTGAAAATAAAACAGAACATGTATAATAATATTAGATTCTAAAACATGTTGTAACAGTTTAGTTCAAATGATGAAAGGATTTTTGAATCTGAAAAATCCATTCGAAAAGCAACAAACACCTGCAAATGAACTTTTCCAATAGACTCCACAACTGCATCAGCTCAATAAAAGTGGCTGCGGAGAGATTCTCATTTATTAATAGCGAATGCATTTCATGTTGCAAGAACAGCAAACATCACTATGTGAAGAATTATATATTTCATTATAAAATCACACAGAAGAAATACATTCCGGAGTAGAAAATGTGCTACAATATTTACATAATTTTTAAAGATTAATTAAAAAGATTTTTAAAAGAAAGAAAGAGACTAACCAATTCAAATTTTATCAATTTTCTACAATTTTTATTATTTTATATACCCACAAACCTATCCACATTCAGAAGAATTCATTATTGTAAATTTAAGATCATGATAACACTCATGCCAATGGTGAAAGGGAATTGTCTCATGAGCAAAATTTAAATTGAGTTCGATTCATTTGAAGATGAGGCATTTTAAATCCCTAGAAAAAGTAAATTGTATATTGCGAACAATACCACCTACAAGTTTAGATAATGAAAGAGCGTTTTTGGCAGCTGGTAAATGTTTCCATAAAATTATGTTCCAGGCTTCATGACAGTACAATTGCAGCATTTATGTTACTTAAGAATATATATAAAAAATTTGTAATAGAACTGAAGACTATAAAGAATCACAAAAAAAATAAATAAATAAAAGAAAGATCTTATGTATAAAGTCTTATCACATGAAAGTTTAAATGTCAATATTTATAAACCGTTATAATTTATAAGTTAAAAATGATTTTTTGGGATATTTACATTTACTCTCCTCTTATAAAATTGGCCAATAAACCATAGAAACATCCGTGTTTTTTTTTTCTTTTTTAAAATTTCTACTACTGGTATTCGAGTATTAAGACCTAAAAAATCAAATAAATTTTTAGGACTAAAAAATAAGACCTAAAAATGTAACGTTAATTGCATTAATAATTAATAATAACGTTAATTGCAAAAAATGAAACGTTAGTTGAAATAATGAATGAAATGCTTTCCATTACGCACATTCTCTTCTGTGCAGGACCAATAAGCAATGAAGTATTTTCTCAGTTATTACACAAACAAGAATGTAGTGAAAAAAAATCAGTTGCTTTCGGCACCCCTAAATTTTTGATGTTCAGATTAAATAAAGAATGCGCAACCCGACACACACGCAACTAAAAGCAGAAGAGAGGGGCTAGTATTGAACTCGGGATCCTTGAATAGTTCTCTTTTGCACTTAGACAACCCATTTCAAAATTCTGTTAAAAACAAAAGACTGTGCAGTACTCTCGCTTTTTATTTATCACAGAAAATTAGTAAATTTCTTCCCTAGAGATAAGATGCCTTGAATTGGACTTACGCAGTCGTCTCGGCCTTGACTCGTACGATGAAATATAAATTATTCCGCTTCATGAAATTGGAAAGTGTTATTAAAGTAAACCTTTTTCCATTTGTTAGGGCATATTAATTATGAATACTCGGAATCATTTATCATGTAATTAAAACATCTTACGTCCAACAAGTGTACTATTAAGTAGCTCATATCGCAAGAAAAGGTTTCTTCTTTTTTTTTAAAAAAATTAAGAATAACTTTTAAGTCATTTTTTTCGTTGAATTTTATTGTAAACAGGGTGGTCGATGACGGTAAAAACAAATCCTCAAACATCTTATATTATATATAATTTTCTCAACAGTGATTTGAAACATTAAACAATATTTCTACCGTCCATTCTAAATAACATTGCTACATTCAAACTTCAATCAGAATTACGAATGTGCGGCAAGACCTCACCATACTTGAATACTGAGGGAGAAAATTCCACCTGGTTACGATGTAACTGTAGAGGAAGAAAATAAGATTTCACGGTAATGTTTTGCAATGGATGTTTCAGTTGCTGGTTTTAAGGGTCCCCATAGGCATATCAGTTATTTCCCAAAATTATTTAGTATTCGGTAAAGAGCACCTTTGTTGCTTGAGAGGCCTTGAGATGGTAAGAGGCCAATTGACCTCGATTCGATCTTTTTTATAATGCGCCAACACCACTTCCGTTTTGGGGGTGATTTTCTAATGAAATGAACTGATGTTAGATTTGCCCTCAGTAGTTACTTTTGTACAAGAGGGCTATTTAAACTTGGAACCCCTACAGTTTAGCGTTGATTTTGAACCATTATCCATGTGGACTAACGAACAGTTGAAACGCTAGACTGTCAGCTCGGCTTTTTGGAGGAGGGGGGAAAAATTCCATTTGCAACTCTTAGGAGAAATCTAACCGTTGCAAATGGATTTTCTTGGTCATAGATATTTTGCATATCAGGGAGGATTCATATTTAACAATATTTTTTTAAATAGAATGCTTGCCAAGCTTGAAGAATTGTGATTGACTTATATAAATATTTATTATGAAGTATATGAACTAATGATTTTAGAATTTAATTATTTTTATTTGTTTGTTGCTACACGGATCTCTAGTAATACAATCCACATTGCTTTAAAATTAAGTCATAATTATTCAAAAGTAGCACTTGGATTAGTTATAATTGTTTGGCAACCCTAAATCACAGATTCTCATATGCTGTGCTGTTGAGAGAGCGAGCCTGACAAAATAGCAATCAAACACCTCTATTACAAAGGAAAATTGAAAATGAGCAGAATTACATTCGTGCATGTAAAATATAATCCTAACAATGCGAACAACTACAGAGATTTATATATCCACTGAATCCCGTAGCTTCTCAAGGTATGACAATATCTAATGCATGCTGGAAATGTGCATTCATGGTGACAGTCTAATGTAAACAACCATGACTTGTCCGTAAATATGAAATTCGCCCTCTGTTTCAATCTAAGATCACAGTATTGAAGGCGTTTCTGTCAGTGTCCTTCAGTCATAATTAAATGCGTTAAGTATATCCAAAACTTGCGCGGCGAAGAATCCATGCTTATACCTATATTCTGCCATATACCTATATACCATGCTTATACCTATATACATCTAGCTTATACCTACACTCTTCTAGGACAAACAAAAAATACATTGAATAGAAATATTTTTGTTCCTTAAAAGTACTTTTCATTTACTTTTTCAATAAAGATCACGATATCTTTGATGCAAGATTCTCTCTAATCAATTATATAGTATTTACAATTAGAAATATTTAAAGGATGTGAAACTAATTGCAATACTGCAACTTGAACAATACTATATATTTTTTTAATTATATAAAAGCTTAAAATATTTTGAAATCAAGTTTTATTAAAATAATTTCATCTGCTAAGCAGAAATATTGCTGCAAAAATCTTTTCATATCATGTTTGCAAAACTTTATAGAATTTAATGTCCAAATAGTGAAATACTGTTTATTTAGTATTCATAATTTTAAATATAATAAATCCATTGCACTTACTTTAAAGCATTGTATTTTCTAACAGCCAAATCATTCATTTTATAAGATGAAGAACAAAATGGAGCTATATTGCGAGCCTTTTGATATGTTGTGTCCTATAAAAGGCTCCGAACACCCAGATAATAAGATAACCATTTTTATCTATAAAAGGAAAATAAAAAAACAGCACTGCACATGAAATTGACAATCTTAAATTAAAGTTAAATTTAAATCAATAAAGCTAAAACAATACCCCTACTAAAACAACTTTTAAAATAAGTACACATGATACTAATGTAAATATTAGACATGAGAAATGTATTTCTATTGATGTCTAACAATTTTAGATAATTTGTAGGATTTTAGTTTTGAGTTTTAATGATACGCCTAAGTTCTGTCACTGACATATTTTACCCCATCAATACAAAGAGAACAATAATAAAATGTATACAAATATATCTTTTAATTTGTTGGTTACTGATAAAGATCACAAACAGCTAAACACCAACTTTGACAAACAATTTTAAGCATTTATTACCTTCTCCACTTTTTGGATGTTTTTAAGTTATTGCAGAAAAAATTATGCTGACACTCAGAAAAAGTAAGAATTACCCCATGTCAAAATTTTATAAATAATAATGCAATTTTACTATAATTCCTTATTATAAATTTTATTCTGCATTGTTCTTTCTCTATAAGACAAAGTGTGATTATAATTTCTTATATATATATATTGTAATTTCTTCTAATAATATATAAGATATATATATAATAATATATAAGAAATTATGTAATTTCTTATATATTATTATATATATCTTTCTAATTTAATTTCTTATAAGATTTTAATTTCTTATTTATTATCTTGATTCTATTATTATAATCAAAAGTGGAAACTTCAAATATTAACAATCAAGTATTTTAAGAATTTTATCTTTAATGTCTTACATAAGCAATTACTTGTAAGCAAAAAAGATTTTTGCTTAAAATAAATTTATAAGCGCAAAGAGTTCGTATTCTTTAGATGCTAACAAAATTTTAAAAAAATTTAAAAGAATTTTAAATTTCAGTAATTTATGCCAATTAAATGAGCAAGTAAAAGTTCTTAGACACTTGATTTAACCAAGAGCATGTTATAAATAAATGAATCTGATTAATATTGCGTTAAAATGTAGTATTGTAATTCCATGCGTAATAGCTTGGGATATGTGAGAAAATAACAATTAGTCAATTAGAACTAGAATTGTGTCAAAGCAATTTAGTTCTATACATATTTGCGTAAAAACTGATAATTGCAATGTGAAGAGTTATAGTTCAGACTTATTACAATACAAAGGTTGCCCTCTGCAGTTAGATATGTTTCCCATTTGAAGGAGTTTATTTTACTTCTCTAAAAATACATTTTAGATTACACAGATACATTTAGCTGTTACTCTTCGATATGTCTTCTTATTGTTCTTCATATATATTTTTCTTCCATATGATATATTATTATGTCTCCGATATTTTACCACAAAGATTACAAGTGAACTCACCAGATAGTTTTGTTTAAATACATAATTCTAGCTGAGGAAAAAACTTTTTTATATTATTTTCATAAAATTAAAAAGATCTTATAGTTCTAGAAATTATAGAATATTTCTATGGAGAAGAGATAAAAATAAAGTTATGAACAATGGGAAGTTAAAGTCAAGTAAATGACGGTGATGAAAAGCGGAGACTTCTTAAGTAAAAAAAATAAATAAATAAATAAATAAATAAAAATTGATTAATAGCAATTTTCTTTAACTTTTCGAATTAGTTTAAAGAAATTGTAAATGAAATCTATTAGAATGATGTTCTCTATCAGATTATAAAAAGAATACATAAATTTACTTCTATTTATTCATTACGTATATAACCACTACAAAATGATCCGCCGACCAACCTATCCTTTTGTTTGAAAATCAATTAAAAAAACAATTTTAACTCGCTAAAAACACAGACAGAAAACAATCTAACAACAAGTTAATTATCCTAGAGAAACGAAATTTATAGACATATCTAAAAAACGACGTTGGTTCAAATTGCGGGCTTGATGTATCCGTGTAGTACCAAAAGTGCCATTATAAACGTTTAAATAAGAATTGTTTTAAAGATGCACTTCAACATAAGTGGACGTTAGTTACCATTGACTTTCAGCGCAGATATTTTCTGTTATTCAAGAACGTCTTTAATAATTCGAAACCTTTAACACCTCAGATCATGGATTTCAAATGAGGTCATGCACAGACCAACGAGAAAAATAGAAGTACTTTTCGCTGTACTGCAAAAGTGGTGACGCGAGGAATGTATCCGCAGTACACGACTATTGGCAACAGTGATCAAGGGGAGGTACAATACAATGCTTCTGGCGGCTGAGCAGTACAACACAGCGAAGTCTGATGTGTACTGCTTATTGCTGTGGCACATCATATTGCATCCGCAGAAGACATTCGAGCTGCAGCTGAGATCACAGTGGCATAATGAACTGTGATACATGAATTACTTTAAAGACAGATCCGAGACAGACGCTCTGCAGCGTATATATTACTGAATCCAAACTACTGTCGTCGTTGTTGTTGTTGTTGTTGCATGCCCCCAAAGGCCAGCAGCGCTAGACCAGATCCATGGCGTTGTACACTCTACTCCAAAACCAGAAGAGGGTCGTCAACCAAGTCCTGCCTGGAGAGCCCTAGGCACTCAAGGATATGTTCAGCGAAGGCTGCTCGGCAGAGCAGTTAGTACAAGTTTCAAAGGTTCGGGAACCCCCAGAAAATTGTAGGGTCTTAAGATGTCCACTTCGAAATCGGGCGAGAATTGTTTGCTCCTGACGACTTAAGTCGTTAGACAGGGAGCCTCCGGGACGGGAACTTTGGTACCAGTAATGTACCGGAGGGATAATCCAAGTCATCCTGCTGTAAGTCTGCTTCAAAAAGAACAATTTCCCTGGGACATGAGTTTCTAAGCCCAGTGATGATTCTAGTTGCGCTAAGCTGGACCTTTTCAGTTTTCTGAAGATTTGTATCTGAGGCACTACAGTAAATTAGAAGGCCGTACTCTAAGATTGGTCTGATTAATTAGATATACGTGTTTCTAAGGGTGCCAGCGTCCGCGCCCCAATCTCGCCCAGAAATATACCATAAGATGCTGAGTCGTTTTCTCGCCTTCAACACGAGATGATCGATATGTTTATTTCCTAGTATTTAAGAGTCCAACACAAAACCCAAATATTTTGGGTGTTTATCAGGAGACAGTCTTTGATTGTTCAATAGGATATAAGGATGGAAATTATGAAGCTTTCTATTAGTTGTGAAAAAGCTTACTAATGATTTAGTAGGGTTAAAGCACAGCTTGTGTTCTTCACAGAAGTTATGCATGTCCTCAAGGACAAGATTAATATCCCTCTCTAACTTCGCTACATCAGAATCAGATTTCCAGAGAACAATATCATCTGCAAAAGCACCGACCTCACATTTTCTCTTAATAATACTCTCAATACCTGATAAGTATAGTGAGAACAGAGTTGGACTCAGTACAGCAAAAGTATTGACTACTGTCGTATTCGACGTGAGTAGATTAAATTGGTGTTCTCTCAATTATCATTTTTGTATAGAGGGCTAATTAGACGACGACCTACAGCTTAAAAAAGATTCTGAAGCACTACAGGCATGAAAGTGTTAGGTTGGATTTAAATCCACAAACTGTTAAATTGAATGCAGAAGTGTTAATCACTCTGCTGCAAGCACGGCAATGACGTGAGTAGTGTTAAGCTACAGCTCAAAAAAACTTAGTGAAAATATGATGTTTTAGGTTGAAAGTAGGTTTTGATACATTGATATAAATGAAGGTCATATTGGTTATAAAGAATACAGCTGAACGATACAAAGCAAACTTTTTGTAGCATGAGACATGCATTTGGAGTATGTTCGTGGGAGCGATTCCCTATGACACCAAAAATGTTCGAGTTTATCCGCACAAATTGACTACTAATTAGTACATCAATCTGATGATTCAACCAATTTGGCTACCATTCATGAAAAGCACTCTACAAGGTGTTTTCCATCAGAATAGAGCGCGCTTGCTGCCAAATAAAATGCACGACATGCTTTACAGAGTACTAATGTGTTGAATTTGCCTGATCACTAATCGAACTTATATGAGACATCATTGGACAATTTCATGGTCATACCAGATCAGCATTAAGCATTCTTGAATTGATCAACAAAATACATCATTCATACAACTGCACCCAATAAACTGATATCTAGTATGTGTACAAAATCCATGCCTGTACGTATGCATGCTTGTAATGCATTCTGGCGGATACACCACTTGTTAATGCAGTAGCATTTCACAAGTGCAGGCTCTTCTCGCACCAATCTAAAAGCTTGAGAAAATATACCACCTGTACAAAGATATCGCCACAATTTCATTTCATATCCTTCATTTGCTGTTGCCATTTTATCTATAATGTGCTTTACTTAGTAGGAATTTTTAGTAACAAAAAGAATTATTTTTTAAAATATAGTAATGTCAGTTGATGTACGTCGACCGTGAGATGCGGTCATAGAATGGCTAAACGCAATATCAAATAAATTTGTTATTTGTTACTGAATTGCAGAGTATTTTATTTAAACGTCCTGACATGGCTATGTGTATTAAGTAATCTTAAAGGAAAATCAGTTAAGTGAATGCACGTAACTTATTATAAGCGAAATCTAAGTTTAAAATATCAGATGACATGATCGTAGTGTTCATCTGCTCCTATGGTCAGAAACGGAATGAAACGTCTCAGGGTATTTCATGTTTAGTAGAGTATTAGAAAATATTTTAGTTAAAAATTGTAAAAATTAATAACCTAATGAAGCTTATATTCTGGATATAAAATATCAACTTTTTAATTTTATTGAAATTGGTTAAATGTACATAATATAAATTGAATAATGTAAAATGAAATTTTTAAAAAGTGGTTACTGGCAAGATGATTCATAATTTGCTATTATCGAATCTCAAGTAAAAATAATGCAAAAAACATTTTCTCACCAGAAGTTCAAATAAAACATTTTCCCTCCACAAGTACA
This sequence comes from Latrodectus hesperus, assembly GCA_037975125.1. Classification (NCBI taxonomy): domain Eukaryota; kingdom Metazoa; phylum Arthropoda; class Arachnida; order Araneae; family Theridiidae; genus Latrodectus; species Latrodectus hesperus. The sequence continues at coordinate 101,361,937 of CM075855.1, forward strand.
TTATCTATCAACAGAAAGATATACTACAGCGAGCTGAGAATGCAATTGATAAAAGTCGGTACCATACAATTCAAGTATGGATTTGGCGAAGATACAGAATTTAACCCCATTAATACAAGAAGAGCAGGTAGGTCACTGAGATCTTTTCGGCATACAAAAATTAGAGCAGAAGAAAAAAAAAGGAAAAATAAGATGGGCTTGTGCAATTTATTCCTCCTATAAAACACAAGTATTTTAAAATAAAGACAAATTGACATGACAGAACCTCAAATAAAGCAAACGGAAGACATCATTTAAATTTTGATGATCCGATTTAAAGATGAAGAAATATTTGTAATATTATATCTGTAACAGAACAGTTATTGTTCATTTCTGCTATGGATTCTTTAGTAAAACAAAACTATATAATGAAATTTTCCCATAGACTGAATTTGAATTCATAATTTTCTTTCACTTGCCAAACGAATTTACTCATTTAATCAGGAAAAAATTATAGATGTGATAACAATTATTCAAATGATATTTTATCCTATACTTTCTGCATATTAAATAAAAGATTTGCAGTATACATATCGTATTTTTAAGTTTTGAATTAAAAAGGAATTTTAGAAAACATGATATGTACTCTTTTATTATCTTTCTAAATTTTTTTAAGTTTATCCATTTGGCAACCAAGACATGCATGTACAGTACCAAGACATGCAATGCAGTGAATATTTTTACCAATAATTTAAAAAACGATGAGATTATTCACAAAATTTCATCTAGTATAATAGTTAAATTTTTATTAAAATTATAAAGAATTTAGTTAAAATAGATATCTTTGTAAAAAATCAAATTTAAAAAAATTATATGTAATCAGAATATAAAATTATAAGCAAATTAAATGTTTTTTATAAAAATCTTATAATTGCATGATTATTTTTGAATTCTTTTTTAAGTTTAAGGAAAAATTTAAGAATTCTCAGAAGACAGAGAGCATAACAAATTGACAATATGTCTATTTAAATTGTTGAATTGTTGTTTCCAAAAACGAAAAAAAAAAAAAAAAAAAGCATATAACGTTACTTACCGAGATTTCATGTCACAGCCGATCTAGAAAGGATGTGCGGTACCCAGAAATCTCACCCCATGAGACATGAAAGGAAAAAATTGAAAAAAAAAATGAATATCAGCATTTATAAGATTTTGAACATCTTATTATAGTGTCAAAAATACTCAAACTATGCTAGTAGTGAACAAGTTAACGAACGTTCTGTAAATAAGAATAATTTTAAATAAATATAAGAATACTAAATTTAATATAATGTTCTTATACCAGGTGTATGCAAATGAAATGAGACGATTGTTTTTTTTAAAAAAAGACAATAAATTTATGAAAACTTTAATATTTCTTCATTTTGAAATAATTCCCCTTCGCACATTTTTCCCATCTTTCGGGCAATTTGTGAATACCACATCAAAAAATGATCGGTCTTTTGAGGCCAGCCAGTCATCAAGCCAAGATTTGACGTTTTCGCAAGAAGTGAAGCGCTGCTCAGCCAATCCGTGTCCCAATGATGCCAAAAGATGGTAATCGAAAGGAACCAAGTCTGGCGAATAAGCAGCATGCGCTAAGGGCTCCCAGCCAAGCGCCTTAACGATGTCCTTGGTCGGTTTAGTACGGTAGCTAGGTGCGTTGTCATCAAGGAAAATCGCTTGGTGCTGCCGTTTCTTGTACTGCTCGCGTTTTTCGAGTATAGCATCGTTCAAATCAAGTGATTGTTGCTTGTGGCGATCAGTATTAACGGTTTCGCTGGGTTTGAGGAGCTCATAATAGAATGGCCCCTCCTGATCCCAGAAAATACACAGCGTTGTCTTGCGGCCGAAGCAATTAGGCCTTGCGGTCGATTTGGATGGCTGTCCGGGGTCAACATATGATCCAATACGCTAGGGATTCTCAAAATAAATCCATTTTTAATCTCCAGTTACAATACGATGGTGATTTGATTTGCGTTTGTAACGGATTTCGCACACGATTTTTCAGTTTTCCTGCTGACAGTCACATCGAAATCACCAATTTGCAATTTTCCAAACCAGCTGTAGCACTGCGCACGGCTCAGAGCATTGCCATCCTGTGCTTCTACAAGCATTTGATGTGATTCAGCAGCATTTTTCTTCAGATGGTAACAAAAAGTTAATGCTGTCCGCAAATGGTGGTCGGAAGGCATAAAATTCGACAGTTTCAACACAGTAAAAAACACAATGCACACTGACACTTGTCCAAATGTAAGCTAAACATCAGTATCAAAGGTCAAACTATAAAACAAATCATGTGTCACGTTTTCGTAATGTTTGTATAGATGCGTGGCGACATCTTCTAGGCAATCGTCAGGTTTGACATGCATACACCTGGTATATAGCAGTAAAGACAATCAAAATATATTATCGAAAAAATTATTTTAATGGATGAAACCGGAAAAAATTATTAATTAATAATTTGTTTATTTAATTGATATTCTTTGAAAACTGTCAATAGAATTAAAAAAATAAAAAATATAAAAAACTGAAACCGATTGCACACTTGGATGTCTCTTTTCTTAAAGGAATAAATAATATCTTGAAAGTACACATTCCAAAAAAATTAAAGCCTATTAAAAGATGAATGGCAAACTATAGTAGATAAACTTTTCCAACTATTAACTTTAGATGTAAAGTATATACTACTTACAAAAGGACAAAAGTTAATTCCTTTGACTTTCGTCAAAGGAATAGCAGCTGTGCATAAAATGTATACATGTGAGAAATTATATTACATCACAGATCTAAAAGATATTAAATATTCAGAATAAATCCAAAATTTGTAACTGGTACCATAACAGCAAATCATATAATTAAGAAAATATGCATAATGTCACTATAATTTTAATGCAGAATAAAAAATTTAATGAATTAAAATTTATCAATAAATATCGTTTTTAAGAAATTAGGACATTTATCGATAATATATATAAATTATATGAATATGCTACAGCTTTCAAGAGCTTTTTATTGATACAAGAATAATTCTAGGAATGATACGTTTATTGAATGTACCAATTTTAAATTATTGAAAATAATAAATGAATTCATTTCAAGCCGTAAAAATTTTATCAGGAAAACACCTACATTTTTCCAAATTTTAAGTACTTTTTGTAAAACTTATATATATATAAAATATTTGTAATTAACTCAGAAAAATAATTTGTAAAATCTTGAATCAATAACCTCGGACCGACAGCCCGTTGTGGGTCCCAGGCCTTCTATGTTAAATCGAACATTATATTCGATAGAGAAACATGATAAATAGATAAATTTTAATTCAAATCAATTTACTCATATTATTATCTACCGTTGTAATCGAAAAATAATTAAGGACAATTTAAATTTACTGTTTTCAATATTTCTTAAATATTTGATTGCTTTATTCACCCCCAACATTTATGAGTTAATATTTTAAAAACTTTTGAAAAAATTCTTCTAAGGAAGCTTAAAAGTTAGTTAAAAATATTCGGTTATTGAAATTTTTAAGAAAATTTCTTATTGTAAAATAATTAATTCAAAAGAAAATCAAAATTCTACCAAACAATGAATAATGGTCAAATCACCAATTAAAAAATTCAGTCAGATAAATCGGAAATAATGAAAAAAGATAATTTTAAGTGAAGATGGTAAAAAAAACCTATTTATTTTATTTTGAATCAAAATAGGAATGGAAGAAAACATTTCGATTCAGTCTGTTATAATAAATGAATGTGCTTTTAAATAATATTTATGTACACAGTAGAATAAATTCATAAACACTGAATTGATGAATCTATTCAAAATTGCAAATTATTGAAAACGAGACAAAAAATAGTTAATATGATCTAAAAAAAGTAAAAATAAATTCCTTATTCAATTATATTTTTTAAGAAAAAGAAAAAAAATATCCCTCTACCTCTTAACAGGTTATTAAAACCACAACTACACTCACATTTCTGCTCAATAAAAAGTCCATCCTAGTGAAATGCTTTTCTGTTTTAGTTTCGTAATAAATATTGTAAGGCTTAACAAACTTAATTTATAAAGACTAGTTTGGTGCATCGAGGGATGAGGTTGCAATTTTTACCAGCTTAATGACATAGCACATAAATAGAGTCAGCAAATGTAAAAGCACGACTGAAATTCGCGTTAGTAAAGACAATAAAATAAATGCTAGTAAAGATAACTAAATCAAGTAATATTAAATAAAATTATATCTCAAGTAGTCATTTATATTCATTCTGTATTTTATATAATACAATTTCTTATAATTAGTAATATTCAATATTATATATTCAGTGGGAATAATTAAGAAATTGTACCACATTCAGACTCAAAACTACGGAATCATACGTGACAATTATTTTTAAACTATCTGAAGGTTTGTTTGTTTGTCGCTCAACGGTCATTTTTTGCACACGAGGGCTAATTAAACCGGGACTTACGGTTTAAAGTGCATTCCGAACCACTACAAACATCCATGCCCAAGGTGGGATTCGAACCCACGAACTGTTGAACCGAAGGCAAGAGCGCTAACCATTCGGCTGCCAGCTCGGCTAATTATCTGAAGGAGATGATGAAGTAAAAAAGCAATTATTAAGTAGTCAAATGGGCAGAAATATTCAATTACTAACAAGATACAATTATTTTGAATATTTACTCCATAAATTCCAAGGCAGAAAAAATGCTCCCAAATTTATTTATTACTTCAAACGAATTACTGCCACCTAACACATATATATATAATGCAACTAAAAATATCATTTTATTTATATAAATAAAAACCTAATTCTACCTATTTCAAATATTATTGTCTAGGATTGAAATTGACTGCACAGAATGGAATGAATATAAATTTAAAAAGAAATATCCATGATATTTCAGAAAACAATTACGAAATTTAAGGGGAATCTTTGTAATAACTTCATTTTCCGTTTGAAAATGGCGAAACAAACCACTTCTACAAACTTAAGATATTCTGTGAAATGGGATAAAATAAACTCGCATAACACGGCAGAAAGATTACAACTATCTACTTTCGCATTACAAAATTATGTCCAAATACACTTCCACGTATAATATCGGACAATTATTTTTCATACACTTTATAAGAGCTCTTGCATAAGAATCATCTCAAGGGAGAAGGCACCGTATCTGCATCAGTGTACTACAAAAATTTATTAGAATTTAAGAAAAATATTCTTAATATCTCTTAAAAAAAACTACTCCAATTTTTTTAATCTCAGATATTCAAATATTTTTTAATAAGAAAAAAAAACGAATATTGGTAACAAGTCGAAATTAAAACAATATCCTTTAATGATAAAATAAGTTTATATTATGTAGTATGAGAGTATCAACGGATTGCAATAAAATACTTCGTAAATAAACCTATATTCAAATACATTTTCCCGCATTTAACAGATAGTTAATTTTACAATGTTATATTCGAATTAAATGGGGCTGATTTTCACAAAGATTGATTTGTATCTTTGAAATGAGGAATCAAATATTTTATAAAAATTAATAAATACTTTTGAAAATGTGTAGAAAATATACAAAAATCGAGACTCAAAACTCAGTTCTTTTTTAGTCAAAAAATACATGGACACATCATCTACTTAAAAATTAAAAGAATATTCTTTCCGCATTATTAAGCAAATTGCATATGTATTATACAAACTAAAAGCTCAAATAGGTGAAAATTGAGTTTTATTAGAAGAAACTTCTATGCAAATCATATACTTCTGCACATAAAATTGCACAATTAAGAGTACACGAGATTTACAAAAAAGCTACCTTGCAAATACTCATAAAGATAATATATTTATCTGTATATGTATCAAGCATGAAGTACAATAATTTGTGCTAAAGAAATATATTATTGATATTTGGGAAAAAAAGATTGAGGAAATATTTATGTTACAACAAAAACTTTGTTTTGCTAACAAAGAAATATATTAAGATATTTCCTATAAAAAATCTGAAAAAAAGATTATTTAATAATAAATAAAGTACATATATTATGTAGAAGGCGAGACAAAGTAATAATAGTTAGGTAAATAATATATTCCTTCTTTCGTGATATTAGACAACTAGTTTTAAAAAAATATTATACTAAAGCTTTGATGAGAAATATTTTCTTAAAGAAAATTACCCAGTACCTATATTCTTAAATATTATATTAAATATATAAAAGTAAACATAAAAATATATCTTTAGTAATTATAATAACATTAAAATATTCTGGTGTAAAAAAAAGCAATATTACATTTAAAAAAGACCGCAACATTCAGCAAGCATAATAAAGCCCCATGGTTTACGCAAGTCAACTCCAAGGAGGCAATTATGGATAAAACATAGCTATTTATCATGAAATTTAAATAGTCAATTTTAAGAATATTCTTACATATTATATTCAAAAATCTTTGCTAAAGAGCTACCAAGCGAATCTTTTAATCATCGCCGGGAGGACTCTTTGAAAACAAGGAAATATAGAAATATTTCCTCAGTAATTAAGGTTACATAAGAATATTCTTCTGTGCTAGAAAGCAATGATCCCTTTATAATTAAAAGAAATAAACATACAGCAAGCATAATAAATTCCCATGGATTACACAGGTCAGCTCCAAGGAGGCAATTATATATAAAAAACATTGCTTTTTACAATGAGCTTTGTATATTCAATTTTAAGAATATTCTTACGTATTACATTAAAAAATCTTCCCTGAAGAGCTCCCAAGCGTATCTTTTAAATCGCCGGGAGGACTCTTTGAAAACGAGGAAATATAGAAATATTTCCTCAGTAAATAAGATTACATAAGAATATTCTTCTGTGCTAGAAAGCAATGATCCCTTTATAATTAAGAGAAATAAACATACAGCAAGCATAATAAATTCCCATAGATTATACAAGTCAGCTCCAAGGAGGCAATTACATATAAAAAACATTGCTTTTTACAATGAGCTTTGTATATTCAATTTTTAGAATATTCTTACGTATTACATTAAAAAATCTTTCCTGAAGAGCTCCCAAGCGAATCTTTTAATCATCGCCGGGAGGACTCTTTGAAAACGAGGAAATATAGAAATATTTCCTCAGTAACTAAGATTACACAAGAATATTCTTTTGTGCTAGAAAGCAATGATCCCTTTATAATTAAGGGAAATAAACATACAGCAAGCATAATAAATTCCCATTGATTACACAAGTCAGCTCCAAGGAGGCAGTTATATATAAAAAACATTGCTTTTTACAATGAGCTTTGTATATTCAATTTTAAGAATATTCTTACGTATAACATTAAAAAATCTTTCCTGAAGAGCTCCCAAGCGAATATTTTAATCATCGCCGGGAGGACTCTTTGAAAATGAGGAAATATAGAAATATTTCCTCACTAATTAAGGTTATATAAGAATATTCTTCTGTGCTAGAAAGCAATGATCCCTTTATAATTAAAAGAAATAAACATACAGCAAGCATAATAAATTCCCATGGATTACACAGGTCAGCTCCAAGGAGGCAATTATATATAAAAAACATTGCTTTTTACAATGAGCTTTGTATATTCAATTTTAAGAATATTCTTACGTATTACATTAAAAAATCTTTCCTGAAGAGCTCCCAAGCGAATCTTTTAATCATCGCCGGGAGGACTCTTTGAAAACGAGGAAATATAGAAATATTTCCTCAGTAATTAAGATTACATAAGAATATTCTTCTGTGCTAGAAAGCAATGATCCCTTTATAATTAAGAGAAATAAACATACAGCAAGCTTAATAAATTCCCATGGATTATACAAGTCAGCTCCAAGGAGGCAATTACATATAAAAACATTGCTTTTTACAATGAGCTTCGTATATTCAATTTTAAGAATATTCTTACGTATTACATTAAAAAATCTTTCCTGAAGAGCTCCCAAGCGAATCTTTTAAATCGCCGGGAGGACTCTTTGAAAACGAGGAAATATAGAAATATTTCCTCAGTAATTAAGGTTACATAAGAATATTCTTCTGTGCTAGAAAGCAATGATCCCTTTATAATTAAAAGAAATAAACATACAGCAAGCATAATAAATTCCCATGGATTACACAAGTCAGCTCCAAGGAGGCCAATATATATAAAAAAACATTGCTTTTTACAATGAGCTTTGTATATTCAATTTTAAGAATATTCTTACGTATTACATTAAAAAATCTTTCCTGAAGAGCTCCCAAGCGAATCTTTTAATCATCGCCGGGAGGACTCTTTGAAAACGAGGAAATATAGAAATATTTCCTCAGTAACTAAGATTACATAAGAATATTCTTCTGTGCTAGAAAGCAATGATCCCTTTATAATTAAGGGAAATAAACATACAGCAAGCATAATAAATTCCCATGGATTACACAAGTCAGCTCCAAGGAGGCAATTATATATAAAAAACATTGCTTTTTACAATGAGCTTTGTATATTCAATTTTAAGAATATTCTTACGTATTACATTAAAAAATCTTTCCTGAAGAGCTCCCAAGCGAATCTTTTAAATCGCCGGGAGGACTCTTTGAAAACGAGGAAATATAGAAATATTTCCTCAGTAATTAAGGTTACATAAGAATATTCTTCTGTGCTAGAAAGCAATGATCCCTTTATAATTAAAAGAAATAAACATACAGCAAGCATAATAAATTCCCATAGATTATACAAGTCAGCTCCAAGGAGGCAGTTATATATAAAAAACATTGCTTTTTACAATGAGCTTTGTATATTCAATTTTAAGAATATTCTTACGTATTACATTAAAAAATCTTTCCTGAAGAGCTCCCAAGCGAATCTTTTAAATCGCCGGGAGGACTCTTTGAAAACGAGGAAATATAGAAATATTTCCTCAGTAAATAAGATTACATAAGAATATTCTTCTGTGCTAGAAAGCAATGATCCCTTTATAATTAAGAGAAATAAACATACAGCAAGCATAATAAATTCCCATAGATTATACAAGTCAGCTCCAAGGAGGCAATTACATATAAAAAACATTGCTTTTTACAATGAGCTTTGTATATTCAATTTTAAGAATATTCTTACGTATTACATTAAAAAATCTTTCCTGAAGAGCTCCCAAGCGAATCTTTTAATCATCGCCGGGAGGACTCTTTGAAAACGAGGAAATATAGAAATATTTCCTCAGTAACTAAGATTACACAAGAATATTCTTTTGTGCTAGAAAGCAATGATCCCTTTATAATTAAGGGAAATAAACATACAGCAAGCATAATAAATTCCCATTGATTACACAAGTCAGCTCCAAGGAGGCAGTTATATATAAAAAACATTGCTTTTTACAATGAGCTTTGTATATTCAATTTTAAGAATATTCTTACGTATTACATTAAAAAATCTTTCCTGAAGAGCTCCCAAGCGAATCTTTTAATCATCGCCGGGAGGACTCTTTGAAAACGAGGAAATATAGAAATATTTCCTCAGTAAATAAGATTACATAAGAATATTCTTCTGTGCTAGAAAGCAATGATCCCTTTATAATTAAAAGAAATAAACATACAGCAAGCATAATAAATTCCCATGGATTACACAAGTCAGCTCCAAGGAGGCAATTATATATAAAAAACATTGCTTTTTACAATGAGCTTTGTATATTCAATTTTAAGAATATTCTTACGTATTACATTAAAAAATCTTTCCTGAAGAGCTCCCAAGCGAATCTTTTAATCATCGCCGGGAGGACTCTTTGAAAACGAGGAAATATAGAAATATTTCCTCAGTAATTAAGATTACATAAGAATATTCTTCTGTGCTAGAAAGCAATGATCCCTTTATAATTAAGAGAAATAAACATACAGCAAGCATAATAAATTCCCATGGATTATACAAGTCAGCTCCAAGGAGGCAATTACATATAAAAAACATTGCTTTTTACAATGAGCTTTGTATATTCAATTTTAAGAATATTCTTACGTATTACATTAAAAAATCTTTCCTGAAGAGCTCCCAAGCGAATCTTTTAATCATCGCCGGGAGGACTCTTTGAAAACGAGGAAATATAGAAATATTTCCTCAGTAATTAAGATTACATAAGAATATTCTTCTGTGCTAGAAAGCAATGATCCCTTTATAATTAAAAGAAATAAACATACAGCAAGCATAATAAATTCCCATGGATTACACAAGTCAGCTCCAAGGAGGCAATTATATATAAAAAACATTGCTTTTTACAATGAGCTTTGTATATTCAATTTTAAGAATATTCTTACGTATTACATTAAAAAATCTTTCCTGAAGAGCTCCCAAGCGAATCTTTTAATCATCGCCGGGAGGACTCTTTGAAAACGAGGAAATATAGAAATATTTCCTCAGTAATTAAGATTACATAAGAATATTCTTCTGTGCTAGAAAGCAATGATCCCTTTATAATTAAGAGAAATAAACATACAGCAAGCATAATAAATTCCCATGGATTACACAAGTCAGCTCCAAGGAGGCAATTACATATAAAAAACATTGCTTTTTACAATGAGCTTTGTATATTCAATTTTAAGAATATTCTTACGTATTACATTAAAAAATCTTTCCTGAAGAGCTCCCAAGCGAATCTTTTAATCATCGCCGGGAGGACTCTTTGAAAACGAGGAAATATAGAAATATTTCCTCAGTAATTAAGATTACATAAGAATATTCTTCTGTGCTAGAAAGCAATGATCCCTTTATAATTAAAAGAAATAAACATACAGCAAGCATAATAAATTCCCATGGATTACACAAGTCAGCTCCAAGGAGGCCAATTATATATAAAAAACATTGCTTTTTACAATGAGCTTTGTATATTCAATTTTAAGAATATTCTTACGTATTACATTAAAAAATCTTTCCTGAAGAGCTCCCAAGCGAATCTTTTAATCATCGCCGGGAGGACTCTTTGAAAACGAGGAAATATAGAAATATTTCCTCAGTAATTAAGATTACATAAGAATATTCTTCTGTGCTAGAAAGCAATGATCCCTTTATAATTAAGAGAAATAAACATACAGCAAGCATAATAAATTCCCATGGATTATACAAGTCAGCTCCAAGGAGGCAATTACATATAAAAAACATTGCTTTTTACAATGAGCTTTGTATATTCAATTTTAAGAATATTCTTACGTATTACATTAAAAAATCTTTCCTGAAGAGCTCCCAAGCGAATCTTTTAATCATCGCCGGGAGGACTCTTTGAAAACGAGGAAATATAGAAATATTTCCTCAGTAATTAAGATTACATAAGAATATTCTTCTGTGCTAGAAAGCAATGATCCCTTTATAATTAAAAGAAATAAACATACAGCAAGCATAATAAATTCCCATGGATTACACAAGTCAGCTCCAAGGAGGCCAATTATATATAAAAAACATTGCTTTTTACAATGAGCTTTGTATATTCAATTTTAAGAATATTCTTACGTATTACATTAAAAAATCTTTCCTGAAGAGCTCCCAAGCGAATCTTTTAATCATCGCCGGGAGGACTCTTTGAAAACGAGGAAATATAGAAATATTTCCTCAGTAATTAAGATTACATAAGAATATTCTTCTGTGCTAGAAAGCAATGATCCCTTTATAATTAAGAGAAATAAACATACAGCAAGCATAATAAATTCCCATGGATTATACAAGTCAGCTCCAAGGAGGCAATTACATATAAAAAACATTGCTTTTTACAATGAGCTTTGTATATTCAATTTTAAGAATATTCTTACGTATTACATTAAAAAATCTTTCCTGAAGAGCTCCCAAGCGAATCTTTTAATCATCGCCGGGAGGACTCTTTGAAAACGAGGAAATATAGAAATATTTCCTCAGTAATTAAGATTACATAAGAATATTCTTCTGTGCTAGAAAGCAATGATCCCTTTATAATTAAAAGAAATAAACATACAGCAAGCATAATAAATTCCCATGGATTACACAAGTCAGCTCCAAGGAGGCAATTATATATAAAAAACATTGCTTTTTACAATGAGCTTTGTATATTCAATTTTAAGAATATTCTTACGTATTACATTAAAAAATCTTTCCTGAAGAGCTCCCAAGCGAATCTTTTAATCATCGCCGGGAGGACTCTTTGAAAACGAGGAAATATAGAAATATTTCCTCAGTAATTAAGATTACATAAGAATATTCTTCTGTGCTAGAAAGCAATGATCCCTTTATAATTAAGAGAAATAAACATACAGCAAGCATAATAAATTCCCATGGATTACACAAGTCAGCTCCAAGGAGGCAATTACATATAAAAAACATTGCTTTTTACAATGAGCTTTGTATATTCAATTTTAAGAATATTCTTACGTATTACATTAAAAAATCTTTCCTGAAGAGCTCCCAAGCGAATCTTTTAATCATCGCCGGGAGGACTCTTTGAAAACGAGGAAATATAGAAATATTTCCTCAGTAATTAAGATTACATAAGAATATTCTTCTGTGCTAGAAACAATGATCCCTTTATAATTAAAAGAAATAAACATACAGCAAGCATAATAAATTCCCATGGATTACACAAGTCAGCTCCAAGGAGGCAGTTATATATAAAAAACATTGCTTTTTACAATGACCTTTGTATATTCAATTTTAAGAATATTCTTACGTATTACATTAAAAAATCTTTCCTGAAGAGCTCCCAAGCGAATCTTTTAATCATCGCCGGGAGGACTCTTTGAAAACGAGGAAATATAGAAATATTTCTTCAGTAATTAAGATTACATAAGAATATTCTTCTGTGCTAGAAACAATGATCCCTTTATAATTAAAAGAAATAAACATACAGCAAGCATAATAAATTCCCATTGATTAAACAAGTCAGCTCCAAGGAGGCAATTACATATAAAAAACATTGCTTTTTACAATGACCTTTGTATATTCAATTTTAAGAATATTCTTACGTATTACATTAAAAAATCTTTCCTGAAGAGCTCCCAAGCGAATCTTTTAATCATCGCCGGGAGGACTCTTTGAAAACGAGGAAATATAGAAATATTTCCTCAGTAATTAAGATTACATAAGAATATTCTTCTGTGCTAGAAAGCAATGATCCCTTTATAATTAAAAGAAATAAACATACAGCAAGCATAATAAATTCCCATGGATTACACAAGTCAGCTCCAAGGAGGCAGTTATATATAAAAAACATTGCTTTTTACAATGACCTTTGTATATTCAATTTTAAGAATATTCTTACGTATTCCATTAAAAAATCTTTCCTGAAGAGCTCCCAAGCGAATCTTTTAATCATCGCCAGGAGAACTCTTTGAAAACGAGGAAATATAGAAATATTTCCTCAGTAATTAAGATTACATAAGAATATTCTTCTGTGCTAGAAACAATGATCCCTTTATAATTAAAAGAAATAAACATACAGCAAGCATAATAAATTCCCATTGATTAAACAAGTCAGCTCCAAGGAGGCAGTTATATATAAAAAACATTGCTTTTTACAATGACCTTTGTATATTCAATTTTAAGAATATTCTTACGTATTCCATTAAAAAATCTTTCCTGAAGAGCTCCCAAGCGAATCTTTTAATCATCGCCAGGAGAACTCTTTGAAAACGAGGAAATATAGAAATATTTCCTCAGTAATTAAGATTACATAAGAATATTCTTCTGTGCTAGAAACAATGATCCCTTTATAATTAAAAGAAATAAACATACAGCAAGCATAATAAATTCCCATTGATTAAACAAGTCAGCTCCAAGGAGGCAGTTATATATAAAAAACATTGCTTTTTACAATGACCTTTGTATATTCAATTTTAAGAATATTCTTACGTATTACATTAAAAAATCTTTCCTGAAGAGCTCCCAAGCGAATCTTTTAATCATCGCCAGGAGAACTCTTTGAAAACGAGGAAATATAGACATATTTCCTCAGTAATTAAGATTACATAAGAATATTCTTCTGTGCTAGAAACAATGATCCCTTTATAATTAAAAGAAATAAACATACAGCAAGCATAATAAATTCCCATTGATTAAACAAGTCAGCTCCAAGGAGGCAGTTATATATAAAAAACATTGCTTTTTACAATGACCTTTGTATATTCAATTTTAAGAATATTCTTACGTATTCCATTAAAAAATCTTTCCTGAAGAGCTCCCAAGCGAATCTTTTAATCATCGCCAGGAGAACTCTTTGAAAACGAGGAAATATAGAAATATTTCTTCAGTAATTAAGATTACATAAGAATATTCTTCTGTGCTAGAAACAATGATCCCTTTATAATTAAAAGAAATAAACATACAGCAAGCATAATAAATTCCCATTGATTAAACAAGTCAGCTCCAAGGAGGCAGTTATATATAAAAAACATTGCTTTTTACAATGACCTTTGTATATTCAATTTTAAGAATATTCTTACGTATTACATTAAAAAATCTTTCCTGAAGAGCTCCCAAGCGAATCTTTTAATCATCGCCAGGAGAACTCTTTGAAAACGAGGAAATATAGACATATTTCCTCAGTAATTAAGGTTACATAAGAATATTCTTCTGTGCTAGAAACAATGATCCCTTTATAATTAAAAGAAATAAACATACAGCAAGCATAATAAATTCCCATTGATTAAACAAGTCAGCTCCAAGGAGGCAGTTATATATAAAAAACATTGCTTTTTACAATGACCTTTGTATATTCAATTTTAAGAATATTCTTACGTATTCCATTAAAAAATCTTTCCTGAAGAGCTCCCAAGCGAATCTTTTAATCATCGCCAGGAGAACTCTTTGAAAACGAGGAAATATAGAAATATTTCTTCAGTAATTAAGATTACATAAGAATATTCTTCTGTGCTAGAAACAATGATCCCTTTATAATTAAAAGAAATAAACATACAGCAAGCATAATAAATTCCCATTGATTAAACAAGTCAGCTCCAAGGAGGCAATTACATATAAAAAACATTGCTTTTTACAATGACCTTCGTATATTCAATTTTAAGAATATTCTTACGTATTACATTAAAAAATCTTTCCTGAAGAGCTCCCAAGCGAATCTTTTAATCATCGCCAGGAGAACTCTTTGAAAACGAGGAAATATAGACATATTTCCTCAGTAATTAAGGTTACATAAGAATATTCTTCTGTGCTAGAAACAATGATCCCTTTATAATTAAAAGAAATAAACATACAGCAAGCATAATAAATTCCCATTGATTAAACAAGTCAGCTCCAAGGAGGCAGTTATATATAAAAAACATTGCTTTTTACAATGACCTTTGTATATTCAATTTTAAGAATATTCTTACGTATTCCATTAAAAAATCTTTCCTGAAGAGCTCCCAAGCGAATCTTTTAATCATCGCCAGGAGAACTCTTTGAAAACGAGGAAATATAGAAATATTTCTTCAGTAATTAAGATTACATAAGAATATTCTTCTGTGCTAGAAACAATGATCCCTTTATAATTAAAAGAAATAAACATACAGCAAGCATAATAAATTCCCATTGATTAAACAAGTCAGCTCCAAGGAGGCAATTACATATAAAAAACATTGCTTTTTACAATGACCTTCGTATATTCAATTTTAAGAATATTCTTACGTATTACATTAAAAAATCTTTCCTGAAGAGCTCCCAAGCGAATCTTTTAATCATCGCCGGGAGGACTCTTTGAAAACGAGGAAATATAGAAATATTTCCTCAGTAATTAAGATTACATAAGAATATTCTTCTGTGCTAGAAACAATGATCCCTTTATAATTAAAAGAAATAAACATACAGCAAGCATAATAAATTCCCATTGATTAAACAAGTCAGCTCCAAGGAGGCAGTTATATATAAAAAACATTGCTTTTTACAATGACCTTTGTATATTCAATTTTAAGAATATTCTTACGTATTCCATTAAAAAATCTTTCCTGAAGAGCTCCCAAGCGAATCTTTTAATCATCGCCAGGAGAACTCTTTGAAAACGAGGAAATATAGAAATATTTCCTCAGTAATTAAGATTACATAAGAATATTCTTCTGTGCTAGAAACAATGATCCCTTTATAATTAAAAGAAATAAACATACAGCAAGCATAATAAATTCCCATTGATTAAACAAGTCAGCTCCAAGGAGGCAGTTATATATAAAAAACATTGCTTTTTACAATGACCTTTGTATATTCAATTTTAAGAATATTCTTACGTATTCCATTAAAAAATCTTTCCTGAAGAGCTCCCAAGCGAATCTTTTAATCATCGCCAGGAGAACTCTTTGAAAACGAGGAAATATAGAAATATTTCCTCAGTAATTAAGGTTACATAAGAATATTCTTCTGTGCTAGAAACAATGATCCCTTTATAATTAAAAGAAATAAACATACAGCAAGCATAATAAATTCCCATGGATTACACAAGTCAGCTCCAAGGAGGCAGTTATATATAAAAAACATTGCTTTTTACAATGAGCTTTGTAAATTCAATTTTAAGAATATTCTTACGTATTACATTAAAAAATCTTCCCTGAAGAGCTCCCAAGCGAATCTTTTAATCATCGCCGGGAGGACTCTTTGAAAACGAGGAAATATAGAAATATTTCCTCAGTAATTAAGATTACATAAGAAAATTCTTCTGTGCTAGAAAGCAATGATCCCTTTATAATTAAGAGAAAAAAACCTACTGCAAGCATAATAATTCCCATGGATTACACAAGTCAGCTCCAAGGAGGCCATTATATATAAAAAAAACATTGCTTTTTACAATGAGCTTCGTATATACAATTTTAAGAAAATTCTTACGTATTACATTAAAAAATCTTTCCTGAAGAGCTCCCAAGCGAATCTTTTAATCATCGCCGGGAGGATTCTTTGAAAACGAGGAAACATTTATATTATATTTCCATATAACATATTTCTTCAGTAATTAAGATAAAATAAGAAAACTCTTCTGCGCTAGAAACCAATGATCCCTGTAATTAAGAGAAATAAACAACAGAAATATAGAAATATTTCCTCAGTAATTAGACTTACATAAGAATATTCTTTTGTGATAGACAGCAATCATCCAGTTAATTATAAGAAATAAACATACAGCACTTATAATAAATTCCCATGGGTTGCACAAGTCAACTCCAAGTAGGCAATTTTGGTAAAACATAGTCATTTATAATGTGCTTTTTATTCAATTTGAAGATTATTTTTATTTATTATATTGGAAAATCTTTCCAAAAGATGTTTGAAGTGAATATTTTTGCTTGAAGAATTCTCCGAATGCAGTGAAATAAAGAATTCCTTAATATATAAATTTACATAAAATTATTCTGAATTATTACAAGCTGTGTTTTACTCAGAAAAATCAGTTATGCAAATGCATCAAGTATGATTTATTTCTATAGGTTGTACAAGTCAATTCCAAGGAGACATTCCTGTATAAAATGTTATTTATAATGAAGCATTTCTATTTTAAGAATAGTGTGGTGTATTATTAGATATAACCTCCATAGTGTCTCCCATGCAATTCTTTTTATCATTGATGGTAAGCATAAAATTTGAATAAAATTATTTCGTTAAATATTTTGAAAACTAGCATGCCAGTCTTAATTGCTTTCGGTGGAATATTTGTGTTTAGTGTTCGTTGTGAAGAATTACTTTTTACACGCAATTTTTATATAAACTTAGACCTAAATTTAAAAAGAATTTAGAATATCAAAACCCATGAACAGTTGAAAGTAAGTTTTTAACCATTTTACCAAATTACGAAGCTTTCTTTCGGAAGTGTTTTCCTTCGGAAAGTGAAAGTTTTGTTTCAAAAATTGCGATTGAAAAATTACCGTTATTATTTACTTAGTGTTGTTAAAAAAATTGTTTATTCCTTATGAATTCAGGTTTCGAATAAAGATCTGTTAAAAACAAACAGAGTGAAGTACAGAGTTAATAAAAATTCTTTAAGTAAGGAAGTTTTAATTAAGAAAATCGCGTCTTTCTTTAATCGCATAATTATTGTTTTTCTATTGATTTTATAATGAAAAGTACATAACAAGTTTTCGGTAGAATATAATACAATATTTTTTTCAAATCAGGAAAAAGTTAATCCCGATTTTTATAGAAAAATTAGTTTGTGTGTAATACAGAATGGAAGGGATGTGACGTTCCGTAAATATTTTTTTAACTCCAACAATTATGCACAAATGACAATTTTAAGTGTGGAAAAGTACCACACATGCTCTTTTATGAAACGAGAAGAATTTCCGCCTCCTAATACTTCACCGTTTAAATAAACCAAATCGTAAATTCTAACAACCGAATTCAAAATATCAAAATAAAACTTTTAAATTAGCCAAAGATAAAGAATGGTATAATATTTATTCCATTCCGTGCAGTCGTTTTTGATTCAATTTCAAACAAAATTTTGCCTAACAGAGAATACGATTTTTATTTAGAGAGATAATTGCAGATGCTACTTTTCTGTTACAAATTTTAAATTGTTTATCAGTTTTAAAAAATTTAAAGTTTACTGTGGTCAAGTAGGACATTACTCTTTGGAATTAATGGTCTCAAGTTCAAAACCAGCGACTAAACAAATACTAAGGTTATTTCTTTTGAATGCAAGTTTATTGTTGTAGATGCGCTGATGAGTTTTGGGTTTCCTCTCTTTCGACACAGGTTTGGTTTGTTTGTCGCTCAACGGTCATTTTTTGCACACGAGGGCTAATTAGACCGGGACAAAAGTTTAAATTGGATTCCGAACCGACACAATCATCTATTACCAAGGTCGAACCCACGAACTGTTGAACCGAAGGCAAGTTTTCGACACTTAGGTTCCACTATCTATGGAAAGCTCTCTATGGGAATTTGCGAAGTGAATATTAAGATATTTTTCAACAGCACTAGACCTTTAGCATATTTTCAGTGTGTGGTCAAAATTTAAATTTAGCATTTAAGGAATATTCAGTATGCTCAGTTTGTTCTTTGAAAAATTTTATTAGTGTTTCTTTCCAAGAAACTAAAGTAAAGTAAAAGTAAAATTTTTAACTAAAATAACTAAAATTTTACACTTTAGTTGGATTTTAATCCATTATTCAATAAATATTATAAAGTAACTTTAAGTTTATGATTCAAAAATATTCACAAGTGTATCTTAATTTCCAAGAAATAGCATACATATTTACTTCAATAATTCTTTTTCTTTGTTTTTTTTAATTTGATTTTAATTTTGACTTTTCTTTGGCATTTCAAATTCTTAATAGTTTGTTTTTATTCTGTTGAATAAAAACAATCAAGTAAAAAATAGATTAACTTTTGAATTGAATTTAATTTAAATCCAATTCAGAATGGATAGGAATTTACAAATAAAAAACAAGTCCGTCATTTTATAATTTTTTTTTAGCGTATGAAAACTTTTATAAGTATTTATTCTTGTATTTTATTAAAGTAAAATGAAAGTAATGTACATTTAACCACTTTAAATTTCAATAACACACAAATTATTGTAAGATGAATAACAAAGGCTGTCAATGCCTTTAAGCTAACAACAAACTTATTTCAAATACTATCACTATTTTAAGTTTTTTGCTGTTAAATTATTCACATTTTTAAGCTCAGATTTGGAAATTGAACTAACATTATATTAATATAATAGGATAAAATCGACCTTACTTGCTTGCACTTTTTAATAAAACACCAGCAGATTTCTTTAGGCATCATTCATTATCTTAGATTTTACGAAAATTAGATTCAGTACTTAATTTCTTGAAGCTCACAGAAAAATGAAAAATTTTATAGAAACTGCATCAGTTTAAGCTCTAAAGTTTATCTAAAGATGCTTCCATAAAGAATAAGTCACTACATTTAAAGTAGCATATTAAGCTTACAAAAAAAATGCGTAAAATTTAATTACAATCTCTTGATAAAAGTAAGACAGAAAATACGAAGTTAAGCAGAATTTCAACAATAAGACAAAATATACTATGTAAATGTACCTATTAACAGTTTAATATTATGAAAATTAGAATTAACTGAAATTTTCAGCAAAGTTTAAAAAGATTTCACAGTAAAAATTTTATCACTTCACTTGTGCTTGAATTAGTTTACGTCAGAAAAAAACTTAATTTCTTAAACCTTCACATATAAAATAGTTAGTGCAAAGAAACCTAAGGTGACTTACTCTATATTACTTCAGCAGAATTGCAAACACATTCAAGCATTAACAGCGAAGCTCGTAACTCTACAAAAGAAATGCATGTTAAAAATTGATTAAAATTTCATTGTTTCTAAAAATATTTCTTTTATTTTTCTCTTTAATTTAAATTACACAGACAAACTTTACGTAATTAATTTAAATATTTTCACAATTTAGATAAATATATTTTTGACTTTTAGTAATTACATAGATGTTTAAATAATTCGCTTTTTTTCAAATAATAAAATTACATACTATATATATATAATATGTAATTTTATAATATATACATATATTGATTGTTGTCTTGGAAAACTAGTTAATTAATCCTTAACCAAACTATAGACATCTCTTGACTTTTACTGATAAATAATGCGCAGTAATGTGTGAGAGGTTATTCTGCAGGAGGAAAAAAAACAAGAAAATAAAAAATACTAATCCTTTTATTTAAAATTAAAAAAAAAATTATTCACCATTACTTTATACATAGAACCATTTATATTATTTGCAAAGCTTCACATCCGGGCTTCTTGAGCACGTATTTTCAATGAGCTTGACAACAATAACAATAAAAATTGTGAATGATTTATTAATATGTCCTAAAATAGGAAAGGATTTTCTTTAAAAATTTTTATCATCCAATTAAATTAATTTATTTTATTTAAGGGATATTACTTTTTAAATGCTGAAAATCTGGAATTTAAAAAGCATGTTTTCGCTTAAGTATTTAAAATTTTCAAAAATTCTAAAATATTTTTTACTCTTTACGATATACATTACAATAATTCCTTTAAATAATATATTTTTTCATGATTTATTCAGCTGAAATTGTTTCACAGTTAACATTTTCACGACTGAAAATGAGAAGGATAAGAAAATTTTAACACACAAAATACAGAATTTTTTATTTAAAGGAGAAATAAAATGAGTAATGAAATTTGTTTTGTGCAAGCTGATTTCTAATGATTTTACAGTTATTTTCTGTTATATTTTCACTAATGAAAACAATTTCTGTTATTAAAAGTTCTAGGTACTAAAGTATATTCAATCATAAAATTCTCTAGTGGGCCATGCCATGGTCAATAATTTAAGATGCCAACTTTCCGGAGCAGTAGCTTATAGAAAAAACCTTGTGCTCAAATTTAAGGTGAAAACTGATTTTATATAGTAAAGTTATTTACATTAGTTTTAAAGGTACATTCGCTTTGTCTTGCAAGACAAAATCCAATCTTATGTATAGAGTCTTAAAATCTAAACAAATAAGCTGTGCAGTGTTTAAAACTTCCCTTTTAATAACGCAGTTAATATTGAAATTGGAACTTGTTTAATCAACTTTCAACATATTTTCAGTAAGCGACGAATAGATAAAAGCGTAAACATGTTCAACACAGTAATTAAAAAATATCAAAAATCAAAAAAAAAAAAACAATTATTGTTATTTTAAAAAAATTAAATATGGAATTGGATTGAAAAAGTGAGATTCGAAGACACGTTTTTTTCAACTCTAGCGGTTATGCATACATGAAATTTAAAAAAAAAATGGCTTCCATTCTTGAAGTTTAAAAATTTATGGAATGGTCATCCCTTAAATTATAAACGCTTAAAATTATTTCAGTTAGTCAACTTTACAGTGGATTTAGCACTGCCTTATTTGTGCTAAATCCACTGTACACACTCAATTAATTAAAAATTCTGTAAAATCTTGCATTAATCCATTACTGAAGTTTTAAGTTAACTGAAGACCAACATCCTGGTCAGTTATTTTCGCATCCCGTCCAGCTGTTCATTTTAAGACGATAATTCGGTGCACAAACAGAAAAAGAATTTTATTTACACAGATCAGAGTTTGCCAACCTGTGTGGGGCGCGGAAAATAATAATGTCGGGCATAAAAGTATAAAAAATAAACCATAAGAATATCATAGAAACGTTTACTCTATAATTTATAAAAATTATTATAATTCATACCATCTCGTAAAGTCTCATTTCTTTCATGGCGCGGCTTCTAAAAATTGTTTGTGATTGTAGAGTCTTTGCTTATAGCAGTCATGTTGGTTAACCATTTTTATTAAGCAATTGATCAATGGTTAAGAACCTGTGCATGTTAAATTCTAAAGCAAAACACACAAGCAATGATGTGTGTTCTACAAATGACAGATGATTTTGCGCAAAACGTTGAAAATCCGTTATCAATCTATTAATGCGCCCTCTGTTGACTATTTAAGCTCCTAAAATAGCTCGATACTTTCCGGGCAAAATTTCGGCTGTTTTTAAGTTTTTCACTGAAATTGCCAAAAATCAGTCGATTTTCAAACATTGACGGGAAATTGGGAGTAACGATAAAGGCACCTGAAGCTCACCAAACATGTGGATAATAACTGCGATTTCTTCAACGCAAAAAAGAGCTAAATAATGCTCACCTGTCATCAACACAATTTAATTATTTGGTTTAAATTAATTTTTTGTCACGTTTTTTATAAAAATTAAATTCAATTAAACAGAATAAAAATGAATATGAGCTAGTTTCATTTCTATTAAATTAATTAACATATACGATTTAAGTCCAGGAAAAACAATATATTTAAATTTATTTTGAACTAAAATATTTGATAAAGTTTTAAATTGATTTTACTTGACGGAATGAGACAATTTGTTAACAATTCTTATTGGAATCGTCCACAGGAGGACTCATCAGAAAGTGCATTTGGAGGCCCGAGATGAGAATTGAACTCACGAACATTGAATAGAAAATAATAATTAAAGATATCTGATGCTTTACATATATTCTCTATTCTAAGTATCAGAAGTAGAGACAGCAGTTTTATAAAAGAGGAAATGCCTCCGTTCGGGAAGAGAACAGAGTTCCTGAATGGAGTAGATCATGACATAAGTAACTATAGATTCACATCCCTATTAATGCCATTTAAATAAGGTTCAGATGCTAATATCAAAATTCGGAATTGAATCATAACTTATGTTTTAAGTTAGTCAGAGATAAACATCGAAATACATAAGATTCATCCCTTTGCATGCAGCTGTTATCCAACCTGGACCAACATAATAAGAACAATCCGGATTCATTTATATAGAGAAATATATTCTAAGATCAGATATGAAAAATGAAATGGCTATTAGGTAGTTAAAACGAGGGAACACAATTTTCAAAGTTATTTACTTTTTAACAAATTAAGAGATATTACCTTTCCTTTAATTAAAAAATTTAAAACGATAACATGAAACAGAACATTTTAATTGAAAACCAGATATTTCTATTTAAATCATTACTCATATTAGTGAAAGAGCTGCCAATGATAAATTAAGCGCATACAGTAATAAAGCTGAAAAACAGCGTACGTCGTCAATTAACACCTGCCACTGCTGTTTTCCATGGGATTTTATTCATAAATAGCGTACTTAAGTATATCATAAATTGGAAAAAATCAAAATTTTCCACTATTGCACTCTCAGGCAAATTATCATTCATAAAAGAGAAACAAAAGTATTGCGATATTAATAGCGACATCAAAAGAATTTACTATTTAAATTTGCGCAGAGAACAAGAGCCCAACAGATGACAGCTATTGAGACGCATCATTAATCAGAGAAATTTTCACTGATCATCTCTCTCTCTGTTTCTGAATAAAAAAACGTTCTCTTCACAGACCTCTCATTCAACGGAGTGGTATTTATCGAATGTGTGGGTGACTCATTACAAAGCACATTTGCGAAGGACGGCTCATCGTTGAGATTTAAAAATCCTATATATTTTGGCTTTAAGTTGAACTTCTGAACATAGTTGACAATAATCAAATATCTGAAAATATTCAAGTACTTCTTTTTTAATATTGATACGTTTAAAGCACAAAAACAGGCTTCTCCCGCCATTTAACAAATACAAGATGATAATATACCGAGTTTAAACATGATCAGTAAAGCGACTTGACGACTGCTAAATTTAAATATTGTGAAACATTTAATTAACAGCCGCATACAATATTATGAAATAAAACTTCCTTATATAATGAGTCATATTTATGTGTCGCTAATGGGGAATTATAAAATCTCCGAAGAATAAACTTAACCAATCTGCTTTCCGGATACAGAAATGCAATATTCAGGCTGGAATCGAATCTAGAAGCTACCATTTTCAATACATGAGTCATCATTTAGTGGTAATGAACTCAGTTAGGACAGGCTTTTGACACAGCAAACTGGATTTCTTAACAGCTGAAAGCTAGTGCAAAGTTTTATATCTCCCAAGTTATTTTTTTCTTTCCAGCAGGTGTTGTTCTCAAAGGTCGCAAGGTGTCTGAGCACACAGCCATGATAGCAGAATTCATTCATCCACGGTTGAAGAACAAGAGATGGGTTGCATTTTTGATTTCTACATGTTTTTTTAAGGGTAATTGCTCAAGTTCTTCCAGTTTTCCTCTTATGGGTAAATCAATAGGACTTACAAGGAATTAAAACTTTTCCAAATAGAAATCTGGGTGGATTCTTACGCATCTTACAGCAGTTATCACATGTTAGACTGTTTTTTATAGGGAGCATAACAGCTGACATCGACGGTTTACTTTGGTCTAGTTATATAAAACCATACTTTTCAAAAAAAAAAAAATCCACGTAGTGTACATGGAAAAGCACGAATTCATTAAAATTTTTATGTTTTAATACTGATGATTTCACTCAAGTAGTAATATCAAGAACTTTGCTCATAATATCAAGGTGAAAAAACTTTCTTATTAGAAAGACAACATATTCGACACTTGTCTCAAAAAATACCGCCATATTTAAGTTATGTTTTAAGTCATGACAACTAAAACACATAAAA
This sequence comes from Latrodectus hesperus, assembly GCA_037975125.1. NCBI lineage: Eukaryota > Metazoa > Arthropoda > Arachnida > Araneae > Theridiidae > Latrodectus > Latrodectus hesperus. Next base: position 101,386,939 of record CM075855.1, read on the forward strand.
TAGGTCGTGATAACCATTTTCTCCAAGCTAAATACTTTTGGTGATGGCAGCCCTAAAGTGAAGGCCTTCTACTTGGTCCTAATTCTTTAATTGAGGTGATCTACTTTCAGTGTAATGATAGCACATACACGAATAGAGCCTTTCATAGAAATTGCCGTTGAAATGTGACAACCGACATATGCAAATGATCTATTTTTGTCAGTACCAGAAATGCCCCGACATTAGAAAAAGTTCCCCCCTCCCACATGGACACTACAATGGTGGGTTGGTTTGTTTGTCGCTCAACGGTCATTTCTTGCACAAGAGGGCTAATTAGACCGGGACTTACGGTTTAAAGTGGATTCCGAACCACTACAAACATCCATGCCCAAGGTGGGATTCGAACCCACGAACTGTTGAACCGAAATCAAGAGCGCTAACCATTCGGCTGTCAGCTCGGCTACAATGGTGGGAAATACACCTATGGATTGCTGTACAGAAAGCCCTTCCTCCAACCATATACCTATTAATTTAGCAATAGCTTGGTATACATTTACGTACATTTAATATTGGTAGTATCCTATATTACTGAGTAGTAATGCGTTATAGACATGAATGCGCCAACTCACTTATCAAATTAATTATTAAGCATTGCAACAACAAAAACATCAGCCTGATCCATCGAACAAGAACAAAAAATAGCTGAAAACATTAACGCAGTTATATGAAAATAACAATGGTATTATTTCTCGTTATAAACAACAATAAGAATATTTAAACATTAAAATACAAATATACGATTATTATTACTCTCTCTCATTATTACCTATATATAATTTTAATAAAACAATTTTAATATTGTAATGAGGAAAGCTTTTAGTATCTCACGCACAATATTTCATTAAAAAAATTCAACTCTAAGTTAAAGTCTGATGTTACATTTATTAGCATCAAATTCACTTACTGTGTATGCTCAAATGTACTCATAGTTCGAGGTAGTGACATTATGAACTGATTTTTATGATATTGTTTGAATTACAGTTATAAGAGGATTCAAATGCAAGTTAGAAGCAAAATATCAAAAACTGTTCATTAAAATTATTAACGTTACAAACAAATATTCATTCCCAAATTTAAATATTTTGTGTAGTGTATGATTAAAGCTCCAGTTTGAAATGAAAATAAAAATGAAGTGAACGTTATCCAATTTCTTTGTATGTTGGAAACTTAATTACAGGTCACTGAATAATTTTCGAAAAATCTCAAAAGGTCCCCTGTAATGATTTATTAAATTTAAGAATCTGAATTATTTCATCAAAATATAATAAAAATTGAGTATTGTTCCCAATATATTTCTGACGCAAGTAACTTTCACGTTCTAAACTGACTCTAAGAATATCCAAGTGAAATAGAGACGTGTCGAAGTATTTTGTGAAAATATTTAATCGCAACAATTCCTCAATCAGCAGTTACAGTAACTTAGCCCATGCTTTCATATATGCAAGAAACTTTCGTTATTCCGATATATTCCCAATTTATATTAAAACAAAACACGTAATTCTGAGCAACAATGAAGGGTAAAATTCGACTGTCCCATGGAAGGTTTTGTTCTGTTTCATTGTCACGTTTACAAGCACGGAGCAATTCAATAAAATGCTTAGCATAAGGAATATTTCAATATATTTACGCCAGGAATCGAAATTTTAAACTGTTGAACATTTAGTTCTGATCAGTAATCATTTCTGAGCGAATCAAACTATGTAACTAAACCGATTGATAACTAGTGACTGTTGCAGAGTTGACAGAGCTTCCCCTCAATCCTTGGAATATGCTTTCTATCTTTCCTTTAGATTTTTCACAAATAGAAAATCAATCATGATCAATGAGGGGAGATTGATTCATCATTTCCAGTCTCTATAACCAATGAGCCGCGGCATCGCGTTGAATGCGCATGAACAGCTGTATCTAAACATGCTGTTTATCTGTTTAAGCAAAAGCTCAGGGGCTTAAGTGCTGTTATTGCTGCCAGTTGTAGTTAGTTATTCTATATATTAATGCCTCGACATTCATGAACGATTATAAATTTCAACGAAAATTTTTTTGTTGTTTTTAATAAATTATATTTGACAATTTAATATAATTATGCCATCTACGTTTTGCTAAAGTGAAGTAATTTTAATATGCAGTAGTACAGACAAAATAAATTAGGCAGTATCCGCGAAATTAAATGGCGTGGCCACTGCGAGTAAACCAAAAAAGTATGAATATAAAAGAAAAAACTGAACACAATATATATATATACATACAGTATGTATATTTATCAAATTTAAACAAAATTTAAATAATGGAAATAGTTTTGTTAAATCAACCTATTGAATACAATACTAACTTTTCTAATATTTTTTCAATTTACCCATACACTAAAGTCAATTTTTTGCCCAAAAACTCAAGTGTCAGCGCAGATACCCATACTTTTTCGATATACACCAACCTACTTTAATATGACGCATAAAATTTGCTCAAATTTTTAACAGCAACTAAAAATAGCTTATTCGCACAAGTTTCACTTTGTAAATAACTTAAAATCTTACGAAATAACTAAGAAATACTTTGAAGGAGGTTTTAATTAGTACATTTAAAAATTTAATACGCGTAATATATTTCCTAAATCACTTTTTATTTAGCTGACTCGTCACTTATGCAGATCGGCGATGAATAAAATGCAATAACACTTGGTCCTTTCCACACACACAAGCAGTTATATGTACGAACTCCCAAATAAAGCACGAGACTAGTGCAGCCGCCAACTGCCTCGTTAGCAAAAGAGAAGCGCGTTTCCGATAAACCTGAACTGCATATGTTTCTCAATGTTTATTTATATGATCAATGCATTTGCTAAGCAAGAATTTCAGTTCAATATGCTATTGAGTATCTTATTCACATGGAAATTTTCTTTGTTCTACGGTTGAATTATGCACTTATGGAATTCAAAATATATATAATTGGCTGATGCAATACATGAGATGAAATATATATCAAATATCGAAAAAACGCAGTGAGCGATCGTACCTAATTTTTTATTAATAACTTCAATTTTATACTGATTTAGTTGAAATTTTCATTTACCGCACAAAACATTATACAAATAAAACATCACACAAAAACAGGTTTGAGAATAATTTGTATAAACCCCGCAGTCTTAATTAAAACGAAATAGAGCGAAACTTCCACCCACAATGAGCTTCACATGTGTGTGGTGTCAGTTAATTATTAAACGTAATGTTTTAATTAGAAAATATATGTGCTTCATATTGCTTTACCTCACAATTGCTGACTACTTTACCATTATGTTACTAATTATTAAACTCAATTGTTACATATATATATATGACTTTAAACTTTTCTTAATTACTTCTGTAGTATATAGATACAGCATAAAATTATATTACCAACTTATAAATGAAGAAAGAAATTTCTAATTCAACACAGCCTACAAAATCATCACACACACACAATTCAAACAAAACAACTATATTTTAAAAAAAATCTTGCCTCTTCTAAAAAACTTTAAGTTAGAAATATAAATTTTAATATTCCTTACATTACCAATTTATCCTAAATTTCATAAAAATTCAGTATACTACATACAGATGTTAAGATAAATTTTCCTATCATTTCAATATTATTTTACATAATATTACTGATTCTAATAAAAAGTAATAAACCCATTATTGAATTTGTTTCTTCTCATAAAATTAATGATAATTCTGAGGACTTCGAAGATCTATTCACCAGCATTCCACTCTAAACTTTTTGATGTTATGTGATTTTAGATTTTAGTTCAGTATTAAATATTGATTTAAATTTTTGGAAAGATCTTTGTACATTTTGTGTATACAATTATCATATTTTTTTATGGTGAAAGACTTTATTTACAAATTAATGGTATCGATCAAGGTCAAAAATTCTCAAGCCTTTCAGCAAATTCATTTTTACATTATGAAAAATATTTTATTATACAGATGCCTTTTGCATATAGATATATTGATGACATCATAATTTCTAATATTTTAGAATTTGACAAAATTTACAAAATTATCTATCCTGAGAAACTAAAAGTAACTATAACAAATAGACATAATTTAAAAACTGAATTTTTGGACATTTTGATAACAGTAAAAGAAAATTATACATACGCTGACATTTATGATAAAACCAATAATTTTAATATTTCAAAGTAAAAAAGCAAATTTTTTGAAACTTAAATATTTCAATTAATAAAAATGTTATTTTCAATCAACTAAATAGAATTTATAATATATGTAATAATTTTAATAATATCAATAAGCAAATGAAAAGAATAGAAAACATTTTAACTCTAATAATAATATTCCACTTAATTTTATGGAATACTATTTGGCTAGTAGAGCATTGCTTATCAGAGTGAAGTAAAGCATAGTTATACTACAGAAGGGTCGCCAAAACCTTAAAGTTTTAAGAGGTTGAATTGCCAACAGTGTTTACACTCTTAGTCCTTAAATTTATGTATAAGGTTTCCTCAATATATTTGTGTTTATTCGCAATTATTGCGGGGTTTGGAATTTGATTTTGACTACTATAAATTTAAGTGTATTTTGGCAATTTTGGATTTACTATTGTATTTTGGCATAACATTTGTAAATTCATTTTTAGTCTGGCTTCGGGGTACAGTTAATTAAGACACTTGTCTGAAGCCACTGCAAAAAAGCCCTAATTTCTGCCAATGTGGTCTGCAACCCCTTAAAGAAGCTAGAAATATTGGTTCTTCATTTCACTTTTATGTTTCTTTTAAATTTTGAACTATCTGTTGAGTGTATTTTCCACCAGTGCTCTATATTTCGTATTTTCACTTTATTCTTCAACAGGCATTTGATTCATTTTATAAAAAATTTATGATTAATTACATTTCAGTAATTATTCTATTTAAGCATAAATTGAAATATATATATATATGGTGGATGAACCACTTAATAGCCGACGTCACCATATCAAGTGCCCACTTGAGAAGGGGCTCGAGAAGCGCAACAACTCCCCCAGAGAGCGGGAGTAACCGAAAAGACGGTGATGATAAAAGACGTTGGTTTGATAGCAGCAAGACGACTGCTCTCCCCCCCCCCAAAAAAAAACTGAAAGTCCTTTCATGTTATTACCACATTAAGATTAATTGTAAATATCCCAAACTTGTATATATTTGTTTTTGTAAATATGTGTTAATTAAATATTAGGATAAATAAGAATTGTCAATTAATTAATTTACGCCTTGGCCACTCCCCATCCCACAAAACTCAGAAGTGGGATTGAAATGATTATCGCATCAGATAGTTGGAAGGATTTACATTAGAGAAAGACGTTTAACGATCGGTTTGGAACCAGAGAAAGACATGGATCCTCATCGAACATCTTTAATTACGTGGACATTTTTCATGGTACAAGATATTAAACGATATAAAAGAAATAAGCATTGCGTTTAAAAATTTTAGAGCAGCAAAAATCAAAATTTTGCATATTGATTTTTTATCATGATGGAAAAAGATTAAATCGTAAAAGAATTAGAAATTTTGATGGTTTTGATTTCGATATTGAAAGTAATGAGTATCGAGACAAATTAAAAATTATAAACAATGAGTTTTCGTTTGGCGAACTTATAACTGCATTGAACATTTTAAATATATCATTTCAAGGATCTGAAGCAGAACTTAAGAAAGAATTTTGTTATGTGACCTTGATGAATGATCTGTTGAAGCAGAGTCAACAAATTTCGAAAATTAACAAAATTTTTCAATTCAAGTAAGAAACAAACTAATCACCAGTTTTTCAATTTCCAAAATTACTAGTACTTTGTACTTATCTAAATTTCAAGACATGTAAAGAACTAATTACATTTTATTCCTATAAACTTCTAAATTTCATTAACTATAATCAATTTCTGTTCGTAAATTATGTAAATATTTCAGCCATCCTTACTTAAATTTATTTAGATCCTGTTAACATTTATTTTTCTGTTTCACTTGATCCTATGTTATTAATTCTGTTATTTCAAACTTGTATTCCGAACTGTGATACAGTGGTCTACTGCGTAGATCACTGTAGGCTTGAAAGCCCCACCGTTGTAAAGCATTCGTCTCTCAAACAATGTGTCGAGCGTTCTGGAGAACCTCTTAAGGCTCCCAGATTACAGTTCCCAGCTCCGTGCAGGGTGTCCGACATTCTAGACTGAAGTAGAGGCACAACCTGATAGCCAATAGGAATAGAACAGGACCTCTTCTTCTCGTTGTCTGTCTGTTATGTGACCTTGAACTCTTAGCTCAAAATACTAAAGAGGATTCGGAATCTGCAGACTCAGAAAGTGAAGTGGAGTACGAAAGAAGAGAAATGATATTTCAATGCAATGTAAGTAAAAATAAAAGTGCTACTCACTATTCTAAACTGAAAGATGTTTGTGAAAATGACTTTTATGCACATCAAATGTTAATATTAATTATGAAGATATCGAAAGTACTATTACTTAATTTAATGCAGAATCACATGAAAATATAATTAATTGGCTAGATCATTTTGAGGATATGTCGAAATTATTTAATTTATCAGACTTACAAAAATTTAAAATTGCTAAAAGATCGTTGGGAGGAAATGCTCTATTATTCGTTCGAACAGAACCACAATAATTCTTGGCGAAAATTGAGACGAGTCTTGATTGACGAATTTTCGTTTGAAATAAACTCATCTAAGTTTATGATCTTTACGTAAAAGAAAAATGCGTGATTCTGATATTGTTCAGGGGTATTTTTTAAAAATGAAGGAGTTGTGTAATTGCGGGGTAAAATTGAAGAATCTGCTTTAATGCATTATGTTATTAACGGAATAAATGATAGAGAAGAAAGCAGAATTGTTTTGTATGGATGTAAGAATTTAAGGGCATTTAAAGAAAAACTCAAATTTTATGAAGTAGTAAAAAGTGATTCTGTTAAAAGTAAAAATGCTTTCGATAAAACGAAAACAAAATGTAGTTCTTATAATAAATTTAATAATTCTGATAAAACGAAATCAAAATATGAATATAGTAATAGAGTTAATTTTAAAAACGAAAGTGTAAAATAAGGTATAATGATGGTTTGGGAAAAATGAAATACAGTGATTTTGATGATCGTAAAATAAAGTTTGTTTTAATTGTAGTGAAAAAATCATATTTCTAAATTTTGTGAACTTAAAGAGAAGGGTGTTAAATGTTTTCGATGTAATAAATTTGGACATAAAGCTTAATTGTGTCCAGAAACTAATTCTAAACTTCAGCAATGAATGTTAATGTAAATAGCAACAATGAATATTAATGTAAAATTAATATATACTGATGTAATTATTAACAATTTAAATGCTATTGCATTAATAGATACTGGAAACCAAGTAACTTTGATTCGTAAATCTGTCTTTGATAAATTAAATGCTGTAGAGTTATTTCCGTTCAGTTCTTCTCTAATTGGTTTTGATAAATAAGTAGTAAAGCCGTCAAGCTATTTTAAGGGAAATATTAAAATAGATGATTTTAAGTGTGAAGAAGATATTTATGTGGTTGAAAATAATAGTATGTCTTATGATGTCATCATAGGAATGAATGTACTAATGCAGGGTGAATTAATGAAAACGGAATTAAGATAAAAAAATAAATACCAATGTGTAAAAGAAATAAATACTTTATCAATTCTACCAATTGATTTAACTTTTAATGAAGTTGAACTGAACCTAATATTTCAAAAATTTTTAAATATAAGGTGCAACAAATAGTTTCGAGTTATGTACCACGTAAAACAAAATCAACTAATGTTCAATTAGATATTTTGTTAAAAAGTAATGAGCCTATATCTCATCAACCCCGTAGATTACCATTTTCAGAGATTGTTGAAACTCAAATAGAGGAATTGTTAGAACAAGGTATAATAGATCCCAGTTCTTCAGAGTCCAGTCTTCCTCAGAGAGAAACGAAGGCAGACTGCTCCTTTCATCTTATTACCACATTAACTCTAAATATCCCAAACTTGTTTATATTTGTATTTTTAAATATGTCTTAATTAAATATTAGGCTATATAAGAATTGTTAATTAAATTACGCCTTATCCACTCCGCGGCTCCCCCATATATATATATATATATATATATATATATATGTGTGTGTGTGTGTGTGTGTAAACAGAACATTCAATGCTGTTATATAATTAACGGTAAGCAAAAATGGTATGGAGATCCTTAACTACCCATAATTTTCGGAATTTTAATACTTTAGTAAGTATTCCGATATCTCGTTTTACAACATATCCCAGTCAAGTTGTTCTTACTTACATACTCAAAAAATTAAGATTACTGAGCCAGAGCTGATTATTAATTTCAAATTTATGTATAATCATCTTCTCTCTGATACTAAAGGATATCTTTGTTTCAGACACACACACAAAAATTTGTCACTCAGTCAAGTTTTACATACTAGAGCATATTCAATTTAAAATTACAGCTTAATGCGGATAACAAATTATTAAATAATATACACGCTAGACGTAGTAATCAAACTCAGGAACTAATGAAATGGAGGCCAAAAAGATTTAATTTAATTCTATCCAAGAATAATTTATTGAATACACAACGTCTGCAGAAGGATCAAACTCCTTGTCATTCAATATCATTGGTCTGCAAACACTTAGCATTGAAAATGTAAAAATAAAAGCGTATCTTTTATTTGTAGATAAATGTACGTTTTCGTTCCTTCAAAAGGATACATAGAGTTAAAAAATATAAAGTTAAAAGCCATGAAAATCATTTTTTAGAAAATTTTTAAAGTAAAAAAAAATAGTGACTAAAGCAACATCACTCTTCTCCTTCGATGATAAAAAAGTTATTAATAGATGTGTACTACTTTTAAAAAATACTGATTCACATTTTGAAGATAATTTTATCTAAAATAAAGTAGGATTTTCTTCTCCACATATACGTCAAACTCCTTCGGTTGTATTAAAAATAAAAAACATTTCTTTGAATAGAAAATTATATCATTTTTTAATTCAATCAGGGGTTAATACTTATTATATAAGCTATTTATAAAATGAAAAATATAGCACTTAAAAAAAGGCACATGCTTGCGACCAAGCCATTGAAACTACTTGCAGACAAGGAGTGAAAATTAGAAACTGGATATTTTTTCAATTTTCTTCCGTATTTGAAACTACACAAAATTATAAACTTTAGAAAAGTTCTATCTCTCTCTTTCTCTCTCTCTCTCTCATGCTATTAACATATAACTAACATTTCATTCGTTACTCAGATAATTGTAAAATCAAATTTAAATTCAGGATCTGAAATTGAATAAAATTTACAATATTTAGGAATTTGAATAAATTCCCACAGAGCTCAAGTTAATAACATTATTGGGAAAATTAAGTTAAATTTGTTGTTGCTTATGACACTTGGACAAGCAAAGCTCGCTATGCCGTTGGCAGTGCGAATTAAGTCAACAAGATGGGTCTTTCACTTGGATCAGTGCACCACGAAGGTGAACATACGTCTTTGCTCTTTAAGGTGCCTCGTAACATTGAACAACGGTCAGGTGACGAGGCCACACTTGAGCTGGCACCCTCCTCTCCACATCCACGCCACACCAGCGGAAGGACTTTGGACGTCACAAATTAACGTGGACACGTCCCCAACCCACGGAGTTCCAGCAACCCAGTGAAGGAGAGCACACCGTGGTCACCCTCCCAACCACTGCCCGCGGCAAATAATGCTTCACTTTGCTGAGCTTACGGGAAGCGCCGTGAAGCTACTGAGTTACTGGAGCTCTAAATTTTTTATTCAAGTAACATTCAAAAATTGTATTTTTTTTCAAAACAGTTTTTTTTTTTTTTTTTTTATAAATTACGTATAATCTGATATTTACAAAAACAATTTAGATTCGAAGCAATTACGGAAATCATTTTTGCTTACAAATGATCATTGCTGAAAAATATTTTACTTTTGATATATATTCTTTCAAAATCAACATAGTAAATTTCAAAAACAGATTTCAAAAATAAAATGTTAATTACCTCTTAAAGATTAATTATTTAAATGATATAAAAATAAATGACAAAAGCTACAATTGTTTACCTTGTACTAAATAGTTCACACTTTACCCTTCATCAGACATATGTTTTAATATTTTTAGTAGAATAAGAATTAAGATTCCTAATTTTCCAATGATATTAAACAATTAAGCAGAAGCAAGAATAACTTTCATACTAATTGATACTTTGATAATGATTTCTCCTCTAAACTTACCTTCTACAAAGATTAACTTTGATGTATCATTGTAGAAGGAAAGTTTGGAGGAGTAAGTCTAGAGTTTCAAAAGTGTCATTTTAGCCATAATTTAAAATTACGAGACTGCTAAAGATGTAAGTTTTTTATACATCAGAGGTATACATAGAAATATAAAATTCAATTTACCAATCGAGAAATCTAATGTTATTTCTCTTATAGTTGAAAACGCAATTCATTGTCTAAACATTTTCATACAAGTGAAAACTATTAAACTTGCTTTTCTTGCATGAAAAGATATTTATATGCACAACATTTGATTCCACACCTTTGTTTCTTTTACTTCAATAATAAACAAATTCTGATTTATATCATTTTTAGGTGACCTAAGTAAATTATTATTTCATGTAACTTAAGAATTATGTGATTCACATAAAACATAAATGTATTTTACATTTTTACACTTTAATAATTAAAAAAAGCAACAAAAATGTTTAAACGTAAAAAAAAAATGTAGATAAAAATGTTTTATGCCATTATCTATCAAGAGAGAAAACTATAATTTTAATCAAGTATGCTTTTAGAGAGAAATAATAAGTTAAAAACTGGGATTTATAACATTCCTCTCAAACACAAATTCACCACTTCTAAGAGCAGTTTTATAAAGAGACAGGGGAAATACCAATTTTATGACGTATCACATATACATAAAATATAATTTTATATAATGATATTAATTTATAAGAACTGTCATACAATTACACACATGTAAGTATCTTAACATTTTTTGTAGATTTTATAAGCAATCATTTAATTATTAAAATCAATTTAAATTTTCAAAAGTTATTTTAAATGATTTTTAATAAATTATTTAAAAGTTAAAAGATAAATTATCCCTGTTTATCACAAAAAATGATTTCTAGAATAATTAATGAAGAAATTGAGAATTTTAGACGAATTCGAGAGTTTTAATTTAATATAATTAACGCTAATAAGTAATCAGTTTATATAAAAAACATTAATAACTACTAAATTTAATATAATTAATTTAGTAATTATGAATCAACTAAGTAAATCAAGAAGCGTAGATTTAATTTCACACGTGCGAATAAAATGCCCTTTCTTTATTAAAAAATTTGTCAATAATTCATTTAATATACATTTTGGTATGGATTATTAGAGCAATGAGATTTACAGTAAAGAGTACAGATTATTTACAATATAGGAGATTTTAAATTATTAAAATATTTTCATTTTATTACAATACTCACCATTTTTCGGTTGACTTCGAAAGAAATTCAGTAATATATATCTCGAGTCCACAAGCTTTCAAGTACATATTCACCAGCACTTAGCTTACAGCGTTAAAGGGTTGCCAGTGAAAGTAAAATGAAAATGATGGCATGAAATATCCCCTTTAAGAGATTACTTGCCAAATCTTGCGTCCTTTGCTTTGATTGTAATGTTGCCAAACGGATATTCCCTTTTGATAACTAGCTTTGTTTACATTTTGCAATCTCGCCAAATCTCGATCTCTTCTTGCCAAACCCAAGCGATTTACTAAAGTTGTAGTTTTGGAGGATGTTAAAATCGAAGCGGGGCCTATGACGTCTTCGCAATCACATCTCAGCTCTCTCTGATGTTTCCTGCTTTCCGATTCTTAATTTTTTATTAGACTAGTTTTTAATTGCGCCAATAAATAAAACAAAATCAAGTGATGAATTTTCTACACTCTATTTCACAACATTTCAATTATATTTAAATTCCAAAAGTTTATTTGAATTCTTAAACATTATATAAACATACGCGAAATATCATAGTATGTTCTGCATATTTTTTGTTATATAATATATATTATTGTTAAATATTATTTCAAGCATACAATAATGTAATTTGGTATATCATGATATATAGAGCAGATTAGAAATATATCATGAAATGAAAGGTTAAATACACAAATATAAATAAAGTAAATGATTAGCAATCCACTCACCACACAAAAATATATACAGTACCTAGTACATATTTAACACTGATATAGAAAAATTTACGTTAAAAAATTCTAATTCATTTTCGATATCAATGGAATATTTTTTAATAAAAGGAGTGCTTTTATAATAAATTTAAGAACTAAAAAAAATAATTTAAATTTTATAAAGGAGTTTCAAAAACAATTCATAATAATTCCCTGGATAAAACCTCAAACAATCATGCATTTTTTTATAAAAAATATTTATTCATAACTTCAATTAAAGAAATAAATTCAAAAAACCTCAAATTATTCCGCTAAAATAACTATATTTACAAAAAAATTTCCAGTATTTCCTAAAATAACTTAATACCAAAAATATTATGTATATAACTTTGATATTCCTTATATTTATCCAAATTCAAAATTTCATAAAGAAGCCAATAAAATTTCAATATAGTACCTGTGGTTGTAATCGAGTATATGGATAAATTTGGTATTTTTTTCATATTATTTAAATATCTCTTAAAAATATTATAAAATCAAAGAATACATGGATAATTAATAAGAAACCAATAATTAATTTTGAGTTGGATAATTACTAATAAGAAACAAATAAATTTCTTTTATATCTACTAATAAAATGCATGATATTTGTTCATGTGACTTTTTTAAAGTTTGGTTACATTTGAAAACCATTTGGCTTCAGTTTTTGCCTTGTAAACCACATAATCATGTCATGAAAACATTTAGTGTTACCGATGTTCATGGCAGTTACTCCTTTTGCACAAAATTGAGATTGAGGAAAAAGCTGTTCTCATTTCATGAAAGAATTATACATGCACTGTATTCAAAATGGAATGCTTAATTATTTAAATATGTTCCCGTTAAATTTCTTTACCAGTTACATACAATACAACGTAATTATATAGTATTTTCAGGTGGAACAAGAAAATTTCACCCAAGGTATATCTCATTACTTGAGTGTAGTTACTATTATTTGTGAATTTTTATGGTATTTTGTAATAAAAATATGCCAACGAATGAATTCAAAAGTTGTATGAAGGAGGCAAGTAAAACCAACACATCGTAATATTGTTAAACAGGGCTTCCCAACGTGTGTTCCTCGGACACCTTAGGGGTCTACCGGCTCTTTCTAGGAGGCCCGTGGCCATTTTTGAACAGCGGCTGCAGTTACCAAGTGTTGAGCCGCAGCTAGTTTAGTGCAAGTGGATGTGCCCACCCTACTCGATTTTCTGTAAACTCCGGAGATCGCGTGCACGTTCCTCGATGCGTAGAAACATTTAACGCATGATCTTTGGAAATGGCACGAGCGCAGCCCACCAATCACAGTTCTCACTGACTCGTACGCCCTCTTGCGGTGGTGGGTGCGGTGGAAAGTCGCCCGCTTTTTCTAGTTTTTCTAGAGAATTTTCTCAGTGATGAACTTCCTTCGTGGGTGCACCATTTAATTTTTGCACAATTTATCACTTCCAGCATGGATCAGTGGCTGAAATCGGGATCACTGAAGAAGCCTTCACAGCATGAAAAGCTTGAAATGAATGACAAGGAGGACGGAATCATTATGCGAAAACTCTGCAAGTTCTCGACTAGTTGCAGTGCCCAGCGGAAGTGGAATAACTAAAAAAAACATAGGTACAACGAAAGTTATTTTTAAGAATAATCTTTATCCAGACAGAAGAGGGTAAAGCTCAGTGTGTAATTTACGCACGAGTCCATCCGAACAGTTCGATGGTTCCATTTAAATTGCGTCGTCATGAAATGAATACTTTACTGCAAGGGAAACCGTCACAGCAAATGAAAAAATTATTGCGCTCAAGAGAAAAATCAATTTTTAGGCAGAGAGTATTGAGGACGTCGAGTGTTTCCCCCTTCTCAAAGAATTTTTGAAAAACAAGACATTGCAGCTTGCGAACAATTTGTTTCATGAAATCCTCGAACACATCCGAAGCTTGACGTCATCGTTGGATCATTATTTCCCGACAGCTTAAGATGAGAAGCTGTAGCAATACGAATGGGTGGTCAACTAATTCGCTGTATGCAAAAAGTCGAACATTCTATTGGCGAATGAACATGAATTGTTGATAGAAATGTCAACTGATTAAAATTTGAATTTTATTTTCTATAGTGATGGTTACTCACAATTTTGGATACGTTTGGAAAGCACAATATTTTCCCCCAGACGTGTCAAACTTAATTTTTCAGTATTATTAAATTTAGAAAGTGTAGGCGAACAGATTCAAATAAAAATTATACCGAATTGCTATAACATTTTATTTACATAGCATATAATATACGGTTATTAAAAATCATATCAAAGATATAAAAGAAGGTAATTATTTTGAGCTCGAGGATCCAGATATCAGACTTCTCTTGTGTTTGACAAGCTCATTGATGTTAGGTATCATATTCGTTGTAGTTATTTTTAAAATAATTGACTGGAGGTGTTCATTCATAAGTCTTGTGTGATGTTTGCTTTCATTTATTTTCATGATGGAAAAAAAAAAAAACTGCTCACATAAATAGGTGCTACGAAACATGCACACAATGCGTGCTGCATGCCTTTTAGTTCCGGGTATTAATTCAAACCCTTGAAATAATTTGTATAAATTGTAAGAGCGTTTATCTCTTTAAATCTTTGTTTCAAAATACGATCCGATTGAAGTTTTGTCGTCTACATTTGCAAATGAACTCGTGTCGGTGAAGCTTCAAAATTGAATGGATTGTTGAAAATTGGGAATTCCATTTCCTTCATTTTGTTGAAGTCTTCAAATACATTTGTGGAATGTAGAATTCCGTGATCAAATTTTGCAGAAATTGAGAATATTGATCCGATTCTTTTTGCTTCACAGTGCCAACTGATTTTAAATAAGGAAAATGGTCCAAAGTTTGATTTTTTACCAAATTTTCTCACGGCCTCAACGTGGTTTCAAAGGCTTGAATGCATGAATACATTTGAGAGACAATCAGATTTTTACCTATTAATTGTACATTCAGATCAGACAAGTGTTTTTTCATATCTACGAAAAAGGCACAATGAACCTATTAGTCATTGTCATAATCAATTGGGTTGCCTTTTTCTAACTTTAACGCTTGAATAGATTCACGTAATGCGAAAAATCTTTCTAAAACTACTCCTTGACGTAACTAACGAACTTAATTAAATAAAGGACACCAAAAAACTTTTCGTAGAAATCTTGTCAAAACTATCTGAACTGTCGGTGATTTAGTCCTCTGCTTCTTATAAAATTTACTATTTTAATTTTAGGTTGTACGACATGGTCCATTTTTAAATGTTTGGAGGCCAATGATTCCTGATTAATTATACAATGAAATCCCACAAAATTCCCAGATGTTTTCTGATTTAATGTTTTTACAACGCCCGAATGTTTGTCAGATATGGTAGGGATGCCATCCATATTTGTGCTGCTAAGTATATTCCAGTCGAGTTCATATTCTGCTATCAAACGCATAATTGCAGAATAAATATCATTTGCTGTTGTAGTGTCTGTCAGTGGAACGCACTTTAATATTTCTTCAGTTATTTTAAAGTTTCTGTTAATACCTCATATCAAAACAGCAAGTTGAGCTGCATCAACAGTATCAGTGCTCTCGTCAACAGCCAATGAAAAGTTTGTAAATTCTTTAATTTTCTCCCTCAGTTGAAAAATCAAATTTTTATATAAATAATTTATTCTTGAAGTAACAGTGTTCTTTCACAGCGAAATATTTTTAATTATTGACTTTTGAAATAACAATGAAACATCTTCAGATTTCAACATAACAGTCTTTAATAAAATCATCATCAATGAAAGGTTTTGATCTCTTCGTGATTTCTAATGCAATAATAAAACTTGATTTCAGGGCATCTTTCTCATTATTAGCTTTAGTAAACATTAATTGTTAACCATTAAATTTAGATTTTAAAGAAGAAAATGTGTCCATTCTTATTTTTTCAGCGTAACAATCGAATTTTGATTCATGATTCATATCATAGTGTCTCTTCCATCAGGAAAAGGAAACATGCACGGAACAGATCGTGATCATTCTCTGTTTATGAGGCTTTCACATTTCCTTCTGATCTCCTTGGAACTTTTCATTTGCCACTTTCATTTTTGACGGCAGTTAAAAGGAAGGCGAAACAAATCCAGGATGTCATCCCAACAAAAGAAACAGGCGAGAGTGTATATAAATATCCTCAAGCGTGCTCACATAGTGGTGAAGTGGGTGGAGGGAACTTTCAGTACCAACGGTAAAAAAAGGAGTAATGATATATTTTGCTTTAACTTTACGGACCAATTTCCTATGCCGCACCCTGCTGCGAAAGAATCAACCAAACTTCCAAAAGATGAACAATATCACCTCGCATGGTCCCAAGCATCCATAAAACACAACCTTAAATCTCAAAAACTAGCCTCATGGCAAACCGCATGGACAATAACACACCAGGAAAGAACAACTAACAAAATCATTCCAGAAGTCTCCGAGCCACACCTACTGGATAACCCGTATATAAATTACTTCGTAACAGAACATGGTCCATTCCCAACTTACTTTAAAAAAATAAATCGAACATCTTCATCTCTCTGTCTCTGTGGCAGAGAAGGCAATAATTTCCACAACATTACAGAATGCAGCTACTCCACACAGCATCATTTCAAATGCCCTCAAAACCTTAACTACACAGATTTTCTTCGATTCTGTCTTCTTTCAACTCCCCACAAGAAAAAATTAACAGTAATCGCTAAGCTCCTCACAGAAAAAGGTCTCGGATCTGTGCAAGAACAGGAATCCTCAGATCGCCAGACGATTCATCAGACTCAGACTTTAAACCTCCTTTGTTTAAACAAATTTGAAATTTTAGTTAGATTTCATTACTGAAATCACTTTTTTTTCCCTACCAATCACAGACTCAAGGACTTTGCAGCCACACAAAAGTTTCATTCTCCATTTGTATATAACTTTTCATTGTCTCATTTACTTGTACTTTTTAAAAATTCCTATCTTTAAATATTTTTTTAAATTTCAATCATTCATCCTTATGTTGTCATGCCTGCCTGATACAAAATTGTAATGTTTTGGACACTGCGAGATCCAGTACAAGACTTTAAGGCCCCACCATTGTAAATCCTTCATTTTCAACAGCATGCTGGCACAGTTTGGGGACAACCTTTTAACCCCTGGAAGGTGCTGCATGCTCACGATGGTGATGAGTGGACTAAACCCGATAACCGATTGGTACAGGACGGGGTTCACTCCCATCTCTTCTGTATGTATGTGCCACACCCTGTCTGTTGATTTTAGAGTGAAGATCGGATGTTATGATAACCGAGGATACTTACAGCCAATTGATGTCTGGTCGAGGAAGTGTATTCCAATGTACGCAATGCTAATAAAACTTCACTTGACTTTTCGATCTTTAAGTGTTCATAGTCTTTCTTAATGACATTTTTTCAGATATGTCTGGTATCGAACTCACCACTTTATAGAACTAAGGGTAACGTTTTTTGCTATTAATCAACAGTGGCCCGTACCCAATGGTGTTCCAAAAAGTGCAGCTGCTAAGGGCAGATAAGACAGTCACGTACCTCTCCTAAATCACTTTTTTCCTTCTCATTTAAAACACTAATTCTATAAGACAAAAATACCAGCTGTTCTTGTAGTGTGCGTGGCACTTTCTTTCGTAAATTAGTTTTTGAAAGAGAAACAAGAAAAATTCCTTTTAATTAGGTGAACTCGTTCAAAATCCATGTGTGTACGGAAAAATTTTTTTTCACATAATATAATCTAGTAGTAAGATCAAATATCCCTTGAGAAGAAAATCCTTCTAGTTAATGTGGAGTACTCCAAAGGGAATTTTAATATGCGGAGAGATTAAGTATTTAATGTATATTTATCTCGATTGTTAAAGACAGAAAAACGCTTGAGTGGCATTTACGGGAATTTCCTACCGAGCGCGGCTGAAATAATGAAAGGCCCTTCCTCTTCTCTCGATGAACAATAAATACACAACAATATCAATCTTTGGCAATGCAGTTTGAAACTTTTGACTTTATTATCATATAGTATGAGACTCACGATTATATTAATCATAATATTAAAAAACGATATTTTTTTCAAAAATTTATAGGTGATATTGAATTTTATTTTGTAAAATTTCCATTTTTGTCAATGAAAATTTATGTAATCTTTTTTGTCACTTAATAAAAGACCATCATGTTGTTAGGTTAATTCCCCGTTAAATGACTTAAAATTTTATACCATCTATAAGCAAGTTGTCTGCATTTTTTTAGCCAATTTATTTGTTTGCCACTCATTTATTATTTCACGAGGTTCATCAGATCAAACAACGAGGAACACCAGAGGGAGCCCGCGAGTTATAGCGCACTTTCTTTGGATTCTATCTCAGCCTTCCATTTGAATTTCAGATATGATGAGTAAAAATCTATTATAAAACTTGAAATTACCCAATTGTCGCTTATTTAGTATGGTATTATGTAAAAAAAATCTCACTGAAAACCAAATTTACCATTCCATTTTAATTTATCAAAAATGTAAATATGCTGTCGTAATGTAAAATAAGTCACAGCCAACGATGGAGAAAGTTCTATGATAGCTGACCTTCCCCAAAACCAGTGGTGTACATGAAATGCCGCAGGGGAAGAAGTTTAGGAAAATAAGAATCGTCACGCTGTGATTCAAAATGGTGTCGTGTTTACCTCTATAATGGAGGTTTTCATGGGCAGAAACATTCAGCCAGAACGCAATCCTATAATGAGTAAGATTTTCACGCCTTTCGATATTAGAAATGAAAGGTTTTTCGCGACATAAGTATAGCATCAGGGTTCAATCTCAGCTACTATTGAACAAACAGGAGATCTCCTGACAGCGGCGTGTACCATTGTCGGGGTGGGTGCTTGGGAGTTTTCTGAGTATATAAATACGGCTTGAAAAAAATCCTTTCGGAAGGCGGAGTTCAATAAAATGCCTTACAATGACATTTGTCAGTAAGGCTGAGTTCTATGTCAATATAAAATATTGAATTTATAGTCCTGCGATTATTTCATAAAAATGTTAAGTATCCAACAAATCTGCACGAATTAAAGCAAAATAACTGCTAAGGAAATGGATAACCGTGGAATATAAATTTTACAAATAGCAGCTAATTAAATATTTTACAAAAATGTAATAATATATTTAAATTTCTTTTACTAAAATAGCTGTGAAAAATATTTGGCACAATTAATGCTAAAACAAATTCAAGAGAGAAAAATATTATTGTTCTAGTTTTAAAGAATCGCCCGAATCTGAATGCTCGTTTTCAGTCTCATCGGAAAACACCAAGCAAACAATTCCAAATAAAGTTCATTATTCAGTGCAGTTTTGAACATCTCTTCCTAAAAATATAATATCGATCTTCCAGATTTTTTCCGCATATCGTTATTATATATATTATCTCTTGTTCTAATTCCTCAAGAATAATACTTATCGAAATTTCTGAAGCTTCTCGATTGATTTAATGGAAAAATCATTCACAGAAATATTTTTTTTCATTTTAAAAAGAAGGCATTCGCTATTGTTTGAATTTTATTTTTAAAATATTCAATAGTGCATAATCAAAGAAATTAACTTGAAAAATAAAACTTCAAATATATAGCTGTGGTGATCGATATCTCGTCAAGTATTAAACAAAGAATTTCAGATCGTTGACATTTCCCACTAAAATAATTTGTTTGCTGCTTTAAGTTTGGTCCATTTACTTGTGAGGGGGTTAAAAATGAAAGTTTATGCAGATTTTCTTAGATAAAGGCGTATGCTCTTTATGACCCGACAATTACATGTAATTTTGAATTCGCTGCACTGGGAGATCCATTTTTAAAAAATGTTGATAAAATCACCCAAATCGTTGAACTTGACAGACATGACATCGCCCAAAAAACTAAGGATAAAATTTTAAACTATTTTAACTTATTTGCAATAAGCGAGCTCAAAGCATGCTATATTAAGTCATGAAGATCGCATAAAAATAATAGACATTCATATATTTATACATGCCTATATGCTTATTGCTTAATGTTTCTATTTTCGAATCCTTCAGTTTATCCACAGACAATTGGAAAAGCTGCTCAATGGCAGAGAATGCCTTCCATATCTTTAGTTGTAAATATTGGTTTTATGTTTATCAACTTATTCTCCATAGTGCTGGGCAATAATCGAGTGGGGTGACTCGATGTGAAGACAAAGAATGGATGAACACTCTTTGCTTCATGGGCAGTAAATTTTAAAATTTAATTGCAATTTTATGCTTGCCGAGTTATTTTCCATAGTGATAGGCAATAGTGTGCTATGCACAGTCAAGGGGTTTGACTGGATCATCCTTCTGCGGAAATAAAGGATGTTTACCATTCAACACTCTTGGCTTATTTGTGGGCTGAATATTAATAAAAATGTGACTTGATCATTTTTGACAGTTTTATTTTTATTTTTTTGTGTTAATCTTGTGAGATTTATAGACTTTTCTAAATAACAGTTTTTATAAACTTCAAACCTTTTCAATAAAAATGAGCAGCAGTTTTCCTCTCTTGCTTATATTACCTCAAACTATTACTGAATATAGTTTCTGGAAACTCTGAAAAGTTTTTTTCTTTTTGCTGAGTGCATATTCTACATTGATTTGGAATAAATCTCGTTATTTTATGTTCTATGAGATACTTGTTGCATATATGGTCTCATTAGCAGCATGTCTGTTCAGTAGTTGTTTGCACTTCCACAGTCATCCAACCTTATTGGCCTAGGTTTATAAATGAACTGTCATTTTCTTTCAAGTTTTTAGTTTTAAATCCTGTTTAATAACAATTCTAGATTTTTTTTTGACAAATTTACGTCTCGTGAAATTTTCTAGTAATTTTCACATAAATTAGCTCTTTCGAGGACACATTTTAATAAGTTTTTGTTCGTATCCTTCGTTTCTTTCCATCATTATGATTTATTTCTGTAACTGTTTCATTAAAACACTTAAAAGTTCTTTCAATTAATACTTTTTGATGGATTTAAGTATTCGTCATTTTAACAATTTCTCAATCTCGTCCTACATTTAAATGCTATTTAATAAAGTGCCTTTTAGTATTCTCGGTGAAAATGCAAAGAATGAAACCAATTGTAGTTTAAAAAAGTCGCCTGCATTATTACTCATAGAATTAAAATAAATCTATTAAGTGTTGCCAATGCAAAAGATATTTCTAAACAAAAACAGCGCGCAAAATAATTTTGAAACAATTTATTTTTGGACATGTGGTACATATTTTATACATTTATAGATATGTATGATCTATTAGCATCTAATCTATAACAAATTTTAACAGTTTAACTTTTTACCTATGATGTAATAAACTTGGTTATCAACAATTTTGTGCATTCTATTGTGCAATTTTTTAAAACCAAATTGATTAAAAAATTAATTGGTTTTTGTACAAAATATCTATGCGAAGAATGCGATAATTAAATACAAAAGAATTGCAAATAAAGCGTTTATTTTGCTGCGTGTTTCCGCAGCGCAGTTTTGCGTAAGAAGGCAACGTTGAGACTTACAAGAAAAATGAAAAAATGCTAAAAATGGAAATTGCTGAAAATGGCGCTATACAGAGTGCGCCAAGGAAGATCTCCGTAGCCAAGAGTGTACGTAACAAATACGAAACATCCCGCCGAACGTTGAAATATGTGGATCTGTTTCAAAAAAAATATTAAGTTACATCACTAATTACATAAAGAATAACACAATAATTGTAACAGTAATAATAAATTCAATTAGCATATTCGATTTAATAAATAAGAGTCTGAAAATTATGCACGATTGGCAAAATACAAGTTTTAGAGATAGGTCTTCCAATAATTTTGACATTGCTGTCTGGGCTTGAAATTACATTAATGATTCAACCAAGAGGCAATGGTTAGTTGAAAGCTGAATGTTCTTTACTGAAACTAACATATCAGGTCAAAAATTTTGTTTTTAAGCAGCCACTTTGAGCGCTATTGTAAATGACTCTAATAATTTGTACTAATTTTTTAGTCCTTTGCCATCTAGTAAGAAGATTGCATCATTTGTCAATAAAGTTATGTTCTGAAATAGAATATATAGGCTTTCCTATTAGAAAGTGACCTTCAGTTAAAAACTGGAAATTCGTCAGTATCGGTGGGTAGAGGACATATGAGCCGTGAATTAAGTATCCCCTCAATTTGAGTGATTACTGTTAAAAATTCTTCGAGTGTTAGTTTAGTGGAGCCTACCACTCTTTAAAAATGGTATTTAAAAATTAACGACCGCCTCCCAAAGACCGCCAAAATTGGGAGGCCTTAGGGGCAAGTATTTCCGACTGATACCATCGTAGGAAAGCATATTTGAAACGTCTTCTCCTAGCATTAATTTGTATAAACGTTTAATCTCTGCCGAAGCACTAATAAATTTAATTCTCATTATAGCTGAAAACAAAGGAGCTTTTCGTACGTCGCGCAAAAACATTTCCACAACGCGCGCCAATATTTTAAACGAACAATATTTAGAATGGCTAGAAGGCCAACAGGAAAATAACGTTTATGATAATATTGAAATATAAGATTAACTTACTTATTTCCGGCCCGCAGAATAATAGGAGATTTTGATTAAACTTTAATTTAGAAAGCGTAAGTCTACCACATACTCTAATCAATCGGTCGGATGGATATATGAATAGATTAAGAAATTTCAACTTATTTGGTGGGATGGGCAGTTCCTATTCTAAACCAGATATATCCCGGGAAAAATACCTTACCTAAACCATTTTTAAAAGAACATTTTCTGCGTTTTTGAATTCCTCTTGTTCAAAGAATCCCCTTTCCTTTTCAGAAAAATATATAGTTTCGAGCAAGCTTTAACATAAATGCTAGAATTCTGATTCTTTTATGAAAATTATTAGTGATATTGGGTAAATCATTAAAAAATTTATAATCATTAATTGAAGTTAAAGATATTTTGGAAATAGGCCTGAGTTCATCCATAAAAAGTTTGTCGATTGGGACACTAGAAATGTATACAGTCTGAAAGGCAGATAAATTTAATTTTGAAATGTTTGGTCCTTTAAATCACAATTTGCTGGCTGCAAGAGCTTTAACATCGAGTCCTCGGGAAAGTAAGTCAGCAGGATTAGGCTCTGATGGAATGTGCCGCCATTGAAAGTTTCGGGAGTTGCTGAATTTGAGACACCCGGTTGCAAACAAATGTCTAGCTAAGCTTGAAAGAGAGTTTATCCATGAGAGGGTTATAATTGAATCTGAATATAGTGTAAAAGAGTCTATTAGTAGTCTTATTGCATCAAAATGGTTTTCTGTGTGAGTTTGAGAGAAGCAGACATGAGCAAAGTTCAGTCGTTATGGATTTGGCTGGGGCCACCCAAAATTTAATGCACAACAGTTGGCTTGCTATTTTATCGGAATTAGATACAGTTTTTATGTAAACCACAGCATCATACGTCTTTGAAGACGTGTCTGAAAATCCATGTAACCTTATGAGTTTTGTGCTAACTTACAAAAAACATTTAGATACATAAAGAAATTCTATATCTGGCTGAGCTTTTATGAAAATTTTCCATTTTTTGGACAATTCTGGTGGTAGAATTTTGTTCCAGTCCAGTTTGAGTAACCACTGTTGCTGCATCAATATTTTTGCTTTGGCAATGACCGGTCCAAAAAGTCCAAGGGAGTCATATATGAAAGCAATTCGTGAAAGCATATCACGTTTGGTGTAATTGCAATCTGTGCTGGTGCCAATCTTAAAATGAAAGAATTACTGAAACTGTTATAAAAAATTCCTAAAATATTGACCATTATTTCCTCAGAGTTTTTGTCAAGCATGAATTCCTTAAGTTCAGTTGATAAAGTCTTACTGGAACACCTCTTGTGCAAAGTCATGTTCTTTCGTTGGGGGAGCTGTGTTTATTCTGATTTCAGCCTTGCAAACTCACAAATTTTTGAAGCACTGGAGAGGCAATCGTCCATATAAAAACCTTGAAGTAAGCCTTTGAAGCAATAGGAAAGTCACTTTCCTCATTAAGAGCAAGTTGTTGCAGAACCTTTTGTGCTACGTGTGGAGCGGATGCGGTTCTGTATGTAACTGTTCGTAACTTAAAAAAAATTATTGTGTGCGGTTTTGCTATTCTTCCATACAATTTTTTGAAGTTGAGTTTGCGAAGGATTAACCCCAATTATTTGGAACATTTACCTTATATATTAATATCTGCAGTAAATGCATAAATGTGTTTTCTAAATTTTGTTAGAATCGAGAAGAGGTCTTCCTGAAGCACTCCTCCCTTGCTTAGTATATCATTTAAAGAATTTCCACTAGACATTGTAGCACTCTCGTTGAAAACTGCACGAAGTTTAGTAGTTTTACTTGATGGGCGTAACACACCGTGACGCGGTAGACAGTACCCGTCTTTCACGTTTAAATATTATTTAACTCTTCCTAGTGTGTGCTGTAATAATTCATACCCACTGAGAAAATTTGAATAAAGTGTTCTCATAGAGGAATCATATTCTAAATGTAACCATAACTTTTCTAATATTTTTAATGTGATTGCCTTAGAAGGTTATAATATATCTTCAGAAGAATCGGGTTTCAATGGCATTTCCTCAACGAATCTACCATTCGGTTTTCTATAATGAGTTTTTCCGAAATGATCGTTACAATACTTTAAATCATCCCGTTGCAAGTTTCATTTGTTTCTACTTCTTCAATATCCCAAAAACATTTTAAAGTTTTATTAATTATGTCTAAGATTTTAGTTAAAAAACATTGTTTTGGAGAATTATAAATTGGATTGTCTGAAATAAACCCTGAAACAAGATAACCAGAACAACTTGATCCTAAGATTAAGTATTCTGCTATCATTATTTCATCTTCATTCAATAATGAAAAGAACATTTCTTCACTTAAAAGAATATCTATTTTTTGAGGAATATGAAATTATGGATCAGCCAGTTTAACTTCACTTGGAATTTTTAAATTCAAAATATTTAATCTTTTAGAAGGTTAAGAATTAATCTTAGGAACAATTAATAAATCCATTTCCCACAGCGAATCCGTATTTTCATGCGATAGAAAAGAGTTTAAACCTTTTCTTTCATATTTCATTCAAACCCGCAGTAAGGATAATTCTTTTTTTCTTTTCTCTGATCTGAGGGAATAGAGAAAACGAAACATGACTCACTGGACCCCTCTTAAGGATTTCAATTCCCCCCAAGCGTCTCTGACATGTATTATTGCAGTGTTTATTAGAATGTTCTTTTTTCCGTTACAGAAAAACTAAAGTCGAGGGTTTTGGGGCACTTGCATATCGATGGATTCTGAACTGTTAATTTTTTGATTTAGCCCTTGATATCGCGTAGGCGTCAAGAGTAGGTCTCGAATGTTAGGATCTGAAAAAAGATCAACTTATTCAAATGCGAGCAAGTGGACATGTTCAGATGGAATTCGAACAATTAGAATTGCAACAATTCTGGTGTTCACAGTTACAACGTTATCCAGAATTGGCGAACGGAGCGCTGCAGTTGCTCTTACCACCTACTTGTGCAAAAGAGGGTTTTTATCGCTTTTGCATACAATTGATTAAATGCAAGTGATGACTTAAGAGCATGTCTTTCAAAAAAGGAACCTCGCTTCGCCAGTATGGCAACAACAGACTAGACATTAAAAAAATAATTATGTTTTGTATTTATACAAAATGTACAATGTTTTTTAATAAACAATAAGTTTCACAAAAAATGCATTTTTCTAGACTAAAAAAATTAAAACACACTTTTCAATGGGGTGCGGAGATATATTTTCAAATTCAAAGGGGTACGAATCGATGTAAAGGTTAAGAAACACTGTTCTAAAGCTTTAAAGAGAGATGAAAAGTTACCTTCAACAGTTTCTATGATTTTTTTTTTATGATTAACTGTTTTATTATTTTTATTTCAGCTGTATGATTTTAGCTTAAGTTATCCGGATAAATAATGTAATTTTTCATTTTCAGTTAATTCAGAATTTTCACTTATTAAGCTTTTAAATTGAGTTTTCAATAAGTTCCAATCCTCAACTTTTCCGCTGAAAAATGGAATGGGGATTTTCGGAAGCATTACAAAAGCTTTTATAGTAGATCATTGAAAAAAGATTCAACACTTTTGCATTGGGCCATATACACCAGCAAAGTCCCTTGTACCTAACCCAAGAAGGGTTCTACCAGTTTAGATGGGACTTGCTGGAAAGAAGAAAAGAAAGTGGCACCACCGGAGGCCCTGCTCCAGCAACGAAGCCAAGCTCCAAAACGCAACTACTTCACACGCTAGTGGAGGGTACCCCTGAGCTGCTTCTAGCTGTCCCCAATGGTCTAGTTTATTGTGTGGTTGAGCAACAAAACAAAGCATTACAAGACAGCAAAAGTGAGTGAGTTTACACAATTGATTCGATCAAGTTGAGACAATAGACAAAATTTACAGACATTCATTAAAACAAAACAAACAGAAAAATTAAAAGGTGAGTGATAGAGTATAGGTGCAAACAACTGAGAATAGCAAGTAGGGATATTAGACAATATTTACAGAAATTCAACAAAATGATTACAAAAATACTTAAAAGAGCATAAGCACAAGGAGGCAAGGGTCTTAATGAATCATCTACTGGGAGAATCTAGTAATTGACATCAATATAAAATTTGCAAATTCTGGTAGTTCGTTGTTAATAGGTACTTTAGCTTTTGGAACTAGAGAAGGGTCAGGTATCAAAGCATCACTAACAATGGAGAAGGTAGGTATCAATTGTTGTCTAAATAAAAAACTAAATTAATAATGCTCCTTAGAGCATTAGAAAGCGGAGATATCAAGAAATTAAAGCAGCGTTATAGTGCATGACATGTAGATGGCTTAAGCTGTACAGTACTAAAACTATTTAAGTGCAGCTTATGATAATTATGGCAATGTATGCGGTTTGAATAATGAAACAAATTCAATTATAACAGGAAAATTTAGAGAGTAGGCTGACCCTAATTCACTTAATAATTGGTATGAACTTAGTTAAGTGGTTTTTTGGAAGTAAAAGAGATTAGTGAATAGCATAGCAGCTACAGTTGCTGGGAGCAGTTGCACATTTATGGTTCCGGATCTATTTGGTTCTCCCCTTCATCTTCATTGTAGCTTGGAATGTACAGGTCTCTGTGGTCTATAAGGAAGTTTACTAGTGCTATTAGCTTGGACCTTGCATAGATGTTAGTTACCAGATTTTTTGTCCATTCTTTGATTAGATGGGTGCTCGGCTTAGTTTAGTGCCACGAGCTGGTTATCGGACATGTGGTGGCATAATGTGTTGGGGTACCCACGTCTCCACAGGCACAGTAATCATTCGGGGCCTATTCTGAATTCCGCTTGATGTAACGCATATAGCCCATGGCCGGTGACAAATAAGTGATCTACCTTGGCCAGCATTGATGCATTTGGGTGACCTTTGGCTAAACTTCGTAAACTGGTCTTCCTGTTGTTGCCCGGTCCCTACTGGTCTGCCATGTTTCAAAAGCTTCCTCTGTAGTGATTATACTATAGTATGAGCGTGGGGCTGGTAGTGACATGTACGGGTCCTCAAGGGACGTAGCTTCTTTGGTCAAGTTGTCTGCAATATTTTTGCCCTTATAATTTAAGGATTTACGTATTCTAGCATTTAGAAAATATTTTAAGTAGACTTAAAATTTTACATATTGTCAATTTTGATTTATTCCTCTTTAGATTTAGTATGTGATACATAAATTATATTTATTCGTTCAGATATGCGTAAGTATCGACTGAAAGCAATGTTTTCATTTTATCTTTATAAAACAATGCTAATTTTTTACATGTGAAATGAGAATGACATTTGAATTGATTTTTTCGAATGCACGCGTCAGGTTCGATTAAAAAGCTCGCCAATCATAATTCTTGTTCTGTTTGTTAAAAAGAGGTCGCCGAAGTGCTAACACCGATTTAGATTTCTGCCTATTATTGCACCCCATTTCCCTCTTGCGCAAAATAAACGAAAACAATATTTGAAAGAAATTTTTCTGCTTTGGCGACGTTCCCAGATTCAGGAAAATCTTGCAAGAACAACGAAAAATGGGAACTGAACTCTGCCGCTGTAAATCAAGAGTGTCACGCGATTTAGAGAAAATATTTTTAGCGTACGGTATCGCCGATTCAGTGTCTTATGAGGCTATTGAACTTCCGCAAAAAATGAAAAATGTTTTATTAACATTCTAAAATTTATATAAATGATTTAATAAAGTCAACATTTTCATAATCGTATATATCTCTTTATGATATCAAATGTCTCCTACTGAGATTGATTTGAAATTTCTCTAAATTACATTAGAAATTACTTTAAGAAGTGTGGTGAAAATTACAATTTGTACTTCTAAGCGAAACCACTTTTTTTTGATTTTTCATGTATCCTATCTTATTGGTCATACCAGCCCAGTTTTCCCTTGAAAATGACCTATTTGTGAAATAATTATCAAGTGTACGCTGCCATGTTACAAATAATGATCTTCAGATTTTTTGGTACGAGGAAAGCAATTTTCTTTGCATTTCTAGTACGTATATGGCTGTGCAAAATACATAATTATACTTAAATGTATGTTGCTATGTAAATAATAATTTTAAATTAACAAATAATGACTTTGAATGACATTAAAATTATTGTCTTTAGCTCCGTTTGTAATCAATCTTAATTAAAATCCAGTCTGAAATAAGTGGATAAAGAAATAGTTAACGATACTTTTCAAAACAATTGTTATCGTGTGCTACAAATAAACACTACATTTCCCAATTACTCGTGCACCAGAAAAGGGGACACGCTTTTAGGAATGGTTTCCGACTTCAATTTAAATAACTGATTATTAATTTACATATGCATTTTCAATTTGAAATAATCAATTTTAGCAATCCGCAGGTTTAAAGAATATTATTTCAATATAAATAAAACATTTGGGGACCAATGATTTAAAGTAATTATTTTTCAATTGGTGAGTGCTATATAAATCTATGGAACTAGAATTTTCATTTATATAATATATATAAATATATATATGTATATGTATGTATAAACACCGTATATATCACCGTAACACACACATAAATGTGTGTGTTACGGTGAAACACCGAAATCTGGAGAATGTCGACTTTCACCAGTGAATGTCAACATTCACATAGTAGTTTGGTATACGTCCGAAATATTTGCTAAATAATATTATTTCTGACTTACATCGGTAAATGTCGACATTCACCATGCACTAATGGTGAATGTTGAACATGTACGAGATTTATACACTGCTGGACAATTGCTTAGGACGGATCACAAATTGCAATGTAGCATAATATTAAGCGAGACACATGAGGCCTAGTAGGATAAAATATAGTTGCCACACTGTGTTCAGACATTAGAATATTTATTGTTCTGGAAAGGGCTAAAGCTGTAAAACATATGAAAAAAATGTTCATTTGATGCTGCATACAGAAAAATGGAACAATGCATCTAAAGTCAGCAGGCACCTTGAAGAAAAGTATCAGTACGGAATATGTCCACCGTGGAGTGTGATGCAACGTTCCACACGTCGTATCATACTTTGCACAACATTATCCAGCAGCTATTGAGGCAATTTATCCCATTCCTCTGGGATTGCACGGATGAGGGTATTCTTGTTTGTCGCAGGATAGTTTTGACCAGCAACTTGCCTCCACAAAGTATCCCACACATTTTCAATGGGGTTTAGATCTGGAGAACGTGATAGCCGTAAGAGGAGTTGAATACCCTCGCTGTCTAAACAACAGTTCAGGATATATTGTCTCGCTGTCTAGACAATATATCCTGAACCGCGAGTGTTCGATGACATGTTGCGTTGTCGTCCATAAAAACAGATTTATCACCAACAGCACCTCGGTAAAGACGAACATGAAAAAGTAGAACTTCATTAATGTATCATTGGTCCATCATAGTCCCATTCGAAACACATGTAGGGGCGTGCGGCCATTGATCATGATTCCGGCCCACACCATGACACTGCATGTCGGATTTCGGTCCCTTTCCTGGATATTTTCTGGATGATAAGCAGTACCACTCTCGTGCCGGATCAGTTGGCGTCTACAATCCGATGACAGACTGAATTTACTCTCATCTGAGAATAGTACGCATGCCCAGTCCTGTTCAGTCCAATTGCGATGCTCACGTCACCATTGTAAACGGGCAGTACGGTGCTGTCTGGTCAATGGGACACACACAACAGGTCTACGGGCGTATAATCCTCTTCCCCTCAAACGTCTGGCAACAGTTTTTCGGGAGATCTGCTTTCCTGAGGCAACAAGAAACTGATTTGCCACCTGCTGAGCTGTGGTGCGCCTGTTAAAATAAGGCAATCAATTAAGCAGAAATATAAAACATTCACACAAATTCTTACACTGTTTACATTTTACGTAGCAATACAATATTATTATTCTGTGTGAGACATAGCTTATAAAGCATATTAATATATTTGTGGTCCCTTACAAAATACAAGTAAAATCAATTATCAATTAAAGCTTTTTTATTATGTCAATACGTAATGAGACGACAGCGACATATGCTATTTGGAAGTTTAAATCAATAAATGGAAGTTTTTTTATTTTTGTAAGAGTACTCAATTGTTTTCTTTATTACATTATTTAATTATTAAAATACAATTGAAGAGATTAAAAAGATGCCTGAAATAAAATGTGCAGAAAACTGTATTGCAGTTATACACTTATAGAATGCGGTAAATAAATTCATTTCATTTCCTCTTGAATTTGGGTGGAAATGAAATTCTTTTTGTTTTCTTTGTCTAGAGTAAATATGATAACAAAATTGAACCAATTTATGCAAAATTTGCAAGAAAAATAAATAATATATCGTGGTTTTTTAATGACGACGCAAGAGTAATAAAAAGGCATAGGATTCTTGTTTTTTCAGTGCTGAGGATCGGTATTGCAAAATGTCAATAAATTTCCGTATTCTTGGTAATTTGTAAAGTTTAAAATTAAGATTGTAGTGTAGGTTTAGCGCCAAAATATTCAAAATACGTTATTATTGTATATATTTTTGCGGTGCGATGAAAAGTATGATTGAAAATTGGGCCGTGAATACTAAAAGGTTGAGAAACACTGCTCTACACTTTTATCATTGAAAAATTAAAGTATATTATGAAATGAATAAATGATAAATTATATATATTAATTATTAAAATGCAACATTTCATTTGAAAGAATTAGCGATTTAATTTATATATAAACAGCACTATAACTAATGCAGCGAGATTTCTAGAAATGCAGTCGAAATTGCTCTTGTGCGATCTATTTTGCAAATAATCCATGAAAAAATAAAATGGTGTCACCAGCCGTTTAATGTTTTTTCCTTTATCATCACACTGCATGACTATTGAATTACATATGTTTTGTTACCCCAGCAGTTACTGGATTTAGACAAGCAGTGATTTCATGTTCCTAGCATAATATTATATTCTATATAATTTTTCTGATCAATATTTATCTTTCACCGAGAAATGCTTGAGCTGTTTCAGTTATGTTTTTTTCCTATTTTGCCTAATCACTTTCATAATGGGACCATTTCATGCCTTTAGTTCATTGAAAAAAGCATTTCCCAATTATTTAGGAAGGTTTTGGCTTATTTTCTACATAACAATGCTTTTTAATTTTGTTTTGAAAACATTTTTATAGCTGTACTTGTGAAATTTTTTATTATATTTTTTATGCATTTTCCTTTATGCGGCCCCTATCCACTCACAAAAACAGGTTTGCGTGTACATTTCCAGCATATCTAAACAAAATATTAAAGAAAAATTTCAAAAATACACAAATTACTTTTTAAAAATATCGACCAATGAATTTCGAAATTTAAATTATATATTAAATACTTGAAGATTTTTATGTCACTTGAATCCTGAAACTGATTGTGGAAGAGAAAATGTTGTCGTGTGACAAGTGCAAAGAGGGAAAAAAAGGTAAAAAAAAAAAAAAAAAAAAAAAAGACAAGTCATAGGGGACAAAGGCATGGAGCACTGCCCTGGCCACGTCTTAAACTTTTTCGGTATGGAGGGTGTCATGGCAGCAGTTGGAGTCGATGCTGAAGAGGGTCGAATCAACAGAGATGCCTCGAATCTAGTGGAACTCCTGTGCAGTGCCTGCATTCTGCGTATGCTCTACATTTTCATACCCCTCATGTCCCCAGTCCGCATTCTTCTGATGGTAGAGGTGATACCACAGTCAGGATTAAGCTCCGGTAGGCACCATTTTTCCTTAGTCCCCCGCAGAGCTCATGCCTTGCAATGGCGTTTGCATCGAAGCAAGTGGTAGTCGTGGGAGGGGAATTGATATTTCTATTCTCCTTGGCGAGTGAGTCCACCTATTCATTTCCCTCGATGTTAACATGTGCAGGGACCTATTGGGTGGTGCAGGTTTTCTCCCTTGCAACTATGGTGGACAGAAGCGCGTTGGTGTCTTGGGCAAGTCTCGTTTTATCTCCTTTAATGGCCGCATACACTCGCCATTTTCGCATGAAAAAGTGAAACATTTCTCAAAAATGGGGTCTACCAATTTCAATCACGCTTGCAATAAGTCATTAATAATAATGACAATCATATTATTTAATAAAGTTCATTGACGTTACGAAAAATTTGCATTTTGTTTTATTCCATAGACACCTGACCAAATAGTTTACTTATGCCTGCATGATAATTTTCTAAATTCACTAATGTCCATAACTGTGACAAATTAAATCTCCACTCCGAAAATTTATATTAGAATAATAATGATGCTTCTTTAAAATTTTTTAATATTAATTTATGATTTGAAATATTCGAATTTTTAAGATGGGAGATAAAAAAATTTTTATCACCTAATTTTTTTATATTTTCTTTTAGATTTACGCAATTCATAATCCTGTTGCGGATACTTCACGTATTCGAAACCATAACACGCGCTTCTTAGAAATTACGTGCGCTTTCTCTAATATTCTCAAAAGGATAGTATTAACAGAGAATATCGTTTCCTTCAGTATCCAAATAAGTGGCGATCAGTTATATATTTTGAGAGAGATCATTGTTAAAAACATTTTATTTTTTTTCAAACAA
Source organism: Latrodectus hesperus (assembly GCA_037975125.1). Lineage (NCBI taxonomy): Eukaryota > Metazoa > Arthropoda > Arachnida > Araneae > Theridiidae > Latrodectus > Latrodectus hesperus. Next base: position 101,420,410 of record CM075855.1, read on the forward strand.
ATATAAATATTACTTTATTTTTGTCTTAAAAAATGATTAACATTGATGATGAACTAAACTAGAATTTTTATTCCTGGAAGAATCTTGTCTGCTCAATAGGTGTACTTTATTTTATAAGCCAACATGGTACACAGAAAGGCTGCGGTGCCCTGGTTGGTTAGGATGTCGGAAGGCAGTGAATCCCGGCTTAACAAAAGATCTGTCTTGTTCGTTAAAGGAAGCTTTAAGATTAAGCGATTCAAGTGAAATTATGCCTCTGGAGTAGCAGGCCAAGTATTAGGAATTTTCTGCTTTGCCTACAAATCACTTAGACTCCACCCAACTGTTTCTATCTAACTGGATGCCGGTGCAGCAACAACAGCAGTCCAATTTACTACCTTCCGAGAATGAATGTCAACCAGAACACATCAATCATAGGTGGAAGTGACGGATCTTTTTATAGTTGGGTACTCAGTAAGAGGGTCACCAAATGGAGTCCATGTAATTTAAAAGCGATTAGAAAACAACAAACTCGGTCTGCTACATCAAAAGGTATCTTTCCATATAGGACTTACTTTACATGCGCCAGTTGCCATGAGCGTCGGAATTTCGTTTGGACCTGTGGAGGTCTTTGCTTCAAAAATACGAAGAGCTTCTACTTAACTGGTAGAGCCCAATTCAGAGATGAGTACGGGGCAGCATGTTAGTGCAGCAAAAAGTGGCAACGTCCAGAAAAGTGTTTAAAACATACTGCATGTTCCATTGTGTTTTTGTTCATCATAATTATGCAGGAATTTCTTGATAGTTGAAATTTTATTACTCTCAATCTTCTGGATTTTTTTCTTTACCCCGCAAAGATACCATATATATATATTTAGAATAACTTCACACTCAACTGCGTCTCTGTTATGTTGTGTATCAGTAGAAAAAATGACTTCAATTGAGTGAGGCAAAAATAATTTACGAAAAACATTTTAGCCAAGGAATAGTTGAAACACTCATGTTAACATATATGTGAATCTTACCATGGTTGAAATCTAATTTTTCTACTATACACTAGCTACAAAATTACTCAGAATTACTACAAAACTTGGAATTGTTACTTAATAATGATTTTTTTTCTTTCCAATAAACAAAAGTTAAAATGTTTTTCTGCAGCTTTACCTACAAGAATTTCCTAAAGAAATATTTTCAGAGATTATGTGATTGTAATAAATGTTAACCTGATAAAGGAAATGTCCTTTTTATGAAATATCTAGACAGCTTTTGCATGCAGCAACGTCCAGAAATTTCCAAATCTTAGGAAAAAAACATCGATTCCAGACGAACAAATCAAATAAAGTTAACTAATATATTTTTGTATAAGAAATACTGCTAAGCAAATCAAAGCATGGGTTTAAGAAGTGTCCCACCTGAATGGGGTTGACAGTGAGTCTAGAAGGTGGAGAAGAAGGATGAAAAGAAAATGATTCACATCCTTTGCTAAGGATGTTGTGTATGGTAATGTCCCCACGAGTCAAATGAATAATGCATCGCTGTATTAAATGCACCCTTTATTCTCGGAGAAAGAGGGATCCTGTCTCTTTTCGAGAGAATAAACGGGGGAAAGAATGATCTTCAGAAAGAAATGCGAGAGAGTGTCATCAATGAAACAGAAATACGAAGCTACGAGCGCAGACAATCCTTTCTTTTATGACGGAATCCTCAGCGTATTTCACATTTGAATCATTTCTTTTCTTAAATACAACTAGAGCACTTTCGAGGCAAATTATCATTAGATTATAAAATGTTTTATATCTGTCATTTTAGGAATCGTTATTGCTTAGTTCCATGTTTAGCAATAGCTTTTAAGAGAGAATAAAAGTTGAATGAATTTCTTTTATGTCGAGTTTTGTAGCGATTTGCAGGAGATTATTGATCAAAAAACATAAACACACACTGTCTACATAAAAATGATGTGATTTACTTTTATTTATATTAGAAATATTATTAAACTAATGATGCTTAATTTATGAACTTCAATTACATACGAAGAAAGAAAAATTATAATAGACAAAATAATTCAAATCCTACCGATGAAAAAAAGTAATATGCTTCATAAAATTCAAGCATAACATAATAACATAAATATAATTCAATTATCTGATGAATGTTTGTTGTTACTGTTTACTAATGACACTTGGACAGGCCAAGCTCGCTATGCTATGCGAATTAAGTCGATTGGGAGCGTCTTTCGTTTTAATCAGAGCACCATGAAGGTGAAAGTACGACTTTGCTTTACACACTTGCCATAGGTATCCGTTTATTGGGTAGGCAACCATTCACACCTCATTCATACAAGGAAAGGACAGACAGGATAGATAGAGAGAGAAAGTACATCCATGCCCGAACCGGGATTCAAACCCAAGGCCTCCTTATCCATAATCAGGCACGCTGACTACAAGACAAGTTGGTCGGCATCTAATGAATGTAAAATAATCTATTAAATATAACCTATTAATATATTATACATAAGTAAATCTATTTATAATTTATCAATTATAAATATATATATTTATAATATTTTCTGAATTATAAATAGATTAGCACATTGCTTTACTGTACACATCTCTAAGGGAGATTCATGACTTACAGTTCTGCCTTCAAACTATAAATCCTCTTAAGCACACTTCTCAGTTGGTGCATAAATATCAAGCATTTTGTCTTTGTGTATGCGTTCTTGATAAAACTTCTAATATTAAAATATTTTATCAATTCTAATTGTCTCTTCATCTCTAATGTAATTATGGTAAGACATTCCTATTAAGAAGTTTGTTAAATTAACATGAAATATTCATAAGTGTTACAACTTTTGTGTAACACGCGGCACTGTTTCTCCAATTCGGTGTTTTCTGGATGGAATCTCAATCATGGCCACAAACTCAGAATTTGCATATCCTTTCACTGCCCTCATTCAATTATCATGTTGGTATTTTCAACAGAGTTCTGTAATAATAACACAATTAGCTCATACAATGCTTATACAGTGTGACGAAATACATATGAAAAATCGAAAAAACTAAATGGCTAAGCAGATGATTTTCTTTTTATTGATAATTTCATGAATTATGATTCAATTTGATTGACATTTACGTCATATTTAATTGGTATTTGATTGGCATGTCTACGACACAAAATATTGGACTAATACATCACACGCACAAAAACAAATTTGAGTGTATTCCATCAACTTCAAGTCATACAAAGACGCATTTTTATCAGTTTGAAATGATTGCTTAGGATGAAATGTTTGAATTTGGAAAACGAATATACATGCATTTGAATTTTTAAGAGAAGGCATTTAGTAACTTCAACAACTTTCATATAACGAATTCCAAAAATTTTAAAATGAAAATAAAATGAGCAGCAAGAAATAATCTTAAGATGCTATAAAACTCATACATAAATTAAGATATAAATAGCATAGCAATTAATTTTATTTTTTTATTTTATTTTATTACTGTAATATAAATTTGGCCTTGGAAACCTTTTATGAAATAAGAAAAACTTTTACTTATATCTTCATCAAAGAAAAGGATTTTTTAAGGAAAATAGAAGAGACTTAATATTGCCGTAATATATAATAATTTTTAGAAAAAATAAGAATTAATGCAAAATTGAATCATAAAAATGGAATAACTTCTGTGTGTGAAAACATTTTCAAAATTTTATAAAGCCATTTTAACAAAACAATTACAATAATTTCGTTAAATTAAGAATACATGCTATGTAAAGATAAATTTTATCAAAGTACTATAAATCCTAATTTAACATATGTACTTAATGTTGCATTTATGTGAAATAATATTTTAAAAATTATTTTAATAAAACTCATCTCTCGTTACTTGAATTTTAATATTTTAAAAAATAAATGTGAAAGGATTAAGCATTATTTTAATTAATTTAAAAAGGCAGAAACTAATAAAAATAATTATGTATGCAATTTTAGCTGGACTCTGTAATTATAGCATAGAGATATACTAAAAAAAGGAGTTTCAATAATTTAGTGCATGCTTCTATCCCACATCTATATATTACATATTTTAATTTCAAATTAAGCTGAGATGAAAAAGCGGTTTCGAGATTATTTCCCCTATGAAAACTATTTAACTTTAAGATATTTAAATTACCTTTGAAGGAATTTTAACGAATCATTTTATTTTCAACAGATCAATTAATATTTCCAGAGAGTAAAAGAAAGATATCAAGTTAATGGGAATCCCGTAAGATTTATTTTTTTCCTGAAATAGGAGAAAAAGTAGCAGTATTTCCCGCAGAAATTTTTTTCGAAAAGTACTTCAAAAACACCGGATAAATATGATTTAGTAGTCTTTCTAAGAAAAACTGCCATTCAGAAGAAAGGGAGAAAAAGAAGACTGACCAGTTGTCTTGTCTAGTGCCTGTCACGGTTCAAGTATTTTTTTCCCAGCAAATATTTTCCAACGAGTAATCCTATATGAATTGGCTCCCAAAATATTATTTAGCACACCTCAATATAGCCAATAACTGATCATTATCGCCAATAGCAGCTCAATATCGCCAATAACGAACTGTTATTAGCGATATTGAAATGTTCCTACATAAAAAAATTTACATTTTTCAGCATTTTTAAGCCTATCAGAAGTCGCCAATTTCATTCGTTATTTTATAACAGTTATTGATAACTGTTATCAGCTAAAAATATAACAGTAGTAACGGGTTATTGAAATATAAACATTAGACACATCCCTACTTCAACTTCTTTCCCTCGTTCTGCCTGGAACCGGTTTCTCCCAAGTCCTACGGTAGGACACTCCACTTCGTGAAAAGGGGGGATGGAAAATGATATGGGATATACTCTTACGGGTATATTGATTACGGGGGAATGAATTAAATGAAAAGGGATTTCCAGTCAGGAAAAAAAATGGGTGATTTAGTTAATTTACGATATAATTATCCACCCATTGAATACAACATATGTAAGTTTAAGCAGTTTTAAATAATAGTAAGAGCAAAAAGTATTCCTTCTTACATTTATCTTGAATTTTAACAAAATCGCAGCAATATTACGCAAGAGACATATTTTAAAATATTAAAAAATTTTGTAACACTTAAAAAAATTTCAGAAAAAAATCCTGCAAGTAATTTACGGGTGTGTAAACATACAGATTTAGTTCCAAATATATTTCCAGAAAAGGATCTCCCTTCTCCATTCGCTTCAATTTGCCTCCTTTTCAACTGCTTATTCTTATCTGCAGCAGCCCCATCTGCGAACATAAAATAGCGCAGCTGAAAACTTCCTTCAGTGAATACCAATGCAGAAAAAGATGTTTTGAAGTATTTTTGATCAGCAAGAACTATCTTTTGAGGTAAAATATGGTTTCTTATAAAACATAAATTTACCAATAAAATGTGTTTCGTTTTTTGAATGCAGAGACATATTCGGAAAACACAAATGCCTAATGATCGTCAATTGCAACTCATAGAAACAATCCAAACGTAACTTTATGAAGAATTACATTTTTGTTTCCTTGTGTAGGGTAATTATTTATCAATAAACACATTAAAAATATTTCTCTTTTCGAGAGTCATTGCTTTATTTCGAATTTAGAATACAGTTGTGTGTGTTATCGTTATTACGAGCTCGTAGAAACAATAAAATAACTCTTAAAATCGATTGAAAATAGAATATTTTCCATTTATATAAAAAAATCTTTTTTCGGTTTTTAAAATTAAAGATTTTATCAAATTGTTCTCACTATTTAAATAAAGTATTATCAGTAAAGTTATTTTGTATAATAAGTATATATATATATATATATATATATATATATATATATATATATAATAATTCATTTTTAAATCAATTTATTACTACACTCTATATATCAGGTAACATTTTTACTTTTCTGCTTCAGAAATAGACTTGAAAAGGCTTTTTTTAAAGGTAAAAAAGCATTTCATTATTACTTTTCTTAAAAAAATATCTCAACGTTGTTGGTGATTGATCGGCTTATTTTGCAGACGGTCTTAGCCGTAAGTCATTTTCTTCTTACTTAATGTCTGAAAAATCTTTTAAATTTTCATTCAGTATATTCGAAATCCTCTAAACTCTGAAATTTCTTGAATACAAATTACATATGCAAGAAATTTCGATTTGCAGCAGGTTGTTTTTACAGAAATTTTTGGATGAGTAACTGCCCGTCACTCAAGTTTTGAGTTAAATTGGCACAGATGCCATATTATCAAGGAAGCCGTTATTTGAGTTGGGTAATATTATTGGTGGATTTTCGGGTTTATCTGGCTACCTGTGTGTGGGGTTTTTATTTCGTCATATTATTATGATGAAAACCTATAAGAATTTTGCAGAAAATTCTATTATGGAAATCCTATTTACATAATCGCGAAACGTCACAATACGTCATCTTGGCAACATTTCTTTATCACCAAAAAATATTCAGAATTTGTATACCCTGGGTTATATGGCATATGCGCCAGTAAACGTTTTAGATTTTTTCAGTTATGGAATTATTTTTCTGTGAAAAATACTGCACTTCAAAATGGCCTAGATGTCATTTTTTCTACAACATGATTTTAAAGATAGATTGACAAGTGTTCTGCTCCTAAAATGTCAATTTCATAAGATAGTTCCATGGCTTGATCATTTCTTGAAAAACATCTAACGATATTTTCACTTAGAGGATATACTTTGACACGTGGGTGACAAGACCCACGTGTCAAATTAGATTTAGTGGGAGAAATTCCATATCTATTGTCCCAAGAAATCCGGTAATTGAGTTGCGCGATCATGACCCTCTTTTATGTCGATCCTAGTTCATGAACCATAAAATAAAAAGAAGTTTCCAAAGTCCATGAGATTATTAACCTTCAAAATGTCCAAAAGCATTAAAAGATCTCTGATTAAGTTCTCTCGGGAGAGTCCAAACTATTTTCCGGGAATGCATTTTTTGAAGTGCACTGATTGCACGTTGGAAAAATCTTCTGACCACTATAGAAATAAACCTCTTTAAGTGTATCAAGTGTCAAAATCTGGAAAGAGCAGTCTGACCTTTTCGATTGCAAGAGAGTAAAATTAAGTGTCCATAAAATCATGCTATGGTCTTGATAGTAGTTCGTAAAATCGAGAGTGTTCGTTAATTAAAGGTTCGTAAAAATAAACATGCACTGCAGTAGAAAAGATAAATAATATCACCACAAGATATTTACAAAGAATTTAAGCTATAAGTTTAAAATAATTTCACGGGATGATTTAGGAGAAAATTAGGTTATCGTGATGTCCTCGTAATAAACAATTCTCAATGATAAATAACCACTTGAGATAAGGCAATATTATATACTGAACTTCTCTAAATATGGTCTAGACATTACAATTAATGAAGAGAAAAATTTTTGCTGTTGCAAAAGTGAAAGAGATGAACCAAAATACTTTACTGTAGCAATTTTGGCCACACTTTTCAAAAGATTATTCGTCGCAAAATCTATTTTTTATTATAATCTCCAGTTAAATTGATCATTTTCCCACATTTTCAGCACTAAAACTTTGTCTAGTGAAGCATTCTGTAAGTTTGCCATCCTACTCTCCAAAAATCGAAGGATTTTTGTAATTTAGAAGCAGGGAACTTCAGATTTGGCTTTGCATACTTAGAAATATCCCTTCATTTATAAAATATTGAGATTATGACATATTTTATGTGCCCATTCACTATTAGTAAACATGACGGATTTTCGGTTGGGTCGGGATTCGAACTCCCTACCTTTCAGCAAGTTAAATGCTGTATACAACAAGTCTACTGGAGCCATCTAAAAACAAATATAATACGTTAAAATATAATAAAACACAGAGTATGAGGCCAAACATTGTATAACAAAACTTCAAAGTAATTATTTCATTGATGAACATTTATCTGTTAAAAAAGTAATACGGTATGGTTCATATTTGAAAAAAGCAACTCAATAATTGTTGTGAACTGCTGTGTTGCTTATACTTGCTTAGAAACTTAAATTGATGTCAAACCTGAACCATAAAAAAATTATTTGATTCTTGTAATCAAAGAATAAGTAAATCTTTCAGGAAAGTTTGGAGTGACTGATTAAATAAAAGGCGTTGAAATAAATATACAAGTTGCTTCTGATAATGCATATGTATGTACATTTCCTTTGGTTACCTTTTTAATCTGAATAATTTCTGCTTTTTTTTCTTATCAAATTATAACATGGCTTGATATTTCTGATATCAAATTACGGCGTAAATAAGAGAAAAACTGAATCTAATACAAAGATATGTAAGAACCTTCAAATCAAATAAAAATATTGACAGTCTTGTCAGCTCTCACATTGGGAAATGATTGACTATAATAGAAAATCCTTTCGAAAATACTGATTGCTTATTGATACTTAGAAATGGAATACGCGCGTTTTTCGCAAACATAAAGACAAAAATTGGAGTGGTTTCAATTATCAAGGTAGAGGTAAAATGATAAATGTTCAAATATTAAAATATCTCCCGGTAAGTTCCTCCAGCAAAATCATAAGTTAGCCTGGCAAACATAAGACTTAGGACTTTTGCAAATAAAATAATCGCATTTTGTGCAAGAAATTGTATATATATATATATATATATATATATATATATATATATATATATATATATATATATATATATATATATATATATATATATATATATATATATATATATATATATGCATCTTGAACACGTAACATGTCGGATTTTTAAGAATTTTAAATTTTGTTGGAAACGGAATCCTTTCTGGTTTACTGGAATTGACTTCACTGATTTTTTGGCAGTTTTCTAAGAAAACATTTGCATAGTTCTTGTCTTTATATGTGGCTCAGTAATAGATAATGCTTAATATCTAAGGAATTTTCTTAAATTTGCATATTGCCTTAGAGGATTTTTTTCAACAACTGTGGCATTCATATTTTGAAGTTCAATGTACAGTAATAACAAACTTCTGTTATCTGTTGTTTTTTGTGCTGAAGAATACGATACAGCCATTATTTCAATTACTGTATATACACCTCCTTTTCTTACATCTTAATCTGAATAATTTATTCTTCTTATAAATTTCAACAATGACCAAATTTTGAGAGGTTGCTCTTTATTTTTTTGAATTGGTCTTGCTTTATTTCGAACTGATTCATTTTTGCTGTCAAATTTATTTTTAACTGAATCAGATTCTTCATTATTTTCATTTCGCTGCTCAAATTTACTATTAATATCATAGGAACTGTGCAATATTTGTCAGATTTATTTTTCTTGCATTAATCAAAAACTTCATTCAATAAAGATCTGATATATTCCATCACTTTTTTATACTCGGTTGATTTGTGCTTATACATCGTTATTTAAAAATGAAACAGCAAATAACTATACGAAACAACACAAAACTTATAGAAGAAAATTTGTAGCAATAGTGTTCATTTGGAATCACCCCAATGCCATATGAATTCCAAGAAACGATTGTATCAAACGTGAAAACACAGCAATGTCCATTCGAAGAAGGAGAGTATTAAAAAGTTTATTGATTATACAGAGAAATAGTTTTCAGAAACTTTTTGATTTTTGATTTCTTCTGACTATGCGCACTTCAACGGATTAAGAAAAGACCACAAGTTCTTCTCGAAGTATCAATAATAGAAAAAAAAGTTTAAAAAAAGGAAAAAAATCAAATAACCGTAAGCGAAAATAAAATTAAATATGAACGTAAGCAAGATTTGGCTAAACTGTTAAAGGAATTAGATTGTTTCACATTGAATATTTCAGATACATTAAATTAAAAAAATAAATGTTAAAGACATAGCAAAGTTATAGGCATATGCATGAAACCCTATGAAACGATTACTATGAACTTTGTAATTACAGAAACCAAATTTCATTCCTTTTTACTTTTTAATGAAAATTTAAGGATTTTCTTGATACAAATGAATAGAGGAGATTGTAATGTATGACTTTCATTGATAAAGAAATAAAAATTATTGCTTGTATTTTATTCCGTTTCCAGAATTTCTTAGTAGAATTACTTTTTATATTAAAATTTCTAGCATTACTTTCTGAGTAAATTTTTTTATTATTCTTTTTTACGTGTGTTTAAAGTATTCTATTTGTTTCAGAAGAATAATTTGTTAGTAGATTAATAGTAATCAATTACTCTTTATATAAAAAGAAATAACTGACAAATATTTTAATATTCATAATACATGCTTTTTTTATTTAAGCACTTACAAAATTCTCTTTTAAATTATTAAGAAATTTAAACAAGTATTATTCTTACATTTGTAATATCTTGCTGTCTGACTCAAATATATATTAAATTTCTATTTTTCCCGTCATTTTTAGGCGCTGCATAGTAAATTTCTTTTTACATTTTAAGATGGCAACAGTGACAGATAGAATTAATTTCCGTAACTTGAGATTTTCTGTGTGTCGCAAAATCGTCTCAAGCTGCGAAGTTATAATCAACTGCGAAATAGAAACTTCCTTGAAATAAAATGCAAAAATGTATCTTATTAAAAATTTCACATTTGAAATAAATTCTTCTATATAATGAAATCTGCTGTAACATTTAAGTGAAATTTGAAAGTCATATTTTTGAAAAATATAGAAATATTCTTATAGTTATAGAAGTTACTTGTATAAAAGTTTTCAGAAAAAAAACTTTGAAATATATTTATAAAAAATTATATACTTAAATATATGCTGTATGAATTTATTTTTAAATATCTGGGTAATACTTTTATTTAAAAATGGTTTCATATAAGGAATTACACGAAAAATAAAATTTAAATTTTAACCTCACAAATAAAAATAATAGAACTGAGATAAAAAATTAAAGTTTAAATTTTAGAGAAGAGAAAACATAATTTGAAGCTATTATTGCTCTTATAAAAAGAGTAAAGGAAAAAGGCTTCAATTTTTTAAAATAATAACTACAAAGTATTTTAATCTTAAAATGTTTGCGTGATGTATTAAATTTAGAATTACGTACAGTCTAATTTTTTTTTATTTAAAATAAAATTATTATAAGTAATTAGCTGTAATATTTTAAAAATGGCTTAAGAATTTTAAAGTAGGTACAATATTTGCCAACATATAAACCTAATTAAACTCAATGGCGTAAGAGATATCTTGGTGAGGTAATTATAGTCTAACAGGGAATACGAACTGACCATGCATTCATTTCCTAAGTGTGTTTGGTACTCACAATTTTATTGAGTCACCGAAGAGATAAAAGACTGAGTCGGCCTTCAAGAGCCCAGGATCAAACCTTAGACCTGCGTCTAAAGATGCGCAAATCGCTACCATTAAACGACCGGTCTAAATATAAGAGATTCAAAACACAAATATTGAATTAAATAAGTTAACAGTATAAATTCTTTTATAAATTTTTAAGTAAAATAAATAAAATTATGAAACAAACTAAAACTGATTTTCAAAATATAAAAGTGTTTTCAATATGAAAAAGAATAATGTCGGATACTACCCCAATGTATCGAAAACAATCAGAATACAAAACTGGTAGAAAAAAGGATTAAGTGTTAGCGTTTTGAATTCATTTGTATAGTGATTCTATGGAATAAACGCGTACATGAATGAATTAACATAATTTAAAGGGAATAAAAAAACAATAAAATCGACAGTCATTCAAACGATACTGAAAAGTATGGTTAAACATACTTGTATTTAGTTATGTACAATATAAGACAATAATAAAATATTTGGAAAAAAATTGTTAATATATACAAAAACTTAAAAAGTAAGTCTAAGTATTAAAGGCAGCTTCGAAATTATTGGAAAAGAGATTTAAACTGTTTCTCTTAAGCACTGAGAAAGAAGCATTTATTGTTGTTGTTGTCGTGTGCCAGCTAGGTTGGCAATATGGGGTGCGCTGCTCCACTTTTCCAACTGAACCCTATTCGGTGTGGAGTCCGACTTCCTCAGTACACACATGCCATAGGTATCCGTTTATAGGGTAGGCAACCATTCACACCTCATTCATACAAGGAAGGAACAAAGACAGGATAGATATAGAGAGTACATCCAAGACCGAACCGGGATTCGAACCCAGGACCTCCCTATCCGCAATCAGGAACACTGAATACTAGACAAGTTGGGCGGCTGAAGCATTTATTATGCATATCTTATCGTGAATTGGATAATTCGCCAAGTTAAGAAAGTATTGCCATAAGATTGAAGTGAAAAGTTTTTCAGGTTGAAATTATGCTTAAAAATAGTTAAAACACCAGGAAATTATTAAAATAAAAAGTTAAAAAACAATCACAATAATTAAAAGTAAAAAAATTCAAAAATAAATGACAACATGCATTTTTCATTGTAAATAATCAAGATTTCAAATCCGCAGTTGACGAGGTGCAGCCATTGTGAGGCGAGCGCATCGGGGTAAGAGCCCGCATTGCGCGCCAACTGTCCACAACGGATCCTTCGAACACAGAGGAACGTTGTTCTGCGGATGATTTCTTAAACCGCATCACGAGTCCACTGCTACGGAAATATTTTGAAAGGAAAAACATCATTTGATTGATTATTATTTATTATGGTGTTTGCAGCGCTCCGAGAGTTTTGAAGCCAGCCAATCTCGATTGTCTTGAGAAGTGTACCTGAGTTAGTACTCAGTACAGTACAGGATTATTGTGTATGCCAAATCTTGCAGCACACAGGCTGTTGTCAATGGATGCTCAGCAAGTTTTTGATGTCCTTCCAAATCATTGTTGTCAAACGCAAAAATCAGTTCATATTCAAAATAGCAAATTCTAATGTAATTAATGGGAAACAAAACTGATTTGAAATTATGCGAAAGTTGTTTTCGATATTCTTTGACAATTTTTTTTGTATTACTACCCATTTAGTACTACACATTTACGATTTAAAACTACAATTTTATTACTACACACTACGATATAAAATTTCTGAAGAGATTAATATTTCTAATTGTGTGTTGGGTATCATTTTTAAAAGACTTTATTCTTGTTTTTATACTTGTTCATCTTTTTATTGGGTTGCTCGTCAATTAATGGCAGAGATGTCAAGGATAAATAAATATTTCTAATTATATGCCAGAGTACATGTTTTATAAAAAAAATCGTGCATGTTACAAAAAAATTCTGTATAAGATGCTCTTACAATGGTTCCATACTCTGTCGATTCTATGAGTGGTTATGTGAGAGTGTGTTCAGATTTGGTGTAAAAGTTGTCGGACATTTAGCCGCTCTGATCGGCACAGCCGGGAACTTTAAATTGTCTTACAAATCATGATTAATTCTACAGTTTTAAGAGGAACAAAAGTACACTGCATTAATAACTTAATACTTTATTACATTTGCTTCAATTTTAAAAGTAGTACAAAAAGTATTTTTAAACTGATCAGCAATCAAAAAAATATATATTTATAAAATTGCCAAAAAATATTTTTTATTAAGCTCACGAATTGGAAAATATACTTTTACTCTTTGCATTTTATGCATCCAATGTGTATAATTGTGTTATTATTAATGATATTTTATCTACTACAAAAATAAAATATCTTTAGAGAGTTACGCAAGAGAAAGCGCCCCTGAAACTAAAAATGTTTTATATTTTCGATTAATGTAAAGAATAATATCCGACAGTATAAATAATATCGACACAAAATACTGATTGCAAAGAATGTAAGAGAATTCTAAATAATCATTCATTTTTCTTTATTGTATTAAAAATGCTTTAAAAAATGCAATAAGTTGCATTTTCGATAACAACGAGCAACCACTTTTGTCATCGAGTTTCATACACATATTAATAATTAAAACAAGAAATAACTTATCAAGTCGTCGGCTAGAGTGGTTCCACCTACGACCAGCAGAGGTCACTTTGGCGAAGGGAGGAGTTATCAGAGGTGTAAATTCTCCTCGGAAAACATTTCGGTTTTCCCGTTTCTTGATGGAGCTCACAAACTATTTCCCTCTTTCCAGTTTTTGAAAGAATGGTGTTGGTAATGTTCTTAAGATATTTTTTTTACAAATTGAACATGCATCTCTTATAATCGAATGCCTTTATGGTATGTCTTTTTATTATATCCAATATTTTAAACTTTTTTTTATTTTCACAATAAATATCTTTTCTTACAAAAATTCCTTGAAGAAATACTGTGTTACTTATTAAATACTGAATCTATGTTAAAATATTCCTCCTTTTTATTAAGCAATATTGTTGTTATTATATATATATATATATATATATATATATATATATATATATATATATATATATATATATATATATATATATATATATATATATATATATATATATATATGTATATATATATATATATATATATATGTATATATATGTATATATATATATATATATATATATGTATATATATATGTATATATATATATATATATATATATATATATATATATATATATATATATATATATATATATATATATATATATATATATATATATATGTATTAAAATGTAATTCCATAAATGATAATTCTTACATTTGTAATTTTTTTGTTTGGCTGATTTAAAGGCAAATTTTGATAAAAAAAAATTTTATGTTAAATTTCTTAATCATTTAAGTTACGTACAGATTATTCAATTTTTTTAAAAAATATTTCTCTTCTATAATGGTATTAAAAATTAGTAAAAATTATTGAAATTATCGATACATATGTAATTATTTGACTCAGTAGTTTTTAAAGATTAGTATTAGAAAAATGTATAATATTATTTTAAAATATGAAATGTGTGCCTTATCACTCAAAAGTATGTTGAAAATATTTTTAATACAAATTTCTTAAATTAATTTTAATACTAAAAATTCAAAAATAGTATTTTTAATATTTTTAACACTAAAAGCACGTTTTAATTATGCATTAAGAAAATGGTAGTATTAAACTTAAGCAAATTAGTTTTTAAACATAGCATTGGACGTGAAACTAAAAAAAAATTCTTTATCTTGTGCGTGTATACACTAATCAATAACAAGAATTCAGAAAATTTTTTAAATTGTTGGTCAACATTATTTCGAGTCTTCCTATTGTAATGACAGATCAGTTGACAGGTTTCAAATTCCCTCGATTGAAAATCAGTTATTTGGAATTTCTGAAGAATGTTTGGACTAAAATTAGATTTCACTTTTGTTGAATACTTGGACGATATTTTATTGATTTATTGCGTTGATGGTATTTCATTCTTAATATTTAACATTTAAACTAATTTTATATGTTTAACTATTAGGAATTATAACTTTTAAAAAAATAAAATTATGTCTTTCAATTTGGCTACCAAATTAATATCCTATGTTACACATATTTTGATTAAAATGAGAATTTTACTATTTGTATTGTTCCAAAAATTCATTTTTAATGCAATCTTTATTCCGAATGTGTGATTCTAAAAACAATAACATATTCTATATAAAATGTGAGTAAAACTATTTTCAAAATGTCCAAATTAGAAATTTTCATTTTAGTACCTTAAAATTGTTTACATGAGTTTTAATCTAATTCTTAAGGCGATAATGCAACGTACATCAATGCAACGAAAGGGGGTGGTTCATGCAACTTCAACTTATTAGAAGGAGCAATACCATCCCATTTAGAAACTTCTGATTTTTTTTTCAATACTATTTTTTTATTTGAAAATTAATTTCTATTTTTTCAATTAGATTTTACCTGCAAACAGGTGGTTTGTTTGTCGCTCAACGGTCATTTTTTGCACACCAGGGCTAAATAGACCGGGACTCTGCAAACAGAGTCCCGAGGAGTTGAATTAAAGCTATATATATACATAATTTAGATTTTCCTTATATATTAAGAGTCTAAGCTTTTAAGATAAACCTTTGTGGTAAATCTCTATTAAGCGAATTTTTACGTGCAATGCATTGAGCGTGAGCAGCACAATATCTTCCTTACTGAGCCCTTTAAATATTTGGCAATTATGGTGTTCAGTAGGAATTCGAATAGATTGCAGTTCTTAAAGACCAGAAAAAAATTGCTTTCTCGATGTGGTCAGGAAACACCCCATTTGTAGACTTAATGTTATCCGTCTTCCCCAAAAGTCAGTCTTCGTGTCCAATCAGTTCAAAGAGAGAGAGAAAAACTAGATTTTATCAATCGATATTTTCTTTTTAAAAACTTTCATTCTATAGTTCTAATACATATATGTTACCGTTAAAGTGTAAAATCCGTTTTTCATAGAATATATAATAAGGTATTTCATAAAATAATCTAACAAGTTAGTTAAAATATATAAAATAGTGAATTGTACAATTTAACTAACCCTCTTCTAAAGAATAATAATTACTTAATCTTTAACACAGAAAATTTTTTTAAGCGGTTCTAGCTGCTTTTAGTCAGTTTTGAAGCGTTTCGTAAGATGTGTGCATTTGTTTTTGTGGCTTTTAGACGTAGAGCCGTAACTAATGTTAGTGATGTGCTGAAAATAATAAATTATTCATTTTTCCTTATTGCTAATAAATCACTAATGGTAATATACTACTCAAATGTTTTCATTTTATTATATCAGGTAAAACATTCATATATCTTACTTCTTTTAATCAAAGTAAAATTCTTTCGCAAAATCGATAACATCAAGCTAAGTATTCACTACGTTTTTTGATTTCGTAGTTTTAGAGAAAAATATTTCATTGCTCACACTCAAAAACATGTTTTCAGAAAGAGTGTTTCGTAAATGATTTTTTTCTAAAAACTTGTTGGGAAAATACCAGTTTAAAGAAATTAATTATGAAACATTTTGAGCGTTTTATGTCTTTTTTTTAGCTTACCGCAAATCAAGGGCTGAAATAACATCAGAAATTAATTTGTTGTAATTATTCTTATGTACAAGTACAGAATTTAGCTGCTAATACATTAACAGAATAAGAATATCGCGAGGCATGTGAAACGCTTCAAGTTACCACCTGTTGACTTTTCATAGATCTCTCAGTATCCATGGACTCCCAGCATGACCACACTGGAATGCGTAACAATTTCTTTCCGGGAGAGCTTTTTGTAGGCTGTATTCACGCGTCGCAAGGAAGGAAACCAGGAAAACTCTCTAGCACTCACCTTGACTGACTGTATGGAGAAGATAAAAACGCAACATCCATCTTGCGTTGTTAAATAGTGGAGAAAACAAAAGCGCATCAACTTTTTCTGGTTGTTCAGTGGTTATTGATCCATTCGCAGAACACATGATTTTTGATAAAGAATTAATTCAACCCCTGAAATCACATCGCAACTTTTGCACTGGATAAGTAGAAGCTCAATATATGAATATCAAAATAATATTTTGGTCTCAACCCAGTTAGAAACTACAATGTTTCGGTTACAACACCATTATAGTGTTGAAATAATATATATAACAATAATTTATATCGAGAAGAATATAAAATAAATTAGATACATGCTTTATATTCCGGATAATAAACATAGAATAAATGTTCCATCTCGATAAGGAATATTTTTTAATAACTAGTTCTTTAAGGGAATGAAACAGTTTGTTTTTCTCAATTGTTTAATGTCTAAAAATTGTGAATCTTCTGTCGTAATTTTCTTTAAAGCGATACCTTATTTGAATGAAGGATTTTAAATCTGAATCGGGAAAACCAATTTATTAATAAAAGCAGAGAGAGGTGCGGGCACCCTTTAATTTATATCTCTTACTATCTCTTCAAGAGAAAGAAATACTTGAATGATGGTAGGTAATTGTTTATATACATCATGTTTTTGATTTGAATTACGATCTTTTTCTAAGAAGGGTTAAAAGAGAAAGACTTGTTTTCGCGATTTCTGTAGTATAAAGCATTCGTATAATATCAGAAGTCGTAAGTCAATTTTTTGTGGCTAATCTCATAGAACAGACATATGAAACCATACATTTTTATGCGAAAGCAAATTTCTCACACATTTTAAACGTTTTAATAAGTATATGATTGCTCTAATTAAATATTTTAATATATTATTAAATATTTTATATTTAATAATATATCAATGAAATATGTTATTTTTTATAGAATATCTTATTTTTTCTTACCTAATAGTGCTAATGCAAGTAAATAAAAGCAGTTCATTTTTTAATGAAAACAAATTCAATGATTTTTTTATGTTTCATTTATATATTAACTATTATAAATAAAATATAGCAATTTCTTTTTTATCAAATAGTTTTTATTATTTCTTAAAAATTAGAACAATACAAGTAAAAAAAACCATGCTTTTTTTTAAATAAAATCAAGTTCATTATTTCTTTTCAATGTTTCAAAATAAATCAAATTATTATCCATGAAAAATAGCAAGTTCTTTTTGTAATATTTAGTAAATTTTCAGATTGTAAATTTTATCAAGCTCACATTTATATTTTCTGGACAGAAATATTTGATATTATACAATTTATCAAACATAGTGTATTTCAACACTCGAATATTTAAATAGTATATAATTTCTTGTGTCACGTAAGAAATAATATAAAACTAGTACTTCTCTGTCTAAAAATTGGTCATTATTCAAAAAGAGCTTTGCTGCCAAATTATGACTAAAAGACATATTTGGATATTTTTCTGGTGTAATCTGCTCAAGTAAAATATTGCTTTTAGTGAAAAAAATTCATTCAATATTTATTGAATTAAAAAAGAATTATTGAAACTAGAAGTGTAGTTAAAAATGTCATCGCGTCAGATTAAATAAATTTCTATGTAAATTTGAAGAGTTGTTAGAAAGAAATATTTCTTAATGATTTTAATTTTATATTAGGGCCTCGTGAAAGAGCAATTTTAAACGAAAACAAATTTAATGACTTTTCAACGATTCATTATATATTAATCTATTACTGATAAAACATAACATATACACAGTAAAAGTTTGTTACGGGCAAACAAATTCGGAGACATAAAATGTATTATTGGCCTTGATGTCTAATCGAAGTAAAATTTTTTATCATAATCATTATCATCAAGCTAAATATTCACTACATTTCTTGATTTCTTAGAAAAATATTTCATTGCTCTTACGCAAAAGGATGCTTTCAGAAAGAGTGTTGCGTACATGATATTTTTCTGAAAATTTATAGGAAAAATATCAGCTTAAGGAAATTAATTACGAAAAAATGTTTTATGGATGTTTTATCGAATCTCTTCCCCTACGGTAAGTCAGGGGAATCCACTGTCCACAAAAATGTTCCCGATAGCCTGTTAAGTTAATCGTGGCAAGTCGATACCTTATTCCCAAAGTTTCTCAGTTTGCAAATGAATGGGATCCCTGACAACTTTGCAGTCACCCAATGACAAGCCTTCAGTTAGTAGTGAATGTCGAAAGGTTCAAATCCCTCATTCAAGGCACATTAAATGGGTCGCAGTTGCAAGACCTTCTAAGTTCATGCTTTTGAATGGCATCTTCATGTCACTATGGAGCCCAATTGCACTCAGATTAGGAAATAAAGACATTAATTAGGCATCCTTTGCATAAAGAGTGTTTATAAAAAATACGAACGTAGCATTTGACATAGATTTAATACACAAATGATTATTTCTGCAATAATTGTCTTCATTACATCAGAATACACATCTCTACATTTACAAATATTAATACACAATGAGGTGTTTCTAATGTTCTCTTGTTCCAAGTGATTTTTTTGTTAAAAATTGTGTATCTAATTTGACGATGACTATTATTAAGATCCGGATACTGATAATAAATTCGCATACGCGTTGCTAATATTTATAAGCAAATAAATTTCCCTGGATTTTAAAATTCATTGCATTATCTTGCACTGCATGCTGACAGCTTCCAAAGTTGCATTGTGACTGCTGCGAAAACTGTTATTTTTATTTCCCTTTTCAGTATTCTAAATGAATTCATTTTGAAAGCATTGAACGATTTAAGAGGAGGGAAAAAACTTCCAGAAGAAAAATTCTCTTACTTTTTTCAAAGATTCTTTTTTGGTTATTTTTCAAGGAAGCAGACAGCGAAAAATGAATTTCTTTTCTTGAGAATGGAGAAAAGCCATTTCAAGCAACTTAATTTAACCTTTAGATGTTACTTTTTTTTATGTAACAATAACATTGTTTGTAATAATACTTTATGTATTGTAAAATTTATTATTTTGCATACATGAAAATTATAATAATAGCATATTTTAATGCCTTATTTTATCAGATTTTATATATTAATGTTTCCCAGGAAATTGTTTTTGAATTTTATCGAAAGTGAAAATATAGGATTTAAATTTTCTTTTCTATTTATACACCTATTTATAAAATTGTTTTGTGATTTTTTTCATTTGATAAAAATAACAGATAGATCTGCAAAGCTCTCGATAGCTTATTGGAGTTTTTATGCAAAGCAGATATTTGGAAATAAGGGAATATTTACTTTTAATTGCGATCTACACAAGCTCAAAAAAAATTTATTGTTGAAGTAATCAGATTAAGAAAGCCATTTGTCAATTATACAAAAAAAAAATCAAAAATATTAGTTTCATATTATGTAAAATACCACAAATATTTATGGAAAAAATTTCAACTCAGATGAAGAATAAATTATTGTAAAAAAATTATGTTTTTATTTTATATTAAAATTTTTTTCACAGTTAAAATAAAACTTTAAATTAAGAAAAAGCTTAATAAAAAGATTTTCCACTTTTTTCCCACTGCATATGCGAAGATAGATTTTTGGGAAAGGCACCACACATTCGGAGAGTTTCAGAAAATTTTATGTTTCAAAAACCTGAAAGTGGTTTTATTTCTTAAATAAATGTTTAGCAATAAAATAACTCGGAAAACCTTGTAATGCTTCTTAAATAATTGGAAGACTGCGTCTAATCTTGCGAGTCTATAGATTTCGGTAGACGAAAATGTTCATTCAAAAAGAACCAGCAAACATTGGGATACTATAGCGCCGCCGAGTATAAGTACTAAGTATTGGCAGGATGATTTCGAAGCCGTATCAGCTTTATATCGGTAAATGATATAAAAAATTTGTACTTTAATACTATCAGAAAAGAGTTTTGGCCCTGTTACGAATGTCTGCTGGAAATGATGACAAAGATCTGATGTATTCTATTTGCCAAAAAATCATGTGAGAGTGTGACGTTACACAAAATTGTTGAATGTTTATATCAGCCGGTGACCATCAAAGTGAAATCGGGAACTTCGAACCATAGGATTTATACGATATATAAGTACATATTTATTATTATTAAAGTATTCCTCAGAATATAAATATAATTAAACATGAATGATTTACTTAACGTATATTAATTTTTTTTAACTGTTTGAAGTAGAAGTTTTCTAAACTATAAATTAAATTTGTAACATTGAATATGAGTTGAAGAAATATCTTTTCCGAAATGTTTTATTTGTGAGAGTGTTCTACTTTTGTATGAATATATTTATTATATTCTATTTTTGTAGATTGGAACGTAATAATAGGTAAAATATTCTTTTACTTATTATTTTGTTCTGAAATGTTCTATTCATTTCACTTAATTTTAGAATAAAAAAATTCTTTAGTTTGTTAGATTAGAATTATACTCATCATCACTGCTATATTTTTATTGCTTTTGTATTATTACTTATATATATAAATATATATATATATATATATATATATATATATATATATATATATATATATATATATATATAAATATATATATATATATATATATATATAAATATATATATATATATATATATATATATATATATATATATATATAAATATATATATATATATATATATATATATATATATATATATATATATATATATATATATATATATATATATATATATATATATATATATATATATATATATATATATATATATATATATATATATATATATATATATATATATATATATATATATATATATATATATATATATATATATATATATATATATATATATATATATATATATATATATATATATATATATATATATATATATATATATATATATATATATATATATATATATATATATATATATATATATATATATATATATATATATATATATATATATATATATATATATATATATATATATATATATATATATATATATAATATAATAATATATATATATATATAATATATATATATATATATATATATATATATATATATATATATATATATATATATATATATATAATATATATATATATATATATATATATATATAATATATATATATATATATATATATATATATATATATATATATATATATATATATATATATATATATATATATATATAATATATATATATATATATATATATATATATATATATATATATATATATATATATATATATATATATATATATATATATATATATATATATATATATATATATATATATATATATATATATATATATATAAATATATATATATATATATATATATAAATATATATATATATATATATATATATATATATATATATAAATATATATATATATATATATATATATATATATATATATATATATATATATATATATATATATATATATATATATATATATATATATATATATATATATATATATATATATATATATATATATATATATATATATATATATATATATATATATATATATATATATATATATATATATATATATATATATATATATATATATATATATATATATATATATATATATATATATATATATATATATATATATATATATATATATATATATATATATATATATATATATATATATATATATATATATATATATATATATATATATATATATATATATATATATATATATATATATATATATATATATATATATATATATATATATATATATATATATATATATATATATATATATATATATATATATATATATATATATATATATAAATATATATATATATATATATATATATATATATATATATATATATATATATATATATATATATATATATATATATATATATATATATATATGTATGTATGTATGTATGTATGTAATCGGGAAAAATTCAAATGTCCCCACTCTGAATTTATAAGCTTCAAATAAAATATAGCTGTAGTTATAAATCGTACACATAGCTATAAATTTTTAAAGAAATTTCTATAATTTTTGTTCTGAAGGATTTTATATAATAGTGTTTTTATAAATATAATGCTAAAATTTTGAGTATAAATATAACTTATGTGTAAACTTAGTTATTTTATGAATAATTTCATTTTTTTTATAAAACTTTAATTATCTTATAATTACTTGTGATCATAAAAATATTTAAGATTTTGTCTTTCACCTGCAACAGACGAGTGAGCATGCCGAAATTTCGTTCTCATTTATAGTCCTTACTTTTATATAATACTGAAGACAGGTTTTATGTATAATGGGTTAATTCTACGGATTATATATATTATAAAAACTTATACATTTGAAATTAAATTTTAAATTTTTTAAAAAATTTAAATTAAAAAAATTGAGTATTAATTTTTGAAATAATTCAAGTATTTTATTTTTTTCAAACTGAAATTAGCTTTTCATTTATGTTTAAGCTTTCATTTATCAGTAAATTTTTCATTAGGAACATTTTTACAACACAGTGAGTACAACACAACTATATTTTCTTCCTAACCATATGTAGAATTAGAAACCAAACCAATCGAACACTATCAGAATAAAATGAAATAATAAATTTACTACTAGCCAATTAAAACAAATTAGCAAATTAAATCAGTGTTTAATGAAATTGGTTAAAAGTAATATATTTAATAATAATTACATTTCTATTCCATTTTATCAGTTATTATATATTACTTTAATTTTGTAGTTTAAAAATTGAAATATGCTTCACTTTTGAAGAAATCTTACAGAGATATTAATTCTTTTTGTAAAATCAGTACTAATTTATACTAATGAAACACTTAGAGAGAGAGAGAGAGAGTAATATAATATTATTAAACACAAAAAATAAATTGTCAGTGAATTATATTCAAGCATCTATGGAATTTTAAAAATATACCTATTTAATGTACACTACTGGCCATTAAAATTGCTACACCAAGAAGGAATGCAAATAACAGAACGATATTTATTGGACACATACATTATAGTGGAAAGAACAAGTGATTAGATTTACAGGAAATTAGGATGTATTGATCTTGAGAAATCAGTACCCAGAGCAGCCACCTCTGGCTGCATTAACAGCATTTATCCGCCTAGGCATGGAGTCAAACAGAGATTGTATGGCATGTACGGGGATCTCAGTCCATGCAGCTGCAACACTATGCCACAGTTCATCGACAGTAGTGGATGGTGAGTGATGGCGTGCCAATCGCTCGGCAACCATTGACCACACGTTCTCAATTGGTGACAGATCAGGAGAACGTGCTGGCCAGGGTAGCAGTCGAACCTGTTCTGTATCAAGGAAGTTAAGAACAATACGGGCAACATGCGGTCTTGCATTATCCTGTTGAAACAAAGTATTAGGGAGGCCTCGAAGATAGGGCAGAGCCACGGGCCTTAACACATCGGAAATGTAACGGTTGCTGTTCAAAGTGCCGGTAATGCGAATACGAGGTGATCGAGACGTGTATCTAATGGCACCCCATACCATGACTCCAGCAGATGGGCCAGTATGACGATGTCCAATGCAAGCTAGCAATGCGCGTTCTCCACGATGCCTCCAAACACGGATGCGGCCATCATGGTCCTCTATACAGAACCGAGATTCATCTGTAAAGATGACGTGATGCCATTCCCGCGACCAGGTTCGTCGCTGATCACACCATTGAAGGTGCTCCTGTCTGTGACTCAGCGTTAATGGTAGCCGAAGCTATGGTCGCCGTGCAGACAATCCATGCTGCTGCAAACGTCGTCGAACTGTTCCAGCAGAAACTTGTTGCCTTGCAAATGACTCCATTTCTCGACTCAGGGTTCGTGACGTGGCTGTACGATCCCTTGTGACCATGCGGATAAGATGTCTGTTTCCTCTGCTGTTAGTGATGGGGGGTCGCTGAGATCCAGCATTACGTTCCGTATGATTGTCCTGAACCCATCGATTCCATATTCTGCTAACAGTCATGGGGTCTCGACCGACGCGAGCAGCAATATTGGGGTACGATTAACCGCAATCCCGGTAGGCTATAATCCTTCCTCGATCAAAGTCAGACACGTGCTGATTGGCATTTCTTCTTCTTACACGAGGCATTACAACAACTTTCTTTGCCGAAAACATCGTTGAAACGGAAATTGAGTAAGAGAAATCTGCTGTCAAATCTCTGGTTTTATACACATTGTAGATGTCGCTACTGTCGCCTGCTTTGTATGAATGCGCTGAAAATCTAATCATTTGCATATCACAGCTGGTTCTACCTGGCATGCAGATTTCACGTGCGTGGTGTGCCGCTTTCCTGGTGTAGCAATTTTAATGGCCAGTAGTGTACTTAGGCGCTATAGTTTTACTGTTAAGAAATTTGACTTTAGTTGAAAATTTTCGAATATGATTTATATATTTAACAATAAAAATTTTATACTAAATTCTCAATCTTATGCTTAAAATGATTGATATGTACAGATGAGAGCAGGTAAAATTGCTAATTTAAAAACATACACTAGACTTAATATTTAATAATTTATTTTCATATTATTTATAAACTTTATTCTGAACTTATGCTAATAGCTTTCCATTTCAAATATATTTTAATGTATTGTGAAAATAAGTTTCATTTAAATTAATGATGTACTTAAATTAATTATATTGCTAAATTTATATATTTATTATGTTTTGTGACAACAAAAAAAGAGTTCCTATTGAAAGAATGAAATATATGCAGTTAAAACATAAATAAAATTTAATTTTATTGACTTTCGGAGCTCTAATTTCATTAAATAATAAATTTACATTGTAGGTGCTCATTTCAATAACACTAATGTAACAAATGAAACATACTGATGAATCAGTCAAGAATTTTATAGTCATATTTTGACCAAACTTTAAAGATAAAATTGTTTAACTCAAAATATTTAAGTATATAAAAGTGGTTGATTATTTTTAGTTACATATTTTATTACATTATACAGAAACTATACAAAATTTTGTTAAATGTGCCATTAAGCATTTTTGGTGATTTGCTGAGTTACGTTGAACTTAGGGCCCGACATAGCTTAATTGTGGTCCGGGGTAGAAATTATATTAGGAGGAGCTCCATCTGCGTCATAATGACGAAATTTCTATTCAATTTGGCAAGCAATTTTGTTCGGTTTGGTTTGTTTGTAGCTCAATGGTTATTTTTTGCACACGAGTGGTAATTAGACCGGGACTTACGGCTTAAAGTGGATTTCAAACCACTACAAACATCCATGCCTAAGGTGGGATTCGAACCCACGAACTGTTGAACCGAAGGCAAGAGCAAAGGAATTTTGTTCGATCGACAACATAAAATAAACATTTCGATTTGACTTGGGTGCACCCTCTAATGTAAGGGCATGGGGTAGCTGCCCTGAGTTCCCCTACCTTAGTCAGGCTCTGCCTAAGCTTCACTAATGATAAACTGGAAAGCATAACGTAGCACTTAATCATATAAATCAATGAAATCCTAGAAAAGAATTATTATTTTTTTGTGAAATGAAATTAATCTTACTTTTGTAAAGCAAAATAATTTTTGTACTGATTTCTTGTAATATTTATGAATAAAATGTTTGTAGAAAAAATAAATATTTATTAAAAATATTACAATAAAATCAATTTTTAATTTTTTAATATTATATATATATATATATATATATATATATATATATATATATATATATATATATATATATATATATATATATATATATGTGTGTGTATGTGTGTGGTGTGGCCGAGGCGTAATTTAACTAATTAACAATTTTTATAAAGCCTAATGTTTAATTAACACATATTTACAAATACAACTTTGCACAAGTTAGAAATATTTACAATTAATCATCTTACTCATATTAAAATGAAATGAGGTTTAAAGTTATGAGGGAAGGAGCAGCCGTCTTGCTGCTATCAAACGCAACGTCTTTTTGCGTCTCAATCTTTCTGCTTACTCTCGCTCGCTGGAGAAGTTGTCGCGCTTCTCGAGCCCCTTGCAGTGTAAGCACTTGAAATAGTGAACACAATCTGGCCGTCCTGGAATCGGCTGGCCCTCCAGACGACACTGCAAGTATATAAAAAAAGCAAAACGGGAAAAGAAACAAGCAAAACAGGATAGTTCTCTGAAAAGAAATAAATTTTATTCTTTTCAATATTTTCTTCAATATATTATTCTTTTTTTATTTTTATTCTTTTCAATATGTAAAATTACAGCTTCTTATCGGCTTAGATTTGAAATAAAGTCAGTTTATACTTTAGCTTCATTTTAATCATTACTAGACTATCCTTCGGCAATCCGACTTTAACTCTAACTTGCATAGCGTCCTCGTCTTTTGGGATTTTCTACCAGGATTTTAGGAATTCAGCACATGTCGCAGTAAAGTTAGGTCATCTATGACTTTCTTCTGTAATTACATCATAGGTGTTACCTTCTTTAACTTTAGTAACTCTATACTGTCCTAAATATTTTGGCTTTAATTTTAAATGCGTTCCAAACTAAGTTCTTTTAATAACGACCAAATCGTTAACTCCATAAGGTTGTGATTCTTTTCTTCACAAATTATACGTTTTCCTATTTTCTTCTCGGATCTTGAAAATTAGTTGTTCAGCATGTTTTCTGAGTTCATCTCTTTGAGTTTCAGAATTAACTTGAAATTCCAATTCAATCATTTTTTTTGAGCTTACTAAGACCTCCAACGTTCATCTTCGTACCAAAAAGCAACTCAAAAGGTGTTGGAACTACACTTCCTTGATACGTTGAATTAATCGTCTGCAGTAGTTCGTAAATTTATACCACTGAGTTGGATTCTCTAAAGATAGCTTTGAAAGAACTAATATGATAGTTCGGCTGATCGTTTCGACTTGTCCGTTAGCTCTTGGTAGACCAGTAGTTATTAAATGATGCTTAATACTCTTTTTAGAGCAATAATCTTCGAATTCACCAGGGGTAAAAGCTGTACCTCTATCAGAAATTATTTGGAAAGGACTTTCAAAGGCTGATTTTAGAGTTTCTAATTTCTAAATGACCTCAGGAGATGTTGTGGTCTTTGTAGGGAAAATTCAATCGAAATAGTTAAATGCGTCAATAATAGTTAATGAGATAAGAAATTTAGTTTTTTAAAAAAACTTTGATGATCCCATTCTCCCTCAGCATGTAGATTTCAACATACAGAGCTCCAACCGTTGAGTGCAACAACTGTAAACAAAGAACCTATTACATGACATAAGAGGTAAGTCAGTCATTTGATTACAATTGAGACTGAGCTCCAGCTGTTGAATCATTTCACTCATTTTCCGAAAGATAAAAAAAGCATGGGCAGTGACTAGGAGGGTGACCACTTTCACCCTTATTGGCTTGCAGGAGTTCAGTGGGTTGGGAATGTGCGCATCTGTGACGCCCTATGTCCTTCTGGTGGTTTAAATATTAAAATTCTCCAAAAATTAATTTAATATGGAGACCTTTATTTTTCACTTAAATTGTTCATTAAAATTTCGTATGAATTAAATTCAATGAAAATTTACAATATTTACATTTGAGCATAATTAGAAAAGATTAGAAACGCAATAATTTATAATAATCAAATAAATTTTAAAACAAAACTTAAAATATGAAAATTTGAAACTACAAATCTTATTTATTAAATTTGAATAAATCACATGCAGTAATGAAACATTCGAAGCTTCTAATTTTCTACTAAACATTTATGTAATAAATTTACAAACGCAATAAGAAGTTAGAAAACTCCAAAAATTTATAACATATTGGCGAAATAATCTCCATAATTTATTTCTTAAAATTAAAAAAAGTAAAACTTTCAAGCAAGCTTTAGGAGTAAGTTAAAATCAAAAATAATAAAAATTTTAACTATATACTACACGAATACAAAATTAACATTTGTATTTTTGAAATATTTCATCTTCTTTAATATTTGAATATGCTTCAAATTTAACATGAAGAAGAAAAGGATTTTGTTAGGTTTGTTGGAATAATTATTTTTAAATAAAAGAAATTCTATTTACCGGTCTAAAAGTAAACAGGAAATGGATCAAGATAACCGAGGAAATATCTATAAATCACGCAAAAAAGAGAGACTTCAAATTCCCTGTGGGAGTGTGGGATAATGAGAGTCTGGCCAACACCCCCTAAAGACAAGGACTGCGCACCGCTTTGATGAGTCATCTATCTAAGGGTTTTGTCTCCTTTATGGCGATCTAAATAAGTGACTCTTTACTAAGTAATACGACAAATGCTCAATTTATTTGAATTACATAACAGGGTATTATATAACTATCTCTTCTTGATAATTGTTTGGAAAATTTTAATATTTGTGTTAAAAGATCTAAACTAAATTATTGTAATAAATAAAATGAAAACTGAACAGAACATTTTCTAAGATTATTCTTCTATTTAAATGATTAAATTTAAAAAAATGTTTCAGTTTATTACAATAGTACACTTATAAAAATGTTAAAATTGTAAAAAACAAAATTCTTAATTTGCCAAACTAAGTGATTAGAAAATAAGAACTAAATATATATATATAAATAAAATATTACTTTATTAATTGAGTTTGTAATTCTTAGGTTAAAAATGTTTTTAATAATTATAATAAAATGTTATGCATTTTGTTTCATTTGTTTTTTCTGAATTTCCAGTTTTATAGTTTTTTTTTAATTTATCAACCATTATTTGTGATTTGATAAATTTTTAAATAATTTGTAGAAAAAATGTATGAAATTATTAGGATCATGTTTGAAATAGATATTCCTGCTACATTTTTCTCCTAATTCAAAACAAATTTATTGTGTTATCACATAACCAATGATTGTACATTTTAAAGTTTTTCACAATAATCATTTAATTAAACATAATTTGTAGGATTTAATCTGATAATATCAACATTACTTGGTGTATTAGAATTGAATATATAGGCATTTATTAAATCATTATTAGCAAAAATATAAAAAAATAATTTTTTTAATTAAATTTTTTTTGTAGCCAAATAAAAACATTCACATTTTTCATTAACAAATAACTGGAGTAAATGAAACATTTCATTTTATTGCATATTCTTTTTTTCATTAAATATCTTATAAAAAATAGCAAGATTCATAATTTTTTCAGATAATAATAATAGAGTAAAGACAACAACAGTATGCTGAAAATAACTTTATTAAACACTTCAATTCCACATTAAAATATACCATAAATTAATAACAAAATGTAAATAACGATGTAAGTTTATGTACATCAATTTAATAATTATATTTACCTAAATAACTCTCTTTTCTGAAGTTTATGTTATTTTCTTAATGTTTGTAAATTTCTTTTTGATTTTGAATTAAGGAGTTTTTTATTTATTAAATTATCATTAATTTTTTTACAATAATTTTTGAGTAAAATATTTATAAAAGTTGAGACAATGTTTACTAATTCATCATTATCATGCTTGCAACATTCTAAAGTTAAATTAATTTCAGCTAATCGAAGATTTTTTAATGTTACGCTGCTTGCAATAAATCTATGACTGTTACACTTCAAAAAATCGTTTTCATATTCAGAAGATAATAGTTTAGAATTAACAGTATAATTTAAATGAATTATTTTGACGATTTCTCATCACAAGGATATTTTAAACCACCCCTATAAATATTTTTAATTGAAAGAAAGTTTTCACATTCATCGTCAACTTCGCTTTTTAAATGAACTCAGCACATTTCACATTTAATTTCGTTCAAGAGAGAATGGACACAGTAACATGCTATGCATGTTAAAAAAGTTAACAAATGAGAATCTTTTTTTCAAAATCCTTTGAGTTTATTTTCAAATTAAACATTGATTATTTAATGTCGGGAATATGAAGACTTAGATTTTCATCAACATCATCATTTAAATTAATTCAACATTTCCATGAAGAGCAGGTTTGGTTTGGTTTGTTTTTCGCTCAACTCTCATTTTTTGCACACGAGGGCTAATTAGACCGGGACCTACGGCTTAAAGTGGATTCCGAAACATCCATGCCCAAGGTGGGATTCGAGCCCACGAACTGTTGAACCGAAGGCAAGAGCACTAACCATTCGGCTGCCAGCTCGGCCCATGAAGAGCAGAATTTAATGTTAAAGGAATATGGCTCCCGATTCTTAGTTTAGTTTCTATTTTGAATATTTGAGTGAGAGTAATGTGAAAATGAGATCCAGCCAACTGTCTAGAAAGACCAAAACATTCATCGAGAGAATCTTCGAAATTTTCTCAAAAATATTTCATGATTAGTATTTTTGAACAATAATCTACAATTTCTAGAGGAGCATTTGTAGTATGTGTTAATACTAAGTGAGTTTCTGCACTAAATTTTTCTGTATTGCAATGAATATTGATAATACTGCACTGAATAATAATGACTAAAACTGCACTGAATAATTGGAAAAGCTGTAAAAACAGCTTTTCCAATTATTCAGCCATAATGAAAATTTTTTAAAAAAGATTAAGCTTTTATCAGTAGATATATTTGTTAGTGGTTTTTAATATTCATTTCTTTTTGCACTCTCTTTAAAAACACTTTTTACATTAATGATATCCCACCAAGTGGTTATTTGGTTTATAAATGCAGCTGTTTCTTCACCGTTAAGAAAATCGAAAACAGGTCCTGCTGTTTTTAACCTCTCTTAAATATGGCAATTAAAAATTTGAAGAACTAATTTTACAATTCGACTTTATAAATTTGATGGACAAAGAGATTTAGAAGGGAGGGCGTGACAATATTTGACAGTATAAATGAATTCAATTTCATGCAGTTACCTCAAAGTGTTAAAGAATGCTGTTCTCAACTTTTCATCAGGAAATATCAAATCAAAATTTGGATACTAAAACGCAATTTCTGAATTTTTCTGGTTAATCCAGTTATTCCTTATATTTTTAAGTAAATGTACAGAATCTAATGCAAAATATAATGGTCTATTTGGATCGATGGGATGACTACATTTAGTTTTGAGAGTTGGGGGTTCTAAAAACAAGGACGTAGCTTTCCTATTCACAGAATTGTTATCACAGCATATACAAAAGAAAGGAAAACCAATTTTTTTCTAAGCCAGTTATTACATCAAAAAGAAACTTGTGTAAAATTTCCCCTGATATAGTTTTCATTGGATATATATGTACAACATTTTTGTCATAAATGTTGTCAACAAACACTTTGAATCATAAATGTTGTTGATACAGTATCAGAGATCACAGAATATCCTATTAAATTACCACACTTATAACCTAATGAAGCTTTTATATGAATTTCATCCATTAATAAAACTACTTTTTAGTCCTTTTCACTTAGGTGAAAATATTTGTTTCTAATATATATAAAAGAAAATTATCTCTGTTCTGCTCTTTTCAAGGATTTGCTATATAATTGACGAATAAACGTTCCAATGTTATTGTATGTGTAATAATTGTAAATACGAGCTTTTACGTAAAAATTTATAACAATGGGTTGATATAGAAAAAAGCATGAAGCATAAAATTAAAAAGTTAGCAGAATATTTCTTAAGATTTAAAGAATATTGCAACTGTGAAATTTGTTTCTCTAAGCTATCAAATAAATTTTCATTACTCTCACAAATAATTTTCAATTCATTAATAACGCATTTACACAAATCAAGTAAGTTATTCTTATCATTAGATTTTTCAAAATTTTCTAGTGCTTGTAATATATTATCTAATGTATGAATATCATTTACAATCACAGGAAATTTAAAATTATTTATTTTATTAATTTGAACACCTTTCATTGAACTTACAAAATTCAAATTTTCATTAAGTGATTCAAGAGCAGGAACTTTTCAAGGACTTATTAATGAAAACATAATTATATCCTTATTGGTAGCAACAATCCATGATGATGGAATTTTAAACTTACTTAAATAGTTCTTGAATTCATCTAAATCTTTAAAGCAAAATTTATCCCTGTAGTCATTTTCACTTTTTATACTTTCTGCTAAGGAACAAGCTAAATTCTGATTTTCAAATCTTATCTTCTTTGCATCTAGCTCCTCTCGATGATTCTTGGCTGTCGTTAAATATTTCAAGTAGTTATTGAGGGAATACCATCTGACTTCAATCGTGGGTGTCGTAAGGGTTGTTTTTCATCTCTACATATAGCTCAGATTGTCTCAGGAT
The DNA here is from genome assembly GCA_037975125.1 of Latrodectus hesperus. NCBI lineage: Eukaryota > Metazoa > Arthropoda > Arachnida > Araneae > Theridiidae > Latrodectus > Latrodectus hesperus. The sequence goes on from CM075855.1 coordinate 101,453,764, forward strand.
ATCACTCTCTGCAAAGTGATGCGCGCAAACCTGAAAAAAAAGAAAGAAAAACACTATTAAGATAAATGTAAACTATATACATTTAGTTGATTTCTGTAAGACACTTATAAATAAAAGTTATTATGATTACATCACATCTTTCATTTTGATAAAGTTCAAGCAATATTTATAATCACTAATTTAATTGGTAAAAAATGTTAAACTTTAATTGAAATTACGTAAGAGGTAGAATTTATGATTTATTTTACAATTTAAATTCTGTATTTTATGTAATTAAAATTATATCTAATTCATTTTTCTACTTCAAATTATAGATTAACATAATGAGAACGTAAATAATAATTATTTCCTCAAGTATATTGAATAATTGCTACTAGCACTTTTATTTTATTTTCCAATATGAAAAATGTGAAATAAATAAACTCTCAAATATTTCATTTCTAAATTAATTATTAATTTATAATATAATTATTCAGATGTAACAAAAATGTCTTAATGAATGCAGAAAAATTTAATATACCAATAATCATATGTGATTAAAAATAATTAATTTGATTAATTAAATAGAGAAAAATTTAGTAATTGTTAAAGCTATTAAAGTTTTACAAATTAGAGCCAAATAAACTACAGAATGAGAATTATGTTTTAAGATGAAAAACAAACAATTACGGTTGATGGAAATAACATTAACTTTAATATTTCTTATCCATGCCACAAGCATGCGTTTTAAATTTAAAAAAAATGTTTTTCACAAACGATTTAATTATTGTTATTTGAAATAAATAAAATAAGACTAGAATTTTTCGTCGCTTTTAGATTTTCTTGCGAAATAACAGCCAGCCACTTCTTTAGCATTCTTCATACCTTTGGTTCTCCATCGTAGTTCGATCGGCAATTGAACCCTTGAATGGCATTTTTATAAAACTTCTTGAAATAATATAATACCTGTAATGAATATTTTAAGCCAAGGCGTATCGTGCGCAAAATCAGTGCCTGAAATCACACAACAGAGACTGAAAAGAGTCGTCGAGCAGGCGAATAGAGGGATAACTTTGGGGGCTCAGCCTCAGGTGGATGACTCATTCCAGAAAGAAATTTTGGTGAGTAGGGGGTCTGCCGCGCTCTTGGTCAGTCAATCTCTAGCAACACCCAATAGGATTACCTGATCATTCATTTTTAAACTCAGCCATCTTTCCATATTTTAATTGTGGATTTGGAGGAAAGCCGTGATTGACTAGCTGAAATGTTAGTGCACATAGAAAATCTTGTGCAAAGTTTCCTTCAAATTTATTGAAGCTTTTATCTTATATTTGTTTTCCTCCCTAATTGCGTCTTGCGAGGCTATAATTTTCGGATTATATGTATTCAGAAAAAATTATTCAGAAATAATAACAATCAAAATTTAAATTTGAATTAAAAAAAAATCCTTTGATTGTCATTTGAAATCCAATGTATCAAAACCCATTCTTAATATGATATATTTACAAATATTTCGGAAAGTTTGCACTCAAAATATACAAAATCTTACATTTATTTTAAAATTTTGATCTGTTTATGTAATTTTTATCTCTTTATTCATTAAACATACTAGAAAAATTTTATAATAACTTAGGAGTAAAATATAGTTTTTAACCGTGAAAGTACAAATCCGTTAAAATGAATAGGATTTTTCTTATTTAAATATTATTTTCATTTAATGCTGTTTTGAAATTTTTATTACAGTAATACTCATAACTTTTTTTGTCTTAATAAAACAATAACTGAGAATTAGTTAATTTATAGTTTCATAAAGAACATAAATAGATATTTTATATTTCATACAAATTTTTTTTTTTTGAAATCGACAATATAAACTGACTGAAATAAAAAATTTATTTCAATCACTGAAACAAATGTTCTCGTTCTATATTTGAAAAAATAATCTGAGAGTCAAATATAACTGTCTATTATTTAATCTAATTTAAGTTTCCAGTAAAATATTCGCCGGAAAAAATTTTTTCTTTAAATTTTTTATTAAAAAATTTTTTGCAATAAAATAGATTAGAAATTCTGTATTTTTTGAGATAACAAAAATACTTCAACATTTAAATAAGAATACTAGACTAATAAGTATTATTTTTGATAAAACTAATGTAACTGTTTTTGTGTAATGTTTTCGTGCGATTTTTTAATCTGTGAGCATTTCTTAGTGCGGTGTATAAACATTTTAATCAAATTGGAACATAATTGACAAAATAGCCTTTAAAGAAAGTAAAATGGTTTGACCGGCCATTTTTCAAATGCATTTTTTGACAGTACATAAGCATTCCGTCTACCAATTACATTACATATGCTTTGTTAAACAGTACCTATCCTGCGCAGTTTATTTTGAGAATATCATTGACATAGCAGTGTTTTCAAGTGCCCAGTTTAGTAAAGGTCTTCAGACATATATTTTTCTATTGCGTTTGTTAAGTTCACTTCCCTGCTTTGCCACCTCGTCTCTTGATTTCGTTTATAAAAGCAATTCCAAGTTATTTCGTTTGAGTTATTTTATAGAAGAGGGTTTTTGTGGTCTTCCTATTCATTGTGCCTAAAAAAGTAAATTTTAATTTGGTTGCGAAAAATATTTATATAGCAATATGCGTGAAGCGCGCATTTTCTAATTACTTTCTTTTATGCAATCCTTATTCCCTGCGCAGAACTAGATTTGCTTGTATTTAATGAAGTAAAAAATATATATGTTAGTCTATTTAAGTTTGAAATATATTAAAATATAATGCAACCCACCAAAATAATTTATATTTTAAAGACTAATTTTTCTTTTAATAACAATAAATTATTTTTCATATTTAAATTTTTATTTTGAGAACATCAGTCAAGTCTTTTATTAATTTTAAAAAGAAATAAGCAAAAGACCTTAAAAATAAAAAAAAAATCCACTTACATATTCCCAGTAGCAGCACATTTCTCTACTTTTGATAAGTCAAATCGAGTGGATAAGTTTGCAGATAGTCCATAAAAGTGAAATAAAAATCGCTCCAAATATCAACAATTAAAATACTGAATAACTAAGACAACAATACTTATTAGTTGAGAAATAACAGAATTTCACAATTTAGAAGCTATTTACAACTTTTCTCTTCAGAAACTTAGTCAAATATTTTGGAATTTATTTAATTAAAACCCTTAAGAGTATAACTCTTTTTCATGTAAATTGAAACACTCCCTTCAAGTGGATAATCAGGAGACTTCACCAAAAGAATCAACCAAAAGAAGCCGTTTACATGTACATTTTACACGTGAAAAGAGGAAGTGTAAATATTTTTAATTACTTATCAATTGCCGATAATGAGCAGCTGTTCAGAAATTTGTGACTGAAACTCAGTATATTAGCAATGCATACAATGCCTATACAATATTTCACAATTTTTGAAACAACGAAATTCAATTTAAATCATTATCCTTACTAATTTGATAGGTTCAGAAAGATTCATAGGCTATTATCTACAAACTTTCATCGGTTCAAAGAGAGCAGTTTGTAGTTTCGAATCTTACTGCGTACTGGGTTACTTGTAGCAGTAGAAATTCACTTAAAACTATAGGTCCTGGTCGGACTTTTTAGTTTTACAGAGAAAACGACATTTAAGCGACAAACAAATAGAAATTAGACTTGAAGACGCACCGATATTTCATCGCATTGAGAATAGAAAAAGAGTCAGAATCAACATTCAGGCTGTTGCAATTGCGATCATGTCCCTCAGTTTACTAGTGCTTTGCATTTTTAACTGTCCTCAAATGAAGGACATATTGTTGAATACTTTCTTGCACCTAGAAGGATGTTATTAATTTGCGATCCCAAAAGCCAAACTGGCAGTCGAAAAGTCACTGCTTTTGTTTGTTTAGCTTGGTTCATTAATTGATTGCTACAATTCCTTCCTAGAATTTGGAAGTAAGTTCGCACTATGCTCCAAATCTCTGCCTCGATTGTAAAAATCGTCGTTGAGAGACAAACGAATGAACCAACCAACCAACATGATGAGACCTAAGAAATAAAATCTACCTGCTTAGAAATTGAGAACTTAGAGAGCAAGAAAAAGTAATGGAAGTCAACATTCAGAAAAATGAATAGTGATATTCTAACTGACATGAACAATGAAGGCAAGGTAAAAAGAATATTTTAACAGGAAGTTAACATAAAAGAAAAGTAATTTTCGAACTGGAAAAAAAATTATCTACTGTTAATAATTTGTAAAGATAATACTCAATAAAGAAAAACAATCATATGAATAAAGAATATTCATAAAAAACGTATTTGTTATTTGAATAAATGTTACTGATTACTTACAGATATTAACATTCATTATTTTATCGATACACCAAAATATGTCAGATTGTTCAAAGATACTTTAATTATGATTTTAATGTGCTTTTTATAGTATTTTTTTATAAAAAGTAATTCATACTTTTAGTTCCATGCGATATTCCGAACCCTATTCCATTAAAATGAAATCATTTATATGTCTACCATTTACATTTGCTACCACAAAGATGTCTATGATTAAAAGAAATAAAACGTGTTAATATGAGAGCCAATTATCCTGAACATAATTCCTTAATACAAACTTTTATAAAAGCCACTGAAAGTCACTTATTTCCAAAGGAAAGGACGAGTAATATCTACAAGTTTATTGTTGCATAGTATTTCAAATTATTTAAGTTAGAGTATTATACACGGAAGAGTTAAAAACAAATTAAGAAAAAAATAAATGACGAGTAAAGAATAAAACAAGCTGATTTAAATTGAAGCATAGAAAGTTCCTATCAATATGCTTTTGTGCCATTAAAAATTTCAATTGAATGTCATTTGTGGCATAACTCGTGTGGTGATAAAAGGAGAAAGCCGTGCTCCAGAGCCAGCAGTTTAGAGATTGAAGTGTTTTCAGATTTCTCTCTTATTCTTTCTCTCCTTTTACGTCATGCTACAAGTGGAAGTAAGTGTTAATGTTTTAATAATTAAACTAAGTTTTGATACTAATTGGGCTCAACCTTTGGTTTCTTTTGATTAAATGATTAATCTCTGTTTGAAGTTTCGAAAGCATTTTCGCAGTGATTGCTTAGAAAAATGTCTCTTTCTAATACCCAAATACTGTTGTTGTTGTTACGTATGACACTTAAACAAGCCAAGCTCGCTCATCATCGGCTATGTGAATTTAAGTCAGAACGGTGCATCTTTCATTTAATCAGAGCACCACGAAGATACGAAAGTAAGATTTTGCTTTAAAACTCTTACGATAGATGGCACCACCAGAGGATCCATTCATTCTATTTTGACTATGGGGAGGAAATTTTCTCCAAACCATTACACCCAATTTCTCCAGAACACCTAAGCCATTACGAAACTTTCGATTCCACAGATTTAACAAGCACGTATATCGCATGTACTCGGTGGGTCTTTGACGGCATTGGGAATCGAACGGACGGAAAGGCGTTGTCATAACCACAAGGCTACCATAGCCTGCCCAAATATTTAACGCTTCGGAATAGCAAGGGGAGATTAGATGTCAATTATACATTGGAGTACGTAGTGGGTGTGTCACCATGGCTCCTATAGTCCATTGAGTCTCCGTGATTAAGAAATAGAGACCAAGCAGAGCCTCAAATGTGGTCTGTCATTTCCAGAGGTATCGTTTCACACAAAGGACATTCCAACTGTTACCTTACTTTACATGCTCCACCCACTATTATTGAACACGACGAATATTTGATAGATTAAGAATACCAAAGATTCTACGGTCATTCTCTTTGACAGTAAATCGCTGTTTACCTTTCATTCTCGGTAACGGTAAACTGCGATTTACTCTTATAGAGAATGAAACCCTTTCCAATTAAACTAAGACGGCCTTTTCTTTCTAGAAAAAGTGGTTTCCCTCAATAGAGTATTCGACAAAGCTCAACAATATTTTCGGTTGTTGACTGTCATTTCGGTATCTCAGTGAGATGATAGAGAACATTGGAAATGAAAACTGTCTCCGCACTGGGGGTTATGGAATTATTCACATTTTCTCCCCTATGTCGTTAACTCTGTATTCTGGCAATCAGATTAGAACATAAAGATTTGTTAACGATCCTGGATTTTAACTGCTATAAAAAAATATTAATGTTGTGTTAAAGGATGACTTTAACGAGCAATACCAGTAGTTATTAATAGCAAGCATCGTTATTGGTATTATTATCTTTTTTTCATGTGTCATTCAGCTGTCTGTTTTGGCATTTGAGGGATAATTAAACCAAGATTAATGTGAATTCTGAATCACTGCAAACAACCTCACTCGACGTAAGAATGAAAGCTATTGATGTGAAGGCTGACCCTTCACCTGGCAATTCAGCATCGGTGATTTCGAAACTATTTTTAAACAAATATTTAATCTGATTTCACTTCCATCCATTTAATTTACTGGAATAAACATTCTACTTTGTAAAGAAAAAAGTTGCTAAGCAATTTACAGACTTGAAAAACTTATTTTTATGCACAATAACTAAATTTGGTTAAATTATTTTCATATGTATGAAAAAGTGATAACTTAAATGTCTATTATACATTCTTAAGAATGCGTATAAATATGCCATTATCTCTTCAGGATCTGAACCAAAATGCGCGGATGATGGAGACGGCATTTTTCAATTATTACGCCAATAAAATTTTTCAATCCTTCGAATTTTCCATTTTACTTTAATTTTAATAAATTTCAGTCTCATTCATTTGTAATAAAACTTTTATTAAAATCGAACCTGTTGTTTATCCTTTAACTCTTATTGATTAATCAGGGATTTTATTTTTCTCAAGAACGCTTCTCATTCTTTTTTCCTATTTTCACGTACAATCACACACAGGCGCGCGCGCACACACACCTTCTCAATTTTAGAATTAATTACTTAAAATTTAAAATTAATATTTTAAGCAATTCCACTTCGTGGGATCTTTTCACTTACACATAATTTTAAATAGACTGCAATATGCTCGTATATTCTTTTAAATAAACAAACCATAAAGTAATATTTAAACATAGCATTGAGTTTCATTATAAGCAATCACTTAGAATAAAAATTGTTCCCCTTTTTATAATATGCTTAATTTTTTTTGTTTCTTATAACTTATAATTTTTATTAATTAATTGTTTTTAAAATAATTTGATAATAAAGATAAAAGAATACTGTTATTGTTTAGTTAAATTTCCAAAAAAAAAAAAAGTAATTTTCGATAAAATAAATTTTTTTTCCTAAAAAGTCATTTTAATTTATTTTCAGAATTTATTTCCTGCATTAAGGAATCCAGTTTGGCGTTGTAATTTGCTGATTTGGCTCCGAATTTCGTTGTGACGATGGGATAGGTCCATATAGGATTCAACTAATAGAAAGAACTTAAATTATTGCATAAAATAAAAATGATTCAAATTTCATTTATAAATACGTAAACAATGCTAAGAATGAAGCATAAGAAGGAAACGAAGAATCAGTTACAAAGAAATAATGTAATACTTTTTTCTTTATAAGAAAAATAAAATGTGATAATAAACAGAGGAATGTTTAAAACTATTTAATAAAAATACAATGAAAAATTTTTACTTTTGCCATGTGTATTGCATATTTTAGATAACAATGTCACTTTTTTTTATCTAAGGAATGAATTTGAAATTTTTAAAACACAGAATAATTCTTACAATTCTGGGAGTGCATCCAAATTTTGCTTCCATTTTCCCCGTATCGTAGCATTCATTATCACTCCTGTATGGTAATGGTTATGAATGTTTCTTATTGAACGATGTATGAGAAATGTCCCTGAAATTACTGACTGGTGGTGACGTGATTTAAACTTTATGGTAGTCAAGGAATTCAGTTATCAGAGGATCGATATGTTAAAATTACTGAAACTCAACATTCTTTTCAACACATTAGAAATCTCCAAAATATAATTTTTCCTCATAAATGGATGTATATTCTAATTGATTAAACTATATTTTCAATTTCCCAATCCATGACAACCTTTAAAGGTTTTAATAAAGCTTTTTTTTAAAACTTGGGATATCATCTGTTTCTGCGGTATATTTAATAAAATTTAAAAGATGCTTTATTGAAAATGGAACATATTTTAAACTCACGATTTTTTGCTAAGTTCTGTTAAATATTCCGATAGTTTCCGTAAATTTTACCACCAGGATTTATCTGCAAGCCATTTATTTATCTTAAAAGGAAAATTTAATTTTTTTTCATAAAAATATATGTATTCTTATATTTATTTGATACATAAAACTACTCTTATAACTTATCTTATAGTATACTTAGTCTTAAGCATAAGTTAACTAACTGTACTTAGTCTTAAGCATTTAGGTAAAATTATATATTAAATATATAATTTTATACTTTGGTATTTTAAACAAGTGATATTTTTTCCTGTCATGTTTTACAAATGTTAAATTAAGAAATAAAGTACTGTCTTAAGAGTAACATATTTTTTAGCATAATATTTTGTAGAAATATTGTAAAATTCTAATATTTCAAATTTATTGTGTCATCATGATCCTATTTTTTGATTTCAAAATCTCAACATTTTAGGTTTCTTAAAGAAATACCACTTAATTTATTTTTAAAGAAATGACATTTACCTTCTTATGTTAATAATTATAAAGCAATAAATTAAAAAACCTATAAATACTTTTTTTTAAGTTTCGCAGTTTAATTTCTCATTTATAAATTGGGTACTTCACCATTGACTATTGGAGACTGGTAAAATTACCAGAATTACGGGAAATCATGAAAGAATTGAAAATAGTTAATGATTATAGTTTATTCCCGATACCTAATGAAGAATATACGCAATTATATTTTTGATCTTTATAATGATATTTATGTAAATAAATATCTTATTACGTTCCTCCGATAAAGTTTTTTCAGAGTTAAGCAGAAAAAATGGACATACAGGCAGTGAAACTCATATCAGCAAGTTGATTTGTTATTACCCTATACTATTCAAAAAATTAATTATTCTGTAATCAATTTTAGCCTTAATTAACAGTGATAGGAACTCATGGTTAAGTTCCTAATGCCAAAATGCAAACTAATCCGTAACTCTACAAGAAAGGAGGAGAGTTGTATTTCCTAAAAATTTTTATCCTTGCTTAACAATATGGTACACTACATCAGTGAAAATACGCACTGCATCGTATTTTTGTACTTTTTACATGTTCCCAGTAATTTGTAATAAACATAATGTTATAATTTCATCAAATAATCTTTTGTTACTGCACCGAACGTATTTACGATTTTTCTAAAGAGCCATCCATCAGAAATTCCTTGGGAAGTGGGTGGAAAGAGTTCCGAATTCAATATTTAATAACTTTATATTAAAAAAATTTTCAACACTACCACATCTCGTTTAATTTGTTTCAGCTTATATATTAATGAGTTTTCTTATGTGGTCATAAACAGCATTTGTTTAAAGCTAACTAAAGAATAAAAATTGTGTATAGAAATGTATCTCTACTTCTTCAAATGACAATTTTTTTCCAAATGCTATGTTCACGTTTTTCAGTGGAATGTACAAGCTTTTAAACATTGCCCCACCGCTTACATGAATACTTAAACCATTTCATTTACTATGAGCTCAATTCTTCCCTTGAAGAATGAATCCATTTGCAAGAATCTGATAATAAACGCGCTTTTTCATTAGGTAAAAATACTGCAAAAAGAATCGCATTTTTTGTTTACGTCCTAGAAAACAGTGAACGCAGAACTTGCTTCAAATGTGGGGGGAAATGATATTGCAGGGAAAGTTTATCGCATGAGTGTTCCATGCTTAGTAGCGCCTGAAGCTGCACCAGAAGTAAATTTCTACCCAAATAATTGCACTTATCGATTTGCAACTGGGTGTGCGAGCGCACACCAAATGAAGAGACTTGCAACTTCTGTCCAAAGAAAACTGCAGTTTCCGGTCTTGAATGAAATGACGAGGTGAAACATTTCGCTTCAGTAAATTAAAAGTAATTTTTTTGAAAATCTTGAATACAGAAAAGGATGTTAGAAACAAAACTTTGTAAAATTAAGTGCTATTCATTTAAAAACACTGCAGCTGTTGTTTACTTTACTTTTATAATTAATTTAAAGTCCAAAGAAAATTTAAATTGTAGCAGATAATTTTTATACATCTTTCTGTTTTATACATAGTAAAATAAAAACTCATAATTGACTTGATGTAAAAATAAAGTCTTGAATAAGACTTCTATTATTAAAATTCATTGCATACTCTGAAATTATTCAGAATATGGAATAAAATATCAGAGTTTTACGTCTAAAGGAAGTTGAATATGAAAACATAACAAAATATTTAAGTATGAAAACATAACAAAATATTAAAATTCAAAAAATTATAAAAACTTTCAACCTTTTTCGCATAAATATATATTTATTGAATCAAACAAAAATAAGAATATATATCTATATATCGATTAAATTAAATAAAAACTAAATTAAAATTTAAGTAATTGAATGATATATATTATTATTATTATTAAATGCTAAAACTATGGAGATTTTATGAAACTTTATGTTCTTGTAGAATATAATAAAATTCACTTAAATACATAGATATGTATATACATTAAAATAAGACTTATATTAAGGGAAATATCATAAGGAATATGATTTATACTGCACCAAATCAAAGGAAATTTTATTAATAACGCATAATTAAGATATCACAGAACTGCAAAAAAGGTAACACTTCTTTCCCCTTCTAAATAGCAAATAAATTTTCACCTAAATGCTGAAATGTAATGTAATAAAAGCCTATTACCACTTGTCAATCATAATTGCTGTTCTGAGAACCAATTAAATTGATATTTAAAAAATGCTGCTTTGCTGGAAGGAATTTTCTTAATGTATATATTTTAAAGAGTTGTCATCCGCAATATACGATTAAGTATTAACAAAAGGAAACAAAACTTTTATGGTTAGATAAAATAGTCTCTTATGCTAAAATTGCAATACAAAATAGTGCGTCAGAAATTTTATTTGGCATGCGAATGTTTAGTACATGCTTGTCTAAAGTGCGGCCCACGGGCCGCATGCGGCCCAAAAGCCTTTAAAATGCGGCCCAAACGCAAATTTTGAAAATATTTAAATTTACACCTTTTTCTTAAAAAAATAAATGTTGCAATATTTTTCATATATAATCGATTTGCTGATATTTATTTTGAAATAAAAATTTAACTCTTTAACCCTTTGAATACCGAGGCTTGAATTCTTAGGGGTACTCAAAATACCAAAACGCCTGAAAATATAGTTTTTCGTTTCCGAAATTTCCTCCCCGCCCCCGGTGTAAGAGTAGAAGCAAAAGGGCTATCGTCTGAACAAATTTTTTTTAAAAAGACAGCTACTCAAAATAATGTCATTGTAAAAGCAAGTTATGTCGTAGCAAATTTAAAAGCGAAAAAATCAAAACCTTTTATTGAGGGCGAATTTATAAAAGAATGCATGGAAAGCGTAGCCAAACATAATTTGCCCTGAAAAAAGTTGGATTTTTCTAAAATCATTTTATCTCACCAATCTATAGCCACAAGAATTGAGGAGTTATGGAATGCAGTTGAAAAGTCTTTAAAAAGCAATTGTACCAATTTTAAATTTTATTCGTTAGCCATGGACGAAAGCACTGATGCTTCTGATACGGCACAATTGGCAATTTTTATAAGAGGAATCGATGAACATTATAATATCAAGGAAGAAATGGTTGCTTTAGTATCGTTAAAAGACACAACTAAGTTTGTAGATTTATTCCATGCATTAAAACGACTAGGGAAAGGTTTTCCTTATCTATGAAAAATTTATGAGCTATCATAACCGATGGAGCACCTGCCATGGTTGGTAAAAATATGGGACTCGTTAAAATGGTTATTAATGAAGCCGTCGCTGCCGACAATACGATCTTGATGGCATATCATTGTATTTATTGTACATCAGGGCAATTTGTGTGGGAAAATTTTAATAATAGAAAGTGTGTTAAGCGTTGTTATAAAAACCATTAACTTTATAAGAGCAAAAGGACTTAATCATAGACAATTTCAAGAGTTCCTCAAGGTAGTGGGCACTGAATTTGCAGATGTTATTTATTATACAGAAGAGTAAGATGGCTCAGTAAGGGGAAAATGCTCAAAAGATTTTACGATTTAAGAACTGAAATAAAAATATTTATGGAATCAAAAGGGAAATCTGTGACTGAATTTGAAGACGAAGATTAGGTTTCAAATTTAGCTTTTTTAGTAGACTTAACAGAGCATTTTAATGATTTATATTTGATACTTCAAGGAAAAAATCAAGTTATTAATAATATGTTCCAAACAATAACAGCGTTTGAAAGAAAGTTGAAATTTTGGCACAATCAAATAAAAGTGAAAGATTTGACGCATTTCAGTACTTTGGCTGTACATAAACCTATGAGTTGCACAAAATATGCTGCATTAATTTTTGATTTAATTCAAGAGTTTGAAAGTAGATTTCAAGATTTTCGAAAAAATGAAAATTATTTCATCATATTTTCTATTCCATTTTCTCTAGAAATAAATAAATACTTCAAATGGAATGCATTGAACTGCAAAGTGACATTCAACTGAAAGAAAAGTTTGGAAATGTTTCTTTACTGGAGTTTTATAAAGATTACCTACCCCACGATAAATATCCTAATTTTCACAATCATGCTTTATCAGTCTTCAGCTTTTGGTAGTATCTATATTTGTGAACAATTATTTTCAAGAATGAATCATACAAAAAACAAAAATAGGACAAAGATTACCGAATTACCGACAAACATCTTGAAAATGCACTAAGAATTGCAACCTCGTCTATTGAACTCGATCTCGATTCGCTTGTTCGACAAAAGCAAATTCATCCATCTCATTAATTTGATTATTTTTTCCATCTTTATGAAATCCAAACTAAATGAAACGAAACTTTTACAAATTTAAAATAAATATGTACCTATAGATATTAAATTAAAAATAAAAAATTATAATAAAAAGAAGTTAATTAATTTTAATAAAACTACATAAAATTAATTTTTATTTCAATTTTTTGAAAATATATTTTATGTGCGGCCCAGCAAAATTTTTTTTTTGCCATGCGGCCCATGAACGGTCATAGTTTAGACACCCATGATTTAAAGGCTTTTAATATTTAAATCCTTGCCTGTATAAATTTTAGTATGACCATAAAGCTTATCATTAAATTCATTTTATTTCTTACGAAACAGGGAATAAAAGTATCACACAAAATAAAATTTTCAAGCTTTACTAAACTTATGTGAACAATAATAATTTTCATGTAGGGCTACTGTCTTTTATGATGAATAACTGTAAAAAGATGGAAGAAAGAATAAAAATTTTATTTTTGTTTAGCTTAAGAAAGCTTTTTATTATACCGATTACGACGAATATTATTTTACTGTAATTATGATAAGGGAACATAGACATGCATTAAATTAAAATGTATATTTGAAAACGACATCACCAAATACAGTGTTTTTAGATAGCCGATTTTTGAAAAATATGCTTTATTCTAATATTATATAAACTGATACAACAGATAAATAAATAATTTTAGTTTGGATTAGAGTATTTAATAAGATTCCTTTTTTAATTATGAAGTTTCCTTTGTATTATAATGTAAGTATTGATTGCGAAATAGAAATATTTTAACGCAAAACTTAGAATAAAAAAAATATTATTTATTTTAGAAATGTTATAACATAATATTTTTGCATACATATGTATGAAAGCATTAATCTTTTTCAATAATTGCAAAACTGTAAATAGTTCTATTACGTTTTATACATTATAATATATTTTAAAGTTAGCAAATTGAAATGAAATGAAACGGATTAAGCGATTTTGCTTAGAACTTTATGAGGAAAAAATCGGATAAGATAATGAAATATGGGAAATTCCATAAGGGTACCATTACATAGAACCAGAATGAAATAATAATCACTCTATGATATAAACTTAAATAATTAGTGCACGATGGAGCTGAATCCGAAGGAATTATACTGGAAACGATCCCTGATAGAAAACATCAATTTTTTTTCCAGGTTTCCCCAGTCACTGGAATGCTCTTCACATCGCCTGCAAGCACACATTAGTCCAATACATAGCATTCGCTCCACTTGAATCAGCCGTACTCAGCATTTCACAAGATTTCGCCTTTTATTATCAGAGAGGAGGGCCGTGACAGTAGCCTTGTAGTAAGGCCGTCCGGACAGGCTGGATCCCAAAGACCCACCGTGCTCCTTGACTGTGGTCGGTCGTTCAGCAGTTGCCATGGGTGTAATGGTCTGGAGAAAATTTCCTACCTCTCCAGATCAAAGTCAAAACTGAGGGAGTGGATCTTCTGCTGGAGGAGTCAAAGCCCTACTTTCACCCTCGATGTGATCTGACTAAATGAAAGACTTAACCGTCTGCTAGCGAGTTTGGCAGACATATAACTACAATGGTAGGAAGCGAAATTTCTCTACCATCGCTTCAGATTATTTGCTTCAATTCATGAGTCAATGTGCATGCTGAATTCATTTTTTGCGTTGTTGAAAATTTGAACACTTTTTATTTCAAAACCTGACAACCTTTTCCTTATTGCTCCTGAGGTAATATTGTATTCATTTCAAATCTAGCAGACTCTGATGAAATTCTCTCACGAATGAGATTTTTATCGTAGTTGAAATTCATAGTAGTACTTTCACCAAAGCAGCACTTGTGTTTTTAGCCCTAATCTTCCCATATTTTTCTCTGTTTTTTTTTCCCCCTAACGTAGCTTTCTACACAATTATATACTAAACCATGGGTGTCTAAACTATGACCGTTCATGGGCCGCATGGCAAAAAAAAAAATTTTGCTGGGCCGCACATAAAATATATTTTCAAAAAATTGAAATAAAAATTAATTTTATGTAGTTTTATTAAAATTAATTAACTTCTTTTTATTATAATTTTTTATTTTTAATTTAATATCTATAGGTACATATTTATTTTAAATTTGTAAAAGTTTCGTTTCATTTAGTTTGGATTTCATAAAGATGGAAAAAATAATCAAATTAATGAGATGGATGAATTTGCTTTTGTCGAACAAGCGAATCGAGATCGAGTTCAATAGACGAGGTTGCAATTCTTAGTGCATTTTCAAGATGTTTGTCGGTAATTCGGTAATCTTTGTCCTATTTTTGTTTTTTGTATGATTCATTCTTGAAAATAATTGTTCACAAATATAGATACTACCAAAAGCTGAAGACTGATAAAGCATGATTGTGAAAATTAGGATATTTATCGTGGGGTAGGTAATCTTTATAAAACTCCAGTAAAGAAACATTTCCAAACTTTTCTTTCAGTTGAATGTCACTTTGCAGTTCAATGCATTCCATTTGAAGTATTTATTTATTTCTAGAGAAAATGGAATAGAAAATATGATGAAATAATTTTCATTTTTTCGAAAATCTTGAAATCTACTTTCAAACTCTTGAATTAAATCAAAAATTAATGCAGCATATTTTGTGCAACTCATAGGTTTATGTACAGCCAAAGTACTGAAATGCGTCAAATCTTTCACTTTTATTTGATTGTGCCAAAATTTCAACTTTCTTTCAAACGCTGTTATTGTTTGGAACATATTATTAATAACTTGATTTTTTCCTTGAAGTATCAAATATAAATCATTAAAATGCTCTGTTAAGTCTACTAAAAAAGCTAAATTTGAAACCTAATCTTCGTCTTCAAATTCAGTCACAGATTTCCCTTTTGATTCCATAAATATTTTTATTTCAGTTCTTAAATCGTAAAATCTTTTGAGCATTTTCCCCTTACTGAGCCATCTTACTCTTCTGTATAATAAATAACATCTGCAAATTCAGTGCCCACTACCTTGAGGAACTCTTGAAATTGTCTATGATTAAGTCCTTTTGCTCTTATAAAGTTAATGGTTTTTATAACAACGCTTAACACACTTTCTATTATTAAAATTTTCCCACACAAATTGCCCTGATGTACAATAAATACAATGATATGCCATCAAGATCGTATTGTCGGCAGCGACGGCTTCATTAATAACCATTTTAACGAGTCCCATATTTTTACCAACCATGGCAGGTGCTCCATCGGTTATGATAGCTCATAAATTTTTCATAGATAAGGAAAACCTTTCCCTAGTCGTTTTAATGCATGGAATAAATCTACAAACTTAGTTGTGTCTTTTAACGATACTAAAGCAACCATTTCTTCCTTGATATTATAATGTTCATCGATTCCTCTTATAAAAATTGCCAATTGTGCCGTATCAGAAGCATCAGTGCTTTCGTCCATGGCTAACGAATAAAATTTAAAATTGGTACAATTGCTTTTTAAAGACTTTTCAACTGCATTCCATAACTCCTCAATTCTTGTGGCTATAGATTGGTGAGATAAAATGATTTTAGAAAAATCCAACTTTTTTCAGGGCAAATTATGTTTGGCTACGCTTTCCATGCATTCTTTTATAAATTCGCCCTCAATAAAAGGTTTTGATTTTTTCGCTTTTAAATTTGCTACGACATAACTTGCTTTTACAATGACATTATTTTGAGTAGCTGTCTTTTTAAAAAAAATTTGTTCAGACGATAGCCCTTTTGCTTCTACTCTTACACCGGGGGCGGGGAGGAAATTTCGGAAACGAAAAACTATATTTTCAGGCGTTTTGGTATTTTGAGTACCCCTAAGAATTCAAGCCTCGGTATTCAAAGGGTTAAAGAGTTAAATTTTTATTTCAAAATAAATATCAGCAAATCGATTATATATGAAAAATATTGCAACATTTATTTTTTTAAGAAAAAGGTGTAAATTTAAATATTTTCAAAATTTGCGTTTGGGCCGCATTTTAAAGGCTTTTGGGCCGCATGCGGCCCGTGGGCCGCACTTTAGACAAGCATGCTTTAAATTCTTACATGTCTTCAATCTTATTATTGTGTGCTTTAACTTAATACACGCAAGAAAATAGAAGCAATCCCAATTTCCCTTTTCTTTGAAACAATTAATTAAGACAATATCTGAATGCCAATAAAAATTATTAATTGTAGCTAAAATCAAACAGCCGTTTTATCGTTGCTTGAATTACTTAAAAGGTATTTTTTCCATGAAATATTATAGAAAATAAGATAATTATATGGATGTTTGACTTGCTAAATCGATACAGTCCACTTTTAGAATTTCCTTAAATTTTTAATTCCGAAGCTGTGTATAATATAGAACTGTATATATTCAGAACACACAGCTTCTTTTATAATAAAAAACACGTAAAAAACCATATATAAATGTTATGAAAAAGCTTTGTGATGTTAACGTCTTCATATACTTTATCATTTTTCTCAACTTTTTGCATTATGGAGTTAATTGATTTGGCAAATGAACACAATAGCATAAAATGATTTTTGAAGAGATATTTAAACACTTGTTTCTCAACATTAAAAATTATATGCACGCACACACACACACAATTTCAAAAGATATCAATTTATTTAAATATTTAAACTTAATTTTATGTTAGTTTGGTAAATATTTTCTAACTAAAATGTAAATGCATCTGCTGTTTTAATTAAGTTTTATCATTTTATTGCATAAACAAATTCATAAACACTAAAATATATTTGTTTTTTAAGGAGGCTTTTAAAAACAAATATATTGCTTTTTAAAAACATTAGAAAGATTAAAATATTATCAAGGAAGTAATATTATATTATCAAGAAATTAAAATATTATCAAGGAAGTCAAGGAAGAAAATATTATCAAGGAATATGCTGGTAAGAATTTATTTTTTTTACTACATCATACGCACATTATAATATAATATGGCATAATTTAAAATTACATGTTCCCTCGACAGTATGTAATTACATAAGTAAAATCTCATAGGAATTGCTTTGGGAACAGTTTGTCTGATTATATGTATTTTTTACTACAAACAGCATAATTTATATTATTAACCATGGAACTTTAAAAACGAATCTTCCACAATATATCTATTATACCTACTTCAGATGCATTGTAATTTTAAGATTTTCGTCAACCCATCACGGCTTGCAATACCTTCTACTTTTAGCTTTTGCTCTTCATGTGTAATTCTACTTACCTGAGTTTGTCATCTTTACATAAAAATATCAAAAAATACTTTTTCTCATCAATTTCTAGTTCTTAAATATAATATTTTACAAGAGAAAAATAGCAGAATTTTGTAACATGAATAATATTCTCAAAATTTGTTACAACTTTAATCTTAAAAAGTAATCTAAAATGTAGACATAAGAATTTTTGTTAAATAAATTTTTTTTAATTGTCCTGTAACAGAAAAATCCTTCTAACATTGAAACTTTCCAATTTATTTGCTGGAATTAGGTGTTCCATCAAAAGTGAAAAGCATACGTACCTTTTTGCTGTTGAAATAATATTATCTTTACAGAATATTTTTATTTTATTAAAATGTTTGTATAAAACGTCTTACAAACTAATTGATCTTCATAATTATCTATGAAAACCATAAAACAGGCTTATAAGTTGTATATTTATATGTGTAAAAGCACCGAAGAATGTTTATTATGGATCAATTATTAAATGCACGCGGAAGGACATTTAACTGCCCTATGTCTCACAGTTATAATCTTACAGCCATATTTACAGTGTAAGCAAGAATTTACAAAGCTTGATTTTCATAAGATAAATGAAAATTCTTAAAATAGAATTGAAAGGAATAATTAGGCGAATCAAAGTTAAGGCCGCACTTCATGGTAGAGAAATGCCTCTGCAAAGATTGCATGCAGAAGGAAATTTTTGGAAGTGAAAGATGTCTTTGATGACCCAGAGAAGAGGAGCATTGTTGCTTAATCGGATTAAATTGAGAACAATAATAATGAATCCTTCTCTGACGAAAACTTCAAATGTCAGAGTTACAGAAACAGTCAGTAATTACAGTATTGAAATAATTTGAATAAAAGAAATTTTAATTCTGTAAAACTGTCAAAGTGAGGCAAATTAATATATCCTACATTGTAATGTTACGCTGCCAATGTACATTAGCAATTGCAATATAACATCAGATTATAAAAATCTCCCATAATGAAAAGAATTAAGTGAATCAAGCTCTTAAAAAATAAGTTTCAACCTGAAAAATATGACTTTGTCTAGTTATTTTATTCTAAGTTTAACTTCAGAACTCTTGTAGAATTATCAAGCTAAATAGTCATCTAATCTATTCGCGTGACAAATAACAACCATTGAATTTCTTTTGAAAAAATATCAGAGTATGGTTGAAAATTCAAGCATAGATGTTGCTTAAAAGGCTTGGCATTATTATTGAATTAGCTAAGGAATCCTGAACCTAAGTCAGAATTTCGAGTTCTTATTATCATATCCTGAAATTCTTATTTATTGCCCTTTAACACAACTAAGGAGTCTGTACAACATATAACGTCAAAGTAATCTATCTTGCAAAGAAATCTGCCTCTTACAGAGGACATTTGATCACTCTATATATTTAAATTTTGGAAAGATATCACTAAAATTTACGGAAACATTTAGATACGTTGCTCCATCATAAGTCGTGATTCTTCTTAATCGGTCTTTTGTAGTTAAAACTGAGTGTTTAACTCATGATGAGGTGAGGTTCAGCCAGGAACATCTCTACCTTCCAACGAGAATGGATGCTTGAAATGTGAGGGATATTACATAGGAAATCATTTGAATTAAAATTCTGACATAACAGAAGTCTAAAATTAAGGGAACCTAGAACATAATACCATTTCTTTTGCTTAACTTACGAATAATTCAAAAATACATGGTTATCTTTTTTTAAAGTAACTGTATTTGGAGATCCCTGTAGAGCGGTCTAATATATAGCCGAAATGACACCAAACTTGGTATTTAGACTAACCAAAATGGAAAAAAAGGATTCCGTAAAAATAGTTTTATCTCCAAAAATCGCCGTTAGGGCATTTTATGGTGCTGCTGTAGTTTACAATAACGAGAATTTGCATAAAACATGGGTATCAAAGAAAAATGCAAATATTGTGCAATGACAGCGCCAGTAACAGGGGCACGTTATTGGATTTTACCCTTACAAAATCAGCTGCATGCACGAACTGAAGCCAAGTGATTATGATAAGCGAGAGACATTTACTCTATCGTTTCTTGTCAGGGTAGAAATTGATAATGCTTTCCCATGGCAAACTCTGTGGGGAGATGAATGCCATTTTTATCTCAATGGGTCCTAAACACACCGTGCATGAAATTAAATTCCCCTAAATTTACTGTTTAGTGTGGTTTCACAACCGAATTCGTAATTGGGCCATTCTTTTTTGAGACCATCACTCCGATAGGACTCTATACGTGCACCATAAATGCGGAAAGGTGCCACGAAATGCTGTAAACATTTGTTATTCCACAACTTCAGCAAAGAAATCATGTATTTTTCATTTCTTAAATTTATACATTCCACAGCGCCACAAAAGCGGTGATTTTTGGGACTAAAATTTTACTTTTCCCATGAATCCTTTTCCCCATGTCTTGATTAGTCTAAATACCAAGTTTGGTGTCATTTTGGCTACATTAGACCGCGCTACAGAGAGCTCCAAACACTGTCACTTTAAAAAAGATCACCCTGTATTTTAGAAATTTTTCGAAACATTTTGAATTTTCCGAAATAGATATTTCTTATAAATAGGTCATATATTTCAAAAAATATTATATTTGTTAATATGAATGAGAATAGATAAACTAATCTGTCAACCAACGTGAAGTACTGTATTTGCTGGCGTATATCGAATTGTATTTTTCTTTTTGAAAGTCTTAGCTGCGGTTTTGATTCCGTTCCTTTCTAGATTCCATTCAGATGGGATCTTTCTCGTCCCTCGAGGAGTGTGAGCAGCTTCGACTTTCTGAATCTTTTGAATGACTGTTGAAGGTGGGAAATTTCTACTTTCAATTTTTTTAAAATTTCTTTGTAAGTTGTGGTTTAAAAACAATAGTAAAGCATGACTAAAGAGCACACTCTAGAGAAGAAGAATTTAGCGAGAATACCTAAGCAACAAACTCTCAGTAAACATGGCACCTACATAAAGCAGAGGCAACGTTTCAGCATTTTTAGAAGTGTGGCGGCATTAGTGATGCACTGGATGGTAAAGGCATTTTTAGCTTTGGAAATGAGTGTCAACGAAGGCGTCGGTCGCTGGCAGAATGAGTGTTTGCATGCTTTTCTATTTTTGCACTTTATTTCATTTTTAAAATACCCTGAATTCATTGTAATGAGCAATAATAAAGTTTTACGTTTGTAGAAAAAGGAGGGAGTCTCATAGACTGGCAAGATCGTTATTTAAAATTCGCCTAAATAAATATTTTCATTTAGTCACTTTTATTACTTTATTTCTCTGTATATTTTTTATGCTTTAAATATCAAATGAATGTGACCCTAGTGACTAAAGGAATACACTCTAATAATTAAATTCTTACAAGATTAAGTAGATCCTCACTTTGTTCTTAAATACAATTATTATTTATATATTAATTTATTCTTATTAAAACGAAACTGTTACTTTTCATTTAATTAAGCAGAAAACTATGAAAGTGGGATAAAAATTTACGTTTTTTATCAAAACTCTTTTTAAATGCATTTGACATTGATAATGACAGCAAAAGTTTTTATTCTTTTTATGCTAATGCACTATTATTTATCATATTATGTGCCAATATTAATTATAGATGTATAGTACATATTTTGATGATATAGTATGATATTTATAATAATAGTCTAATAATTTTTCAGTACTGTTAATTATAAAAGTAAACAAATTTCCTCAGCAAAATTAAAAATTGGCTGAAAATGGTTTTGCAAAATAGTGTATATAAAAGATGCTCAAATAATTATTCAAAATAGTTTCTTTACAAAATCATTTTAAAATAAAAAAACTGTCCCAAATAAGAATATATAATATTGTATATGGTCTAATTAAAAAAGTTTTCTTCTTTGCTTTGACAATTTCTTACTTATGATTTTATGATGAAATTTATGATTTTTTCACGTACTTTTGATTCAAAGTTTTCCCTCAAATTATGGAAATTGAAAATTTCAGAAAGATTCTATAAATATTCTAATCGCATCTCAATAAACAAACAAAAAGCGAGTTCAGAAGAAAGTATTTAACAATTCTATAAAAAATCCATTTATTGAATGAATTCCTCTTTCAGAAGTTGGAGATGCAAAGGAATTTTCTTATAAACAGTTACAAAAGAATTTTTTTTCTTAATTTAGAGACATTCTTTCTAGAAGGAGGGAATGAAAGATGAATGAAGTTTTAACGTCAAAAGGCTTTTGATTTATTTAAACTCTATCTGGATATGTCATTCAATTTATATTCTCTAAAAGAGATTAACGTTAGAGGCTTTCATAAATATTAACAATAAAAATTAAATGTGAAAATGCAGAAAAAGTTGTTTTGTAATTCCTACTAAAATACTTACAAATTACATTGTAATATGTTTATTAATAACGATTTAAAATTGCTTTATTTGAGATTATTTATGCAGTTATTAAAAATATATTGTTAAAAGACAATTATCCGAATATCAGTCAATCGAACAATGAATACTTAGTAACGGGAAACTATTCTGAGGAAAATTATAATAGAATAAAAAAAAAACTTCACAAATATTTAATTATTCTTCCAATTTATGCCTTAATAATGACAATTTCTAAATTATTAATAAATAAAATTCCGTAGTAAAACAATCACAAATGCTTTTGTGTTTGCTGATATTAAAATAATTTAAATGATTTCCTTGCATGAATAAATTACCCTCTTGTCCATAAATGAAGGATAATTCAGAGCCGCACAGAAATTGAATTCTAAAATAAAAATTTCACAAGTAGAATCATGGCACCCATCTTGAAGAATATTATGCAAATTACTAGAAACCACCACATGGCGCCGATAGTACGTCACAATGACGAGAGTGTAAGAGAGGGAATGGTTGCAAAGAAGTAAAATTGTTCACAAGCGCTTTAAAAGCCTTTCAGTGCAATAACCACATAGTTATGGTATAAAGAAAGATTTTGGATGATGTTTTACGTGGTAGAATTATCGACCGTCTGGAATGCGGACTTAACCAGTTGGAAGTATCTGAAGAACTTGGAATCACCCAGAGTGTCATCTCCAGGCTTTGGCAACGGTTCCAAGATGACGGTAATGTGAGTAGACGTTACAGCACAGGTCACCCTCGAGTTACAACGCCGAATGAAGACCTGTGTTTGGCAGTTACTGCCAAAAGAAACAGTCAGAGCACAGCATCAGACCTGTCTCGTCAGCTCTCTTCAGCTACTGGTACGACAGTTTCAAGGCAGGCCATATATAGACGTTTAGGGCACATTAGTCTATATGCTCATAGACCTGTCATATATGCTCCACTTACCGCAACTCACTGTCGCCTGAGGATAGCCGGGAGTAGAGAGCATGTATTGTAGACACCGCAACAGTGGTCTTGTGTGATGTTTTCCGACGAGTCCAGGTTTAGCTTTCAGTCTGATTCTCACCGGACATTCATATGAAGTGGGCCATGTACCAATTACCACCAAGAGAGCACCATTCAACGACACCGTTACGTTTGCTCGTTTGGGGAGGAATTATTCTGGGTTCCAGAGCTATACTGCATGTATAGAATGTAATCATGGCAGGCCACATCTATCGTGATGTCATTCTGTAACAACTTGTAAGTTTGTTTCGGGGCGCCATGGGTGCAGAATTTCTTTTCATGGATGACAACGGCCGTCCTCACCATGCAAACATTGTAGGCAAATACCTTCATTCAATAGTACTGTCAAAATTAAATTTTTAATCAATAAAGTTTTACCCATGCAAAAATAACAACAATAATAAATAGGAATAGAGAAGGGTCGGTAACGTTAACTCAAATGAACAGTAAACAACCGTAAAAAGATCTCAATGCAGACCGTGATTTACAGTTCATCAACAGTATGCATTTTAACCAGAAATTGAATATTTGTGAAAAAAATCCGCAAAATGAATGTAGGATATAGAAATAATGATTAAAAAATATTGATTTGAGCAAAAAAAATTTTAAATAAATAAATTTCCGTTATATGCTTTAGCAGTGGTTCTTTTTCATTTAAATATATGCATACGTTCGTACTTCAAATAAACGCGTGTTCTTAAAGATTGGCATATAAAACGAGTCAATAGCTTAATGTAAAAAAATAATAAAATAAGAAATAAAAAAACATAACTAATTGAATTCTGTTAGTTATGCTAATTAACTAACTATTATATGGAGCTCTTTCACAGAGAGTCTATTTTTTTCATGTTTGAAATATTGTGTCCTACAACACACAACTTATGACACATAAAAGATTATGTTGTAGCTATAAAGTAATTAAATGCTATTTAATAAATGCAAGCCCTAGATATGCAAATGCATTACATCACCCTTTCCTGAAATACTCATAATATATTGAATGTTTTAAAACGAGAGTGCCAGATTGGATGTCGATCTATTCGCGATTCTAAATTACAAGATTTCAGCATTTGTTTGCATAGGTTGGCAAAAGATAGCAAAATTCTGATTGGAGTAAGTTATAAACGTAATAAAAGCTTCTTTTAGGGATCTAGTGTGTAAAATTTCTTGAAACTGAAGTGGGATAATTACCTTACCATCTAATACAGCATAAAGATTCATTTGATTGTTGTTACGCAATAAAATGCTTGTAATACGAAATGCTTTAAGAAATAATGATAATTTGAAGTAAGCACTTAGAAACACGGAAAATTGTTTCGATGATAATATTCATCTCAAAAAATGGAAGTCGAAAAAGTGGTTTTAGAAATAATGAACGTCATCTCGCTCAGTAAATTTTTTCAATAATCTTAATTATAATATTTGAAGCTGCAATTTTATATTCATTGTGTGAATAATTTATTTTCACTTAAAAATATTAATAAGTATTGATACTTGTTAACACCATTTTAAAATTAAAATGGAGCTCAGAACATTTCTTAAGGAAATAACAAAACAAATTGATTCTAAAAATTATAAGGAAATATCAAAACAAATTTGGTTTCAACTTATATAGTTCTCTTACAGATTTTCTTAGGAAAGGGTCTCCAAAAATCCTTCGTAACAAAGGAAATTAAATTGAATTAATTTTGTAGAGAAATATGATGTTCAGTTGCAAAGGTCTCCATTTATTAGTACTTCTGTACAAAAGGGGGATGAAGTGATGACATTTTGTCTAGCGGAGTACATATTTGATATTCCTTCTAGGACACCGAAAATGGATAGGCATTTGTCATTTGCAGAAGTGCAAGGAGCCTGCAGAAGATCCTCAGACTTGGCCCATTATTTCACATGGAGAACACTGAGATCTACTTAATATGACCCAGCAGCCATGAACCAACACGAAGAATCTTCAGTTGGGCTGGAATTCTAAATCACCGCCTTCTGATAACTGGAATAAACTCAGTAACCAACCAAGCTACGTGGCCTCATAACATAGGAATATAGAATAAGTATTTATCACAATAAAATCCTTACAAAAGCAAGTCTTTTATCATCAGAGATTAATTTCATTCACTGGAAGGGCTGGTTAAAGCGTTGTTCTCATTATTGTATTGTACTGAGTTCGAGTCTTGATTTAACCGAAGATCCACCGTGTTCGCTGAAGGCAGTTGCAGCATATGTTCAGTAGGTCTTAATTAACTTCCAATTAAAATGATACCTCAAGGGATGGCAACTTCAGTTAACTCATGCCAGTCAGTTAACAGTTCTTTGGAGTTATACATTTCTTTGATCATCCTGGTGCATCTTATAATGAAGCACTGATTAGAAGTTGTAACTTAAGAGAAAACCTTTAGAACTCATGCCAGTCAGTTAACAGGCTCAAATGTATGAGATCGATCCCTGATTAGATCTCCGCATCATTGCAGGGATATTCAACATCGCCTTAAAGTTTCAGGACGCATGAGCCCTATTTAAGAGGATTTAGAGTTACATAGAGGGTCAAGAAAAATAAAACTAAATAAGTACCATATTGCGAGTTACTTCAATCGTACTCAATGCAATAAATTTTACGTAAAATACACGCTTATTTTTCAGCGCAAACCTGGAATTCTTAGTGCTCAACCCTTGCGCATTTAGAAATTACTTATAACATGCTGCAACATTAGAACATAATTACTCTTAAGTACAATTGCGATGTGTTTTGAGAGAAATGTAATATTATTTCAATAGAGTACATTCAAACAAACTTAAAGTTGTTATTAAAAATTCATTTGTACATATTTTTGATACTTTGTATTTTTTTTTTAATATTTTGTATCAAACTAATACTTTGATACTTTGTATTTTTAATATAATCCGACGAATTAAACTTTCATTTACACTAATAACTGTTTTATGATAATTTAAAGAATCTTAAATAATGCAGTTTTTTAGTATTAAATTTAGAAGATGGATGAGTAGTTGAAGAAAGGCAATATAATAAAAAATTCGTATTTTAAATAGTCTTTAAGAAGTTATAATCAAAATGTACAAGAAATCTTCAAAAATCTATTATTTTTCAGTTGAATGAATGGAAGTATTATTTTGATTTTGTTTGAGATAAAGAACATAATTATTTGTGTAGACTTTAATATCTGCTTTTGTAGAACACTGTTGACAAATAGATAATATTAAATTAATTTAATTAAATTTGAGTTTTGGATTCTAATAAATAAGATCATAGAAACACTCTACCTCGATCATAGAATCGAATCCTCGCCATGCGTATAGTTATTAATACATGTAATAATAACAAGTTTGTACAAAAAACACTGGAATTAAAAACTTCTGAATGTTTGCGATCAAATATTCTCTGTGAATAGAGCTTACTGTATCCCCAAGTAGAAGGTACTTTCACTTCAGACATCCCATCTTCGATCCCAGTCGTTGTTAAGCAATGGGGAGTTGCGTTTTTGAAATTACGCCAATGGGAGTGGGTGCTTGAGGGATTTCTGGGACTCTTGCGATATGTGAAAAGACTGTACTACCGAAAGGCACTTACGTGATGGACGTACAAATGCACACCAACAGAAGGCTCCTTTCCTAAATACAAATTGCAGTTTCTGCCTTTTTAAACGTGTTACAGTATCTTAAGCAATACACAAAGTATCTCTCTCTCTTCGCCATTTAATTTATGTAAATAATTTGCAGCATGTTTGCTTGCTCTCACTTGAATGTTTTTCCAACTCTAGAAGCTAAATTCTTTATTTTTAAATTTAGTAAAACACGTATCATTATACTATTAATTAAAAGTATGAGAAAACTCTTTGAGACAGAAAATGTAGAGAATAAAATGGAGAGTTAATTTATTATCCCCATCAGTTTATAATAGCACATTTCTGCCACATAATTTTTCTCAAGAGCTGACCAAGAGAATATGGCGGGAAATCTTCAGAAAGGTAATATTGTGCTATTTATCTTCGTTCCTATATTACCAATTTTAAAGTTTTAACAACTCTTTGATCAAAATTTCCCGATTATCCGAAATTACCGATCCATATAAAATGTTTGCTTATAAGTATTCGCTTAGGACAAAATCAAGATCATGTAAAATGAACTTGATCATGAATCAAGATTTTCCTTAGAATTACTGTAAATGAGAGAAATACATTTATCTTAAGCTTGTGTGTGTATGTGTTTATTATAAAATTTTAAAAGAAACAAGTTAAGATTTTTAAAGAAATCCTTTGGTTCATTAAACCTTAAGATACCATTATTCCATCGATGTATAAGATTTTTTTTAATCTTTCGATTTATTAAATAATCATTGTGTTCGATATGGTCGGTTCATATCAAAAGAGTGAATTGAAATAAAATTTCGAACAGAGTCATGAACTGGAACTTTGGACTTTGAGCTTTAATGAGGACCAGAGGAAGAATCCAAAAATGTTGCAATCAAAAACATAACCGTCTTGATCGTAAATGAGATTCCAATAACTTTGTTGGAAAGCTTATAGTGACAGAGAGTTCATCATTGTCTGTGGAAAAAAGAAAGAAATTTTTTTGCAACACACGTTCAAGTGAAGGTTGGCATTGAGTTTAGGTCCAGTATTCATTAAATTAATTCCTAAAATACTTAACTATAATTCCCATCCTTGTTAGTTACCATTTATTACTTATTAGTCTTTGCCATTTACTTTCACATAAAACATTTAGTACACCTATGACAATTTTTTTATTCTGACTTAATACTTGATGGGCCAAAAATTAAATTTAAGTTTAAGGAATACATTCAGTTTTTCAATAAAAAGCATTGCAAAGATAGGAATCAATCAGAATGCAGAAAATTCATATGAATTTTAAGTTGACTTATAATTTTGTCTAATGGTTATGGGCTTACAGCAATTCAACTTTGCTTTATTTTTAAGTAACATTCGGAGTTTGCTTACAACTTAAAGAAATTAAACCAATTCAATTCATTATCAAAAGAAGGAATCTGATTATAAACTGGATCTCTTATTTGTTTTCTTTTCTCTATCACTCATTTTCAGTTATTTATGACTTCTGCACTTTCATAATTAAATACACCTTTCTCGTAAATTATAAAATTTTTGATTACCTATCATTGAATTGCGACCTCCAACTCAATGAAATTTACTAAATATATTGACATTTTACTTTAAAAATATTATTGATTTTATAGGAAAAAGAGAGATTTAATCACTTGCTCAAAGGATAAGCTATTAATTACAAATGATGTGTTTACTTTTAATTTTTTTTCAAATCATTACTTATAAATAAAGTATTGACCTCATATGATGTAGTATTTAATTTAAATAATGATTCACACACACAAATTCAATAGAGTAATTATTTTCCCAAAATTAAAGATTTCTTGATGTCTATTACATTGTTATTAGATTTATTTCAACTTCAAGAACTGGGCTTATATACTTAAAAGCTTTCCTGTCATATAAAAAATTCAAGTAGCTAACAGAAAAAAAGAACATATATATTTGCATGCATGTTTCCTCATTTTATAGGCATGGAAATATCAAGCTGCACTTGTATGTACATAAATCATTAATATGCTCACTAAAATATATTTAATTTTTGACATAATCTCATTTCTTATTGTTATATTTTTCCAACTTATTTTTTATTGTTTGAATCCTTTCATAAACAAATGATTTCTGAAACACATTAAAAACACACCATTTTGGCATTACTTCAGAATTTGTAATAAATCTCTTTTCTACAAACTTTTTTTTTATTTGGAAAAAAAAATCGCTGCACCCTCTGTTGGGATAATAGAATGGATTCGATGCTCAATTTAACTATGTTAGGAATTGCCACTGCAGTTCAATGAATTAGCGTATTATCGTCATTGAAACGTACATTTTCTTGGACAAATAGTGACACTGTTTCTTCAATTATCCATTAAGATGGTCTAACAAATCAGGATAATATCGTCCCGTTTTCCTATATTTCAGATAATCAAGGAGGATAATGTCCTCTGAGTTTCAGGAACTGAGACTATAATCTTTTCAGGCTATAGAAAATTCCACTTTTTTCGGACCAGGTTCACTTGAAGAAGTCCATTTCACTTTTTCCGTTCTGTCAGTTCCGTTGAGTATTAATGTAACCAGGTTTCCCCTCAACTGTAGCATAACTCCTCCGAAATGCTCTTAGGTTGTGACTGAATTTATTTGTTTAAACACTATTTGTAATGGTTATACGAGCACACTCTAAACTACTATCTGCAATCGTGGCATCTACCTATTGACACCGCGTAGTGTAGACCTAACAACAAAAATTCATAGTAAAGTATTTTAACATCCTCGGCGTAAATTGCTTGCCGGGAAGATCTTTCATGAATAATGGACCATATTCATGTGTCTCAGTGAAGGAAACAAGGAAAACTCCTTAACACCCACACTGATTGACGTGACGTACAAGCAGAAGGCATAAGAACAATATCCAACTGCTGTCATTCAACAGTCGATGGTTTGAAACATGAGACATTCTGATTCAAAGACCACAATCTTATTACTAAGCTTTGGTGAGCCTAAAGCACTCATCTTGTAGAAAACGTTTTCAAACCCGAATGTTTATGCAAAATACTCGTTCATATGCTATGCTTCATATGCTATGTTAAGCCCTTTCATAGTAGTCCTCCAGCATACATGTTTTGTTTCTTCAGTCGTAACCTCAGTTATTCGCTCCAAAATTTCTGCATTAGTTGTGATTCCTATGATCAGAATAAAATTCTGTTGACTATATGTATGTATGTGATGGAATAAATTCCTCATGATATTTAAGAAAGATACCTTTTTTCCATTATTTCAATTCTTGAATTCAATTTTTCAACTTTTGTTTACAGAAAGTTTGGTTTGAAAAAGTCCGGTATCCTTGCGTGAGATATTAAGGAAAGAATTATTTAAATAGTCTAGACGCAAAGTAGTATAGCTGATGTTGGTGAAGTGATAATTGGTGTTAATGAAGATTTCGCGCATCAATTGCAAGAAGCAGAGGAATATAGGGCGTCGCACTGAAAACTGTCGATTAATTACCATAGCAAATGATGTTCAATACATCCTGTAAATAGAAGAGGTAATTGAAATGCAATAAGAAGATTAAAAAATAATATGGAATTGAGCTTCATGACGGCGTAGATCAAGCAAATGAATTCCTTTGATCTTAAGAGGCAGTATGGATGATAGGATGTTTTCTGTTTATCGTCAAGGCTATGTGATTAGTATCAAGTATTGCTTATTGACAATTCTTTGCCGCTTGGAATGTGATACTGAACGTGCTTCGTTAAGAAGAGAGACGAGCGTTCGAAGTACCCCTGATTCCTTCCAGGAAATATTATTAAAAACGAGGTGAATAGATGGTAAAAGCAGGAATCTTCATAGCTGAGTGTACTGATTTGACATTTGAAATAGTAACTTAAATGCCGATCCAGTAAAAATTGCTTATTGAAAACAATACTTTCGCCATTTCGAGGCGGTCAACCTATTCGCGAAGCATATGTAAGACTGCAAGTGTCCTCTGAGTGAAAGTAACGCATACTGGATTAAGCGGGAGATCACAAGGATCCCCTGGAGGAAAACCCAGCTGTTTCTGCAGAGTCACCCTTGTCCAGACGATGTATTACCTGTCCAAGACTATAGGTGTTAACCGCTAAAAGACAGTCTATTCACCATCGGAAGAAGCCAGACGAATAGCTCCACCAACCAAATTGAGATGCATCTTTCCCCGTTTCTATTATAACTAATTAAATCACATGACAAAACCAGAACGCGTAGCAATGCCCTAGCAGAGAACATCACCATTACATGTTCCGGTTGGGTTCATATGCCCTCTAGGTAAAATTTAGTGGAAAGTGAAAAGTATTTATGTGCAGCAAGAGGGAAAACTAGAAAACCTCTAGCACCCACCCCGCTGCTGTCATATGTGATTCCTGTTTTAATTCCAGATATAATGTAGCGAATCTTGTGAAGAATAAATCTAAACTCGATATAGAATCTAATTTTGCTTAGAATGCTAGACTATTAACAATTTAAACCTTTTTCAGCGCAAGAAATAGAAGGCAGGGCACTTTAAGTAGTGGGTGTTCCATCGTGACTCTGAAAGTGGAAGGGACCTCGTAATTTTACGGCAGGGGCAAAGCCGGTGACCCCCAACAAGGTCTGCCACCGTAAAGGTATTATTTCACTTGGAGGACATTGCAGCCACTACATTTTTAAATTATTCCTGTCACCATGAGTGAACCGTTGATTGGGTCAGGATTCGATACTGAGAACGAACACCCTAACCAACCTCTGCCTCTAGACGATATAATTTCCTGAATAAAATTTAGTCAATCATGACCAGTTGCTGCAAACCTGATTTTATGGTTCAGGAATTGGACATCAGATTTTTAAAGATGTTTAGAACAATATTTCCGAAAACGTTTTCAATAAATTCATTTCAGCCATTCAAAATTTGGGGGAAACAGTTTTATTTGTTCCTGGAAACTACACATTGATTTAAACATCATGAATCATTTTCATATAATACATTTTTGCTATTTTAAAGATAACTGTTTCTCTGAAGCAATGTTTATCTTTTAAGAACTCTTATGTAGAGTTATCTTTTTAGCAGAATTGTGTACATTTACATATTTATTCTGTATTTCTATGCATTGCTTTGATTTAATGATTCATTTTAGCTTTTGTTTACTCCTCCAATTTTAGATGCAAAGCATAGTTAATCTCTTATACTCGAGGTAATCGCCAAATTTAAATGTTTCCATTTGGCACGATTTCCTTTTAGTGGTTTTCGCTATATTTCTTAAAAAAAAACATAAGTATCCTTGTCGTTCATTGTTTGTTAATAATTTCGTTGATAAACGCTCTTTTTTTATTTTTTACCGAAGTTTATATCTTTTTGCTGTTTTTTTTTTATAAATCTTCAAGTTTCTTTTTTAATAAATTATTAGCACTTTTATTTTAAATAATGCTTAAATAAATCAATCTTTTTTAAATAAATAAATTTTATTAAATAAAGAATCTTATTTTTTATTTTATGTTTGTTTTGTATTCTTTAATTTAAAATATGTTGACATTTTTCTCTTGGCAATGTGAATGTGGCCAAACGTAATCAACTTGGCACCCATTCATTCCGATTATGGAAGATTCAGTTAAAGCACTTACATACATCTGCATTAAGTATATTAAAATATTCGTCAAATAGTTTCTGAAAATCCCCACTATTTCAAAAATCGTTAACACAAATTCGCACATTTGAAAAGGGATTTTTTATCATGCGTTCATTTTGTAGTTTAGAAATATGATACCTGATTTCTTTCTTTAAAAATCCAGGCTGCAGTTCATCAGCTCTTGTTACAGCACAAAAATATATCAAATGATATATTTGACAATTGAGTAGCGCAGATTTATATAAAGAAAAATGAATTACTCTGGAATTTTTATAATTATATTTAATTTTTAAAATTGGTGTATAATATTCTTTCATTGGGTTGCATTTTTGAAGATCGATTATTACTATTCCCCTGAAAGCATTTCTGAACACGAAGAGAGTAAGACCTGAAACTGAAGTAACCTGAAAGTATATCTACAAACTAATTCGCATATATTTGCTAATATACAAACTAACTCGTATGTAATTCATAACTCACTTTGTATAAACACTCTTGCATAAACTGATTCGCTTCCTAAGTGTACCAAAGCATGATATATGCATGTTTTAATAGTTTCGAATCTCTTTTAAAATTTTTGGTAAAATGAGCCTTTGCATGAAGCGCTGAGTCAAGAAAACTGATTTTTATATGCCAAAAAAATCAAAAAGGAACTATTTCGAGTATAATTTCTTTGAATGACATAGAAATTGTTTTGGTGTGTTTGTAGAAGGAAACTGCCTGAGATAAACTTTCTGTTATCAACGAAATGAAAAAAAGATAAGTTGTAGAAAGTGAGCCATCTACAATTCCGCAAAACATATTTTACTATTTATCAGTGTGATCTATGTTTTATTACATTTGATAAATAAGAATCTAATATAAAACAATAGCTGAAGGAAAAACCAGTAAGAAAAGATGAGAAGTAGCACTCGTAATTTATGTATACGATATAATTTATCTACCATATTCTGGCATCTCTCTCTCTCAATAAATAAGTTTCGTTCGAAATCTATGCAGACCTAGACATAGAATGTATGTACATGTGATTCTGAAAATATTATTAGTGATAAAATATAAAAAGTTACAAATCTGAGGCTTGCTTAAAAGATTCTTAGCAGCATCCATTCTTCCTTTTGCCAAACCTTTTCAGTTGATTAAATTTTCTTCAGAGCTATACTTTATTCAATACATTTAACGAAAAAATGCTTATCTTCGGAGAATTTAAATAATTTTCCTTTATCTCATAATATATTACCGAAAACACATCATCAAAAATAATAATAATAGAAAATGACGTTTTGTTATTTTTCATGCTTTAGGAGGGAAATGTCTGTAAGCATTCTAAAAATTTTTCATAACAATTAGTGCGTATAATTTATAAGAAAATTGTGGTATTGTATGAGAAAAAGAATTTATTATTTGCCGCAGCTAGTATTTATTATACAAATGGATTTCTATTGCAAAGATGTTTTTGTTAAAATGACAATAAAGTTATCTCAGTAAACATCTGAATTAAATTAATCTCTATTTTCTATAATCAGTATAAAGAATTATAGAACTTCAACTTGAAAGAAAAGGACAGAGAATTTACTTGATATTAAAAAAAAAGAATTAGAAAATCTTTCCTTATCTAAATTTATATAAAATTAATTTTCTTATAAAAATTAAAAAAACAAAAAAACAAAGCAGTATACATTTCTTCTAGCTTTTTTCTACATCAGAATCTATTTTTATTTATTTTATAAAATAAAAAATAAAGAAAAAATAATATAAGCTACTTATTATAAAAATTAAATAAAATTAACTATGTTTAACAAATTAAGGAAGGAAAATAATTTATTTTATATTATTAGAATTCATTAGAGTGAAATTTATGGAAAGAAACGTCTCAATATAATAAAAATTTTATAAATTAATTTTCGCTTAGAAATTAGGAAAGAGAATTAACTAAGAGATTTTACACATTAAAAGGTAAATGCCATTGTCACTAAAATCCATTTTAATTTTTGTAATCAAATTTTAAAAGCAAAAAAATTTTATTTCAAAATTAAGAAGGAAAGAAAACAGCTTCTAAAGTTTTAAGGGAAAACAACGGAACAAAACTAAGATTTAAATTATTTGTTTCTCTTTTAAATGACAGCTGCATAATGACCCAAGCGAAATTGAAATACATTAACATATTTTCGATAACTTTCTTAATTTTAATACTGAAAGAAATCTACAAGCTTACTGTCCACCTTTAAAAAACTATCAGCAGAAATGTTGCTTGTTTTCTAATTTATAAAATGCAGAACCAGTTGGTATGTAATGAAAGAAGTACCAAAGTGAAGCGTCAAAAAAACTCATTATTTTTTGTAATAAAACGTGCCAAATGAGATTGAAAAACGTTGATAAATTCCTTTCATTTTTTGGATTCAAAGAGATATGTTTCACGGAACCTGCTTATTCAGTTTTCTTTATAATGGGTTTCTAAAATTTTTTGCTGAACATCTGTCTTTGGCTCAGCACCAAAACCCCCTGACATTAGTCAAATAAATTTCAGTAGCAAAAATAAATGTTGCCAACGATTCTGTTTTCTGCTTTCTTGCTATTATCTCCCTCATCATAACCTACGTAAATCCATCTTTTAAATTCCTTTCTGCAAGGCTATCAATTTGATATTCTAACAACTCTTATATTCATCAAGAAAACGGTCGCAAATATTTCTAAGAAAGAGAAATCAATTAAGAAGAATACAAAATTTGTGCTGTTTGCCCAAAATCTGTGTGCAAAATTTATCCTTGTTTGATAAGTCAAAGTATGGAACAATATAGGAAAACTATTAAGCATATGAAAAGGAGTGTATACAAAAAGTAGTAAATGAATTGTATTGAATAGAATCCTTTTTTTTATTTTATCATTTTGACATACTACATATTACTGACATTCAAATATAAAAGTTTCTTTTATCTAAAAAAACTCTATGTTCCGGATGTTTAATAAAATTCATTATAAGTTATTGACAAAATAAGACAACACTATTGTGTGTGTGCTCGTTTCTTATGCCTGAAATGTCGGTGGTTTTAGTGTGACTGAGAAAAAACTCGCATTTCACTGGTAGAAGTAATAAAAAAACTGTGCTGCATCCATGAAGAGAAAACGAAAGTGATATTGAAACATCCATTTTTAAAAACAAAAATTCACACTGAATGGAAGCTAATTTCTTAGGCAGTACATAGCCGGAATTTAAATAAAATTTGGACAACAAAAATATTAAAAACCTGTTAAAAATGGAAATGTATAATGCAAAAGTAAAATCTGTTCTTTTAAATAGTACTAAATGATGAAAATTAATCAAATTACAAGAAAAAATTGATTTCTTCCAATGAAAATGTTTCAGAAAAATATTACAAATTCATTGCAAAAATCACCAACAAACGCTCACAGTTTATATGAAAAACTAAACTCTTGCTAATGACCTTCAAAAGAGATGCTAGCGATGGATTAAACATGTTTTGAGAATGAAACCGGCTGATCCAACAAAAATATGGCTTATTGGTGGGTACAGAAATAGAGGGTGATTTAAAATAAATTTTAAAAGGAGGCTACCAAAAATGCAATCGCTATCACCTATTTATGTAAGCAGATGTTTTCTATCATGAAAATAAATGAAAGCAAACATCACACAAGACTTACGAATGAACACCTCCAGTCAATTATTTTAAAAATAACTACAACGAATATGATACCTGACATCAATGAGCTTGTCAAAAACAGGAGAAGTCTGATATCTGGATCCTCGAGCTCAAAATAATTACCTTCTTTTATACCTTTGATATGATTTTTAATAACCGTATTTACTATATAATTAAATAAATAAAATGTTATAATAATTCAGTTCATTTTTTTATTTGAATCTGGCCCGCCTACACTTTCTAAATTTAATAATACTGAAAAATTAAGTTAAAATGTTTTGCTTTCCAAACATATCCAAAATTGTGAGTAACCATCACTTTAGAAAATAAATTTTAAATTTGAATCAGTGGACATTTCTATCAACAATTCATATTCATTCGCCAATAGATTGTTTGGATACAGCGAATGAGTCGATCGCCCATTCGCATTGCTACAGCTTCTCCTCTTGACAATGCCACGGTGAATCACTTACAAATTAATCTTTGTACTGTGATCAACTGACTGCAGGATTAACTCTTATTTGAAGCTCGCCCAGTTTATATAAAGTACGTGCATAATACAAACACTGGTAATACACAGGGAATTCATTACTGGTTTTTCCACATTTTTCTGCTAACAAATAAAGTGTTCCTTCAACTGGGAAGTTCATCCAATTCGTTGCATATAAATTAAATAAATGAAGTTTTTATGAAATATATTTCATACATATCGTACAAGTCGATTTTTAAATTTTATCTGACCATGCAAATATTCAAACGTTAATGCAATTTTCCCCTCTGCTCTGATAGTAAAAATAATAAAAAAATTATGCTTTTGCATAATTTTTTCAAAACTAAATTTCTCAAAAAAAATTTTTTTTAAAGGCTGGATGAAAATTTTCATGCTTATATTTAATTTGTTATTGCAAGTTTCAAACAGAATTGATTTTCAAGTGAAGTTAATATTTTTATTACATATTGTTTAATTTGGTTACAAAAATTTGCTTCCATATTAAAGTAATAAGTTTACAAAGTAATGATATTCACGAATTGGCATTATTACATTCACCTATCTTTTTCGGAAACTTATCTTAAAAATCCATTTCAAATATAGTTCATGCCCTCAAATATTAAATTATATGTAGAACATATTCTTTAATAATAAAAGGCGATGAGAGAAATGAATGTTAAATTCCACAATTTGTTTCGCAAAAAGCATTTTTAGCTCGTTTACTCAAATATCTTTTGAAGTCAGTAACAGCATTCAAAAAGAAAACTGAAAATCCATGAATAAGTTTTTTTTTTCTCTCTACGATAAAAATCATTGCTTCAAAACATTTACATTGAATGACAGAAGGGAAAATATTTCACAAAACGTAATTAATATTATTATAAAGCTTCGTAAAATGGCCCCTGAGAATATTTCTTTCAAGTTCACAGTTTCTTGTTATCAATAGCAATCCTCAGAATCAGCCTGTAAATCATGAGCTTTAAAATGGACTCCTTTCTGCTGATAAGGAGATTCATTGTCGCGTGCTGTAAATAAAAAAAGTGGCTCTTTGTCTGCAATGAGAGTCCTAAAAAGCGTTTTCATTTTGATTTGATATTTAAATGCATTCACCGCGATTCTAAAGCTAATTTATTAGCGTTGTAAGCAATTCTTTGTGTTTGTAATTTAAGACTTAGAAAGTCTTAAAATTGGAGTGATTTTTAAAATGTCTTAAACAACAATGTATTTACTGAGTGATGTTAATGTTATTTTAATTAATTAAACGTTTTTAAATAAATGATTCACTAATTCCTTATATGGTTTTCTTATCGAGTGTTAAAATAATTAAATCTCTCTTCGTAGCATTAATAATTTATTTTTGATGGAAATCTCATGCCTACTAAAAGAAAATTTTAATTATGGTGATAAAAATAATGAATTATTAAAAAAATGCCTTATTGTATAATCTAATAAAGATTAGGAATGCTTCATGTTTGAGCTTAATACCGATAACAGTAGAGAATAAAAATTACAAATCAAGAAAATCATTTCATTTAGAAATGTGTAATATCCTTTATTTTAAACATAGACATATTTACAGAAATTTTGAGTAATACTCAAATTATTTTAACACAAAAATTTGAAACTTCAGCGCGCATTTAGACATTTGGTAAAGATATTGCTTCAAACAGTATTTGTGTTTAATAAATTTAAAAACTTTAAATGATTTGCAGAATTTCACGAATAAAATAGCCGTCGACATCTGTAACAATATATTAAACACAAGTAATAATAAAATGTCTTACCTATCCACATATAATTCAGTAACATGAAAACCATTTATTTCTCAAATCTTTTGAACAAGATATAAAAAATAGAAACTTTATTACACTTGAATTATTACGTCATTTTCTTGATTGCCTTTATAAAGATAAGTTGTAGAAAAAAATACCTTTCTCCTTTTCTCGAATAAGAGAAAAGTAGAGTCAGAAATGCAGGAAAATGAAAAATATAGTTTCCGTTATGTAATATATTTAAAATATCAAAACGGATGATGATGTATTGGCGAAATATATTTAAAAAAAATGCCATGTCCCTTGCAGATATAATTGGTATCTCTTTAAAAACTGTGCAAAAGGCTAAAACAATTTATGGAGTATTTTCAATAATATCAGTCATGCATATTGTTTATTTAAATTAGAAAGCTTGATTATCAATATTCAAATTGTTTTGATCAAAACTATTATAGATAAAAACTTGCTTTGTAAACATTTGTTAATACAAGTATTACATAAGACAACACTTATGGTAAATAAGATTAATCCTATTATATTATGTATAATGGATGATTATTGATAATACCCACCAAACTCAGTATGTAAATGGGATAAATTTTCCAATATCATTTTTACAGGTAAATATATATTATCCCAAACTCGTAATGGGGAATGTGATACATTTCGATTATAGTATTATAGAAAATATATTTTAATTCGAAAAAAATTTCAATCAGTATTAAATTTTCTTCTCTTAAAGTTTTGAAAGACATGATGATGACTTAGAATAAAACTTACTGTAATCTTTCAATTTAAAAATTTAAATAAAGAAACAGCGGCTTTTTTGTACGTTTATTTCAGTAGATATTTTAAGATATATTTACTAAAGAAAATAACATAATTTATAAGTCTGGGGTAAAAGATATTGATGAATACAAAATATTCAAGATTACTAAAAATAAAATAAATTTAGCTTTTAATTTTGTAAATACTTTATTTTTATTTGAACAATTTTATTGAACAAAGTTTAAATTAATTATTAACAAGTACTCCTAGATAACTTTTTACGAAAATACTTAAGAAAAGAAAATAATTTATATTATTAAAATGTATACGATACACTTTTCCGTGTCAAAGCGAACTAAACCTGAATTCTAAGAAAAATATTTGTTAATATTTACTTAGATGTTTTCCGACTTAGATACATTACGCTGTTATGACTTTTAGAATTACACAGTTTTCCAGATTTTTACATACATTTGCTACTTCAAATACATTTGCACTCTGTTCCGTAACCACATCGTTAGATTTTAAAAAAGATGATTTTTCTAACACTATCTCAATGTTTGGTCAATGAAATAAACTTTTCTTCATAAATTGTGAACTGATTTTTGGTATACCAGTAGGAAAACATTTTTTTTTTGTTTTTTCCTAAAATATAAATGTTTCAGGCTTGAACTGCTAATATCATCTTTAATAATCTTCGTTGGTCAATTATTGCTTTCTTTACATCTTGTATTCGTGTCTCACTAACATTACTATAAGAAAACTTAACATTTGAAACTTTTTTGCCTGGGATTCATAATTTTCTTTTGCAATTTTTTTGTACTTTCTTACTTGTTCTTCTCAAATTAACATATTTTTCTGGTTAAAAAATCTTTATCATTCTTATTCTAAATCATAAAATCAATTCCTGGTATTGTATGCAGTCATTTAGCAATAGCAATTGGTCATTAATTTTCACATTGGAATCATTTTCTATTTCATTGTTGGTCTTATCAATACCATTCTTAAATGTTTCTATTAATGCCTGAATTTCTTCTTCGGCGCTAAGATGTTTGCTAAAGTCATTTGGGAAAAGAGATGTTACTATAAAGGGCATCCCAAGAATTGCTTAATAAGAACTTCATGAAATGACATGTTAATCATTACACTGTACAAAATATATTCCATCGGACCATTTACTTGTTTTATTGCTTCCCAAGCCAGAGCTTCCTAGTCTCTGCACTTAACCGAACTTGAGTTTGACTGTGTCTAAAATTTCCAAGCACAGTTTTCGAATCCAGTTATATTGCACCAGCTTCATTCACGATTTGATTATTGCACACGAGATCATCGTCTTTTAGAAGTACTCTGGAAACTCCAAATACAAAAAAAAAATAATGTCATTGAAATAGTATACAATTTTTGCGCGTGTTAAAGAATTTCACTGTCTGAATTTCATCACGTAGTCTTGATATTTAAATATAAATTTGAAATCATTATCTGGTTGCAACTTCATGACAGCTTGCATGTTGACAGTATCTGCTTTTCATAACAAGTCCTTTCTTGAATACCTTCGACTTTTTTTGATAACTTTAACACAAGTTTAAGTTAAAAATCACTAATAACCTTTTTGTATTTTTTGAAATTCTCTTATCATTCTGTTTCTACCCCCGAGGA
Source organism: Latrodectus hesperus (assembly GCA_037975125.1). NCBI lineage: Eukaryota > Metazoa > Arthropoda > Arachnida > Araneae > Theridiidae > Latrodectus > Latrodectus hesperus. The sequence continues at coordinate 101,494,880 of CM075855.1, forward strand.
TAAATGATAAACGCGCTTCATAAACTTTGGTAACCATTTCTATAATATTATTAGGAAAACTACTGAAATGACATAAATCTATCATGAACAAAGTTTTCCAGTAAGAGTCCGCGTTGCTGAGCAACTGCATATGTCCTGCAGCTGAGCACATTTTGCTTCTATTGCATTCCGCATTACCAGTTATAAATTTTATAAACTTACTATGATAAATATTCAATAATTTACAAAGTTTAGAGGGGATTTTGATTAATTCCTGGTAATTATAATCGTTTATAAAAATATTATACATTATGTAAAAAATAGGAATGTTTATTACATATAACGTAACATGCTTCGTATGAAACAACGATTGGAATGTCTTTTAAAGTGGGTTCGAAAACATCTTTTTTCCCAAATGATTTTATAAAATATCTTATAACCGAAGAAGAAATCCAGGATTTAATTAATATAGCCCTTCTCATAAAATCAATAGCGAAATAAGAGGATTGAAATGGGAAAATTGCTAAAGGAGTGCTTATAAAAATACAACTTAGCTTTGAGACATTTTTTAAAATATTAACATAGTCTACCTTTTGAATCCGACCTTCTTTTGTTAGTTTTATATAAAAATTAAACGGAATAAAACGACATGTCTGAATTTCTTCTGAAAATCGTCATTTATATTTAAAAATTAAAGAGATTAGTTTCCAGATGTGTTTCAAGACGTCTCTCAGATCACAAACTGAGTATCTTTAAATTGGAGAGAATAACTCAAATATATTTACAGTTATAACAGTAACTCTAAATCGCAAGAATGAAATATATTAATCAATTAAGACTAATCATGGAACATTCCTGTTTTTGAACCCATGACACATTTTAGTATTGAAAGACTAGAATTACACTCAAATCTATTCAGCCTTTTTTATATGATAAATGAACATTTCAATCAGACTGGAACATAAGTGATGAAATGATCAATAAAAAATATGAAGTGGTTTGATCAGTCTTCTACGTTAATCGATTTTTATATGTACTTCATTACATTGCACTATTGTTGCGTCAGCCAATTGTATTATATAATCAATCTATTTCCTATACGCCTTCAAATTTGTGTTCAGTACAGGCTCGTTCGCTTTTCTGCTTTAAAATAGGATCCCTGTCAGGAATATCCCGTGTCCTGTGATTCCAGGCAATTCCTAATGATTTCATGCGAGGCGTTCCATTCGCCGAATTGTGTTGCAGAAACAGTTTTATAGCTGTATTCGAGAGATTTTGTGTAATTTTTTTATGTATTTTCTGTTTCTGTGGCTCTTGTCAATTGCTCAGAAACAAATTTGAATGCATTTTAGAAATTCCTTGTTCAAATATTTTTTGCAACAGAAGCAATGGAATGTTATTAATGCGCATATTTCAAATAGTTAAAAATTAAAACTTCATTACGAGAAGATAATTTTAGTTCCTAAACGTATTCGTAGTTAAAATGTATAATTAATTATTAAACTTTGCAATTTAATAAAATTAGTTTCATTGCAAAATAATTTTTTTCTACTTTTGCATACTTTTTATCATTTTGATCGTCTTTATAAATTTTGCAATTTTATGTAATTTAAAATAGACTAATCTATTGACTTTTGGAATAAAATTTTATGTTAAGCATTTTTTTGATAATATTTATTTCATAACGTATGTGTTTCTTTTCAAGAAAACTGAAGCGTTCATCGAAAATATTTCATTCCATTGGCATAAACCTATTTTAAGGAACCAATCAAGTTATTTATGTGTTAAAATAAAACTTATTATGTAATTCATACTTTTTCCTTCATAGTAATACATATTTTCGTTTGTTTTATTTTTTGATAATTTAAAGACTACAAAATCAAAATAAAGTTCATAACATCTAATTTTTTGTTTATTTTTGAGCTCTTTCTCATAAGTCCTTATTTGCAAGGCTTGAACTCACTCGCTCTTTTATTATAAATAGTAGAAAAACTATGTGCTCCTTACGGAGGAAAATTTGCTCGAGGGAAACAAATTAACTATTGTTTAATTGGCAACGTTATTCATAAGTTTTACTTAAAGGGAGAGATAAAATGAGTTAATTGCAGCAATATTCTGAGGAAATAATTGTCTCCAGTTGCCCACTCTCCTTCTCTTAGCTGCTCCTTCCAAATTGAATTAAATCCTTATTTGAGCGAGTCTTCCAAAGCTCATGATTTAGGAATATTCTGGAGAAATTGTTGTTCAAATTAAATAATTTTGTTATTTTATTGAAGTCGAGTAAAAAAGAAAGTTTGCAATCTGTACAATATAAAAAAATAAAATTACATCAATTTGCATGAAAAAGCAAGTACATTATCCTTCAAGCTATTTGCTTTTTTTAAATGAATAAAAATTTTTCGTTGGAATTTCAAAGGAAGCTGATTTTAAATTTTTAGTCTAATTTTGGATTTTTGATTCTTATATTTATAACCTAGCACTTATGATGTTATTTAAATTCATGGGATATTCCTACATATATTTTTGCATTTTTATAAGATACAGCCATTATAAAAATGTCTTTAAACAGTTTACCAATATATATAATTTCTTATAGTTACAAAAATTGTTTGAACTTTTTTCATGTTCAGCAGAGCGAAAGAGATGTCATATTTCATAAAAAGATATTTATTTCAGAAAAGATTGATCTATATAGCATACATATTTACATGCTGCTGCATATAATAGAACAGGGGTGGTCATGCTCCTTGACAGTCCGAGTGATTTGTCAAAATTTGAAATTTTTCGCGAGCCACAATTTAATACGTATTTAAAAAATATGCAAAAAAATATTAAAGCGTTTTTTACAGAACTTATATTTATTGAAAACATATAAGCAAAAGTACAAAATTTGCGTATTTAAGTTAAATATTAAAAATTTAACATTTATTTTACTTCTCTTGATATTTTAAATTTTTATAATTGGTGACAGCACTTCTCAATATATCTTCGAGATTCTGATTAGTTAATACCGGTCGGTGCTTGGATTTCCCGAATTTGAAAGTGGAATAAAATGATTCACATAATTACGTTGTTCCAAACGGAATAATTCAGCATGCTGCCTTTTTTAATTCAGAATACTTTGATTCTGGAATAAATTAAAAAAAATTAGCAATCGACGTCGATTTATATTTTAACTGTAGAGTTTGATCTTCTCTCAAAGAGTATATAAAAGAAGGAACTCAATGAGTACATGAAAAATCTAGAAAGAATATTGATGGAATTCCAAAATAGGTATCAAGACTTGAAAGATTTTAAACCGTCACTTGATTTCTTCTGAATCCATTTGAAATTGACAATACTCAAGACGAGTTTTCCATTTCGAATATAAGTATGAACCAAAAAAACATCAGGAGAATTAGAATAAATAGAAATGCAAATCTCTATTCATTATAATTCTTCCGAATGCATGAAAATTGCCAATTGTGGAAGATCTGCGACATCTGTCAATTCTTCAAGGACTAAGCAGAATGCAATGCAGTTCTTCAAGTCATTTTATAAATTATATTCAAGAGATGTATTAACTGCAGTTATGCGCTTGTGAGTCTCGAGATGGGAGCTTGCGAAACTGTGTAATACTGCATTATTTAATTGGATCTAAAACTTTAAGAGCACCTCTTCCAAGTTTTTTAAATAAACTCTCCACATACGGGCGTTTTGCACGAGCAATATTCCAGGCAATAACAAAACTGAATTCAACCACATTATTAGCTTGATTGCTAAGGATCACCACACAACTAACTGTCGCTTATTTAAATTTGATTTTATAAAGACGCAAGTTTATCTGATCATAATTGTTAAATTGGTGGATACTGATTAGAAAACTGTGGATGATTGGTTTTATAATGTCAACGTAAATTTCTAGCTTTATAATTTTTTTTACTGTGGAATAACACATGCTTTCCCTTTACTGTCTTTAAAAAGGAAATTCTCTTCTCACTCATTATTAAAGTTCTATTTCCTTGCACTCATGTTTTTAGCTTCGTTCTCTGTCATCATATTTAAAAGAAACTGGTAATAAATAAAGAAATTTAGAAAATACAAGTTTTGTGTTATTAAACAATAGCAACACGCGCCACATACTACGAAACAAATTATATTTAACTTACCAAAAGATCCAGACCAGATTAAAAATTATATCCTTAGCAAGAGCGATACAAATTGTTACCTCCAGAGCTCAATGTCATATGTTTGTTGCAATGAAAGTTTAAAAATTTAAAATCGGTCTGGAGTCGGACTATTACGCCACTATTTTTATTCGTTCGTGTAGTTTTCGATGAGTCATATCATTCTTAATTTGAACGGCAATGAAATTTGTTTCATCGTTACACTCTTAGACTTTCCTAATTGCTATCAATAATTTTAAAGACATTTTGAGACACATAACGAACGATAGTAATTTTTTAAAATATAATAAAAAAGAAAAATTGAACTCGAGTGCATTTATCGAGAGCCACAGATAATCCTTCGAAGAGCCGCAGGTTGGCCACCCCTGCAATAGAACTCATATTTCCCTTTCAAACAATCGGCAAAGGTTGTTCGATAGTTACCTACTCAAATGAAGTTCTGAATTTTTGAAAAATAATTAGAAACATAAAGTATTATTTTAATGGGGAATATAATGGGGAATAATAGTGAATAATAATGGGGAATTATAATGGGGAATAATAGTTAGTAATTTAAATTTGGAAGAAATATTGTAGAGAAATAAAATATAGTGATAAATTTCAATAATTTAATTCTAAACATATCTTTCCAAAATTTAAATTGCGATTTTATTTCATTATTTTTTTTATTACTTCTATATAATTTTTAAATTCATCTTCAGCTGACAATACCTATAGAATCAGACACCAAATACACTCGCATTTTGTGGAATGTTCAAATTACATTCTGAAAACAAAAGTTGTGCGGGAATTTTTACAATTTAAGTACTTCCTTAATTATGTATTGATCTCAAATTAAAAATGATTATATATCTATAAACATAATAAACCAGAAAGACAAATAGATAAATTCTATAAATATAATAACTACAAGTTGTCTGAGGAAGACTTATGAAAATTGTAATAACAGGTCAAATAAAAGCGGCAATTTATGAAAGAAAAATTTAGAAGAGCAAATTTATGAAAGAAAATGGATTTTTGCCAAATATCGGCAAAAATCAATATTTCTTTTCATAAATTTTAAGCATAATATTATAGCTGTTCTCATTCTTTATTAACTGTTGCACTGAAACATTTTATTCCAATTGTATTTAAACTGAGAACACAATGCTTTTGAATGCTCATAAAAAATCAAAAACGTACGTTGTGTTTGTTTTGTCATTTAAATATTTTATGCTTAATGATGTTAGTTCTAAAGAACGTTTTAATAAAATGTTCTTGAAACAAATGATTTATATTTTATAGTTTTCGTATTTACTTTTATTCTATCCATTAACAACGTAGTAAATAAATCAGTTACGATGAATTTTTAAAAATATGTTGTATATTTTAGATGGCAATTAGTCAATATTGGCCATGTATAAGATACTTAAGAAATTCATCGTGTAAAATTTTTTGCTTGCCATTTGGTATTGAGTCTGGTTTGTATAAAAGTTATTAAGTGGTTTTTATAGAAAATTTCCAAGGAATTTTCCAATATTTGAATCTTTAAAGTCAATAGTTGACTTAATTGCTTTGATAGAAGTTTTAATTAGTAATAAATTTAGTGATCACTTGAATAATTTGTATTTATTAAAAACTTGACTCAATTATTTCAATTAAATTTGAATTTAATGACACCTAAACGTTTCTTCTGTGCTTGAATAGTGTAATGATATAAATAGTTTCCTTTATTCCGAGAGACATTTATGATGTGTACAGAAGTTTCATTTCAGAGAATTTTCCAGATGCTTCAGAATATTTTTGAGTCAGCAGTTGACTCGATTATATGCGTAAACGGTCACTGTCAATAAATTTTGAGTTGTATTAAATAATTTGTATTTACTTTTAAAAAAATTAACTCAATTATTTCAATTTAGTTTGAGTTTAATATTACATAATCGTTTCATTTGAGCTGAAGTAACATAAATTTAAAAAAGGGTTGTATTAATTCAGACATATATGGTGTGTCCAAAAATGTTAGCATTGAAAATGTCCACGAAGTTTGTCTATATATTTGAGTCATTAAAGTTTGCAGTTGACTTGATTGCATAGATGAAAGGATCAGGAAATGGAGCGCTGTATTAAATAGTTTGTATTCAGTCAAACCGATTTGATTATTTGAATTTAGTTTAAATTTAATGTTAATCAAGTATTTCATTTCTGCTGAAGTAGTTCTAATTTAAAAATGGCTGCATTTATTCAGCCATACATGGTGTGTCCAAATATTTTAGTATAGAAAGTGTCTATGAAGTTTGTCTACATTTGACTCTAAGAAATCAGCAGTTGACTTGACTGAATGGGTAAAAGGAGAGATTATCAATAAATTTACTGTTGTATTGAATAGTTTGTGTTAAGCAAAAAAAACTGATTTGATTACGTTAATTTCGTTTAAATCTTATGCTACTTAAAAATCTCATCTACAGCAAATATAAAATAGTTTGTACTTTTTCAAATATATGGGATGTACAGTAATTTTATAATAGTGACATCGGAGAGTTTATTGTGACTCCTTTGTAGACTTATATTATGAATGTAGTATATGTTTATAAATAAGATAAAACTATATGTGCTGACATTTTAGGTTGATCACCATATTCTAAACTTTAGAATATAACTCCGACACCTTGATACAAAAATCTTGATTAACTAAAACATAAATAATAGTAGAAGGGGGAAATATAAAAATTTTTCATAAAATTAAGCACTCCCAAAAATGATAATGATAATATGAGGTTTAAATCATAATTTTTATATTAGCTGGCAAAACTACATCAGGAGACAAGTATGAGTAGGTGATTTTATAAAATGGGTATAAAATCAACATAATTAAATTTGCAACTAAGAAAATGTATGTAAAAAAATTAAATATTCAAGTTTCACGTTCATCAATGAGAACAATTACAGCAAATTTCATTTGAGAAATGTTAGTATTTCGATTTGGTAAAAGGTAAATGATTATGGTGGTTTTTGTATATAGCCTATTTTATTTGTATCTCCATTGTAAAGTTTTTAGACATCTAAGAATACACGGGGAATTAAATCCATATTTATTTTTACGTCACTCAGCAGATTAAAGCAGATAATATTCAATCCTATTGCAAATTAACTTCTAAAGATTTATCTATAAAATCATAATAGATATTTTTTATTGAAAATTTTTCACAAAACAATTATTGTTTAACAAAATTTAAAAGATGATTATGTTATGCAACAAAGTTATAGAAAAAGATACTATTATGTAACAAGTAATGGTATTTAAATTTTACTTTTGTAACAGAGCAACGCCCTCTAACGGTCATAAACGAACTGAATGAACGAGTTGAACTCTAACCCTAGAGACTGCTGCTGCTCGAATATGATTATCAGGGTTGTTTTGTATTAATGTTCTTATGTTTTCGTTTCTGTGTTGTGTATGTGTGATTTCTCTGTGTTACATAGATGTTAAATAAATATATAAATAAGCTAGCCGTGTGTAAAATTATTCTTCATACACACATCACAAGAAATTTGACGCCCAAAACGTGGTGCAGAAACGATAAGTATACTTTTGTTGTGATTTATATTTTGTTAAATCGTCGGAGTAGATGAGTTTACCCAAACTCATATAGAATCTAAATTCATATTGTTTAACCAAACAAAATATCAATTTTGGCTTATCCAAGCTTTAAAAAAAAAATTATTTCGAGCAGCAGATCCGTTTGCATGTCTCTTTGTTATTCATTTCTATTTTATGATTATTTTGCTTCTGTTTTGTATGAATGTGCATAGTGGTATTATACTATTTTAATGTGTTTAAGTAATCGTGTAATTTAATAACTTATACTGAATATTAAAGGTGAAATCAGATTTCTTTAAAAATCGAAATTTGCAAAATCGTTTGAAAATAAGTTAGTCACACAGACCACCGTTGCCGAGAAGCTACGAGCTTGTTTTGTTTTCTTTCCTTTTAGGAATGCGACTCTGTTCTCACAACAGATTTATTACTTTCAATGCCTTTCGAAGGAAGGAAGGGCTCCTTTTTTCTCGTAACTAAATAATTCTTAAAAAAGAATCTTATTTCTCTATGAATGTATATTTTATTTTATAGAAATAAGTATAAGATTTATTGAAACTGAGAAATTTATTTAATAAATAAAGTCATATGTGTCCATTATATGATATATAATATTGTTTGCATGCATTTGTTTAATTATTTAATTGCATTTAAATAATTATTAATAACGAAAGATAATTTTATCAATTTTATAAATATGTAATCTTTTATACATGTGTTTTGTTTTAAATCAAAAACGAAAGTATTGAATTATTAAAGCAAAATATTGCTGAGTATTATTTAAAAGAAAGTTATTTGAAAATTTATTTTTGATTCTTGTATTGATTTTATTGTTGTAGAAAATGAGTACATATATATATTAGTTACATTATCTAATGATTCATATTTTTGAGAATGAGTATCCTTCGTAATAAAATCATCTGTTTCTGCATACATAATTTATGTTTGCAATCTATGGAAATAATTAGGTAATCTGTTTGAAAGTATTTATAAATATTCTTAATAATTTTTTGTGCACTAATAAGAAAACATTAAATACTCTATTGATAATTATTTTAGTTGAGTATTTCTGAAATTAACTGTTTGTATTGTTTTCAATATATTCAAAAATTGTTTTAAAATTTAAATGATAATTATTATTTTTAATTCACAAGATTATTATTTTCGTATTAAGTAGTAGGTAGAGAGTGATGATTTTACAGTGTTTGCTATATATTTAATATTTTTAGTAATTTTACTGACATGTTTCTAGTATAATTTTAATTATTTACTACAAAAGTATATTACTTTCTTTGTTATTCCAATAATTGAAATACATTATCTTCTTTTAAATTGATTAAACTGAAGTGTTTGATTTGATGTCTCTGGTATTTGAATAATTTTATGTTTAAGAACTTTCTTTTGGTATCATTTGATTTTCTAAATATTTAGATCTTAGTTAAGGTATTAAATTTAAGACTTTTTGAACTTTAAAAATTTTTTACATAATTCACTAATATTGAAAGACTGGTAAAAATGGCATTTCTTGGCAAATCTAAAAAACAAGACCTCCGAACTCTTGCAACAGAGCTTGGTTTGGCTGTGTCAGATGAGATGAAAATAATTGACCTTAGAGAACTTATAACTAAAAGTGATAACTATGACGAAGAACTTGTGAAAAACATGCTTAGTGTTATAATAGAAGATCGTTTAGAAGCTGAAAAAGTAGCAGAATTTGAGAGATTAGCAAAAGAAAAGGAAATTGAAGAAGAAAGATTGCGTAAGTTAAAAGTGGAAGAACAATTGCGTTTAGAAAATGAACGTGGTTATGAATTGGAAAAGCTTAGGCTTCAGCTCGAAGCTGAAAAGGCATCTACCTCAATTGTAGGCTCTTCTGATTCTGAATGTCCAAAATTCGAACTTAATCGTATCATTCCTAAATTTAATCCAAAAGAAGATGAAATTGGACTATTTTTGATTATATTCGAGAGACAGTTAAAATTTATGAATCTTCCCGAGTCGTCTTGGATACCATATTTAATTGGCTCTTTGCCAGCTGAAATAGCACAACTGCTTGCTAGAGAAAATGAACAAGATGCACAAGATTACCAAAAGGTGAAGGAAATGCTCCTTAAAAGATTTAGGGTTACTGCTGATAAGTTTCGACAATTATTTTCTCAACACAGAAAAAGTTCTGATACAACATGGCGAGACTTTTACTTTGAATTAATTTCTTATTTTGAGGGATGGATAAAAGAAACGAATATTACAACTTTTGATCAACTCAAAAACTTAATAATCGCTGATCAAATTAAGAAAAGAACTCCACCAGAAGTCAAAGATCATTTTCTTGACTCTTGGGCAAACTGGATTAATCCCCTAGATATAGCTGAAAAACTGGATGCTTATGAGAATGTCCGGCAAGGAACAAAGAAGCAATTGAACCAGTCTCAAAGGAAGATCTGTTCAAGAGATGAAAACAGAAAAACTATCCCAGATAGAAAATTTCGTCCTGTAGTTAATGCTCCAGAAAATGCTCAAAATCGATATTCAAAATTTCCAATAACTCGTTCCTCTACTGCTAGATTAGATGGAAGATCATGTATTCAATGTTTTGGTTGCGGAACGCCTGGAGTAATCAGATCAAAATGTCCTACTTGCGCAGGTTCTAAACATGAAGATACAACTGTTAATTGCATGAACTTATTCACTAATAATATAGCTACAGATCTGTCAAGTATGATTCTCTTTGAATTGTTCGGTAAGAAGATTGCAGTTTGTGCAGATACTGGTGCTTCACATTCTATTGCAGGAGAAAAGTTATATAACTTTTTACGAAACAATGGAGTTGCTTTTGAAAACAAGAAAATTTCGCTCACTCTAGCTGATGGAAAACTTCAGTCCATGGTTGCCCTTAAAACTATTGTTAGTCTGTGTATAGAAGGTAAAAGTGTGTCAACAGAACTTCTCGTTCTACCTAAAGCCAAAGATAACAGCACACTTTTAGGAAGAGATTTTCTCCACGCAGCTGGTATTGTTCTTGATGTTCAAAATGGGACCTGGCATTTTTGCGAAAATCCGAAGAGACAGTATTTGTTCTACGTAAAACCTACTAATGCAAGAAAAACTTCAAACACTTCTAAAACTTCAATAGTGCCTGAAACGACAACTGTAGTTCACTTGAGAAGTGACGAAGGGAAACATCTAACAGAGACACAAAGAGGAAAACTAAATTGCTTGCTTCAAAGTTACAAGCATTGCTTTGAACCAGGGGAGAGCCTACTCCTTTCATTAAGCACAGAATAGAGACATTAGACCCTAATCCTATATCTGTTCCACCATATCGTATGTCTCCAGCCAAGAAAGAAATACTTAAAGAACAAATTGATGAACTGTTAGCAAAGAATATAATCGAACCATGTGAATCAGCTTATGCTGCTCCTGTTGTACTCGTGGAAAAGCCCAATGGGAAAATCAGATTATGTGTAGATTATAGAGGTCTCAATGCTGTTACAAAACCTGACACTTACCCATTACCACGAATGGACGATCTCTTGAACGAGGCGACACCGACATCCTATATGTCTACCATTGATTTACAATCTGGTTATCATCAGGTTCAAGTAGATGAGGCTGACTTGGACAAAACTGCTTTTATTTGTCCTTTTGGCACTTATCGTTATCTACGTATGCCTTTTGGATTAAGAAACGCACCTGCCACCTTTCAACGCCTAATAGACAAATTCAGAAGTGGTCTGAAGGATGTCTTCGTACTCTCATACTTGGATGATATCATAGTCCTATCAGATACATTTGACAAGCATTTGAAAGACTATAAAAACTGTTTTTGAAAGACTTTCTCTATTTAAACTCCATGCAAATAGAGATAAATGCAGTTTTTCCTGTGAACGTGTTAAGTACTTAGGATTTTGGATCACCAGAAATGGAATTGAAGCTGATCGAGAGAAAATTGCATCGATTCAAAGAATTCCTGTTCCAAATAATGTCAAAGAACTCCAATCGTTCTTACAAACCTGCTCATGGTTTAGAAGATATGTTCCGAACTTTGCGGACATAGCACGACCTCTTAGCTACCTAACTAAGAAAAAAGTCAATTGGTCGTGGGGATTCGAACAGCAAAAGGCTTTCGAGACTTTGAAAGAACGTTTGACAACAGCCCCTGTGTTAAAACAACCGGATGGATCTATGCCTTTTGTAATTCGCACCGATGCTAGTAACTATGCCCTTGGTGCAGTCCTTCTACAAGGAAATAACCCAGAAGAACATGTTATCGAATATGCAAGTCGTTTGTTGACCCCAGCAGAACGCAACTATTCGACTACTGAGCGCGAAGCTTTAGCAGTAGTTTGGGCATTGGAAAAATTTCGTGGCTACATTGACCGTCAGGAAGTGATTATTGCTTCTGATCATCAACCTCTTAAATGGCTTCTGAGCATAAAGTCTCCCTCAGGACGCTTAGCAAGATGGGCTTTAAAGATCCAATCATTTAACTTGAAAATAGAATATACACCTGGAAAAGCAAATGTTGTGGCTGATATGTTATCAAGACCAACTTACTTTCATGATGATCCAAATTGTGAAATGCATGCAATCTCTGTCGATATGCCAACTAGGAAATCAAGTGATATTCGTAAAGAACAGTTGGCAGATCCAGATCTGAAGAAAATTGTCGATTGTCTGGAAAACAATGATAAGGATGAAAACTTTGCTAACTATATCAGTCGAGGATATATAATGAACGAAGGTATTTTGTATCGTTATTCGCCTGAGACGGATTCAGACGATGCCCAATTAGTTGTTCCCATTCAAGAACGACAAAGAATTCTGCAAGAACACCATGATGCTCCTACAGCTGGTCATTATGGCATAGAAGGTACCTACAATAAGATAGCTTCCAGATATTTTTTCCCAGGCATGAGGAAGTACATCTCTGATTATGTCAAAACATGCGCAGAATGTAATCGGTATAAACCAACAAACCAGAAACCTGTTGGTCTGCTTAGAACACCTATTTATGCACAAAGATTCGAAACTCTTGCTATTGATCTCTTTGGTCCTCTCCCAGAAACCCCAACAGGAAAGAAATGGATATTCATTGTGGAGGACACGAGTACCAAATGGGTTGAGTTATTTGCTCTTAATGATGCCACAGCGTCAAACTGTGCCAAAACGCTACTTGAGGAAGTTTATCTACGCTATGGACTTCCTCGAAGATTAATCAGTGACAACGGATCTCAATTTGTTAGTGCCGTCATGCAGCAAATTTGTCATTTGTTAGATATCAAACAGGACCTCATCCCTGTTTATCATCCTCAAGCGAATCCCTCTGAACGTAAGAACAGAGATTTGAAACCTAGATTAGCCATCTTAGTAGGCGATGCACATGATACCTGGGAAGAACATCTTCCTATGATTCGTTTTGCCATGAATACAGCTACATGTGACACCACTGGTCACACTGCCGCTTATCTGCAATTCGGCAGAGAGCTTAGGACGACGGATGATGTTCGTCACGACATGAGATCAATTATTAATAATGACAACTTTGTCCCTGAAATAACGCCCTATTTGAAAAGGTTTGCTCGTCTAACTCCTCAAATCAGGGAGCGAGTAGAACAAAAGCAGGATAGAAGAAAGGTTTACTTTGACAAAAAACATAGACAGGCTTATTATAAGCCAGGTGACAAAGTGTGGATTACTTTACATCAAATAAGTAATTCCAGGAACAAGAAAAGTAAAAAATTTATGCCAAGACGTGAAGGTCCATACCTCATACTCACAAACAGGTCTCCAACTACCTATGATATTGCAGATCCTGCTGCACCTGATCAAGTGTTAGGTACATATCACACGAATGTGATAAGGCCATACCAACTACCTTCATCGAAAGACAGAGGTCCAGTTGCTCCCTTAAGAAAACGGGGGAGACCTCCAAAAATCAGACAATCAAATCCTGGCTCATCATCGAGACGATTTCAGAGCCAGAGGGGGAGTCTGTAACAGAGCAACGCCCTCTAACGGTCATAAACGAACTGAATGAACGAGTTGAACTCTAACCCTAGAGACTGCTGCTGCTCGAATATGATTATCAGGGTTGTTTTGTGTTAATGTTCTTATGTTTTCGTTTTTGTGTTGTGTGTGTGATTTCTCTGTGTTACATAGATGTTAAATAAATATATAAATAAGCTAGCCGTGTGTAAAATTATTCTTCATACACACATCACACTTTTAAATTTTGTACAATGTGCAACATTTAAACTTGAATTTAGCTAACATTATTCTTAGATAATTGACAACTTTGCTTAGAGATACAAATTGCAATGGCCCACAACTACCATAATCATAAACTATTCACCATAATTAAACATTTACTCTTCTCCAATTAAATATCCTGAAATTGTTCTCACGTATGTGTATGATGTATGGATATTCCATCTTATGTTTTGCGTTACATATACATTACATTATTTTTAGGTCACTTTACAGATTGAAAATTAGGTAAGAGTAAATTTCATTTCAAATTTTTTTCTACTAAACCTACTAAACTACTAAAAAAAAATTATCTAAATGATTTTATAACTTAAATTTTCTATATCAAAAATGTTCACACAAAATAATTATGTTAATTTCAAAAATCAAATAAAATCATATGTTATACAATACAATTTCACATATTAATATTACATAATGAATGAAAATTAATTGCGGTTCACTTCAACGCAACAAAATTCCATGAAAAAATTAACTGCATTCGTAAAAGATTGATCTAATTGTAGATTAAGTAACTTTTTATACAATCTCGCCGTGTAACATTTATAAAGCTTCAAGAATTTATTTGATTGTTATCGAGTCGTAACAAAAAGCAGTCGAACAGACTTGAAGTGATCATTCAATTAAGTGTTATATCTTGTTTCTCCTAACGTATGAGTTTTTAACTGTTTTTGTGTATTGTGCTTTTTCCTTGAGGGTACAGAAATAAGGAAATTTTCAAAACTTACTGGAATTATCAGTATATCAAGAAGTATTTACAGTAAATATTTATTTGGGGAAAAATCCATTATAGTATTTTAATAGGTGACTGTAGCAATCGATAACTATTGATTAAATTATTTCAGATTTATGCTAGTGGAAAATGACGTATTTCATACTGAATTTTTTTTGCTGTTCTTTAGAATATTTAGTTGTACGTTAAAGTGTGTTAAAATAGAAATCAACAAAGGAAATATTCTGTACATTTTGCAATTTTTCTTTTACAAAAGCGAAAAAGCACACCAGGTAGCTGAAATTGTTGTTGGTTCCAATATTGTAATAGACAGTTACATGCAATTTTGGTTTCGTTGATAAAGTTCATTCATTTTTGATGATTAAGTTGCACACAAGCATGATGACATCTAGTCAAGTCGTCGTAAATGTCTATAAAAGGACAAATGTAATTAAAGTTGACCGGCATATAATAGCATCATAAAATAGCTGAAAATTGGCCATAAAACAAATTGAACCATTTGGTCAAAGAAAATCCAAAACATGTGAAATAAAGTCAGGAAATTCACGTAAAAGCAATGAATTTTCATTTCCCCAACCTAATATTTTTTAGGACTTGTAAAATAATTTTACAGAATTAATTTCGTTAATATAGTACATATGATAAATACATTATGCCTTTAAACATTTTATTCCAATATTTGATTTTATACGTATTTTTATAGGTATATCAACTCAAGATAGAAGCATGACCAAGAATTGAGAAGAAAATTCGCGCATGACATAAGCCATTTCGAACACAGTTTTCACCGAAGTGGTAGAAATACTCATATCTGATGACGAAAAGAAATGATGAAAATACAAAAAAAAATCTAACATCAACTGTATCAAATTATCACGTAGAACAAATCTGCGACTTCTCAATCACGAATTAAGTTTGAATAATAATAAATATAAAGCTAAGTTAAGGTTTTGTTCAGCAATTAAGTTCTAATATGCAAATAAGATGAATTGAAATATGATCTTTACCATGAAATAAAACAAAAAAATCAACCTATTGAAACTTATTCCCATTCGTAATGTAAGTGTCGTGATGTTATGCAGTTTGAATGAACGATCATCAAGGAATGAGATTTGATACGGCCTAAGAATCAGTCGCTGCTAGGATAGAAAAATTCACTTGAAGAAGATGAGACAAGATTCAGGTAGGTAATAAAAACAGTCACTGGAGTTCATTCATTGCCACTACAATGTAAAAGGTGCTTTGAGACAGAACCTGAAATATTTTTACAAAAGCAAATCAGTTATGACTTCTCGCATTGATTTGTTTGATATTATTTAGTGACATCATGATTTATATTACACTTTTACATTGAAGATAAATGAGCAAAACAATATTTCTTATTAAATATACACTATGCAATTCATTCACTTTACTCGAAGGTGCACAATTTAAGTAAAGATAATCCTCATCAGGGATTCAATTTTGGAAAAAGTATGAAAAAAAATTTTAAATTCTGAATATCAATAAACCAGCCGTGAATTGGCAAGCAGATCTAAAGACGGCAGAAGCTCAACTTTGCATTCCCAAGCGAATCTTATCTGATAATGAATCACGGAAAGAAGACAATTTTCATTTCTAGTTTTATCTCTAGCAAACAGAGCGCTTTCTGGTGGACCTTTTCCTCGCTCCATTCTTTCTGAAATATTCAACTTGTGACACGTCATCTCGCCTGCAGAAAGATTCGTTCTAGCTTTACAACGAGCTGCGCCATTGCTTAACACTCGCAGTCTAATATAAACCAATCAATAAGGACCTGTCTGCTTAGTATAGAGGGGATTTGTTTTCCAAATAAATCGCAGAATGTGACTGTGAAGAGGAAGTTGCAATGGAAGGTTTCCAATATTTGAATGAAACGCACAGCATCCCAGACTACGAATTCTTCGCGAATGGATCCTCTGCGTCGCTCGAAGAACTGGAGTGCTTGATCAGATATTACAACCACACCGATGATGGTAAGTCATCTCATTTACATAACAAGCGATTCTTTTGCATTAGTTTAGATAGTTAATACCTTGCATGTTATCAAAATATTTTCCTGTGTAAAGAAAGTGTTCATTTCTCTTCTTTTAAAAAATTTATTAAAATACAGCTAAAATGTTACAAAACACAAGTTTAAAATTTTACTTGATAAAAAATAATATTTATTGAGGTGTTCTCACAAAGTTCTTTCTGTTGATTTTGTTCCGAATTCACAAAATTTCAAAACAAAATCAAAAGTATTTGTAATAATTTTTTATTTTTTGATAATCTGAATGATAAAAAGCTAGAAAGTGGGAGCTAAGAAGCATTTTGTAAGTGAAATATACTTTCTTTTATAATAGAAATTTACTTCATAGTAATATTTATAATACATATATATAAAATAAATAATTTGTAATAGAAATGTACGCATGTTGCTGCTTATTTAGTCGTAACAGTTCTTAAAAATGCTTCATGAAAAGGGATATTTTTTCTTCTGGTGTAGATATTTTTAACTAATATTGGGGAAAAATTAAAAATTTTATTCATATGTATTTATGTATGTTTATGTTGCAAAATAATCTTTCAAATAGTTTTTATAGAATAATTTTTCAAATGATAAGCAAACATTTAATTCATTAATCTCATTTTAAGGGTTTTATCTCTGTCAAAAATATTTTTAGTTTTCATACATATAAATGTTTTTGTTTGCAAGACACATGTCATCTTCTCGCATTTGGATTCATAAACAATGCTGCTGAGGGCTTTTACAATCGGCGGAATGGACACTTGGGTGTTTTAAAACTGCTGCACACATAAATGTTGATGGGTTTTTGGGAGCAAATAGACAGGGCGAATGAGTTCATGTTGTTCAGGGGAAGGAGAAACATTAACAACAATATCAGGAACATTCAATTTTATGTCCGGTATCAATGCAGGATTTCGTACATGTATTTCCAGAAAGCGCAAATGAAAATAATGCATTTTTGAATCATTACCATGTAGTTAAAATTTTAAGAACATGGTTACCTTTAATCACTATACCACAAGGCGACTTCATTTGGTTTAGCTTTTCCGAATTCTACAATGCGGCATTTTTAAATTTTGTCATTTTATAAATATCAATAATGGGAAACATAATATTTTGGAGTAGATATGTCATAACAGCTGCCTTTAAGAAAGTAAGCGGACGTATTTTAATCACGTTATCCGAAAAGTATAATATTGAGGTTTCTTGAGTGGATCGAAATCACACTTTGAAACTAAGCGAGTGACATCCGTTATCATTACAAAAATTTCTAAACTAATTAAAAATAATTCAAGTAATTTCCAGAAGATTTTGAAATGAGTTTTATTCGCCTTTCCATTTTTTGTGTGTAAAGAAACTTTGGTTTTCACTTCATTCGACTTGAAATAAATTTTTTTTTGATTGAAGATGCATTTCTTTTAAATCCATTCAGTTTTATTCTTAAATTTTTGAAAGTGAAGACACATTTATATTAAATGTATTAAGCTTGAATTTTAAAAAATGAAACTCAAGGTAAAAATAAAAATTAGGACAAAATTTAATTATTATAAAATGAAATATGTTAATTATTTTGCAATATTAAATCTGCTAGGAGTAATGTAAAAATATTAAACTTACGCTTAAAAGGTATTAATATCCAAGTAAAAAAATAATGACTATAGTCTCGTCTTATTAGCAGATAGTATATTTAGAACAGTAAATAAAATAACAAATAACAAATGAGGAAAAGGTATGGCTATTATTTGTTATCCTGGTAAATCGAGGTAAGTTACATCTTTAAGACAAATGGATTTCACGCACAAAATAAACTGCACACTTTTAAAAGCAGATCTTTGATACATACAATTAATTCTGAGGTTGTTAAACCGTAAGTAATTATATTGGAAAATTGGACATAATAAAGACCGAATCAATGGGAGTGAAGTTCATATTATATGTTTTAATAGAACAAGCATTAAAAATAAACAATAAAATTATAAATCAGTATGGAATAAAATTAATTTATTGATTATTGATTTATATTTTTATTGTTTGTAAAAGAAAAAAATGTGTGTGTGTATTCAATAAAAATGAATATTTCTAATATCTTACCACCTTTAGATAAGCTATGTCGTACTTATGTGTTGATATTTTGTCTGTTCGCCAGCAGCCGACATGCAACTGAACACAGGAAAAAAGAGAATTATAAGAGTTACATTTTTTAAAAATTCATCCTGAACCTTGTTTATTGTCATGGGGAACTATCAAAACTGAAAGGGAAAATTTGTGGGAAGGATCAGAATCCAAGAAACAAGAAGCTATTTCCCGGAAAACATTTTTAATCGTTCCTATAACGTTCTTGCTTATAATGTTGTGAGCTTCTTATTAAAATGCTGAAATAGATTGCTAAATACTTCTTGTGACAAATCATCAATGTTTTCTTACGTGCATAGATAATTGCTCAACATTTTTCGCTGCTTGTAATGTATTAAGCTTCGATTTCCTACTTGCAGTAAAAGGAAAAGCAATCGGAATGCAGATGAGTATCAGCATCCCCCTTTACTGTAATGAAAGCCCTCGTCAGTCCAAAAATTAAATGTTTCAAATTCCTTCCACATAGTTGAAGATTTATTGCTAGTTTTGCATTTTTTGAGGGTGAAGCAATAAAGCTTACAAAGTTCGCATTTTAACTGAAGTAATAACGCTTATAAAGTTCGCATTTTTGATAATTTTTTTATTCGCACACAACACACACATAAATGGAATTACAGCTCGACTTCTCCGGCGTGTGCGGTCTTTTTAAAAATAATATTTTTCACCGCACTCGACAGCAGCGGAAGTTAAAGTCGTAGTAGTTTTTTAAACGCCACAATTGTGTGGCTGGCTTTGTAGCTACAAGGGATTCATGGATTTGATATAGTTCCGCTCTACTCGGGAATGCACATCATCAGATTTCTTGATTACCTGTAGAATATGTAAACAAAGGTTCTGATATGTTTGTAATATATATATTTTAATAGATTTAATAAATACTTAATTTTCGTATTTATTAAATTTATTAAAATATATATATTACAAACATATCAGAACCTTTGTTTACATATTCTAATAAATATTTTAATAAATACTTAATTTTCGTAAGATATTAGTTACTTAATATACTTCTTATATTATCTATAATAAAGCAGCTTATAGAACAGTTAATTTTAACGTTTATAAGCAATATCATCGATAAGGTAACAGTTTGGAAAATACTTAATTTTCCCCTCCACGTCTTTTAAAACAAATATTTGCCTCATTGTTTTTAAAATGTATTAAATGTGAAGTGTAATCTTTACTATTTATTCGTTTCATTATTTGAAATAATTTTCAAGACTAATTGTAAATTAGTTTCAATTATATTCAATATATGCATTGAATTCATTCATAATGATTTCCTGGTAGATTATTTTTCTTAAATGAAAACAGTTTTAAAAAATACAACGTGCTCAGTCAGCCCAAATTATTGTAATTTAATAAT